>CM062807.1:1179700531-1180913916 GCA_031772625.1 Pinus tabuliformis | reverse complement strand
GTCTTGGGGGCAAAACCATTGTACGATCCATGTCGACCTTCGTGGAAGATATCATGTTGCAGGTTGCTATAAACGGTACATTTCCTATATAAATAGGAGGTGGTAGCGCGAAAGTTCCCATCAATCTGGGGTCTTTCAATAATCCTACTCCGATATCTTGAAGTGAATGGTTGCTCTCATGGATCATGGGAATGCTTCCTGTAACTTGTGAACCATTAGGGAGGAAGTTCTGTTGGTCGACGACCGTAATCCCTCCTTCAAACGAGAATGAGATCTTCCTAAAATAAGTCGACACAACAGCTGCCATGGCATAAATCCATGGTCTACCCAGTAGGATGTTGTAGTCAAGATTTCCATCGATGACTTCCACATCAATTTCTACTGTTTTTCCTCCTAGTTCAACTTTCAAGTTATTAAGGATACCGTACGGGGTATAAGTCCTTCCGTCGAAAGCTTTTAATGTCGTCGAAGATCGCGACAAGGTTGGAGATCCCAAAGTTTTCCAGCAGCTCATCGACATAATACATGTTGATGCTCCCTCATCAATAATTGTTCTGTGAACAGTTTTGTTGAGGGCTTTCACTTGAATAAGGAAAGCTAGTTGAGCTGGTAACTGAGGATTGTATCCTTTGTGATCAAAGGATACAAGATTGGAATCCTTAGGGTCAACCCCACCAATTGCTGATAACAACGCCTGCCTTTGGGATGGACAATTTTGTAATACCTCAAGAGTCGACATAGCGGATGGCGATTGTGCCAAATCTTCAACTATGTTATAATGTTGCGCCGCTCTGGCGCGAGGATTAAATGTCAACTTGTGTACTACTCCCTTTGGTGGTTGATCTTTACCTTTTTCGTTCGACAGCTGAGGATTCCCATAATCTTTTTTCCTTGTCGAAATCAAAGCATCATTCTGCTGTTTTGAAACCGACAACATAAGTACTTGCGACGGGGAAGCATTTCCACTATCAACCAGATTTTGACCTGGGTTGGGAAATGGATCAGTTAACATAGCTGAGGTTTGGGAACTTTTAAAGAACCTCTTTAACTCAGCTTTGAATGGGCAATTCTTTGTGTAATGATCCTCTTCATCACATATTTGACATGGATAAATTTGTTTCCCTTGCCCAGGAGGGTTTGAAGAATTTTTCCTAGGAGATGACTCACCCTGTTTCTTCTTCTTCCCTTTGTTTTGCTTTTTCTTGCTTCCTGGTTGATTGGTTTCTTTGCCTTTATCTTCTGATACGGAATTTACTTCCGAAGCAAGAATTTCTTCTTTTGCATTTTGATCTGAATTCTTACGGGCTTTCTTTGACGAAGCCTTTATCGATTTCGCGTTTGCCGTGCCAATCACACCGTCACCGGCATGAGAGTCACTATTTGATTTAGGAGGAGGAGGGATTGAAAATTCAGGTCTAGGGGCGTCGGGTATTTTGTCGTAGAGCGTGTCGGACTGAGTATAAACTAAGTCCAAATACTGTGCACGAGCAATAACTTGCTCCTCTGTTACGACTCCCCCTTTGGCCACATCTTCCGTTATAGCAGGAAGTAACGACTTTATAAACCATTCAGCTAACAGCTGATCGGGAACGTATGTTTTAACCATCCTACGACGACGATGCCACTCATGTATATGATCAGATATATGGGTGGCAGTTGTGTGCTTGAAGTTGGTTACTATTTCTGTTCCCGTTTCATACCTTATCGGTAATTGAAAATGGGTTAAGAAAGTCGTGGCTAGGGAACTAAAATTGTCGAAAGAGGCTCTTGCCAATTCAATATACCATTTAGCTGCTGGACCTGTCAATGTCCTCTGAAAAAGGCGAAGCCTTATCGAATCGTCGTTTAGGGTGTCCGACGAACACCACATATGAAAAGTCATCATGTGATTCGATGGGTCTTCACCTAGATTTCCATTGAATTTAGGAAAATCAGATGGAAGTTTATGAGGAATCGCTGGCCACCAAGGGGCATAAGCAATCAGATCGTTGGTTAACCGGTGTAAATCGGGTAACTCTAAAGTTGCCACGAATGGTAACTGTTGATTCAGGTTAGGCGAAGCATAACCAGCGTACGACGGAATCTCTTGAGCAGTGGGCCTTTTCATACCAGCATAATGTAATTGATGTTGGTATGACTGATACGGTTGGTGGACTTGACCACTGTAAAGTGGTTGGTTTTGACCGTTTTGGATATACGGTTGTCCACTGTTCGCAAAGATCTGCTGCTCAGAACCTTGGTACACTTGCTGGAATTGCGGTTGTTGGTATTGCACTAGCCACGGTTGTGAAGCCATGTTCTGTTGTGCTATGCTAACTGTTGGACCAAGGTGTGGGGTAATTGTACCCGTTTGGACCTGTGTCGCCCCACCAGTTGGCGATTGTGGTTGTGACCCATGGTCAAGTGGCTGTTGCATTACAACCTGAGAAATCTGAGGTTGACATGCAACAGGTATCGCTTGAACTTGTGACACTTTTACAATAGCCGGTGTGGTTGGGATGTTCGTCACAGGTACACATTGTTGCATAGAATATACAACCCTTGGTTGTTGGGGTAACATAGGTACCCAACTGCTTGACGCAATTCCAGTATAACCTGAATATTGTTGTGAACTCATGTATGGGTACCCTCCCGGAGGGGGTAATGAAAGGGCATACTGCCCCCCATACGGTAGCAATCCGGAACTCAAGAGGATTGATTGTCCTTGGGGACTGGATTGCCCAAATTGACCTCCAAATGGATCAATTTGGTGAGTCTCAACATAAGAGTTGCCGGGTTTTACTCCGGATGAACAAACTGGAACAGACCATACTGTCGAAATAGTCCCTTGGTGGACTCCTTCTAGCTGTTGTGAGCTAGTCGGGATAGCTGGTATGCCGGCAAACATTGTCGGAGTGACGACAGGGGCTTCTGTTGTCGCTGTGTCATTTGACACAGTCCTAGATGATGACGGTTGTTCAGACATCTTAAGTCTATCTAATAGATTGCCTAGCAATTCTACAGGAACTTCCACTTGTGGTGGATTAACTTCTGATGAAGGAAATAGAGTGACCCCGACTCCAAAATGGGTTGGAGTACTTGCTTGCGGATCCTCTGTGATTTCCTCTATCGCAATCAAACCTGGTGGAAGAGGAAGACCGTCAGGTCCGTAAAATATTTCTGGTGCCGAAGAAGTGGTTGTTTCGACAGCGACAGTTGTTTGAGGAACAAAACTCTCTGGACCGGTTACAGATGGAACTGGTTCAGTTATACAAGTATTTGCCCCCAAACTAGGATCAGTATTACTGTCCTTCTGTGGCTGTTGAACTTCTTCTATAGAGGCAGGGTTTCCAGAAATGTTTGGAGTAACCGGAACCTCAAATGCAGTTGGAACACTTGTTCTAACTTTTATAGGAGATTTTGAACCAGTTAAACGAGTTTGCTTTGTCCGTACTGTTTTCGATTCCGGAGACAAAGACGGTTGACTCGTAAGCCTCCACGAACGACGGGGTTTCAATTGACTTTCTTCCACGATTGCGGATTACTCGATCAACCAAAATATTAAAAGGGGAAATTTTTGTTTCCGAATTGAATGAATTTTATTAGATGCTTTTAGACACAACTTGCTTTTTCAATTTTTAAGAGTCGAGAAAAAGCTAAAGATGACTCTAGTCTCCTTCGATGTTTTAACGAGCCCGAAGTGACAAATGCTCGGATGGACTTTTTTAGTTATAGAGTTTGAAAAAGGCCAAAAGAAACTACTCTGGAGATCTAGGCAGAGGGTGTGCCAAACCTTTCGCAAAACCACAGAATACGTTTTACGGTACGGGTGGTCGATCTTCGTGAATGCTGTGTTCACTGCATTGCGATCAGTAGGGCAGCCGACACGTCTTCCTAAGGATAAAAGATATATGCCTATAGGGGTCTCCAAATATATACGCGACGGTACGTGGGATCACAAGTCCGTATTAGTGCCACCGACTCTCAGGAGGAATCACCCACCTTCTTCGAGATCGACAGTCACTACGTTTAACGACGCCGGAACACGTCTCTAGCTT
Organism: Pinus tabuliformis; assembly: GCA_031772625.1. Lineage (NCBI taxonomy): Eukaryota > Viridiplantae > Streptophyta > Pinopsida > Pinales > Pinaceae > Pinus > Pinus tabuliformis. Next base: position 1,180,909,879 of record CM062807.1, on the reverse strand, counting down.
AGACCTCTATGTGTTTGCGTTATGTTTCAAAGCGTTGTTAGGTTCATTCAATATATTTTAAGGTTGATCTTTTTAAAGTTTTCCTTTCAAGGTTCACCACGAGATGTATGATACAAATTCCTAAATGCAGTCTAAGATGAGAAGCAAGCTTTTCCAATCTTTTAACTTTGAAAATCCTAACTACTGAGGGAAAAGAAAGACATCATCTTTTCACACAGATCAAAGAGCACACACTAATGCACTTTTTCCTAAATCAACATGCAAACTTATCAAACGCAAAATGTACAATGCAGGTATTTCTTTTCTCTTTCTTAATGTTGATGTACTACAAAAAGAAAGCTGTTGTATAACTTTGAATTCAATTTCAAGTGAAAGAAAACAAGCTTGTCCAAAATAAAAAGACACCTAAAGATTTACTTGTTTCGACACTAGAAATATATAAATTCAAACCATATGGCGAAAGCAAAAGCTCAATCAGCTATGAACAGCAAACAAACTAACTCTTAAGATCAAAACGACACTTATCACAGGTCTAGATCTAAGAGGCCACAGCAAGACTAGTTCACTTTTCGTTATGGGAAACTGAAAATGATATAAGAAATACACAAAGAACAAATACAGTTTCTTTATACAACCGAGGCAGAATAGTGGCAAGGAAAGTTGGTTTCAGATAGGCACATTGACTGATAACAGGCTGCAAAAACAAGGATGAAAACAGGGCAATAAACAGCAGGGAACCCCAATAGCACAAGGCAAAATTGGTTCAGCGTAGGTAGTACATTGTCAGTTTGACATTCAGCACAGGTAGCCCCTTCGGGATCTGCGCTGAAATGCAGACTTCCTTCACAGTGTCTGCAATGAAGAGTTAAACTTTCGTTTTTCTCAGTTTCCGGGTCACAGATTGCTCAAAAATTCACAGTTTTTCGCCAAATCAGAAGCTATCAATCAAGTACACACTAAGGGATGAAGAGGAGGATGAAAAGCTATCACTAAGAGCTGTTCAGAGTCCTTGTGGATCAACTCTTCAAATCATAAACATGCCCAGAAACTGAGCTAGAGTAGCTGCCCTCTACTTTGCACTTGAAAGATCCAAATGCAGTTCGATTCGGTACTCTCTGTGTTTATGAAATGAATAGCAAAAACACAAACAACCAACAAGATACGATCCCCAACGGAGTCGCCAATTTTTTGTTGGGAAAAGTATCCAATACGGAATGACCCTATCCCACTCTAAGGGTGATAGTACCTCAGCAACAATCAAAGCAAAGCTATTCGAGATTACTTCTTTATGAGATGTAAAAGAGGGTAGAAAGAGATCCACTAACCGATGTCTTCCGCTAATGATTGATCCAATCTTCTCTCTTTGCTGCTTGCCCCCAGCTCCTTGCTCTTTCGTTGGCCCAGCTACACCAAGATCCTGCAAAATGACAAGAGAGGGAAACTACAAGAAGCATACATTCATAATTGATTCAAGGATTAGAATAAATCAAATACACAAGTATAACAATACACCATTGAGAAACATGCATATAGAAGAACCCCAAATGCTTTATTAATGGAAGAAGTAAAGTTCAGGAAGTGATACAACCATAAGAGACCCAATCCAGCATCACCTCCCAGCAGAAAGAAATCTCCTCTTCACCTCCTTCAAAGAAAATCACCCAATAGTTCTATACTCAAACCAACAACACTTCCTTACATTCACAAGATTCCAGCCTCCCTAGACCTCATGAGAGAGATCTATATATAGGATTTTTGGAGAAAGGATGAGTCAGCTTGAGCTTGGCATGAAGGTGACTAGTGTCCTCTCTCACTTCAGTTATTCTTCAGTTCTTGAGTCCACTTGGAGGTTCTTGCTTCCACTTGGAGATCTAGACCCTCTTACTCATCACCAGTCGAATTCTCTGATCCAAGTGTCATTTTGGAAGCTCCCTGGGCATTGACACCTTGAGGAATGACTGTGCCACTTGTCCAAACTCGCCCAACGTAGGTAGCCTTCTTTGCAGTTGACATTCAGCGCAGGTACACAGTGGAGCAGTTGACATTCAGCGCAGATGCTCAGTGGAGCAGTTGACATGATCCAGAATTAGCTTGTTTTTGAGTGTTTTCAGGTGGAGAACTGATATTCAGTGCCATGGTTTGCCGACCTTGTTCCTCTAGGGGTAGGAACAACATGTTTAGGGACTTTGGATCCCTCAGATTATGGACATTTCATGCTTCATGCTGTAAGGCACAAAAATGTCTATAACAAGATATAATTTACCTTTGTACCATAATGAGTCATTTTTCCAGATAAATGTATCAGATGTATTGGGATCTTGCTGCAACTTTTGAATGAGTGTCCACACCTTTTCGTCATTCTTCCATTCCCCCATTGCTTCAATTATCCAGTCTGGTTGGATAATAAAAATGGCATAGAGTAATGCTTCCACATCCTTATCCCTTCTTAAGAGTGCATCTACAACAACATTTTGCTTCCCTTTTTTGTAGATGATTTCAAAATCATAACCCAACATCTTAGTGACCCATTTTTGTTTCTCTTCTGAAGGTAATATTTTTTAGAAGTGTTTCAGACAATCATGATCTTTTTTTACCTTGAAGTGTCTTCTCATTAGGTAAGGGCACTATTGCTTCAGGGCATGCAGCATTGCCAACGTTTCCTTCTCATAAATATGTTTGTGTAAATACTTTCCCTTTATTGGATGATTTTCAAAAGAAATGGGTCTTCCTTCTTGTATTAAAACAACACCAATTCCATTTCCCAAGGAATCACATTCCACCATAAAGGTTTTTGTGAAGTCTAGAGTAGCTAAAACCGGAGCTTGGCACATTGCCTCTTTAAGATGTTCAAAGGACTTAGTTGTTTCTGGAGTCCAAAAAAATGCATCTTTCTTCAGTAATGTTGTTAGAGGTGTTGTTATTTTCCCATAATTGTTAACAAACTTGCGATAATAAAATGTCAACCCAAGAAATCCTTGAAGATGCTTTAGGGTTGTGGGGATTTTCAATTCCTTGATGGCTTTAATTTTTTTAGGATCTACCTTAACGCCCTCATGAGATACAATATGACCCAAATATTCCACCTCTTATACCCCAAATAAATATTTGGAGGTTTTTGCATACAATTGTTTCTCCTCCAATAATTTGAGCACCATGTCAATATGTTCAACATGATCCTTCCAAGACTTGTTGTAGTTTAGTATATCATCGAAAAATACTAACACAAATTTTCTAAGGGTTTGAAAATGGAATTCATCAAACCTTGAAATGTGGAAGGTGCTTTAGTAAGGCCAGAAGACATAACCAAAAATTCATAATATTCTTCATGAGTTTTGAGTTTTTTTTTCAAAATGTCTTTAGTCTTCATTCTAATTTGATGATATCCTAAACGAAGATCCAACTTGGTGAGGTAAATTTCTCCGTGTAATTTGTCCAACAATTCATCAATGGTAGGAATGGGAAATTTATCTTTGATAGTGAGCTTTTTGAGCTCCCTATAATCGGGACACATGTGCCATGATTTATCCTTCTTGTGTACCAATACTACTGGAGCAGAGAAAGAAGTTTGGCTAGGTTGAATTATACCTGCCTCTAGCATTTTTGCAACCATACATTCAAATTCACTCTTTTGGGCATAGGGATATCTGTAAGGTATGATATTTGAAGGAACACTTCTTGGAATTATGTGAATAGCATGATCATGATCACAAATAGGTGGAAGGACTTTAGGAGTCTCAAATACCTTGGATTGATTGTCCAAGATTCTTTGGAGATTTGGAGAAACAAATGATTTCGATGTTTGAACATATAGTGAGCATAATTGTGTAATTATGCCTCATTGTTCTTTCTTCAAAATATTTTTCATGCCATTAGAGCTTATTATCTTCCTCGATTTCCTTGCGATGCCCTTTAAATTAATTTCCTTTCCTTCCTAGGAAAATTTCAAGGAAAGTTCTTAAAAATTAGAGTTTATCATCCCCAAATATTGTAACCATTGGACTCCTAATACAACATCAGCACCACCCATTGGAATGGAAAGCATTAGACTATTCAATAAATATTCCCCCATGGTTAGATTGATATTATGGCACTTCCCTAAGCAATTTATAGTTCCTCCATTTGCAACCATCACTTGATACTCTGGTTCTAGATATAGAAATCAATTCAATTACATAGCTATCTTACAATGAATAAAATTATGGGTACTACCAAAATCGATCAGAACTATTACTTTTTTCTTATTGATATATCCTTCTATATCGAGAGTTTGAGGAGTGGTAATACCTGCCAATGTATTACAAGATATCGTCGGATTCATTTCTTCTTTCTGAGGGGTTGGTTCCTAGTGTATATCCTCTTCTTTTGATGTTTCTTGTTCATTTTCTTCCTCCTCTTCACAATCTATTTAAAATAATTTCTTCTCAACACACTTATGAGCCTTAGTATATTTTCTATCACAACTATAAAAAAATCCCTTTTCCTCTTTTTTCCTCCAGTTTTTGTGGTGTCAACCTTGTAGGTTGTGGGAGGCTAGGAGCAGCAAAACTTCCATCTTTATAGTTGTGAGTGGTAGACTTCCTTGTTGCCATAATTTTGCTTTCAACTTTTATTACCACCCTAAATGCCTTCTCCATTGAATTAGGTTCCCAAAGGCGAACCTTGTGTTGGATGTTATCCTTTAAAGTACCTATGAAGATATCAATCCTATGATCCTCAAGAATATCATTTACCTTTATATTCAATATTTGGAATTCCTCAATGTGATTCACCATTGAACCCTTTTGTTTGAGATTTATCAATTGGCTAAAGAAGGTATTTCTCTTTGTATCCTCATAATGTGCTATCAATTCTTCCGTAAAAATTGACCAAGTTACAAGTGATTTATGAGAAAAAATTCATTGATACCATACAAATTGATTAGGTTCTAAATATAAAGATGTAATGCATACCTTTTGTGTGTGTTGCACATCATGTAGATCAAAGTACTGCTCCATCTGTAGTATCCATGTTACTAGATCATTTCCATCAAACTTCCTCATATCAATATTTGGAATGTGGTGGGTCTTAAACCCAATGTTGGAGTCTCTAAAATCATATTTCATATTCCTTTTATCCTCATCCTGATTTTCATGGAGTACCTTGTCGCCACTAGGAAGAATTTCTTGTAACAATTTTTTCAAACCTTCCATGTCTACTTTTAAACCATCCATCTTAGGTTCCATTTCATTTTTTGTTACTCTTTGCGAGAGAGAAATTTGGTGCACTTGATCTCGTAATTTTGATATATCATGTTTCATTTCCTCTTCTTCATGCGTCATAGTAGAGCTTTCTAGTTTCTTACTAAGTGTGTCCATTTTTTTGTTTTGAGGAATTTTTAAATCAAACAATGATATATATGCTTCACTATGCCCTTTAAATCACTTCAAACTGATTTTTCAAACAAAAGTTATGCAAAATTTTAAGAAAATACACACCTTTTTCTTTCTTTTTAGGAGCTCAATATTGAAACTATTGTATCTTTGTATTTTCAGCTCCCCAAGGTCTAAAATTTTGTCCTGTGGTAGCCCTTAGAGTCTTATTTCCAATGCCACAAGCTAGACTGATATTGGATTCTTCAAGATAAATTTATGCCCAATCTCCCACAATGACCTGATTATGGACTGGTTCAGTAGAGTGAAATTGTACGAAATGCCACATGTCACTGTTTCAACCTTCAACCCTGAAAATGATACACAAAAAACTAAAGTCTGTGAAATTTTAGTCAATTCTCACAAAATTCAAATACGATGTTTTTAGACAAAGTTATAATGATTTTCCCTAAGTCACCTGTTTGAGATTGAATTTTGGAGCTTGCAAAAACCCTAACTTCTTTGGACAATATCTCAAACCAAGATCTAAAATTTTTACAAGAAGTTCACTAAGATTTCGGCTCCACGTGGTCGAAATTTTCACTTTTGAAACTTCTTATAAAAAAATTTATATGAAAAATTCCAAGATTACTTTTTTGAAGCAGTGAAACCCTAGAATCCAAAGCTCTTATACCAAATGTTATGCAACCAGATCACAAAATAGAAGAAAAGATAGATCAATGACTTGAAAATTAGCCTCTTCAAGGAGGAACCTCCTTTACATTACATAAATTAAAAGTTATTGGATAATACAAATGACACTACCTCCTTGGTATATCTAGGAGTCTAAAGGGTCACAATATAATCATAGCCTGCATAACAATAATAATGTAAGGGCACAACAATAACAATAGTGGGCTTCTATGGGGCACAACAATAACAGTATGGGGGATAGATGGGCACAACAATAACAATAAGGGGGCTACACTAGTTCCTTAGTATCAGTCATTTTATAATACGGGATAGGACCAGGATTTACCACATGAGTCTAATACAGAGGCTCCCTATAAAGAATGAAAGGGGTTCCATCATGTTGTGGGATGGTGGCATAAGATAATGTTGAAAATGCAACAAGAATTTCCTAATTTAATTTTGCCTTGATTAAATTAGGAGAAATTCGAATTTCAATTTCAGCAGAATACTTGGAGGTATTTAACTTAGGTGACATGGCTCTTGTCACTTATTTAACTTAGTAAATTCGAGTTGGAAGCACTTGAGTTCAATTCTACATGATTGATTGCTAATTTTTAGCAATCTATTTCAGTTAATTTGAGTTATTGTCAATGTAACTAGTTCTCACTGTTAGTAGAACTAGTGGAGGTTTAGTCAAGGGTGTGTAACCTTTTTCACACTGAGTGACAAGGGTGTGTAAATTTTTTCACATTGAGTAATCATCCTGTTAATTGATCAATCAGCCTAAATTAACTCATGCATGCAGATAATTCAAGTTACCCATTTTATATTGGAGTTCAAGGGTAGTGTACCATCAATTATAAACTAAGAAAAGTTGTACAGTTCATGCATGCAGTCAAAGATGGACCTATAGGAATTGCACAATCCAAATTGAGGAATTTCCTAATTAATAGGGGCCTAATTCCCAAGGGAAAATCGCAAGGAAATGGAAGCTCGAAATTTTGGCTAAGTATTGGCCAAGGTCAGTCAGTCAAGTAGAGGATAGAAGATACAGGTGTAGGTTGAGCTCAAGCTTGAGCAGAGCATATTGTATTCATCCATATTATTTGATTAATGCAATACATATAGTAAGGGGTTTTGATAAGTTTCTTTCCCCGGGATAAATGTGTGTATGTGTGTTGAATCTTGATGCATGTTAATGATTTGTGTTCTCGATCATGAATTTTCTTCTGCAGATGAGTAGAGTAGCTTCTAGTCTTGTGATTTAGAAAATTTCATGAGAAATTGAGAATCTAAACATTAATTTCTACATGGCATCAGAGTTAGATTCATAGTAGAGAAGAGAATTCAAAGTTGTCATTACAAGAGGTTCGAATTTGAAAATCAATGTCACAAGTTTTCTCTGGGACTAAGAAGATGGCTTTCAATGGACTCAGGTTCGAGTATGCTTTGGAAAGGACCACAAATTTTGTTGCATGGAAGATATGAATGGAGGCAGTATTGGATGATAATGGGTTGTTGGGATACATCAAGACAGATGTAGCAAAATCCCCATCATTTGATGCTCAAGATCTTACTCAGTGGAAGTAGGATGTGGCTAAAGCAAGGAGGATCATATTGGAGGGAGTTCAGGATCATATTGTCTTGAATATCCACTAGAAAGAGACTCCATTCACGATGTGGAAAACATTGACCGAGTTGTTTGAGAACAATAGTGACCACACAAAGCTGGAACTCAAGGACAATCTTCGAAGTATTAAGATGCAAAAGAATGAAACAATTTCTCGGTACCTAAGTAGGTTTACATAGTTCATGATGAACTTGGCAGAGTTGGTATTATTTTCCTTGAAGAAGATCTGGTAGCTCTAGCCCTCTTGGGTCTTCCCAAGACCTAGCATAGTTATCAATATTTGGTAAATGGTAGAGAGAAACTACCAAGCTGGGAGCGGTTATTGTCTGATCTTGTGCAGGAATAAATAAGGTGGAGCAATAGAGATGGAAATTCATCCAAGGTCAGGGATGATGAGAATTATGCCTTGGTTGGAAAGGTAAAGAAAGGGAAAGGGAAGAAATACAAATCCAAAGCAGAATCTGGTCAAGGGGGCAAGAAGAAATACTTTTCCAAAATTAAATGCTTTCACTGTCATGAATTAGGACACTATGCCACGAAATGTCCACACAAGAAGGCAAGAAAGAAGACCACAGGAGGAGCAGTGGGTGAAGTCTTGGCTTCACGGTTTGAACTTGATTTTACCCTCATTACATACATGGAAAGTATATTGATGGGTAGTGTGTGATATCTCGACAGCGATGCCTCATTTCACATGACGAGTAACAAATAATTTTTCAATGACTTGGAGGAGAAGGATCTCCAGATGCACATCAATATGGGAGATGATGGAAGGTATAGTGCAACCGGCATTGGTATCATTACTTTTCAGAGGGAGTCTGGCTCCTCTCTCAGGCTCAAGGATGTGATGTATGTATCGGGTCTCAAGAAGAATCTATTTTATGTCGTGGTGTTAGAAGACTGTGGCTACGATGTGATATTCATCAAAAGTAAGGCTTTCTTGAGACACGTCATCACATGACAAGTGAACTAGATCAGGATTCAAGTAAACAACCTTTACAAATTAGATGTTGAAGATTGTACAACATTGAGTACAAAAGCAGAGAAGTTGTAGAGCCGAGATGTCAACGAATTATGGCATATAAGACTTTTCCATTTGCATCATGGAACTTTGAAGATCATGCAACAGATTTCTATATGCCTCCCAAATGGAACACTAGAGTAGCGATGTACATGCAAAGGGTGTACATTGGGGAAGTACACAAAATCCACCTTCAATGATCCAGATAGCAGGGAGCATGCAATCCTTGAAAGGATCCACTCTGATGTATGTGGGCCTTTCTCGACAACCTCCACTTCTAAGCATAGGTATTATGTTATATTTGTGGATGATTTCTCACGAAAGTGTTGGATCTACTTCATGTAGAAGAAATACCATACATTCTCCAAATTTTTTGAGTTTAAAGAACTTGTTGAGAAAGAGACTGGTGGGAAAGTGAAGGCTCTCAGGAGTGATAATGGTGGTGGGTATGTGTTGAATGAGTTTAAAAATTTAAGTGAAAGGGAAGGCATTCGATGGGATTTGACAACACCTCATAACCCACAACAAAATGGGGTGGTTGAGAGGAAGAACAGAAGTATTGTGGGAGAAGTATTGGTGATGTTGCATGACCAAATCCTACCTCTACACTTGTGGGTTGAAGCATGCAACACAATAGTCTATTTGTGAAACAAGAGTCCTCATAGGATTCTTGGCATGAGTACACCAAAGGAAGCTTTTTCAGGGAATAAATCAGATGTGTCACACTTCAGGATCTTTGGGTCATTAGTTTATTGCCATGTTTCCAAGGAAACGAGGAAAAAGCTAGAGCTGATAGTAGAGTTAGGCATATTTTTGGGGTACACAGATACACCTCACAACTATCGGGTGCACTTGACATCTCTCAGGATGACAGCGGTCATAACAGATATAAAGTTTGATGAGGAGAAGGCAATGAGGTGTTCTCTTGAGAGGGAGCTTCAGTTCCAACCTGACCATGAGCTTTTGGCTCCAAAGGAAGAACCTCAGGAAGTTGTGGAGAACCCACAAGCAAAGGAGTAGAGAGTGGAGAAATTCGCTCAGGCAGAGACATCCAGAGAAGGAAGGAAGCAGACCAGGGAAGCTGATAGATTATTGCAGGATTCTAGAGAGAATGTGGGAGCACCCACATCATAGTTCAATAAGAGGAGGTCACAAGATCGGTACACTAGGTACATGGCTCTGATGACTGAGCTAGTTGAGACAGAACCATCCTCATTCGAGGAAGCAGTGCACTAACCAATACAAGTTGATGTTATGGTAGAGGAATGTGATTCCATTGTCAAAAACAATGTTTGGGAAGTGGTCCCAAGACCATTAGATAAACCAGTGGTTGGTTCGATATGGATTTACAAGGTAAATCATGCAGCAAATAGGAGCATAGAGAAACACAAGGCAATATTTGTGGCCAAGGGGTACTCTTAGCTGGAGGTAATTGACTATGAGGAGACCTTTGGTCTTGTAGCAAGGTACTCATCCATCAAGTCAATTCTAGCACTGTTAGCACAGATGGGGTGGAAGATCCACTAAATGGATGTGAAGACAACATTCCTCAATGGAGTTATGGAATAGGAGGTGTATATTGAGCAGCCAAAGGAATTTGAGACTTTCAATAGAGAGTTGCATGTATGCAGACTCAAGCGAGCATTCTATGGACTCAAAAAAGCACCATGTGCTTGGTATACCAGGATCGATAATTATCTCACTGGTTTGGGCTTCACCAAAAGTGAAGCAGATGCAAACCTTTATCTCATTGTGGTAGAAGGTAAATTATTGATTATTGTTTTATATGTCGATGACTTGATCCTTACTTGTGATGAGTAGTTGATCAAATCTTGCAAGGAGGACCTTTCAAGAGAGTTCAAGATGAAGGACATGGGACTCATGCATTATTTCCTTGGTTTGGAAGTATGGTAAGGAGATGGGGAACTATTTGTCTCTCAATACAAGTATGTCAGTGAGATACTGAAGAAGTTTTGCATGGAGAGTAGCAAACTCATAGACACTCCTCTAGCAGGTAACTGGAGGAAAGAGGATATCAGTTCAAGTGAGCAAGTGGAGGCTACCATCTATAGGAAACTTGTGGGTTCACTTATGTATTTGGTGAACACACAACCAGACATAGGTTATGCAATTAACCATAGTATTAAAGCCATGGTTAAGCCAACCAAACTATATTGGAAGGAAACAAAGCATGTGTTGAGATACCTCTAAGGCACTACTCAGTTTGGTCTTTGGTATATACAAAAAGAGGGAGTGAAGCTACAAGGCTTCACAAATTCAGATTGGGTGGGGATTCCATTAGATAGGAAGAGAACTTCAGGAGGAATTTTTAGTGTTGGGTCAGCAGCAGGAAGCAAAGATATGTGGCATTCACCTTAGCAGAAGCAAAGTACATGGATGCAAGTCAAGCAACATGTGAGGCTATCTAGATGAGAAAGATTCTTGTTGAGTTATTTGGTCAGAAGATGGATCCTAAGGTGATTTACTATGACAATCAAAGGTGTATCAATCTCTCTGGGAATCCATTATTTCATGACCGATCCAAGCATATCGACATCTGATATCACCATTTATGAGATTGTGTGCAAAGGCAGATTATGTTGTTGTAGTACATTCCGACGGAGGAACAAGATGTAGATATTTTAACAAATGCTTTGTCAAGAGGAAAATTCATGTTCCATAGAAGCAGGATCAGGGTATATGATGATCCCTTTCTTATTCAGAGGAAGTGTTGAAAATGCAACAAGAAATTCCTAATTTAATTTTGCCTTGATTAAATTAGGAGAAATTCGAATTTCAATTTCAATATAATACTTGGAGGTAGTTAACTAGGGTGACATGGCTCTTGTCACTCGGTTAACTTAGTAAATTCAAGTTGGATACACTTGAGTTCAATTCTACATTATTGATTTCTAATTTGTAGCAATCTATTTCAGTTAATTTGAGTTATTGTCAGTGTAACTAGTTCTCACTGTTAGTAGAACTAGTGGAGGTTTAGTCAAGGGTGTGAAACGTTTTCCACATTGAGTGACAAAGGTGTGTAAATTTTTTCATAGTGAGTAATCATCCAGTTAACTAATCAATCAGCCTAAATTAACTCATGCATGTAGATAATTCGAGTTACCCAGTTGAGATTGGAGTTCAAGGGAAGTGTACTATCAGTTTTAAACTAGTCAAAGTTGTACAGGTAATGCATACAGTTATAGAAGGAGCTATAGGAATTGCACAATCCAAATTGAGGAATTTCCTAATTAATAGGGTCTAATTCCCAAGGGAACATCGCAAGGAAATAGGGGCTCGGAAGCTCTAAATTTTGGTTAAGTATTGGCCATGGTCAGTCAGTCAAGCCGAGGATAGAAGATAGAGGTGCAGATTGAGCTCAAGCTTAAGCAGAGCATATTGTATTCATCCATATTCTTTGATTAATGAAATACAGATAATAAGGGGTTTTAAGTAGCTGCTTTCCCCTAGATAAATATTTGTGTATGTGTGTTGAATCTTGATGCATGTTAATGATTTGTTTTATCTATCGTCAATTTGCTTCCGTAGATGAGTAGAGTAGCTTCTAGTCTTGTGATTTAGTAAATTTCATGAGCAGTTTAGAATCTGCACATTAATTTCTACAAATAAATCCATTTGGAGTTGACCTCCCACAGTAGATGTAACAACCTCCGGGGTAAATGTACATAAAAAAAAACATAATAGGAACATAAATACAATAAACATATCAGCCATCAAAATCCATATATACATAAGTACATTTGCACATGAAAATCAAGGGAATGAATTTTTTTTTTCATTAATAAATGAAATGAACCAACCGGAGATGGGACTACCACGTTCCACCCGACCATAGATTGGCTAAGCCAAGTCTCTCTTCAGCCAATCACCCCCGTGCCATATTCCAACCATGAATGTGGGATCTCATAGAACACATCAATCAAAACTCATCCAGGGCTTCCAAAGGCCACCCACCTCAACCCATCAAATATTGATTCCACCTCATGGTCAGACATCACCAAAAACCATCATCAGATTGGTCTCCATCCAAGCCTTCGAGGGCTTCTAGATCATTTGTCCAACCAAGGATTCCAGAACTAGTAACTCAACCCACAGCTTATACAGGGCTTCCAGAGCGTTTGTCCAACCAAGGCTTCCAGGACTAGTAACACCGAGTACCTTCTCCTCAACCATCTGCATAGACACATAGTTTTTAGCACACACATACAACTAGATGACATACAACATCATGCAATACATGCATCTACACCTGAGATACAACACATACCCCTACACCCAGTATATATAATACAATACATCCATCTACACCCGATGTGAAATACCACCCAATACATGTACCTAAACAGAGTACAACACAACGAGTACACACATTGTAATGCCACGACTAAATGATGCACATACATAATACCATGTGCCCATAACACAACATGGATGACATGCACACAGTACCACACGTACACTAGTACCATATGTACAACATGTATAAAGTATCACTGGTACACCGCACCACCTACACAACGTGTGCACAACATCACATGTACATGGCACCACCTGCATAATGTGTACACAACGCCACATGTACACTACACCACTATACAATGCGTACACAATACCACATGTACACAGTACCACACGCATGACATGTATGCTACACCACATGTACATAGCACCACATGCATGACATGTACATAGCACCACATGCACACAACACCACTTGTACAATATGTACACAGCACCACACACACATGACACCTCTTGTACAATCATGCACACCACACCATATGTACATAGTAGCAATGTACCACATGCACGCAACACCACTTGTACATAGCACTGCATATCCAACACGTACATAGCATCATATGTACATAGCACTGCATATCCAACGTGCACATAGTACCATATGCACACAACCATATTTGTACCATCCTGTACATAACATTTGGTAACTAACATGTACACATGCTATGTATACACAACACCACAAGTGCGCCCATCATAGATGCAACATGTACAACATATACAACATATGCATAACAATAGTACCACACATCCAGAACTACATTGTACTTACCAAGAAACCTTGCTTCCGGTGTCTTACCCATGCTTGTCCCAACATGCCGCAAACCACACTACTTTCATTTTGCTAATGTATCTTTCAACATTACCTGTTATAACATAGACATAGGCATAATACAAGTATACAATATCAAATCATATCCACATGATACTAATCTCGTATATTTGTTGTGACTACTCTTCCCAATTGATTCCTCGTAAGACCAGGAACCCCTTCATGTCGTTCTCATACATAAGCAATCAATCCTCCACAAGAATGATCTCTGACAACCATATCAGACAGTAACATAGACACATGGATAAATACATGCATATATAAATGATGCATAAAACAATCATGATCCTGTAAGACAACGACATACATACAAACATGTATACATATATAAACTTCAACATTATCATGATCATAAAATAATTACTAGATAACATAAGCTCTAGGTTAAGAGAACTTCCTTATTTATGCATAGGTATTGAGAGCAACAATTACCAACATAGCCAAAGCATATGATGCCTCAATCCATTTACTTTATACCTTTCTCATGGCTATACTGCTAAAATCCATTTACCACAATGGACCCAGCTAATCCAACTAATTGTCATAGCCTTACCTTCCGTTGCACTTACTCATACACTGAGCTTCATCTGAATCTTACATTACCTTTCGAGTACCACACAACTCTCCCCGAGCTCCATCAACTTTCCTCTTTCCCAACCAATTCCAAAGACTCAAAACAATAAAAGAGAAGACAAGAAAAAACCAAGAAGAATACCATGAAAGCCCATAACGATATGACACTACAACAAAGTGACAAGGCCTTGCACCAAACACAAAAAAAAACAACAAATCAAGCTCAAAAGACCAAAATCACAAGACTAACACCATGACTCAATCCCCATGGTTCCCAAGGAAAGCTCAACCTGAGCCATCTTCAAGATTTCATGGCAGTCTCTCTTGCCATGCAACTCCCTGAATCATACTTCTATAAACACATAAGTGTCAATGTATAATTAAGCATAATAATACACCAGTTACCTCATCTTATTGTGTCAAGAACGTTGCTTGCAACTCAACACATCCACGCCATCTCTTAAGGGACTCCAATCCTTTAACAAATCCACCTGTAGCTAAAGACTAGCTAATATACTTGTCAAGTGCATGTTCATGAATATAGCACATATCCACATAATGTCAAACAAAATCAAGGGTAAGAAGACTTCATGCGTGAAAAGCACTCATTTGTTGAAAATTAGGGTTTCCAAACATAGCCAAAGGAATTCTTACCCAATTCCTTTCTTTTACCTTTTTACCTTGTTGAAATTGAGGCTTACTATATGTTGTCACACCACCCAACTGTTAGTTATATAGACAGATAAAATATTACCTTGTCATGCTCATACCAAGCATGTTACCCTATAACTGCTCACACATGTCAACCACATGTTCAAAATATCAAGACAATAATATCTATTAATTTGAAATTAATTGTTACAAAGACTAACAATCATGTCATAATCCATAGTCAAAATACTACAACTATCACCTACTAAACTCAAGTACATATCAACTGTCTCAACACATATATTTTAGTACAATCATCTTAAAACAAGATCATTTGAACACATACTCATATTATGCAATTCATGAAACATTCATACCATGTTAAATAAATCAATTAGACGACATAATAGGCACCAAACATTCAAATACCAAATAGACGACATAATCAACTATGAAACACCAAGTATAATACATAAGCAAACTCATACCTTAGTGTACCTCAAGGGAGGCTATCTTGTCTGCATAATAAATCTAGTTATACAATATAAATTTACAATACATCAGCTCAAGCACTCATAAGATCATGATATCCATAATAATATCTAACTAACATGTTCACATCGCAAACTCATATACATATGCAAAGTCAATCTAGATTAGTATGACACCATCTCACAAATATGCTGGTTCATACCTGAATATCACAACCATAACCATCTACATAGGTCAAACTAGGTTAACACAATACATATAACATCAAGATCTTCAAGGCAATGAATATAACCATCACGCATATGACCAACCCAAATTGTAACATCAATATATCAATGAAATGACCCTAATCATCAATTTAATAGCATATAACAACAATAAGCTATATATCATACTCATCAACAACATACAACATAATCATCAAGTTATCTAATATAAAACAACAATAGCAATGCATACAACTACAGGTTACTATCATTCTTGACTATCTAACACATGTGCATATAACCACACTAATAATCTAACATCTATCATGAATGTAACCATAACATCAAATACATGTTCATAAACCTAATGTATATAACCCTAAGGCATATAATAATCCTTAATTTATGTACCTGCATGCCAAACATACAATACATGTATGATGATATGCTCTTACCCCAAAGTCCAATGTTGCAACCTTATTATGATGATCTGCATCTCCTGCTCTATCTCATCCAACACATTAACATCATAACAACCAATAGCATCATCATGACCTAAATTGCATACAATTACTTCACAAGGCATGTTTGACCTACTACACATGCATAATGATATCCATGACCATACATGCATAACAACAACCATTACTCCATTGAACACATTGCCACATGCAACCAACCGTATGCATAAGCAATGCCAAATCAACTATACCTACACATAAACGCATGTAGTAAAAAATAAGCAATCAATTCTTGTAATCAGCCTACAAGACTGATACATGTAATCAAAATATTAAAAAATTTAACCTAACATACAAGGATGTAAGTAGGTATCATGAAATCAACATGTAAACGACATATAATTCATACACAGTTAGCCACATGTTCCAAAAATCAAGACATCATGCTATTAATTTGAAATCAACATTCGCCAATACTAACAACCTATAAGCATGCCCCCTTTCTATCCATGGTCCACACTAAGCTAGAAGGAGGAAGCTACTATAATGGCCCGATCTCCAATGTCCAATTATGGAAATGGGATCTCCAAATCTCTATTAAATTTAACCATACTTGAAAAGAAATTGATTTTTATTTCTCATACATTTGTATGAGACTAAGTCAAAAATATTGCACTTATACCATTCTATAACATCATAACTAAAAACATGCCACTTTTCCATTTCCTTACATGCAAATTTTCAAATTCCTTGCATGCAACCTTTCAAATTCCCTACATGTAACTCTGCAAATTATTTGCATGCAAATAGGCATAGATCAGCGACATCTATATTATCATACTAAAATACTATCCCATCCAAAAAATAACATTTTCTTCAAACAATTACCATACTTTTACATTTTTCTTCAAACAACTACTATATTATTACATTTGCATGTAATCATTTCTTCAAACACTTTACATGCAAACTAATATAGCAAACTTCTTGCATACAAGTAAGCATATATCAACTACAAAAAACTAGTACACATCAATACTATCCCTAGCCACAAACAACATACTCATTGGGGAATTTTATCAAACAATTTGTATGCAATTAATCATTGAACCATTTAAGCATTTCATCAATCACTTTGCATGAAAACTAATATAGTGAATGATTTAATGTATATATCCTAAAATGTAGTAGTAAAAGTTATGGAAACTGAACCATATAATCAGTGGTATTTTCCCTCACTATGGTTCAAGTTTCAACTTCTGAGATTTCATAGATGAAAAGTTATAACAAAATACCAACACAATCATATTTGGTGCACAATTCTAGGAGTATCCAGAAAGCTCGCCTTCCACTGGTCATATATCCTAAAATATAGCGAATAAATGTCTGAAATTTTTATCACAATATAAGTGGGATTTCCTCTCATTGTGGAAAAAATTTCAGCTCCTGAGAGTTCCCATAATAAAATTTATAATAAAAATGTCAGCATGACCTATTTGAGACCTGATTTTAGGAGCATTCAGAAGGCTCGACGCCCTCTGCTCATATCTCCTAAAATATTTTGACCCAATATATTAAATTTCTACCACATAATCATTGGCATTTCCCCTCAATGTGGACCATTTTTTAGTTTCTGAAAGCTTACAGAAGAAAAGTTATCGCATAAATGCCAATGTGACCTGTTTAAAGGTGCATTCAAGAAGGTCATCTTCCTTAGATCATAATTCCTAAAGTATTGTGAACCAATATCTGAAATTTTTACCACATTATCAATGGGATTTACCTTTAGTATGGTAAAAATTTCGACTTCCAATATTCCACATAAGAAAAGTTATAAAGATATGACAAAAAGTTCTAAAATTTAACCTTTGTTCTTCATTTTACCTAGGATAGAACCCATCCAGTCCAAGTGTTTGAACCATGCTCTGATACCACTCCGTAACAACCTCCGGGGTAAATGTGCATAAAAAAAAACATAATAGGAGCAAAAATAAAATAAACATATCAGCCATCAATATCCATATATACATCATTACATTTGCACATGAAAATCAAGGGAATGAAATTTTTTTTCATTAATAAATGCAATGAACCAACCGGAGATGGGACTACCACGTTCCACCTGACCATAGATTGATTGAGCCAAGTCTCTCTTCAACCAATCACCCTTGTGCCATATTCCAAGCATGAATGTGGTATCTCATAGAACACATCAATCAAAACTCATCCAGGGCTTCCAGAGGCCACCCACCTCAACCCATCAAACAGTGATTCCACCTCACGGTCAAACATCACCAAAAACCATCATCAGATTGGTCTCCATCCAAGCCTTCCAGGGCTTCCAGAGCATTTGTCCAACCAAGGCTTCCAGAACTAGTAACTCAACCCACAGCTTATATAGGGCTTCCATAGCGTTTGTCCAACCAAGGCTTCTAGGACTAGTAACTCAACTTGCCAAGGGCTTCCAGAGCATTTGTCCAACCAAGGCTTCTAGGACTAGTAACTCAACCCAAGTTGTTACAGGGCTTCCAGAACATTTGTTCAACCAGGGCTTCCAAGACTAGTAACTCAACCCAAGCTATGGAAAAATGAGAACCAACCAAAACAAAGCAATGAAAGTAAACCCACAATCACCATGGCTATCCAGGAAATGGCAAGGCTAGGCAATCCACTATCAATCCCAGCCATCCTCCATGCCAATGATAGATCATAACCAAGAAACCAAATGCATGTGCCATGCATGCCAAAACTAGTGACGAAATCATACATGCAACTCGGTACCTACAAGAAAACATTATGTAGTTACTGATGCCAATGCCTTCTTGCACTTTCATGCTCTTCCCTTGCCTTCTTGCTCCAAGAATCCAAGTATGCCACACCCTCCAAGAGTGCTCCAAGATAACTCTAAGTAACCAAGAGTATGAGAGAGAGAGAGAGAATAATGAGAGAGCTCCAAAACTGAACTGACCAAGTCTTTCCCATTGATCCTCATAGGCATTTTTATTAATGAGGCCTCTATTTTCTTCATTTTCCATTATTTTCCTTCAATTTCCTCCTCACATGCAAAATGTGACCTTTCACATTCATTTTCTCCTAATTTCGATTATTTCCATAAATAAATGTGCCAAAATACCTTTTTGCCTCTTTAATGCCTTAGCCATGTCCTTTGCCAATTTCCTTACCCATAAACAACCAAATGAACACCCCCTAGGATGTCTTTCCCACCATTCAGCTTGGAATACATGTCCCATCATCTGCGGTATATATATATATATATATATATATATGTATATGTATATGTATATGTATATGTATATGTATATGTATATGTATATGTATATGTATATATATATATGTATATGTATATATATATATATATATATATATATATATATATATATATATATATATCTATATATATATATATATATATATATATATATATATATATATTTTACATGGAATTTTCACCAGGGCTGTTACAGTAGCACCCCATTTCCTAGACAACAACATTCCCCACACATCAGGTATATCAATGACCCCAACATCCATGAGTAATGATATGTCCTTGTTCATAACGAATGACACTTTAAGATCCTTATAAGGCCCTCAATATCAATAGATTTAGAGTTGAAACCACACACATTCTTGTATTTTCAAATAATATTAAGTTTAAGTTACCTCATAACTTTCAACAGTATGATATTTGTAGAAGCCACAGAATCCAACATACAATTGTGTAGGAGGAGGTCACTAATAGCTAAGGTGAGAAAAAATGGCTCATGGCCAAGATTGGTGTTAGAGAGGTGTATATTTTGTAGCATTATAGGTGGGTCCTCTACATCTTCAATCCCTAAAGTGTTCTTTACATGCCATTGTTGGGACAGGAGTTTGACAATTTCTTTGATAGGAACGTGCATGTTCATCTTTCCTGTAGCAGCCCTTCCATTAATATCTAGATCAACCTATTTATCATTGGCCTTGGACTTGGTGTTACACATCATTTTGTCACCATTGGGAAAATGACCGCAAATTTGGACCTCTCACTATATGATGAACTCTTGCGAGAAATCCCCTATAATGTTGGAAGCAAAACCATTCTAAAAATAACAAGAATCCTATATTGCATTTCTTAAAAGCCTAATTTCGAGCATTTTCGCACTTTTCCTAGAAATTACCTATGCAAACACAGTTCTAATCATTATAGCCTATGCAATCTTGTGCTTTTTCTTCCATTAAAAATTGTGACAACCTTTTAATGTAGGTAAAAATAAAAAGCAATTTCTAGAAGCTTTATTGGGGAGTATTATACCAACAAGAAGGACTCGAGCCTCTACCTATTTGGGCCTCATCCCATGGTTCATGAATCTATTCCCTCTAAATATGGAACCCTAATCCCCATCTTTGTTGATATGATACTTAAGAAGAGGATCCCAAACCTCCTCCTCTTGGCCTATAAATTCAGCACATACCAGAGGATAAGGCGTGGACTTTTGATGTAAACTTATGTTGTCAATTTGAGGCTAGAATCTTGTCACTGGAATAAGGAATTACTGAGAGGGGGGTGAATCAGTAATAGTGAGGTTCTCAGAAAACTTTAAGTATAAGTCTTTAATTATTTTCACTACTGTCAGATACTTGTGAGGGCATTCATACATAGTACAAATGAACAACAAGATAAGGCATCCACATGTACATATAATCCATCACATGAGTAACATACACATATTGACACGAGTATTTTTTACGTGGAAACTCAAACGGAGAAAACCACCAATATGTTTGTTGTTATGATGTAAATTAAGCACCTACTTAATTACATCAATTTTTTTGTGAGCAACCACTCACACGAGGCCTCAACCCCCTTAAGATATAAATCCACTACTTTCCAGAGGCACCAACCTTTTATAAATGTAGGAAACTACCTACTCTAGCCATTGTTCTACTTTTCATACAATTTTCAAACTAAAAATAAAGGCAAATGAATATACATAGAAATACAAATATGGTATGCTCTAGTACCAGTTCCTTTCTTTCAGCTCCCCAGTTCTCCTTCGAACTGTGCTCTTTGTTTCTCAACCAACTCATGTCTCGCCCTTGTGATACACTATCTCTCAGTTATGCTTAGCTTAGTCACACACCCACAGTAATGCACTTTTTAACTCTCAATTATTCTTCATTCCCCACATTGCATAATTTCTCTCCTCAGTTTTGTTCCTCTGTTGCATTGTTACCGATGTCGTCTGTGTTGTCTTTGTACTAGATAGTGTGCTATAGCATGGCATGGTCTGTTTTTTCTCAATCAAGTTACTTGCACACTTCAACAAGGCTCCCTATTTTGTTGTAACTTGTTTCTCATTCACGACAGTTGATTTAATGCAGAGGATGAACTTTTGAGTGATTCCCTATACTAAGAATTAATTCTCACTAAAATCATGCACTCCAGAGAAGTGTTTCGTGCTAACAAACTGGTCCTAGTGAACAACCTATACCTCAATCATGTATTTCTTGTTTCAAGTCAATCTCTTCTGCACCAAGTTGTCTTTTTCATTTAATTCTTCATGATGTGCAAGAAATATCGAGGAAATCTAGTTTTCGTTTGAGCCAGGCCCATTAAATTTCATTTGCAAGCCAAGGTCCTTACCGCCTTGTTTATGTTTTATGTAGTCGCCATTAGTACTAGACCATCTTTGACCCTCTGCCATAGTTAATGGAGTCATCAATAACACAAGAAGACCATGCGAAACTAATTCATGGATATGTCTTTCAATGTTGTTCGAGAGGTCGTGAGTCTTCCCAATCTGCCTGCTTGTGCGCCCATATTAGCCTCGACCCCTGACTTGCCCGTAGGCATGACTAGGGACCTTTTCCACTATTTTGGGCTCATTATATCCATTCAACGCTGACCATTGAATACATGGGAAAAACTTCACAAAACAAATCCTTGGCACAAACTTCAAGATTCTACCACATAATCAATTTATGTCATGTTGACATCATCTGTGCTATGTGTCTCATTATATATGATGACACATGTCACCTAAATTTGGTCCACTAGGCCATCCAAAAATGTCAAAATTTCCTACCACGTGTCCTCCATACTTCCACATCATGCTGACATCCTCTACCATGTTACTGTCAACACACCACCACGAGTCAATCACATTCTGCCATATTTTTTGCTTGAACTACGTCCCACATAGGTCGAGGGTCGGGATTCGGGGCTTCATTATGTTGAAGAAAAGTGTAACTAGGTTTGGTATTTGTAAATGAAAATTTGATCTTTGTACTTGTCAAGAAAAAAAAATATTATTTTTGTAAATTAAATGAATGAGTTTCTTGCTCATTTCATAAGTCTGGAAAAAGTCAAAGAGTCAAAGTCATATTTAATAAGCTCTTCTTAAGTCTTCATGTAATTTATATGGGTCAACCTAGTGTCAAATAGCCCTCCAAGATAAGAACCATCCTCTAAAGAAGAAGACTACTAACAAACGATGAAGCAATATTCATATAACTATCAAGTCGGTTCATAAAAGGTGACACACCAATTTAGTGGTCATGTCAGCTAATTTATGTAGACTAACTACTATGTATACCCCGTTGAACTTAGCAGAACAGTGGAACAGAAACTCGCACATCTCTGAGATTTCAGACATACTACAACTTCGGATAAGGAGCGAAAATATCTTCACATACACCTCTGAAGTCTCGGTCAAGCACAATGGTATAGGGTCTCGGATGAGGTGCAGGAATACTAGTCTCTACAACTTCAGGTATAACTATAATAAATAATTATAGTGTGATATTCTCGGTGGTAGTACTCTAAACTATGGAGCTCTCAATGCAGGAGTAGAATCACAGTCACGTTATGGGCATAGTTGTGATAATAAGGATCTCAGTGATACACTCAGCATGCTCTTTAATCAAGTTACAGTCTTCGTATAGTTGTAGAAGCTCGATGATATCACAGTGATGCATTCACATACTCAACGCAGTCATAATTTCTGTAATATAGCATTCGTGGTCTCTGTCATAATGAGTACAAGATCATGATCTCAGTGCGCAGTATAGAAACCTTGTTGACATGATGAAGATCTCAAATAAGAATGAAGCAATTAAGGAGCAGCAGTCATGACCTTGGGGAGCCTAGGTACAGACCTTAAGAAGATCTTGGTACAGTTAAGACCTTGATGAAATTGCAAAGATGTTACAGCAATAGTGAATATCTTGATGATGACCTCAGTGGTGCAGCAATGATGATTATCTCGACAGTGAGAAAGAAGGGGATATGTGTCTTGGTCTTGGAGTGACATAGTAAGTCAAGGGTCATGGTATTGGTGTTCATCAATTGGAATCTCTATAAGAAGAATTGTGTGCGGGTTTTCCTCTCCAAGAGGGAGAGGTTTTGGCCTAGGCACAATGCCAACATCTTGTGTTCTTGACTCTTTGGTTTTGGTAGCTATATGATGAAATAAAAAACACACATTCTAATAATTTCAAAGAGAAGATTGTGCTAATAAGAAATTAAAAATGCCTCACAAATAGTTATCAAGTCAAGAAGAATCTAATTAATTGCATGTGCCCTAGATTCTTCAACATGGTATCGGAGCTATGGTTGCAGTCTAAGGAAGGGCAGAAAAGAGACATACAAAGATCTGTATTCGAGAAACATCAAAGCAAGGTGGAAGGTTTGAAGGAGAAAGTCTATATCAAGAAAGTCTACAACAGTACATGGAGCATCAACTTCAGTGATTATAGTCAAACACTCAACTCATGTTTAGTTTCATGGAATGTATCAGTACCATTCCTGGGATCCTCACTTCTTGATCATTGAACCTTCTCTATGAGATAAAAGACAATCTTAGCATAAATTACAGACTCGTGGATATATATATGGTAGAACTAACCCAATGAATGTCTCTCACAATCCAGGTTATACCATTGTCTCAATCTACTGCAACAAGGCAGTTTTCGTAAGTACTACACATAGTTTAGTTATCTATTAACAAGTTTGGGCTCTCCATACAGTGCCTCTCTAAACAAATCATATGTACAATGCATTACTGTCTGAGGACAGTGCCATTCCAATGCACTTATCATAGTCCTAAATTTTGTCTATGATTGTTGGGTTGTGTTATATTCTTTCCACGACTAACCGACGTAGTTTAACGGGGGGTTAGAGGGGGGTGGTAGCCCCCCTTTGTTGCACTGATTGCGCAGCGGGGGGGTCACAGGGGGGGCGGAAGCCCCCCTTGTCTGGGGGGTTTGAGGGGGGCAGGTAGCCCCCCTCTACAGGGTCCGGGGCAGTGCCCCGGGAAAATTTTTTTTGGACCCTATATTAGGTTGGGCGAACTTACCTATGGTTTTATGCATGATTTTCGCACATGGTATTGGACGCGATGGTTTTTCGGTCCATGGTATTGGATGCTTCGGCATGTATACATATGTATTGTAACATTGAAAGGAACATAATGAAAAATCAAGTTGGTAGTCCCGGTTTTGGGATCCAGGGAAAATTCTCTGTGCATATGTGTTTTATGGGTTATGCTCTCGCATTGTTTATTTTCTTTGTTTAAGAATTCGTATGCAGGTAATTTCTGTACAGGATTAAAACCTACATTTGGTATCAGAGCTGTTTTGGCTTCAAGGGGACGCCTTTGTTGCTGAGGGGTTTCGCTCGGGCCTGTGGTAGACCCTGTTCAGTGGGAGATCTGCGAGATCGATTCTGGTGGTGAAAGAAGATGGCAAGCAGTGGAAAGATCGAGATTGAGAAGTTCAATGGTCAGAGTTTTGAGTTGTGGAAACTCAAGATGGAGGATCTGTTGGTCGATAAAGATCAGTGGATCGTGGTAGATCCGGGTACTAAACCATCGGGAGTGACCGATGAAGAATGGAAGAAATTGGATCGGAAGGCAAAGAGCACAATACGATTGTGTGTCTCAGATTCAGTATTGCTGAATGTATCAGGGGAAGCTACGACAAAGGCTTTGTGGGTCAAGTTAGGGACTTTGTACCAATCTAAGTCTTTGGTGAATAAACTGTTCCTGCGGAAAAAGCTGTATAACCTGAGGATGAAAGATGGAGACTCGGAGACAGAGCATCTGAATGCGTTTAATACTGTGGTAAGTCAATTATTATCTGTTGATATTAAAATTTCAGATGAAGATAAGTGCATCAGTCTATTGTGTTCTCTACCAGATTCGTGGGATAGTCTGGTTATTGCAATAGGTAGCAATGCAACTGCTTTGCAGTTTGATGAAATAGTCTCAGCCTTGCTGATGGAGGAGATGAGACAGAAGAATATGGACAACCAGAATGGTGATGCCTTGTCTGTACGAGGACGGTCCCAGAACAGAAACAAAAATAAGTCATCGAGTGGGAGATCTAAATCTAGAGGGAGATCTAAATCTCCAGGAAAACCTACAAAGGTGGTGTGCTGGAAATGAGGAAAGGAAGGACACTTCAGAAGGGATTGTAAATCTAAAGCTCCTGATAAAGGAAAGGGATCTGATGATGCTCCTTCTGCAGAGGCGAAAACCACCTCAGATGAATGTGGGGATGTGTACTTGGCTTCTTCAAGTACACATGTAGATCATGATGCATGGTTGATTGACTCAGGTGCATCCTTTCACTTCACTCCCCATAGAGAGTGGTTCTGCGAGTATGAGAAATACGATGGTGGTGATGTCTTCTTAGGAGATGATAGGAAGGCTAGAATCATTGGTCGGGGAAAAGTAAAGCTGAAGTTGCAAGGTGGAAGGGTTAGAACACTTCCGGGTGTTCTACATATTCCTGCATTGGCTAGAAATTTGATTTCTGTAAGCAAGTTGGATGATGCAGGTGTAAAGACGGTGTTCGAGAAAGATACCTGCAAGATGGTTTGAGGAGCACTGATATTGATGCGGGGAGTTCGGATTGGAACTCTGTACAAGCTGCAAGGTAGCACTGTTGTTGATGGGTGCAATAGTTCTATTGTTCCTGAAAATGGAGTAGAAAATCTAGTGGTCTCTGGAGAGAAGACCATGTTGTGGCATCAAAGGCTTGGACATATTGGAGAGAAGGGCCTTCGAATACTTCATGGTAAAGGTATGGTAGAAGGTATGAATGATAGCTCTCTAGATTTTGATTTCTGTGAAAATTGTGTGTATGGGAAGCAGAATTGGGTGAGTTTCCCCTCTGGTGGTAAGAGGACGAAACAGATATTAGAGCTTGTGCACAGTGATGTGTTTGGACCTCTGAAGGTTCCATCACTAGGTAAGTCTGTGTACTATATATCATTCATAGATGACTTCTCAAGGAATACATGGATATATTTCCTTAAGAAGAAATCTGAAGTCTTTGACAGGTTTAAAGAATTTAAGGATCTGGTGGAAAATCAGACAGAGAAGAAGATAAAGGTGCTGGGGACAGATAATGGTGGAGAATTTTGCAGCAAGGAATTTGAAGAATTTTGTAAGAAGTGTGGTATAGCACGGCAGAAGACTACTCCATATACACCTCAACAAAATGGAGTCGCAGAAAGAATGAACAAGAGGTTGATGGAAAGGGCAAGAAGCATGCTCAGTGGTGCCGGGTTAGGACAGGAATTCTGGGCAGAGGCGGTGGATACTGCATGTTACCTGATCAACAGATCACCCTCATTAGCGTTGGAGGATAAGACTCCACAAGAAGTATGGACTGGTAAGAAACCCTCTCTTTCACATCTAAGGGTATTTGGATGTGATGCATATGTACATGTTCCAAAGGAGAAACAAACCAAATTGGATAGTAAATCTGAAAAGTGCATCTTTATTGGGTATAAGGATGGTTTAAAGGGTTATAAGCTTTGTAACCCAGTCACACGAAAGGTTGTGTACAACCGAGATGTGGTGTTCAGAGAGGTAAAAGATGTTATTCAACATGAAGTCCAACCAAAGGAACCTGAGAAGATAGAGTTTGAGCCAAAGGAGGAAGAATCAGACTCTGTAGCAGAGGAGGAATCAGAAGATGAAGAGCCACAAACTCCGACTGTGAGAAGATCAGGTCGAGAAAGAAGGCAGCCAGAAAGGTATAGTCCATCTGGTTTCAGTTCAAATTTTTCTTTGTCTGTTACTGATGATGATCCCAGAACTGTGAAGGAAGCAGTGGATTCAGAGGATGGAAAACTCTAGAAAGAGGCCATGGTTGATGAAATGGCATCTTTGCACAAAAATGAGGCTTGGGATCCGGTAGAGTTGCCGGCTGGAAGGAAACCCATTGGCAGAAAATGGGTGTTCAAGAAGAAGACTAATGCAGAAGGAAAGGTGGAGAAATAAAAAGCTCGGTTGGTAGCAAAAGGTTATTCCCAGGTGCCGGGAATTGATTTTGGTGATATTTTTTCTCCTGTTGCCAAGGTAGCTTCTATTAGATTACTTTTATCTGTTGCTGCTGCTTTTGATTTTGAGGTAAAACAGATGGATGTGAAGACAACATTTCTTCACGGGGATTTGGAAGAGGAAATCTACATGAGGCAACCTGAAGGCTTTGCGGTGAAGGGTAAGAAAGAATTGGTATCCAAGTTAAAGAAGTCCCTATATGGGTTAAAACAGTCACCAAGGATGTGGTATCAAAAATTTGATACATTTATACGGGGACTTGGCTTCACCAGAAGCAAAGCAGATCATTGTGTGTATTTTAAATTAATTGGTGACCGTGTTATTTATCTGGTCTTGTATGTGGATGATATGTTGCTGGTTGGAAATGACAAAGAAATTATCCAGGATTTGAAGACCCAATTGTCCTCCAAATTTGACATGAAAGATCTTGGTGCTGCAAACTATATTTTGGGCATGGAAATTAAAAGAGATCGGGCAAAGAGGAAGCTCTGGTTAAACCAGAGGAAGTATGTCGAGACAATACTGCAGAGGTTTAATATGCAGGATAGTAAACCGGTGAAGGTTCCTATTCCTGTAGGTGTGAGGTTATCTGCTGAACAGTGTCCCAAGACACAAGAAGAGGAAGAGGACATGTCCCGTGTTCCATATGCAAGTGCAGTCGGTAGCCTGATCTATGCAATGGTCTGTACTAGACCAGACATTGCACATGCAGTGGGAGTATTAAGCATGTTTATGTCAAAACCTGGGAAGGAGCACTGGACAACAGTGAAGCGGGTTTTCAGGTATTTGCGTGGCACTAGTGATTATGGTTTGTGCTACCAAGGAAGACCAGGATTGGAAAGAGTGTTGGATATTCATGGTTTTGTTGATGCAGACTGGGCTAGAGATCTGGATCAGAGAAGATCTACAAGTGGGTATGTATTTAACCTATTTGGAGGTGCAGTCAGTTGGATGAGTAAGAAACAATCTGTAGTGGCACTATCAACTACAGAGGCAGAATACATGGCAGCCACTCATGCAAGCAAGGAAGCAGTTTGGTTGCAGAGATTGTGTTCAAGTATGGGGTTAGTACAGGGAGCTATAAGAATAGACTGTGACAGCCAAAGTGCAATTTTCTTGGCAAAGAACCCTGCTTATCATTCAAAGACAAAGCACATTGATGTTCAGTATCACTTTGTGAGGGATATGATAGAAGACAAAAAGGTGTTGCTGGTAAAGGTGGACACTTTGAAGAATACTGCAGATGCATTGACAAAATCTGTGAGCTCTGAGAAGTTCTCTTGGTGTAGAGAAACAATGGGTGTTTCAGGGTTGGAAAAATGACTAAGCTCTCCTGTGGCCCCCTGTGGAAAGAAAACAACAAGTGGGAGATTGTTGGGTTGTGTTATATTCTTTCTACGACTAACCGCCGTAGTTTAACGGGGGGTTAGAGGGGGGCGGCAGCCCCCTTCGTTGCGCTAATTGCGCAGCGGGGGGGTCACAGGGGGGCGGCAGCCCCCCCTGTCTGGGGGGTTTGAGGGGGGCGGGTAGCCCCCCTCTATGGGGTTCGGGGCAGCGCCCCGGGAAAATTTTTTTTGGACCCTATATTAGGTTGGGAAAACTTACCTATGGTTTTGTGCATGATTTTCGCACATGGTATTGGACGCGATGGTTTTTCGGTCCATGGTATTGGATGCTTCGGCATGTATAAATATGTATTGTAACATTGAAAGGAACATAATGAAAAATCAAGCTGGTAGTCCCGGTTTTGGGATCCAGGGAAAAATCTCTGTGCATATGTGTTTTATGGGTTATGCTCTCGCATTGTTTATTTTCTTTGTTTAAGAATTCGTATGCAGGTAATTTCTGTACAGGGTTAAAACCTACAATGATCTCAATGGCATAGTGCTCGGATCATAAGATAAGTGTCTTTATCATAGGTAGAATAATGCTCGATGTAGGTGCTTGTCGATACACTCTGAGGAATACAAGTGTGACAAAGTCCACTTTTGGAATAATAATATCACTAGCATGTCAATAATATGCTCAAAAGTAGAAGTCGAAAGTACCTTAAAATATGAATTTGGAGTCAAGATGATCTCAAAATAGTCTCGGTAATGTCAAGAACAAAAATGTCATGATGCTAGAAGGTCCTGTTATAGAGGCTACAACCACCCTCAAAAAAATTTCCTTAGCTTTGTTTTGGAGCCTCCCTACCAACCATCCTCAGCATCATGTCTTGCACTGTCAAGTACACAAGCTTCAATGGTTTTCTAGTAGATTTCCAGCCTATGCATGATAGCTTGTTGCATCCCCCTCACAGGTTGTTTCTCCGGACTTGGTCTAGCTCCACGCTGAACAAGTCCTTCAAGAAATTGCGTAATTCTGGAGGAGAACCATCCTTCCCTCCATAAATTGCATAATCCTGTCTGGCAACCTGCTGGGCTCTAGAATTGCACAATTCTACCTGTCAACCTTCACTGGAAAAACTACACAATCTAGCCCAGCAGGAATTCTCAGCCCAGAAATTGCGCAATTCTTGGAAGTAGTCAGCTGCTCAGCACAGAAATTGTGCCAATCCCTTTGGGAAGCCAACCCAGGTCCCTCCCAGAAATGTGCAAATTTTCCCCTCAGTCAATCAGGTTGTTGCATGTGCCATTGGGTTGACCGATTCCACTTGGGACTGAGAAAACTTGACTTGCATGCATGGGTTG
Source organism: Pinus tabuliformis (assembly GCA_031772625.1). Lineage (NCBI taxonomy): Eukaryota > Viridiplantae > Streptophyta > Pinopsida > Pinales > Pinaceae > Pinus > Pinus tabuliformis. The sequence continues at coordinate 1,180,879,602 of CM062807.1, read as the reverse complement.
CTTTTTCCTAGAATAGCAAAAATAAACATGCAAAAAGCATCCCTATATTTTAGGGAGCTATTTTTAGCAGTTGGAGGTTACATGCAAAGATCATTTTAGAATCTTTCCTCCAAGTGTCACTTTTTCCTAGATTTGTGGCATGCATGTCATGTTTCTCAACTTATTTATTCGACGCTTCAGAGCTCACATATTCAAATCGATCTTGGAGCTCTGACATCCCACAACACATCAAGGAGTATTCGACACATCCAGCTCATCTATTTTCAAGTAAATCCTCTTAACTTGTATTTTGCAGCATTTCTGTTGCTTTTTGTGTTTTGGCTTGTGTGAGTGTTATCTGCTTGATTTTTGTGAACGCTTGTTGTCGTTTACATGCATATTAGCTTGTACTAGCACCATTTCAGTTTTTGTTAGCATCTCACTATTGTCAAATGCATGACATTGTTTTGTATGAACGGTCGTTGTTTCAGCAACTCACATCACACACATGCATGTCATTTTGTTTTTTGAATATTGCATTCACTATTTGCATGCACGATCATTCACTCCTGCTTACACTTAATATCGCCATGCATTCACATTCACATTTGCTTTCAGTTGCTCGTCAGCGGGTCTGGGCAACCTTGGCCCGCACTTTGCCTCACCAAGACAGCATTGCATAATCCTAAGAGGGAAGGCTTTGCCTTCCTCTCAGAAAATGCACATTTTTTCCCAGTGACTATCCTCCAGTCTTGCATTGCACAATTCTGAGAGGCTGTGACTGTTGGCCCAGATAATTACGCAATGTAGTGACTGTGCCTGCAAACATTGCTAGTAGAAATTATGCATGGTGCAATTCCAATAGCCAGTAGGCTAGTTTGGATTGCACATTGTGCAATTCCAACAGCCATGTAGCCTCCCAGCAACCCAGACTACCTTTTGTGCAGTTTTGGCAGCCAGTCTCCTGGCCCCCTAGGACAAATTGCGCAATCCTTGCTAGTCAATCCCCAGGTATGTTGCATGTCGTTCCTCAAGTTTGCTTTGGTTTTAGCTGACAGATTTCTTACCATGCATGTCATTATGTCTCCAGATCTAGCAGGTGTTCATCCATCTCTCAGTAGTTTAGGATCAATGTCCTCCAAGAGAGCAGGATCAAAGGACACTAGCAGAAGTGCAACTAGAGCAGCAGTTGAGCGAGTGTCTACAAGTTTGTCGATCTATGAAGACACCAAGTTAATTGTAGACAAGGAAATCAAGATGAAATGGAAAGAGGCCAATGATGCATTTGCAGGCACATTTGGGGAAGAGCTCGAAGACCGCCAAGTCTATGTGAACATCCACAATTCTGGCTTGTACTGGATTGTATGCAGGTATCTGTGCTCCCACGTGTGGACATGATACATTGGATTGTCTCACACACTGACCCCGAGACAATGACATTGAGCAGTGTCAGCGGGACGGAGATTGCTACCTTCAGGGCACAGGATTATGAACATATGTATCATATCTCGAAACCCATGATCGCCATGGACACACCCTTCAGCATACCCAACAACAATGCCAACTCCATAGATATCTTAAAGAACTAGGTGAAGGAGTCGGCCAAATTCATAATGACACCCAACTAGATCTACAAGACTAAAATACTACAGAAGGCATATCAATACTTGGTCATCTTTGCATGTCACTTATATGGCCAAGAGAGCATGGAAACCTTCCCGCAGAGTTGGGTGATCACGTTGGACCAACTGGCCAGAGAAGGAAAAGCATGCAATTGGTCCAACATGTTGGCCCACCAGCTAAAGGAACAAGTAACAAGAGCTCGACAGTTGCCCAAAGGTCAGCAAGCAGAAATCTACATGTCCTCTTACATCTTGGATGCAATCTGTGCCCGTCAGGAGTTCCTAGGCTTGAAGTGGGCATTGACGTCAGCAGAGACCTCTGTGAACACTTATTGTAAGATGTTTTCTAAATGCAGCTTCAAAGGAGTTATCACACAGCTGCCCGATCCTTTTGTCACCCTGATGTAGAAGATGATATTTAAAGAGGATCCACCCTACAGGTCGAAGGAAACAATGGAGGCATTGATCGATATAGCAGATTGGTATGCCTCATCATCCGGCACCTTCATACTGATGTACAACACAAAGAAGCCTCTACATGTTCTACCGAAGGTTTCCTTAGACAATCTCGTCATGTAGGAAGTATCATACCACATCTCGGCAATATTGTCAGCTAGGCTGCACTGGAAGAAGAAGGCACCTTGGCCCACTCTTCCATTGTGGATCGGGTTATATGAGATACGAAATTTCAAGCATGCAGATGTCAAAGTAGAGGAGATCAAGAAATATCCATTCGATGCCCAAAGTTACAATCCATATGACCCACATTGTTTTGTAAAAAATCTTATCACGAGAGTATGGTTCCCATGGATCCACAGGGCATTTCATTGGGTGGAGGAAGACCCATGGAGATATTGTCACAACTTCTCTAGACCCAATGAACCGGTCGGCCACGTTGTGGAATGGTTCAACATATAGGAGAGCACCAACACCAACACTAGCAGAGGTAAACATACCAGTGCGTGACAAGGGCAAGAGGAAGATTGTCGACAACATGGAGGAGGAACAAAGCTGCAAGTTCCGAGTAGACCCACTTGTGCAGAAAGCAACTTTGGCAATATAGGTGAAGAGGCAACAGCGCGACAAGAGGAACACGTAAAGGCAGAGGAAAAAATGGAGAATGGAGGAAACATAGAAGGAATTGCATGAATTGAAGGAGCAACTCCAGAAGGAACAGGATTTGTGCAGACATGAGAAGGAAGCGCAGCAAGAACAGGTACAACAGGGGGCGCAACATGTACAGACAGATGAAATTGCACTGTACAGGTAGTCAACTCATCTGAACAGTTGGCACCAAGAAGACAGGGTGAACAATCACAGGAGCAGGACTTTTCTCAAGAGATTGAACAAGCACTTGAGCAGATGGATACGAACATGGAGCAACAGGAGTTAGAGAAAGATATCGACCTCATGCCTCATCACCAAGAGGTCGATCCACCAGCTTCACTGGATCTAGAAGTGGAGCAAGTCCCAAGCGACCAAGGAGACACTGAAATCCTTGGAGACAATCCGGAGGGAGAGATGCACAACATCTCATTCGATGAGTCCCAACATAGAGTTGTGCAATCTCACAAAGTGTTGACTCCGGATGATCACACATCTCCTACGCAGATTGAGGAACGAGTGATCGTGTCTGACGTGTGCAAACATCCAGCAGCATTAGTCGATGCTACCAGAGCATATGTCGAAGCCACTAGCTCGAGTGTTCACTTCTTGATAGCTGAGAATGAGTGAATGGATAAGGAGTTACAGACGGCCAAGAAGGGAGGAGAATTGGTTACAGCATCCACCTGAACAGAGTTGAAGAAGGCAATATTGGATGAAGTATTGTCCCTTGGCACAGTCATGTGGGCATTGTATTCCAAGTTTGGTACCGTGCATAAGGCAGTTGTCCATCTCAACGGTTGGCAGCAGCAATGTGCTAGGAGAGTACGTATCTTGTCGAACGTGCATGCTACTGTTTATTACATGAAAACATGGACAATGAGATATAAGGGAGCCCCATTACACTTGCCCTAGATGATGAAGCCCAGAGCGATCGAGCTAAAGGCATGCATCTGGAGTCAGATCCGGAACTGCGAAGATCTCACGTAGCTCATCACTAGTCTACAGGCTTCCCATGCATAGGTATTCAGGAGTATGCATATTTTTGTGTGCGCACATGTGATCCCATCTATTGGGACACTCACCCAGTTGAAGACAAAGGCACAGGTCCGATTGGAGCTTGACTCGTACTTTGAAAAGTTGGTTCCCATAGCCACTAGCCCATAGTTGGTGATCAGTGCAGACACCATGCACAAGTATGTTGTTGGTCTGGCTGCACTTAAGACAATGATGCACATGCTATCAGTCGAGTTGGACAGAGGAGCACGAGCAGTGTACCCAGATGCTATGGAGGCAAGAGTTCGTTTCGAGAAAGATGTCACTTTAGACTACATGGACACCATCGCGGACTACTGAGATTGGTATCAGTTCGTTACTATCAACCACCATGAGGATGTCGAAGAGTTGGTCTTCTAACAGTTGTTTGATTCATAGTGATATCTCGCATGGCTTACTCAAGCCTATTTTGTCTCTCATGTTTGCATGCGCAGATTGTATGTAATGTCTTGTTAAGTGTAAGTTCAAGTGTCTATAGTTGGATGTAACAGTCATAGAGTAGATGAAGAGTCATGAGGGTAGATGAACTGTCACAAAGGGGAATTTCAAGGGCCACCCCACCCTTGGTTATATATAGTCCCTCATAACTCATTCTAGAGGCTTTTGGTTAGCCAAGCTTCCGATAGGAGTATCTTAGAGAAAGCTTGGATAGTATTGTAATGAGCCTTGGCTTTTCCATTGTGCAGAGCTAGTATATCTCTTTGGAGGAGCAGGCAATTGTGACTGTAACATTCCATTGTCGGAACTAACGGTTGGACATGGATGTATTGTATGACTGGAACTTACACTTCTTAATATAACAAATCCAACATGTTTCATGCATATGTCGTATTGTATTCTAGCTATCTTGTTTTCTCTAAATGATATAAGTATTTATTTGCTTATGCATGCATGTATGGACTATTTTGTATATGTATGTATGAATCTTACTGAAATGTGTTTATTGGTTTAACCATCACTTTGGATTGTTAGCTAACTTGCTTTCCATTTTGTGATGCATCTTCGCTCGTGTGTTCCCTTCCAAGTTGCGTGCTATCACAGGTTTCCAAGGGGCACACTCACCCCACTTTGTTTGTGTTAGAACCATTCATGCACCTTCCTTGACTTGCCACATAGGTCACACCCTTGCTATCAACAAGAACATTCTACTTGTCTCTGTGCGAAACCATGGTCAAGGCGATACTGTACGACCCACTGTTGGGACTCTTACACATGGTCTGAGGTCTAATTGGGACTTCTTACCAGGGAGATCCCCTGACATGCTGGTGGGTCCAGCACCATCAACAGGTCCCCAAAGAAGTTTTGGTAAAATGATACTAGTGGTTCATGATGGGAAGCTCAAGCAAAAGAAGCATCAAGGTGAATATCTCCTCTTCACATGCCAAGTAAGTATCTTTCATGTTTTTGGTTTAATGACTTTGTTTTGCAAATAGAAATATTGGAGGATAGTCATAGTTCTCATGAAAAATGTCCTTGCATAGAATAAGGAGGATTATCATAATCCTCATAGAAAAGAGAAGTCATTAATATCTATGGAAAGGTCTCTGAAGATCAAGCAGTGCTTGAATGTATCAAGAGACTCATAGGAATCATATGAAGTCACTCAAAGGTCCTCACATGCCAAAAGAGGAGACACAAAGAGAGATATATGAAATACTAGAAGATATATTATCTGAAATCATGGTAAAGAAGGTCACATCACTTAGACCTACACAAAAATTTGGTCCACTAAGAACAAGCAATAGAGATATGTCCAAAGTCCAATGCTTTGGATGCCAATAATATGGACACTACAAAAGGGATTGTCCTAAACTTAAAAGGACAACAACAACAAAAGAAAAAGGGAATAAGCTCATGTCACTCAAGAAGTGAAAGAAGAAGACAAGAAGCAGAAGAAGGAAGATCCACCAGATCTCTACTATGACTAAGTCAACCTCTTTACTTAAAGTCTTCTTTCAAATTTTTGAGTAGTATAGGAGCATGTAGGAATAGAATAGAATGCATGGTTAAAGATATCTTCTAGAATATAGGAGCATGGTGTAGATAAAGCTCAAGATATTCATGTAGAAGGAGCATACCTATTATAGGACCTCATCCACGATGAAATAATAATTGATCATGATTAAAATCTTAGAAGGCCTTCATCATCAAGAAGAAGAAACATTTGCAGGGTAAGTGTCTTCAAGATCCTCTGATATAATCTTCAAAAGAAGGTTCATAAATAAGAGAAAATTTCTCATTGGGAGTCCCACTCATGGGATTCAAGAAAGGATGATATGCAGGCAAGAAAAGATGGAGCAAGAAAGGCTACACCAATCAAGGAGAACCATCAAATGAAGCCGAGATGATCAAAGTAGAATCAAGATGAGGTATGTATGCATCAAAATTTAAGTCGTGTCATCATATATATTATTGAGCCATGGGAATAGTTCTATAGCATGATCGAGTATGAAAGAATCTCTTTCACCAATGACATGCTCGAAGGCATGTACTACAATGCAATAAAGGTCAACATAAAGAAGTGCTCCCATAAGGAGTATAAGGTGGTTGACTAATCAATATAAGAAGAAGCAAATGAAGAAAGAGATCAAGCATGTGAAGAAAACCATGGTCACATTATCTAACAGGATCCATTAAAAGATATTTCCTGAAAGAAAGCATGACAACTCTGACAAAGGAGGAAAAATATCCAAGGACCCTTGACACCTATAAATGCCTCGAAGATATCAAGATGCAGATAACTGATTCAACTCTACAAAGATGTCATGATGAAGAAGCCATCTAGCAAAAGCATTATTTGATGTTGAAGCAATGTCAGGATGAAGCCATGAAGGGCTACTAAATCAAAGTATGGGAACAAGAAAGTACAACTAAGAATCTATGTAACAAGTATTCTGAAGCATAGACAAGATGACAAAGGAGTAGCCAGATGATGAAAGAACCTGACATATATTAAGAAGGCTACTTTCCATAGAGGGAGCAATGACATGAAAAGCTAGGAAGGAAAGTGATCGATGGTCGATGCCCTACCAAGAAGAAGTTCAAACAAAGACTTCATGACATCAAATGAAAGAAGGAGATCAAGCAGTTGAAGGACCCACGAAGAAGAAGTTGTGGATGAATGGACAAGTCCCTAACTAAGAGGGAGTTCTAAACAAGTTACCAATTACAAAGGAGCTTGGGAAAGTTCCTTGTGAGAGGAAACTTAGGCATGTCTTCCTCAACTAAGGAGGAAGAGATGGACACAACATTCTTGTCTTCAATTGGGAAGAAAGAATGGGAGGATTGGGTAATCATGTGGAATCGGATACTCTTTGAGGATGTGTAGGGAATCCAAGACAAGAGTGGGTAAGAGGACCGATACTCTTTGAGGGTTAGGAACCCGGGAAAAAAATATTAATAGAAGGTCATACTCAGTGAACACCCGAGTGGGTATGTACCTTGAGAGACAATGACTAAGGTGTCTATAAGTCATTGGTCTCGCCAACATTGTTCTCTGATATTATGAAAGATACAGTTGTTAGTCAAGGCCTTGCTATGAATAATGTTGGTTACTATGATGCTATATAGATGGGTTACCAATCTGATTCTTCTTATGAGAAATTCTTCAGATTGAGAATGACCAAGTACCATTGTAAATACCTCCCTAGTTAAGAGGGAGTGTTGAAGAAAAGTGTAACTAGGTTCGGTATTTGTAAATGCAATTTTTATCTTTGTACTTGTCAAGAAAAAGAAATATTATTTTTGTAAATTAAATGAATGAGTTTCTTGCTCATTTCATAAGTCTGGAAAAAGTCAAAGAGTCAAATTCATATGTAAGAAGATCTTCTTGAGTCTTCATGTAATGTATATGGGTCAACCTAGTGTCAAATAGCCCTCCAAGATAAGCACCATCCTCTAGAGAAGAAGACTACCAACAAATGATGAAGAAATAGTCATATAACTATCAAGTCAGCTCATAAAAGGTGACACACCAGTTCAGTGGTCATGTTGGCTTATTTATGGAGACTAACTACTATATATACCCCATTGAACTTCACAGAATAGTGGAACATAAACTTGCACATCTCTGAGATTTCGAACATCCTGCAACTTCAGATAAGGAGCAGAAATATATTCACATACACCTTTGAAGTCTCGGTCAAGCACAGTGGTATAGGATCTCGAATGAGGTGCAGGAATACTAGTCTCTCCAACTTTGGGTATAACTACAGTATGTAATTATAGTGTGATCTTCTCGGTGGCAGTACTCTCAACTATGGGGCTCTCAGTGCAAGAGGAGAATCACAGTCACGTTCTGGGCATAGTTATGATAATAAGGATCTTAGTGATACACTCAGCATGCTCTCTAATCAAGTCACAGTCTTCATATAGTTGTAGAAGCTCGGTGATCTCACAGTGATGCATTCACATACTCAACACAATCATAATTTCAGTAATATAGCATTCATGGTCTTTGTCATAATGAGGATAAGATCATGATCTCAGTGCACACTATAGAAACCTTGACATGCTGAAGATCTCAAGTAAGAATGAAGAAATGAAGGAGCAGCAGCCATGACCTCGGGAAGCCTAGGGACAGACCTTAAGAAGATCTCGATACAGTTAAGACCTTGATGAAATTGCAAAGATGTTACAACAGCAGTGAAGATCTTGATGATGACCTCAGTGGTGTGGCAATGATGATTATCTCAATAGTGACAAAGAAGAGGATTGGTGTCTTGGTCTTGGAGTGGCATAGTAAGTCAAGGGTCATGGTCTTGGTGTTCGTTAATTGGAATCTCTATAAGAATAATTATGTGTGGGTTTTCCTCTTCAAGAGGGAGAGGTTTTGGCCCTGGTAGAATGCCAACATCTTGTGTTCTTGTCTCTTTGGTTTTGGTAGCTATTTGATGAAATAAGAAACACACATTCTAATAATGTCAAACAGAAGATTGTCCTAATAAGAAAATTAAAATGCCTCGTAAATAGTTATCAAGTCAAGAAGAATCTAATTAACTACATGTGCCCTATATTCTTCAACACATTTTTCTTGCTAAACTTTGTTGCACTACCCAACCTCCAACTGGTCCAACTAACTTTGTTGCACTACCCAACCTCCAACTAGTCGAACTAGACCCAACTCCCTACTTGACCAGCTATCGAATACCAACTTGGAGATGGTCCCACATATGTTGGGGGTCGGGGGCATCAAAGCTTTGTTCTCCGGTTAATTCTTCTATGCAGTCAGACCTCTAACTAGGGATGACTCACCTGAGTCCCAACCTTAGTTCAAAAACTGCCTAAGTCCTGAGCGAATGAGATTTTATGTCTGCCAAATTCAACTGACTATAAATTCTAATCCAAAAGGCCTTTTCTAGAGTCCAACATACCATTGAAAATCTCTTCTAGAGAATTATCCGACTATGCCATAACCAAGAGCATATAAACTAAACACGTGGGGTAGAAATACCTCCAAAGTCTGGGACTCCCTGGCCATCATAGTCATATTTTTATGGCTTCTCTTGTATGCCTGCTAATGTGATTATTATCTATAGAATACTGCAGCAACCATGGGACTCCCCCTGAACAACATGCTCATGAATGTTGACAAGTGTTTTCTCTATCCTTAATGATAGTTCGATTGACATCAATGCCAACATAGTGAATCCCACCAACCATCTAAACATTTACAACTATCCAACAATCTCCCCCTTTCGCATTTCTTTCAACACACTAAGCTCCCCTTGAAACTAGGCACAAAATATTCATTATTTATCTTCTCCTTAGCACTAGTAATCTTCTCCCCCTTTTTCATCAATGGAAAAGAATTCTCCTAAAATATCCCCCTGAACCACTGCATCCTATTATTCAATTGATCCTTCAAGTTGGGTAGTTGCCAACACTTATTGTAATTGGTTCATTGGGAGGAGGAGTCACAAATCCTATATGTTGTTGGAGATACACAAAGGTGTTGGAAATAATACTGAGAGGGGCGGGGGTGAATCAGTTTTATCAAATCAATAAAACTTTTTCATTTCCATATTAAGATTCATCTACGCTACTTCAGTTAACTGAACCTGCATGCATACGCAACCGTGTCTAATGCAACTAGCGTATATCATAATACTTATGATTCAATTAATCCATTAAATGTTGATCTTTATTTAGTGCATCAGAACTTCATTAACCACATGAATAGTAAGCAGGTGCAGTAAGAACAGAACAGATCATCACACAAAAGAAGCACACATGAACACCATGATATAAGGTGGAAACCCAATGTGGGTGAAAACCACCTGCTCCAAGTCGTCTCTATCTTCTTTTAATAAGAAACTTCATTTTACAATATTTTTGTACTGGTACAGTCTTATACCAGTACACAGGCTTCTACCTACAGAAGGCTACAACCTTCTCTCGTTCTCCAGTCTCTCCTAGAAGGGAGCTACAACCCCTTTAGCTCTTGTACTAGCCGATCCATTTACTAGTACGTAGGTGCCGGCCTACTGAAATGCTCCAACCTTTACTTGTTTTCGAGCTGCTACTGGAAGAGAGCTACCACACCCTTTGCTCTTATACTAGCTGGTGTCCTAGTACATAGGTGCCGGCCTACAATCTCCTTTCGTCCTCCAGGGACCACATTTCATACATTTTCATATTGGATACTCCTCAAGCACAACACTATAATTTGAAAGGCCACATTTCATACAATTTTCATACTAGACCCATTAATATCATTGAAGCACACAATCAATCAACACTAGCATCATCGATCTCTGAATCACCCAATACTGAATCACTGAAAACCTGTCAACAAAATGCAGTCACTAGAACACAGAGCAGAACACTGAACTCTGCAACAATATTCAGAACCAACTGTATCATCAAAAATCATGCATCAGAGTGCATACGCTACTTGGAAGTGCTGAACCAGTGTGTATACGCAACTTCACCAAAGCGAACCAACATATATGTCCTTAATTACTTATTCATAACTTCGCTGCACTTCCTGACTTCAGACATACCCAGATCATTACATATATAAGGATAATTCATAAGTTAGCAACTAGATCTAGTCCATCATATCACATAAAGATAAGTCATTATGATCCTGATCCATTATAGATCTCATCCATCAACACTGAAGCTAAACACAATCACCAGGAAACAATCATCAGAACTCATCAACAACCAGAACCACCTGTAACTTCAAACATCATATCTCATATGGTATACACTACTTAGATGTATCTAACCTGTGTATGTACGCGCTTTTATCATAGTCAACCAGCGTATATGTCTGTAAATATTCATTCATGATTTGCAGCTATTCCAAACTTGAGTTATACCCAGATCATAACATTTACAGAACATTACATGCGTCAGTATACAGATCTAGACTAAACAAGATCAAACCATATAGAGATGATTCATTCCAAGCCATTAGATCCCGATCTATCCTTAGATCTTGTTCTCCATCAACCGCTGAGATTACTCCTTAGCTTAGATCAAGCAAAGCATCATGAACCCATAACCTGCATACTAGATCTCATACTTCAGCATATATTCAAGACTTTCTCAATTGCATTTGCCTAATGATCTTCTTCTCCTTTTATAGTCTTAGGCCTTACTCAATACCATGGTCCAAAACCATTGAGAACCAATACTAGGGACCCAATACCTGGGTTCAACACTTCGGATGCAATACCACAGACCCAAAGATAAGCTTTCCCACATGTACACGCTTTTCCGTGCATGAAAGTGCATGCATACGCATACGCGACTTTTGATCAGCAATCCCGCGTGTATACACACCTTTGTATATAGTGAACCTGCGTGTATAACCTATGTGTATACCCTACTTGGTATATAGCGAACCTGCGTATATACGCGACTTGGTACATAGTGAACCTGCGTATAACCTGCCTATGTATGCGACTTGGTATATAGTGAACCTGCGTATATACTCTTCTTTCTTCATTCTTTGTAGTCTAATCATCAACTCTTTGCTACTGACCTGCTGCACTATGATCTGTCATATGTGTGAGTTGCCATCAAGGACAACACTTGTATCATAATGCCAACAAAAGGGCTCTCTTGCAAGTGGCTTAGTAAAGATGTCTGCTAATTTTTATTTAGTGGCCACATATTCAAGTCAAACAATATCAGCAACAACCTATTCTCCCAAGAAATGAAATTTGATAGGAATGTGCTTGGTCTTTGAGTGCATGACAGGAATTTTACAGATGCTTATTACACTTGTGTTGTCACACATTATTGGAATTGGATCAATCAACTCTACTTTAATGGCCTTCAAGGTTTTCTTGATCCAGATAATTTGTGAGAAACAAGTGGTTTCTTCAATATACTCTGATTCAACAGTTGATAGAGAAAAGGAGTCTTCTTTCTTGCTGACCCAAGACACTAAGCAGTTTCCCAAAAAGAATGTTGCACCAAAGGTGCTCTTCCTTACTCCTTGCCCAATCAGCATCAATGTAGGCCTTCAATTTAAACTCTTTGTTTCTAGCATATCACATCCAATAGTTTGTTGTCCCTTGTAGGTATTTGAAAATCATTTGTATAGTAATGACATGACTTTCACGGGGGCAGGTTTGTTATCTGGCCACCAGACCCACTGCTTGCATGATGTCTGGTCTAGACATTGTGAGATACATCAAGCTTCCTATCATTGATTTGTAGATAATTTGATTTACCAGTGGTGTCTCATCTTCTTTGCATAACTTACAACCTGTAACCATGGGCGTGGTAACCAACTTGTAATCTTCTAGTCTGAATTTCTCCATAGTTTCTCTCATGTTTTTTGGATTGGGAGATAAATACCCAATATTTTGATTGATAAACTTGCAATCCTAAGAAAAAGGATAGTTCTCCTATTATGGACATCTCAAACTTTGTTTGCATATAGTTTGTGAATTGATGTCTCAATTGTTCTAAGTCACTGCCAAAGATTATGTCATCTACATACACTACCATAATCAATAGGTGGTCATCTTTAGATTTTATGTACATATTTCTATCTACAGTGCCCCTATTAAAACCTTGTTCCTAAATATATCTATCCAATCTAGCATACCAAGCTATAGGGGCCTATTTGAGCCCATATAAGGCCTTCTTCAGTTTGCAGACAAATCCTCCTTTTTTAATGAGAAGATTTTTCGGCGGAAATCACATTATATAAATCTTCTCATTAAACTTGATATGGATCACAGAAGCTTAAATTAAACAAATCCTCCTTTATCTGTGAGCATGAACCCCTCTGGTTGTTCAATGTATACTAGATCTTTGTTGAGGAAGGTCGGCTTCACATCCATCTGATATACCTTCATGCTTTATGACTCGAAAAAGAAAGGAACATTCAGATAGTTTCTAGTCTAGCTACTGGTGCAAAGGTTTTTTCAAAATCTATCCCCTCTATTTGGGCATACCCTTTACAGACTAGTCGTGACTTGTTCCCTATTACTTGACCTTGCTCATTTAGCTTATTTTTTTAGAACCATTTTTTGCCTATGATGTTTTTCTCTTTGGGTCTTGGAACAATCTCCCAAGTGTTGTTCTTCTTGATTTGATCCATCTCTTCATTCATAGCTCTCACCCAAGACTTATCCTCACTTACCTAACTGAAATTATTAGGCTGAACTTGAGATAGCCGAGCAATATTTTCACAACTTGAACTACCAACAAATTTCCTCCTGATCTGAACACCAAGTCTTTGATATCAAATAATTTTACTCTCAGTGTGTTCTTTATGTACATACCTGGATGGTGTTTTGGGCCTTTGGGTTTTGCTCATTTCTTTGTCTTCATCATTCGACTTTGTTTCTTCATAGTATGAGTACATGATGGTTGAACTTTATTCTCCATATGAGTTCATGTTTCCTTTGGTGGACTCGGGTTATGGTATTATTTCATCTACTACTATATCCATGCAGTCCTTTACTCTCTTTGTACTTTTATTGTAGCATTTGTATCCTTTTCTTCGAGCAGAGTACCCGAGAAATATACCCTCATCGGCCCATGAATCAAACTTCCCAGGATTTATATCATTTCTTTTGATAAATCATTTTAGTCCAAACACCTTGTAGTGTTTCACTGATGCAGGTATTCCCTTCCACAACACGTAGGAAGTTTTATCACTCTTAGACCTGAGTTATGTTCTGTTTGATAGATACATTGTTGCTTGTGTTGCTTCTCCCCAAAAGGTGTGAGGTACATCTTCTCCATCCATCATAGCTCTTGCCATCTCCTGGATTGTTCTATTCTTTCTCTTAGCTACTCCATTTTGTTGTGGAGTTATGGCCACGGTATACTACCTACTTATGCCATGGTCTTCACAAAATTCCTCAAACTCTCTTGAAGTTTATTCTCCTCCTTTGTTTGATATTAAGCATTTGATCTTTATATCTTTCTCATTTTCTACCTGAGCCTTAAATGTCTTGAAATTCTTAAGTGCTTCTGATTTTTCTTTCAAGATCATTATCCATGTGGCTTTGGTAAAATCATCAATAAACAACATAAAATATCTCTCTCATCTTGGGATTTTTGTTCTGGTTGGGCCACAAATATCTGTGTTAATTAGTTCCAACAATCCAGATGAAGAGAACTCCTTTGTCTTGAAATGAGTCCTGGTCTACTTACCAAATTGACAAGATTTGCAGACTGAATTATCAGACCATGATAGACTTGGAAATCCTCTTACAACTCCTATCTTGCTGACCTTTATCAGACTGTAAAAATTCATATGACCAAGTCTCTTGTGCCACATCCAGGTTTGATTCATCTTGCTCAAATAACAACTCACTCTGGATTCATCAAGCACATATACATTATTGTGAGTTTTAAATGCATTTCCTACTAGCTTTCCATTCTATTCATTTCAGATCTCATAGTCCTTGGATCGAAAGGTTACATTATAGCCATTATCACACATCTAGCTCACACTAAGCAAGTTTTGTTTGAGACCCTCTACATACAACATATTTTGTGCTTTAGTCTTTTCATCAAGACTAACTACGCCCTTACCCTTAATTCGTGTTGGGGCATTGTTGCTGAAAGTGACATTATTCCCTCTGCCCTTTTCTTTTAGCGACATGAATTTTCTCTTATCCCCAATCATATGCTTGGAACAACCACTGTCCACATACCATTTGTTCTATTGATTATGTGCTGACAAAGCAAGCCCACATTCCATGTTCTTTCCATATTTGTGTTTCCAATTCTTCTTGCCCTTTTGAAAGGTTGGCTACCAAGTATTCTGGGATTTAGGTGGATTCTCAGACCTGCTTTTACATTCACTCACCTTGTGCCCAAAATTATTACATTTGAAGCATTCAACATCATTCATCAAGGGAGAGAAGAAATTTCTATTTCTGGAAGGAAAGTTTTGAGATCTATAATGTTAATACTTATTGTATCTGAAATTTTCATCTCTTTCAACTTTGACTCTTCTACAATCAATAGCCTTATGTCCAAAGATATGACATTTATAAAAATGACCATAAAATAAATTAGAGTACCTAAAGTTGGAATATTCATGAGTTCGTTCATGAAGGTACCTTTGTTGTCTTGTTGATTGATTCATTCTCTATTGCTATGGCTCTTTTGAGAAGTTGGAATTCTCATTCCAGTGATGGGATCCTCTCTTACTTGATACCTTTATATCTTCTTTTATTCTCCCTTGAAGCATATTTTCATAGCTGAGGGGTTCCTCGAAACTTGCAGACCTTAAGTTCATCTTTCTCATAGAATATTCATGTGGCCTAGAATATCCCAGACCTGTTTTGTTTTCTAGAGACCTTTAGTTGTTCATAATCTTATCTAGCTTTCTTTTCCCTTCTAAAAATTTCTCATTTACACCTTTCTCAGTATCCAATCTCTCAATATATGTTCTCAGAGAGAAAACTTCTGCCTCGAGACTCTGAAATTGTTCTTCCCATTCATGGATTAAATCATTAAAAACTTCTTCTTTTTGTTTATCATCTTCTAGTTTGACTTTCACAGACATAATTTCTTCTTTTCATGCATCTGAGATCATCTCCTTCTTTACCTTGAACAACTCCTTTAGATGCTTGTTCTCTTCTTCTAGTTTCTCACATGTTTTTTGTTTTTCTTCTAGTTGAAGAGTTGAGTTGTCTTACCTTTTAATGGCTTCTTCAAGTTTTTCTTTTTGATAGACGAACTCCTCATTTTCAGAGTTATACATACCTTCTTCAACACATTGTAACTATTCTTTTAGCTTCCTATTCTTTCTTTTGGACTTATTTAACTCATTAACAACATTGATGAGATCTTCTTCAAATTCCACAACTCCTTCTTCTTCAGAGTTTGTAATGTATTGTTTCTTGGAGTCTACTCCAAATGCCACCAGTAAACATTCATTTGACTCATCCTCTAAGAAATTTTTGCTATTTTATTATGGAGCTCAGCTATCCTCTTTAGACTAGAGCCCCCTTTTCTTACAAAACCTCTTCTTTTGGTGCTTCTAAGCCCTACCTCTAAACTTCTAACCATCTTCTTTTTCTATCTTTTATTTGTAATGGCATTTGGACGAGAAATTTCTGACTCTTCCACAGTCAAAAATTTGAAGGAAAACTTTCCTTTATACTTTCTTGAGCCATGCTTTAGTTTCCTGGAAAAGTGAGCCAACTCCTAATCGTACTCGCGGCTAGAGAAATAGTAATGATCTTGGTGCTCCTTAGCCTTCTTGGACAACTTGAATGTTTCCTCCTTTGGTTCAAACTTCTCTTTTCCTACCCTCATCTCATAGGTTGTGAGAGTACCTAATAGTTGGTCCATTGTGAGACTCTTTAGATCAGACATCTCTTCGATGGCAGAGATTTTGGAATTAAATATCATAGGTAGAGATCTTAAGACATTTTGTACAATAATATATCTTTTTATAACTTCACCAAGCTCTCTAATCATATTGGTTACTTCAACAACTCTGAGGAAGTACTCTGCTATGATTTATTCTTCACTCATTCTTAAGCTTTCAAACCTCATTCTGAAGGTTTGAATTTTGGCCTATTTGACTTTCTCATCTCCTTCATGACTTTGATTGAGCTTGACCTAGACTTCCTTAACAGACTTACAGTGCATAACTTTAACAAGTTCATATTGACTAAGGCCAAAGAGAATGGAATTCTTGGCTTTAGCATTGTTTCCATACACATTCCTACCATCTGCATCTGCGGGAGGGACATCAGAGACAACATAGTATACTGAAACTGAGCTTCAAACATATACTCCTAGGGACATAAGATAGACTTCCATCCTAACTTTCCAAAAGGCATAGTGTGTCCCATCAAAGACTGGTATCTTGCTTCAGTAAGCATCCTGACTCTCTTGTCTAGACATAATTCCTTATGGATCTACCTTCCAATGGTTAAGATTTTCCTGGAGGAACTTGGCTCTTATACCAATTGTTGGAATAAAAAATTACTGAGGGGAGGTGGGGGTGGTGTGACTTAGTAATAGTGACATTCTTAAAACTTTAAGTATAAGTCTTTAATTCTTTTCACTATTGTCAGATACTTGTGAGGGAATTCATACACAATACAAATGAACAACAATATAAGGCGTCCACATGTACATATAATCCATCACATGAGCAACATATACATATTGACACAATTTATTTTACATGGAAACCCAAAGGGATAAAACCACCAATTTGTTTGTTGTTATGATGTAAATTAAGCACCTACTTAATTACATCAATTTGTTTGTGAGAACCCACTCACAAGAGGCCTCAACTTGCCAAGAGGCACTAACATCTTATGAATTCAGACAACTACCCGCTCTAGCTACAGTTCTACTTTTCATACCATTTTCAAACTGAAAACAAAGGCAAATGCATATACATATAAATACAAATGTGGTCTACTCCAGTACTAGTTTCTTTCTTCCAGCTCCCTAGTTCTCCTTCGAATCATGCTCTCTGTTTCTCAACCAAATCAAGTCTCGACCCTATGATACAATGTCTCTCAGTGACACTTAGCTCAATCAGACACCCAAAGTATTGCATTTTTTAACTCTCAATGATTTTGCATTCCCCGCATTACATAACTTCTCTCCTTAGTTTTGTTCCTCTACTACGTTTTGACCAATGTTGTCTTTGTTATCTATGTACCTGATAGTGTGCTACAACATGGTATGGTTTGTTGTTGCTCAATTAGGTTGCTTTCACACTTCAACAAGGCTCCCCATTATGTTGTAACTTGTGTTCTCAGTCACGATAGTTGATTTAATGCAGAGGATGACCTTCTGAGTGATTCCCTATACTAAGAATTAATTCTTAGTAAAATCATGCACTCTGAAGAGGGATTCCATGCTTACAAATTGATCCCAATGAACAACTTATACCTCAAGCATGGCTTTCTTTTTTCAAGTCAATCTCTTCTGCGCTGAAGTCATCTTTTCATTTAATTCTTCATGGCATGCAAAAAATATCGGGGAAAGCTAGTTTTCATTTGAGCCAGGGCCATTAAATTTTCTATGTAATCCAAGGTCCTTGTTTCCTTCTTTATGTTCTCTAAAGTCACCATTAATATTGGCACCAGCTCTAATCCTCTACCACAGATAATAAAGTCACCAATAACACAGGAAGACCATGTGAAACTAATTCCTGAGCACGCCTTTCAATGTTGGTCGGGAGGTCTTGAGTCGGCCTGATTTTCCTGCTTGTGCGCCTGTATTAGCCTCAACCTCCAACTTGCTCGTATGTCCAACTAGGGACCTTTTCCACTATTTTGGGCATGTTCTATCCATTCAATGACGACCACTGAATACACGGGAATTACTTCACAAAACAAACCCTTGGCACAAACTTCGATATTTTTCCACATCATTAGTTTATGTCATGTTGACATCATCTGTGCCACGTGTCTCCTTTTGTATGGTGAAACATGTCACCTAAATTTGGTCCACTAGGCCATCCAAAAATTTTGAAATTGTATGCCACGTGTCCTTTGTATTGCCACGTCATGCTGACATCATCTACCACGTTACTGTTAGCACACCACCATGAGCCAATTGCATTATTCCATTTGTTTGCCTGTACCGAGTCCCACACATGTCGGGGGTCAGGATTCGTGGCTTCAATCTTCTGTCTAAACTTTGTTGCATAGCACAACCTCTGACTGGTCTAACTAGACCCAACTCCCAACTTGACCGACTACCAACTTGGAGCTAGTCCCACATAGGTCGGGGGTCAAGGGGATCAGGGCTTTGTTCTTCTACTAACTATGTTATGTGGCCCGACCTTTGACTAGGCCCAACTCACCTAAGTCCCAACCTTAGTTCAAAAACTACCTAAGTCTTGAGTGAATGAGCTTATGTCTGCCAACTTTAACTCGCTATAACTTTTGATCCAGAAGGCCTTTTCTAGAGCCCAACACACCATTGGAAATCTCTTCTAGAGCATTATCTGATTATGCCATAACCAAGAGCATATAAACTAAACACATGGGGTAAAAATACCTCCAAATTTTGGGACTCCCTGGCCATCATAGTCATATTTTTATGGCTCCTCCAGTAGGCTTGCTACTGTGATGATTCTCTACAGAATACTGCAGCAACCATGGGACTCCCCATGAATAGCATGCTCATGAATGTCGACAAGTGTTACCTCTATCCTTAGTGCTAGTCCATTTGACATCAATGCCAACATAGTGAGTGCCATCAACCATCTAGACATTGCTAATTGTCCAACACTTGTCACTTAAGGAAGGATTGGAGACTATTGTAAGGATATTTGTCAACATCAAGGCTATGTTGTATCTCTCCTTTTCATTCAATTATAATAAAAAAAATATTTATTTGTCACTATATTGTCCATTGGATCTGATATATTGGATGTTTACCTTCATTTTCCATTGGTTATGATATTAGGTACTAGTCTCCTTGATCAATAATATAGGTTGTATTGAATCATTTATATATCATATGTCTTTGATCTTGTGTTTATTAGTGTATTTGCACGTCCGGATTCTGAGCATTGGGAAGTTGCATCAAACCATAGCAAGGATCTTCAATGGGAATTTCATTTGAAAGGTATGGATTTCATACTCCATTACTCCTTCTTATCATTCAATAGAATGGACCTAAGGAAAGATTTACTAGTTTGTTTATTTGTTACTAGATTCAATCATTGATTCTATGGAGATCTTGTCTTGTCCGCAAGACAAGATTTGTCTTCCTAACACTTTGGTCTCCTCTTAGGAGGATATATTTTGATGGTATCTTTATTTGGGGGCTCCTTTGGAGGAGTTTTATTAGGAAGAGATTGCTTGGGAATAGGTTCCTTCTCTTTCAATTCCTTGGAGCTTGTGGAAGGGTTATTATCATTCTTTCTTGAGTATTGGACCCCTTTGAATCTTCCACCACCATACTTTTCATCCTTGAGTGTCACTTCACTAATCATAGGATGAGTGTATGTGTCACCTAACATAATGTTGAAGGCTTTGCTTTAAACTATATTCATTTGTTCGTCACCCTCCTCATCTTCACTTTCTTCATTGTCACTTTGCTCATCTTCGGAAAATGATTCTCCTTGTTCCAAAGCATGGGATGGGGCCAAAGTGTTAGGAACCTCAGGTGGACCCTTCTTGCCTTCATCATTAGCTTTCTTGACAAAAGGCTTATTCTTGGGAATAAAACTTGATTTTTTAGCCTTTTCAAGAGTGGTGAACTTGTTCATATATAACCTATCCCTAGAGTTCATGTCCTCAGATAATTTGTCAAGATTTTTAAGGGCAATGACTAGGGCTTCCTCAACCTGATACTTGGACTTTCTCTTCTTAGCTTATAACTTATACTAGGATGTTCAAACATCTCAATTTTGGAAACATTCAAGTTTTTCTCGACCTCCATGACAATTTCTTTGGCCTCAGCAAGAGTTTTAGGCTTTTTATCCTTTAGTTGATATGTTAGGTGTCCTCCAATAGCCTTAGTGAATTTTCAAGTATAAGAGCATCATGAGGCTTAAGGTGATCAAGAATATCCCTAATAATCTTATCAAACTTTTGGATAAACTCCCTAATATCTTCATTACCTTTCTTTATGTGCTAAAACTTCTCAAGGTTAAAATCCCCTTCAACATCAAATGACCATATTTTCATAAAGGCATCTTCAAATTTGTCAAATTCATCTATGCTACCAGGAGGGAGACTAAGATACCATTCCATTACCTGCCCCTCAAAGGATAAATCAAATAGCATCATTATCACATCATCATCCTTAATACCCCTTGGGGTAAGCACCTAGAAGAAATCATCTACATGGTCATGGGCACTTTTATCAACATTCTTGGGTAACCATTCATGATATTTTTCAGGCAAAGGATTGGGGTTGTCACTCAAATTCAAAGGTCTAGAAAGATTGGAAAGGAGCTTTTTGATTCTTGGGATCTTGGGTTGGTTTTGATTATGGTTGGCATTGGCATCCATTTTAACGGTTGTGTTTCCAACGTCTTCAAATTCAGGGAGAATGTTAGTTCTAATAAATCAATGGAGTTCTCTCCCCCCTTTTTGCAACAAACCTAGTTAAAGGAGGAATGATGTCTTCTTCAAGCAAACTAGGCGATTTGAAAATGAATGGAATCGCGAGAGGAATATTTATAATGTTGTCAATGAATCAATTACTCAATGATTCATAGGTGAAGTATACCTACTTCTTACCCTAAACCGATGCCAAAAATGTTTCCACGCGATCTAGCAGGGTCTCCTAGGAGGGGTACCTAAGGGACAACTACTAGACCAAATGACAACAATGGGACAAAGACTCATTCTCACCTTAGTCTGTGTCCCTTGCTCTTTACAGAATTTCACTAATGGGAGTCCTAAAATGATGGAAAACACTTAGGATAAAAGGGTTAATTATTAGGTTTATAATGATTTCCAAGGCTTGTTCAAAGGATAGGCTCAATGTGAGGCTCACTTGCTTCAATGAAGCTTAATGACTCTCCAAGAAAGATCTAAATATCGAAATGAGGATCTAGGATTTTGAGATGATATAATGAGATTAGCTGTCCTAAAATAAATATTTCCAAGATGGTGAAGGACCACTCAACCAACTCTTTGAAATATGAAATTTCTTTTAAGGTGGATGATGCTAAAGTTGAGAGGACAAGGTTGGATCCATACAAGACCTAGGGTTTTAGGTTTGATCACAAGCAAGATACCCCATAGGAGGACATTAAGTCAAGGTAGGGAAAAGAAAAAGGAAAAAAGATATCAAATTCAATGGGAAAATAACCTTCAAAGGCCACCAACCATAAACGTGAAAGATTAACTTTGAAACTTGAGCTAGGATTTGAGTTTTCTCTCAAACTAGCCATGGAAATTGCCTCAAATTTTAAGGAACACTAGAGAATACAAAAAGGTAGTAGACTATCCACTTAGTTTCTCAAAGTAATACCTCTAATGAATTTCACACAAGGACCTAGCTAGTTGTATAAGGTTAGGGATGAAATTTGGAAAAAGGTGAAGAAAAAGGTTTGAGGTTTAATCACCTAGAAATGAGACCTAGTGTCTTGACAATTGGGAGAAATGGAGTCTAGATTTCCTTTGATGAAAGGACTTCACTCTATCAAGGAGTCACTTCAGTTTGAAAGAGGTTATGTAGTTTCAAGGATGCAAGATAAGACAAGCCTCTAAGAACATCCATTCACAATCCCTAATGATGAATGCATGAAATGCTTACATAACCAAGTTCTTTCAATAATTTGCATCAAATTAGGGCATAAATAAGATTATGAAAAGACATTCCATACATTAGACATGCAGTAACATGAAGATATATCATCAAAAACACACTTACAAGGTAATGCGAGTATATCCATCCATGACAATTGCAATTAGAAGCTCCAAGACAAGATAGTGAAAATACCAAACATCAAAATGCATCAATTACATCCAATTTCGTCCATCAATTGCAGGTCTGAATTATTTTACAAGGGAAAATCCCAATCCAAATGATGATGAGTTACAAATGAGGCTCTTCTTCAATTTATATGAGCCTTTAGAAGTTCGATTTGGTCTAATTAGCCTAATAAGCCCATAAAAAATACTTTAATGTGCAAAATAAAAACCTTATTGGTGATAAACCCACAAATAGCTCAAAAGTGTGAAATAAGTGTTCCTAATGAGGTCAAAATGATAAAATAATGGCATAAAAGGGTCATTGGAAGGCCAAGATAAGTCCTCCATGTGCCAAGATGAAGAGGAAGGCTCTCAAACTGATGACCAAGGGGGTGGACCCTTGGTTTCTAAGAGAAACATCTATGGTGCTCCAAAGTGGTTGTGTGGCACAACCAATGGTCTCATGGGTCTCCAATTGAATCAATCATGTTGATTCTCCATCAATAAGGGCTAGAATGATGACACATTCCCTCCCATGTCTCTCTCGATGAGACAAAACCCCATTTGGGCCCTAGATTAGCTGCCAAGTGTCATGAAAGTATGTGTCCAATTGGGAAATGTGGTCCAAGTGCATCATCATCTCTATACAACTAGGGCATGAGCAAGCAATATGTGGTGTTGAAGAATCCCATGGTGTGGAATCCAATGCTCTATTGTGGAGGAGGCCCATGGCTCTCAATGCTCACCTACAAGTGCCATTATGACCCTCTAGAAGGCTTGGACCATGTATAGGGAGACCAAGTCCAAATGGAGACCCACCTGCAATCCTGTATAATATCCAATGTGTCTCCTCACCTTCCAGAACAATAATTCATGAGCGCAATTGAGTAATTAAGCTTGCAAACCAAGGGAAAAGTGGAAACTTCATAGTTGCATGCCCTTCCAAATGGGATTTAGAAGGTATAGGTGTTTCCTTTTTTAACAAAAGAGGGTAATAAAGGGCCCTATTAGTGGTTTCAACCTCTAAGGGAGTAACAGGTACATGGTACATCCTTCAAATGGCAGGTGTCGGGTGAAAGGATGGTGGAAAGGAGTAGGGCAACAGGAAAGGCTCCAAGCCACATGCCATGGTACAAGTGTAGATATAGTGGGTAAAGCCCACACATTGGGTATATAGATGTAGGAGGGAGAAATTGTGGTACATGAGTTACCCCGACCTTTGTTTTTCCACCCTTCTTCATATGTGTTTTGTCTTTTATTAATTTTGATTTCTTTAACTACTCGGGGCTCCAGGGAATGAGAGAATGATGTGTATTATCCCTTGAGGTTGGGAATTTTATTGCCCATTAGGGGTTGGGACAATCATGGGTTCCTAAATGATGCAAGGGGCACATATAGAGGCCGTACAAACCAGGGTGATGGCCATAGTAATTGGGGGTGGAGCTCATGTCTGGATTTTTCCCATGCACTATTTTTTTGGGTCTCGACCATATTTTTCATTTTATGGTGCATTTCTTGTTGTGAGGGGAAAAATTATACTTTTAACTTTATTTTTAGTTGCATCACCCTCTTGGGCATCGTTCTAGGCCCAACTCAAAGTGTCGAGAATGGGAGGGGAAGGCTAACTCCTTGTGGACCCAATGGACAAATGTGGACCTGGATGGGAAAAGTATGAAAAAGGGTTATAATGATCCAAGGGGAGTGATATTGTTAGGTACCTATACTACTAGTGTAACCCCTTATTGTTATTACAACCCCCTTATCATATTGTTGTACCCATGTAGTCCCCATATTGTTATTATTGTGCCCCATAGAAGCCCACTATTGTTATTATTATGCCCTTACATTATTATTGTTATGTCGGCTCTGATTATATTATGACCCCTTAGACTCCTATATATAGCAAGGAGGTCTTGTCATTTGTATCATCCAAGAATTGTTCATTTGTGTAACGTAAAGGAGGTTGCCCCCTCGAAGAGGCTTATTTCTAAGGCATTGATCTATCTTTTCTATCTTTTTATGAGCTGGTTTCATAAGATTTGGTATCAGAGATTTGGATTCTAGGGTTTCGCTGCTCCAAATAGGTTATCGTGGTATTTTTGCTATAACTTTTTTTCTACAACGTTTCAGAAGCTAAGAAAGAAACCCATTTGAGAAGAAATCTTTCTGAACCGCAAATCCAAATTTCCCATCTTGTCTCGCTATATTTTCGGAGATATGATATGAGGAATTTAGGATTTTTGCAAGCTCCAAAATTTCATCTAAAACAGGTCATCGTGGTATTTTCTCTATAACCTTTTCGCTACAAAGTTTCAGAAGCTAAAGAAAAAACCCATTTGAGAAGAAATTGTTCTGAATCTCGGGTCTGAATTTTAGATCTTGTCTCGCTATATTTTCGGATATATGATCTGAGGAATTTAGGGTTTTTGTAGACTCCCGAATTACATCCTAAACAGGTGACCTTGGGAAAATTGTCATAACTTTCTCTCTGAGCAACAAATTGAAATTTTGTAAGAAGTTACAGAAAGAGAACATATGGTAGTTTTTTGTGCATAACTTTCAGATCCGAAGGTCGAAAACAATGACACATGGCACGTCGTACAAGCTCGCTCTACTGAAACATTATATAATCATGTCATCTTAGGAGATTGGGCATAACTCTTTCTTGGAGAATCAAATTCTGATCAGACTTGCGGGGTTAGAATGAGAACTTAGAGGGCTACTACAGGAGACAATTTTAGAACTTTGAGATTTGAAAGTACAGAGTTATAGTCATTTCAAGATCAAGCTCCTGAAATCAAGAAAAGGCGATATGAGGAAGTTTGATGGAAAGGATCCAGTAAATTGGATACTACGGATGGAGCAATATGTTGATCTACATGGTGTACCATTGTTACAAAAGGTATGTATTTCATCTTCATATTTAGAACAGGATCAATTTTTATGGTATAAAGGGCTTTGTTCTCGTAAACAAATTGTTACGTGGTCAATTTTCACGAAGGAAATGATAGCACATTATGAGGATACAAAGAGCAACAACTTCTTTAGAGCAACATCACAACAATTGGAAGAAAAAAAGAGAAAAAGGACTTTATTAAAAAGTGGAAAGAAAAATTATGGCAACAAGGAAGTCTACCCCTCACAAATATAAATATGGAAGTGTTGTTTCTCCTAGCCTTCCACAACCTAGAAGGGTTACACCACAACAATTGGAAGAAAAAATAGAAAACGGGCTTTGTTACAATTGTGATAACAAATACATTAAAGGTCATAAGTGTGCTGAGAAGAAATTATTTTACATTGATTGTGGAGAGGAGGAAGAAAAGGATCAAGAAATTTCAAAAGAAAAGTATATACACTAGGAACCAACCTCAGAGAAAGAAGAAATGAATCCGACCATATCTTGTAAAGCATTGGAAAGAATTACCACTCCTAAAACTCTCAAGATAGAAGGACAGAGAAAAAGGTTCAAGAAGTGAAAGATCACATCGAGAAAGAAGAAATGAATCTGACCATATCTTGTAATGCATTGGACAGGATTACCATTGCTCAAACTATCAATATAGAATGACATATCAAGAAGAAAAATGTTCAAGAATTGAAAGATCACATTGAGTCTCAAGAAATAAATCCGACCATATCTTGTAATGCATTAGAAGAAATTACCACTCCTCAAACTATCAAGATATAAGGACATATTAAGAAGAAAAATTTAAGGGTGTTGATTGATTTAGGTAGTACCCATAATTTTATTGATTGTAAGATAGCCAAGGAATTGAATTGCTTCATATATCTAGCACCGGAGTGTCAAGTGATGGTTGCAAGTGGAGGAACCATAAATTGCTCTGGAAAGTGCCATAATATCAAGCTATCCATGGGATAATATATATTGAATAGCCCAATGCTTTCCATTCCAATGGGTGGTGTTGATGTTTTACTAGGAGTCCAATGGCTACAATCTTTGGGTATGATAGCTTTTAATTTTCAAGAGATTTTCTTGAATTTTTTTGGGAAGGAAAGGAAGTTGAATTGAGGGGTATCAAAGGAAAACATGGAAAGATAATCAACTCTAACATCATTACAAAGCTTCTAATAAAAAAAACTGGGGTGTAATTGCACAATTATGTTCACTAGAGGATCCCACATCGAAATCATGTATTTCTTCATATCTCCAAAACGTTTTGGACAATAATTCCAAGGTATTTGAGACTCCCAAAGGCCTCCCACCTATTTGTGATCATGATCATGCTATTCATTTGATTCCATGAAGTGTTCCTCCAAACATCAGGCCTTACATATATCCATATGCCCAAAGGAGTGGGAACTCATTCAAAAGTTGTAGAAGATCCCAGTTCAAACAGTATTGCGAGAACTTGACAAGGAAGGAAAAATCATATTGGAACCTGAAGTAGTCACAGAACCGAGAAATCGAAAGCTATGAAATAGATCAATTTCAAAGTATCTCATCAAGTGGAAGAACTTACCCGCTGAAGATTCCACATGAGAGGACAAGAATTTACACAGAAACATCAAGAACTACTCAAGCGTTGAGGACAACACTTTTTGAAGGAGAAGGGCATGTTAGGTCCCTATACTACTAGTGTAACCCCTTATTGTTATTAGTACAACCCCCTTATTATATTGTTGTGCCCATGTAGTCCCCATATTGTTATTATTGTGCCCCATAGAAGCCCACTATTGTTATTATTTTGCCCTTACATTATTATTGTTATGTCGTCTCTGATTATATTATGACCCCTTAGACTCCTATATATAGAAAGTAGGTCTTGTCACTTGTATCATCCAAGAATTGTTCATTTTTGTAATGTAAAGGAGGTTTCCCCCTCGAAGAGGCTTATTTCTAAGGCATTGATCTATCTTTTCTATCTTTTTGTGAGTTGGTTTCATAATAGATATATATGGTATTGAGGAGTGATACCATGCAACAAAAGTTAGGGTTTCCAATTTAGTGCCACTTCTAAAGCTATTAGCCAATGAGGAGATCCCACAGGACCAGGTTACAAGATTAACCACCAAGTTGGGATAAGGGAAAAATATTACAATCCAAGCCCCTTATTTTTGTTGAATTCCCCCCACTGATTCATGTCGAAATGTGCCCAAGGAAAGCAAGCCTAAACACCTAGACACATAATGAAAATCCATACATTTGGTCTTAGCAGGCCCACCTTCAAACATATGATCATAACAGATGGGTGAGGGCACATAATAGTTGGCTCAGGTGTCGGAGAATGGTGGCACATTGAGCTATCTGGCGGTTGCAAGGGGATTTTGGCTATCAGTTGAAGGAAAACTTAGGAGAAAATTTCTCCTATCGATGTCACCCACTGGTGGTGGGTAACAGTATACACAAATCAAAGGTTGAGATTTATCTCCAAAGCAGTTATACTTTTTTTTACTCTTTTAATTAAATTGATTAATTAAAAAAAAAGTCATATGAACAAGTGGCATATGAAATGACTAACGATTTTTTGAGAATTTGGTATTGATAAACCATGGTATTGGCCCATTGTATTATAACAAAGTAAATTCATAAATTAACAATCTCCAGGTAAAGCGGGTGTAAATCTCCAAGAATTAGAATTGCATTCCATGTTTTTTCAAATATATTTATGTTTATATATCAATATTTTTATGTTTATATATTAATATTTTTATAATTATTAATAATAATAATGAAGTAAAAATTTAGTTAGTTTTATGATTTTTTTTAAATTTTAATAACGTGGAATGTATTATGAAGTAAATGTTTTTATGCTTATTATGGATTAATGTCTATCAACATTTACCATCCATTTAATTTATATAGTTGGGCTAGTATAATTATATTTCTTATTTATAAAGACTTAAACATCCTTCTTTACCTTCTAATTGCTCTTTTTCCCCTTAAAGAAAGGTGAAGTTTTCACCAAAAAACTATCAAAACAAATACATGCCTATAGTACTTCTTAGTTCAATGACACTTTTGGACACAACATTTTTTTTAATTAAATTGAAAAGCAAAAAGGGCATAACTATTTCTGAGATAAATCTCCACCCTTTATCATAACTACTACTAAAATATTCAATGAATATTTGTTGGAGGTTAAATCCCTATCAATCACCTAATAATTATTGATTATTAAATTAAAATTTTGGAAGCCCTATTCCAAAATAGACACAAGCAATAATTCAAAAAATTTACACATTATCCTCGATGGGGATGATGGACAGTGGCAGGGGGCATTCAGTGAGTGTTAAGGCTCACACAATGCGGAGGTAATTGGATGCGACGTGGTACATCTAGGAGCAATTGGGATCAGCACCAGATCATTTTCGAGGTAGGTTGGAGTATTTAGCTCTGGGGTGGAATAGTGATGGGTATCATTTGCATCCGTGAATTGTGTGACAGGCTTAGAGGAGAGTATGTCAGTGATAATGTTGCAATGTGTTGCTCTGGAGCACCCTACAAACCTCATATTTTTGGTCATGTGAATTGGGCTATATTGGGTTAGGTTCTTATGGCTAGCGAGCTATATTATGAAAGAAAACCTGTAGCATGGGATCTAGGCACTCGTTCTCACCATGCATGCTTCTGTAGCATGATATACTGGCAGGTAAACTTTGTCATTTGTATTTTCATTTCGACAGGACTTTGGTTTGTAGGAATTTCATTGGGGGAGGGGACACTTCTAGGACTCTTGTTTTCTCCCTCGGTCCTGGATGTGTTCATTTGGCTTCTAATCCATGAGAAGACACGTCTCTGGTGGGGATGGTTTTTTATCTGTCGCCTCATCATTCTTCTAAGAGGTGGTTGGTATTCCATTATTGCTCGGAACTTCACCCTGGGAGTTTGGTTTCTTTTGTTGTGGGTTGATAGGCTCTTTTCTTTTGGTTTTGTGTTTTTTGTGATGGTAAGACCTTAGAGCTACCTTCATGTTCTTCCCTATAGTCTTGTGAGGGTGTCTAGTTGGTTACTCATGGGTTTAGAAATTAGAAGTAAGCATCTTTCTTGGTGGCTTTATCTCTCCTCTCAGGACCCTTTCTTGGTAGTGGGGGTCATTTGTGTGGTCATTAAACGTATTTAGAGGTGTATGTGTCTGGGACCAGGATTCTACTTTCCTTCATCATCGTATTTTCCTTCCTCCTCGCAGCCTGTTGACCTAGGAAGGGTATGCTCAAAAATTACTTGGTCCACCTCAACTAGCAGTCGATCGGTTGGCTTCTTCGGTATGGCTATTTCGTTGAGCCAAAATGAAGGGTGCTCTTAGTGGTCATCATTGAAGGGGGTTAGCAGTCAAGGCTCTACCAGCAGGGTGTGGTCCCGACAAATAGGTCATCGAGGTCGGGAAGTAGTGATGATTTGGCAATGTGGTCATCCTCATTGCGGACATGGTCATCGGGGGCATCAAGATGCTCAGGCAGACGCGAATGAGGTGGAAGGTGTCTCAACGGAAGGAGAGGTCACCCACACCCCAGATCAATCCCTGATCCATGTGGTCCAACAACCATGTTTTGAGGCAACTGTAGAACAACTCCAAGACATCCATGCCAACATGGACATTCTTAGGGAGCACCAATACAAGGACCGAAACGAGTTGGTGGATTATATCAATGATGTGCAATTCAGTTGGAATGAGATCCTAGAATAGCTCACTACCATGAGACGCAGTCAATGTCACAACAATGAACAAATGGACGAAATTGAAGCACGCCTGGCCCATATTGACTTCCATATACATGAAGATCATGGGAAACCAGATAAAATGGGTAACCAAGCTCAAAAATCTGAAATATGTCCCCTCAATAATATGAAATCTACAGATTTTGTAGCAATTTTGCTTTTGTTTGGTATATATGGCCATTTTTTCCATGGGACATATGTAATAAATGGGTATATATTCTTTATTTTATCTGGATCCCCTTACTAACAAATTGGGTAGGAGTGAAATGAGGAGAGCCATAGACCACCACAACTTAATCAGCGACCTTTGGATAATATAAATAAGTTTCCTTGATCGACAAAAAAAAAATTACACATTGGGAGATTTGAAATTTTTAATGTGTGAATGACATAGAATTAAATGATTAAAAAAATTTACACATTAAGAAATTGTATCCCTCTATATTCTTGATATGATAGTATAATCTAAATAGAAATAAATAAATGATAAACATATAACAATTAAGAGCACATGAACACCATAATTTAAATTGAAACCCTTATGAGAAAACCAACTTTGAATAATAGATCTATTATCCGATGATAAAAGAAGCTAATTTGGCCAACATTTCGGCCTAGCCAAGTGAGCACTCCACTCAAATTAGGCATATTACAATGGAGGATCCCCAAGCCTTTTAAAGGTTTCATAATATGTAATCTAGGGGATCTAATACCACTGTAGACCTAAAAACTTTGACTCTTTTATTGAGTTAAGTTTACCCTAATATTCCTCCCTTTAAATTTCACTAGAGAAATCAACATGCTTTTCTCCCTCATCACATAGGTCTACTCCAAGACTTTATCGACAGGGATACATGCCTAACCATGTCTTAGAGTTGTATGCCCATATACATGCAATTTAGAAATATCATCTCTAAAGATTTTCTTTTTTTAATTATTGTCCAACACTTGTGCCACCATTCTCTCTCGTTTGCACGCCAAGTGCTTTCCTCACTAGATCTCGCTTTTGTGGTTTCATCTCACTTTGTTGGACTTCTACATACAATGTGCCATCATTTGAAACCACCACTTATTTTTCCAAGGCATGATCCATTGACTTGATTCCACTTATTCCTTCTTTTTTTTGCATTTGGTTCATTGATCTATATCTGAATGTTAGTTTTGTTGTGCTAATTTCATTTAAATATTTAAAAACACATGCTTTTCTATTGCTTCATGTGCAGGGTTCTCTTATGATGTTTACGATTGGAAACAGGTAAATTTTATGTCAAGTTTTATGTGAAATCATGAGCATAATAGCATGAAAGTAACTATTGAACAGCAATAAGAAAATGAATAGAAAACCATCAAGAAAAACACTCAACACGGTGTCTTGATAAAGGAGTTCACCCTTCCTAGGCTACATCTCCTTGGTCCAGCTTCCATGGCTTGGGCCTCTATATTTGCTCAAAAAGGAAAAAAGTATAGTTTACAATGCTCCTGAGCTCCTAAAATCTGCTTCAATTGACTCAGAGCATCCTAAAACCCCTAAGCTGACTCTCCAAACTCTGCAAATGGACCATATCTATTATGGGCATGACTTCTCCTTGGTGGCCCTATGCTTCATAAAACTTCAATGTGGAAAAAATCACATACAGAAGTGTCCCATTGCTCCTAAACCTATTCCATTGTGTTCATAGGACCCAAAAACCCCAAAAATGACTATTAGATCTCTGAAAACTGACTCTAGCTGATTTGGGCATGACCTCCTTC
Source organism: Pinus tabuliformis (assembly GCA_031772625.1). Taxonomy (NCBI): domain Eukaryota; kingdom Viridiplantae; phylum Streptophyta; class Pinopsida; order Pinales; family Pinaceae; genus Pinus; species Pinus tabuliformis. The sequence continues at coordinate 1,180,847,551 of CM062807.1, read as the reverse complement.
CATGGTGGCCCTAGGCTTCCCTGAACTTCCCTGTGGAAAAATCACCTGTAGAAGTCTTCTATTGCCTCTGCAACTTGCACCAATGAGTTCATAATGTAAAAATCATCTAGGAATGCTATTAATTTTCTAAAATTGCTCAAAAAATGAGTAATATATGGCTTTCTCTAGTTTGGCCTAGAAAACCTTTGCTAAAACTGGAAAGACTCCAGTTAAGTCCACTAAAGTTTGCAATTCCGCCAAAATTGGCATGCCTCCAAAACTGTATCAATCCTTAATTACGGATTAATTAGGCTTAAATGGGATTAGCGACACTAAGCGCGCTTATTCGTTTAGTGCTGGCCCAAGGTTATAGTGGTTGGTCGTATGGTGAGGGAGTTGGCCCGTGGCGTTGGCTCCCTCCGCTCCACCATCGGCATCACTGTTGGCATTAAATATAGTTTGGTGGCCTATGTTTAACAAGACTCACGTTGGCTCATTAGTATTGCATCGGAGTTGGGAGGGTGAGGTCATGGGTTCGACCCACCCTCTACCCATCCCATAATATATTTTTCCCACCATATGTTCGGACATCGCCATTATATATTTCTGCCTTTGATATAGTTTAAATATATATATATGTGCGGATTTTGGAATTATATTAAGTTTAGATATATAATATCTATATATAATATATAATAATTATAATATAATATATGAATTTAAAATATATTTCTAAAAAATTACAATTTCCACATAATATTAACCATAAAATCATAATTCCACCGTGCAGGACATTGGGCAATTGCGCCTTCACACAACCAAACTGGTGAATCCTGAAGTGACACTTGTCACAGCCTCATTGGGAAAAAACTAAAGAAGATTCCCATCATGTTGATTGTACTTCCATGTCATCATTTTGTCATGTTCTGCAATTTTTTAGTTGTTTAGGAAAACAAACAATAGGCCTTTTCTCCTCCATCCAAACTCAATTTTCAGTGAAATGAATTGCGTTGTGATCATCTTAACGAGACGGATGCAGTCATATACGTTTTGAGCCAATCTGAGAATTTTGATTTTTGAGCAAATTTTGGCCCCTAATCCAGATTCCAATCACTCCTTCCCACTGACGGGCTTTTAGACCCACAAAAGCTGGTTATCTAATGAGATCTAAACACTCCTCTTTCCCAAGTTCTATCAATTGATTCTACTTGAAAGGTCTCCATGAAAACCACTTAGGTACACTGACATGCCTTGCATTGCAAATGGCTATGTCCCTCAACCACTGTTCTCTTGTTGTTGTTGACCCAATCGAACACTTGTTGGACATTTGCTGGCTGAAAAATACCTTTTCTATACCACATCGATCCCTTTGTGCTTGAAAAATTGATGCAATCTGATAGCCTTCCCACTGAGAATCTTGGCGCCAACACAAAACAACGGTCTTCCATAGCTGCAAACTTTTGGCATCTCGTCCACTTTCGCTTCTTGACTCTATCATCCTCCAGTTCAACATGGTACTCATGTCATGATTTGAGAATGAAGGCTAAGCATGAGAACCTTGCTAAAGAATGGACCTTCCAAAATCCTGCGACAACTTCTCACAAGAAACACCCATTAAATGGAAAAACACATTATGGAAGAAATTGTAAATCAAAAACCTCTTCTTTTGCTCCTCCAAAGCAACAATTGTCACAACATGTAACATCACCATTTACTCTTGCATCTTGGTGTACAAAATATCGACTCACGTAATTGACAAAACATCGTTGACTAAACATAAGTCAACAAGACAAGCTTCTTCAAACAATTGACTTGACTTGAGAGTCAAACATAAGATTGTACAACAACTTGACGATTCTTTGCATAAACAATAAGAATTTCACATCTCATGCAACAATCCATCAACATATCCCTTTCATCTTTGGAGATAAAATCAACACTTCCAAGTCGATATGACATACATGTGACAACAATCGACACAAGTCGACACTCATGCATGTGCAAATGATCAACATTCTCAAGTTGACAACATACATGTAACAAAGCAATCGACCAATGCAAGTCCATCGCTCATGCATGTTGCTAGTTTTCATTGTTCACACACACATAAACTCTCATGTATGCGTATAATTATTCAAATCTCTCACAAGTACAATAAGCCCAAAAACATGTATGGGTATATAATAGCTTAATTGAAAAATTTGTTGCAAATGAAGTGAGTAACATACCCAACTTTCACACACCTTCTTGGCAAGAATATGTGATCCAGATTTAAACAGGAACGCAATAGATTACATAGATAACCATAAATACAAAGATGTGATAACCATAAAAGCAGAGATGTAGCGGAAATAATACTTCATTTCATTAATGGAGAATACTGAAATATGCTTACAAATAGAAATAACCCAGCTAGGGCGATGGTAGCTTATCTCTGAGAAGAGATGTGTCGGCTACATGCCTCTGAATTGTTTCGAATTGTGTTTACAATGAGGCTTGAAGGCCTATTTATTATTGAGAAACAATGGAAAACCCTTAACATTCCAAAACCTAACCCTAGAAGATGAAACGCCAAACTATTGGCCCCGTTTGGGTAAAATGGTACATCAACTTCTCGGAGTCGTAACTTTGGCATACGATCTCCATTTGACGCGCATGATAGCCCGTTGGAAAGATCTCTCTCAGGAATACGACGAAAAAGACGATTTTTTTAACTAAAAAATTGTGGAGGTAGATTTCCCAAAAAACTTTGTTTAGGGCCTCAAAACGGCTCCGGAAGTTTAGGACCCGAAAAACTGCTAAAAATAGTAAACTGTGCTATAATTAAGGAAACTAAAAAACTGAAAGAGACAGTTGTGGGGGTCCAAATGGGATAGGTGGGTGGCCACCAACATCCACCTGGATCATTCCTCCCCCCTTAGGAATCAATGGTCCCCATTATGTTGAGTTCCTCCTTGACATGAGGAAGCTTCTGCTGAGCTGGGTCTCTAGTGAGCTGTTCTGCAATCTCTGATGTGTCCAGAAATGGTGGGAATGATGGTCGACAATGGTACACATTGAACAATAGGTGAAAGCGAAGGAATGGAGGAATGCTGTGATTCAAAGCATTGTTGCCCACAGCCTTGTTACTGGTGTAAGGACCATGTCGAAGCGGTCTGAGTTTCTGATGGGTTCTGGTAAGGCGTTCTCTCTACAGATGTAACCAAACTTTTTCGCCCACCTAAAACTTGTGTGGTACCCCTCTGGGTAAGGAGAAGTTGTTCCTGTGTTCTATCATGACTGTATCCCTATGTTGTTGCTGCTGCGTGGAGGAACCCTTTGCGGGGGTCATGGATGTAGCAACGATCTTCCCCTTACTTTGGGAGCGAACCAGACAGAAAATAAATTTCCTAGTCTGTGAGATGAGCTTGCTGCCTTTCTTAGCAGTGATCAAAGAGGTGGTGGTAGGTGGAGCTACCTCTGGTATCCTGTATAATGAATTATCCAAAGAAATAATGACAGCACGAGGCTTTGACTCATACACAGCATGTCGCCTCCACAAGTATGGCTGGCCTAATAGTACATCACGAACATCCAGAGGTGTAACATCACACAATACCTCATCTGTGAAGGGCTTGATGCTATAGGGAAGGCAACACTGCTGGTGAACTTTGAGATCTCATCCTTCGTGAAGCCACCCGATACTGTACGGTTGTGGGTGTGGCGTAGTTGGTAGGCCCAACCGCTTCGAGGTTCTTTTGGCTGCCACTATCGATAATGAATTGCAGCGGTGAACCCTTCACCCACATCTGTGAGTGGAAAAGACGTTCCCCCTCCTCTGGCTCTTCGGGATCATTCTTCTAGATCTTGGCAGTGGCAACAGTGGCACTAGGATCCGCATCAATGATTTGCTTCCCTTTGCTATCCCCCTTGTCGGGTTCTAGCTTAGAGTCAGAACATGCATCTGATTCGGAAGCCTTCAACTCAGCCACCAGCGACTGCTTGGTCTGACACTCACTTGTGTTATGAGTGGGACTCTTGTGGAACTCACACCACTTTCCTGTGTCCTTCTTCGGCTTCGTGGTGTTGTTCTTTTCTTGCAGCTTAGAGGGGTTGTCTTGGGTCACCCCGCCTTGGCTTTGTCCTTTGGGCTTCGGATTTGCAGATCCAAAGTCTCGCTTCTTCTGTTTGAACTTTTTCTCGATTTTGACAGCGTATCAGTATGTTGTGCTGAGTGAGGAGATGTTCAAGAACTCCATCTCTTCCTGGATGTATCTGTGTAGGCAGCCGCGGTATTTGAGTACCAGATGCAGCTCAGAATCTTTGATACCCAACTGTGTGCGAAGGGTATGAAAAATATTTGTGAACTCTGGTACATCTTGGTCTCGTCCCTGCCGCAGTGTGGTCCATTTGATGTATTTGTCCTCATAGCTTTTGACAGGGTAGTACTGCTCCTTGATGGTGTCCCAGAAGTCATTCCAAGTGGGGGCGGCTGAAAACAGTGAGCCTGTACTTTCATCCTTCTACTCGCAGTAGGCTTCCCACCAGTCCTTGACGTGGGGGGCTGCTTTGAGAAGAGCGAAAAAAATATTTTCCCTACTTGAAAATTCATGAACAGAAAAATACCCATCTAGCAGATTTAACCATTTATCTATGGCATCTACATCTATTTGACCCTCGAAGATGGGGATTTGAAAATTAACTTGTATCTTAAACGGTGTGGCGTTTCCAGAGTAGCTATTGGAAGTCGATGCGTCGCCTCTAGGTAGCCGCTGAAGGATCTGCGCAAAGCTATCCATCATCACATTCCTTTGCCACTCGAGGGCTTCTTCGAGCAAGATTCTGATAGGATCTCCTGCCCCCTCATCTTTCTTCTCATCCGCCATGGGAGGTCATTGAGATTTGCGAGGCTGGTCTTGCAAAGGTTCGACCAATTCAAGCCCTAACTCCTTATATCCCGACCTCGTTGGGGACATGCAAAGAAAAACAGAGAAAAAGCAGACCGCTCTGATACCACTGATCCGGATTTAAACAGGAACGCAATATATTACAGAGATAACCATAAATACAGAGATGCGATAACCATAAAAACAGAGATGCAACGGAAATAATACTTCATTTCATTAATGGAGAATACTGAAATATGCTTACAAATAGAAATAACCCAGCTAGGGCGATGGTAGCTTATCTCTGAGAAGAGATGTGTCGGCTACATGCCTCTGAACTGTTTCGAACTGTGTTTACAATGAGGCTCAAAGGCCTATTTATTATTGAGAAACAATGGAAAACCCTTAACATTCCAAAACCTAACCCTAGAATATGAAACGCCAAACTATGGGCCCCGTTTGGGTAAATTGGTACATCAACTTCCCGGGGTCGTAACTTTGGCATACGATCTCCATTTGACGTGCATGATAGCCCGTTGGAAAGATCTCTCCGAGGACTACGACGTTAAAAACGAAATTTTATCTAACAAATCACAAAAGGTAGATTTCCCAAAAAACGTCGTTTAGGGCCTCAAAACAACTCCGGAAGTTTAGGACCCGAAAAACTGCTAAAAATAGTAAACTGCGTTATAATTAAGGAAACTAAAAAACTGAAAGAGACAGTTGTGGGGGTCCAAATGGGATAGGTGGGTGGCCACCAACATCCACCTGGATCAATATGCAACATCAAGAATGCTTTCAAAATAAATGCATTCACATACAAACTTGTAACCACAAATTACCTTCTTTGCAAACCATTTCAATGGTGATTCTTGCAATTGCACATCATCTTGGGAATCATCTTGGCCCACATCAATTATGGAATCTCCTTTTCCATCTTTTCCAAAATCTCTCTCCACCTTATTCAAATGTCGTGGATGAGTTGTTGGATGCAAAGTCCAACATTTGTCTATGACATGACCTTGCTTATAGCAATGAGTGCAAAACAATTGCATTTTCTTTGCAACATGGTTTCTATTATCCAATGGACCTTTGGTTTTCTGTCTCTTTTGCTTTGAAATTTTCCTGTATGTGGCCATTTTCTTCCAAAATTTTGAAAAATTATAGTTATTCAAATGGCAAAAGGAACGTGAACTTTTTCTCCAATTCTTACATGAAGATTTACCATGTTTAACATAATCAAAAGAAACTTGATTAAAGGCGGATTTATACCTTGAACATTCACCTTTTTTGCCTTCTTGAGGAGGTGAATTTGAAGAGGTAGTAGTTCTCTTTGGAATACCAGCAATGGTGTTAATAACCTTAGAGCTTTCAACATACTCTTGTTCATTGAAACCATTGTTTGCATGCTTATGAGCACCTTCTTGCAAAGTGGGTATACAGATTTTGCATTCCTCATGAACACAATATTCACAAGCTTGAGGTAATGAGCATGTAATGAAATTCCTTCTTGGAACACCTTCAAGTGCCTCCTTGGCTTTGGAGAATTCTCCATCATTTTTTCCATAACCAATACCCAAATACCTTGGCTTTCCTCAACCACAATTGGCTCAACTATGCCTTGTGCATGTGTGCCTAACCCTTTACCTTTATAGCCCATCTTCATCAATAATTTGGACCCTATTCCTCTAATGTGTCTTTGAAAAGCACCAAAACATTCATTTTGAGAGGAAATTGAAGATAAAATTGAATTGCATACCTCTTGTTCATGCACATACTTGGCTAGGGTGTCTTTGGCATCATGGAGTAAAATCTCCATCTTATGCATCTTTTCAAGAAGCTCTTGCTTCTCCTCCTTCATAGACATCAACTACTCTTGAAGCATATTGTTCTCCTTCCTATCTTCACTCATCTCTTGCACCATATCTCTCATGATGAAAAACTCCTGCAACATCTCTTCATCAAAGAATCTTGCTAAGGAAGAGAGATTAGAGACATCACTTGTTGAAGTTGCCATCACATAAACTTGCACACTGTTAATTCTCCTTGCACAAATCTCAAACAATCAAGCAAATAAACCTTTGCTCTGATACCAACCCGATCTGAAATCTTGGGCAAAATTGTAAATGCTATGCAAGCTTCCTCATCAGTTAAAAATATGTTTAGGATCATCTCATTTACCGAGTTATGCAAGAGGTTTATGTGTCAAGTTTTATGTCTTATATGTGAGTATTTTATGATTTAATTAGCTAATTAAAAACACATGTACAACAAATGAAATTTCATACAAAATACACAGAAAAATCATACACACAGCTGATAAAGGAGTTCACCCCTCCTTGGCTACATCTCCTTGGTCTAGCTTCCATGGCTTGGGCCTCTGTATTTTCTCAAAAAGGAAAAAAGTACAGTTTATAATGCTCCTGAGCTCCTGAAATCTACTTCAATGGACTCAGAGCATCCCAAAATCCCTAAGATGACTCTCCAAACTCTGCAAATGGACCATACTTGTTCTGGGCATGACCTCCTCTCTAGTGGCCCTAGGCTTCATAAAACTTCAATGTGGAAAAAATACACATATAGAAGTGTTCCATTGCTCCTAAAACCTATTCCATTGTGTTCAGAGGACCCAAAAACCCCAAAAATGACTATTAGATCTCTGAAAACTGACTCTGGTTGATCTGGGCATGACCTCCTTCCCCGGCGACCCTAGGCTTCCCTGAAATTCCCTATGGAAAAATCACTTGTAGAAGTTTTCTATTGCTTCTAAAACCTACACCAATGAGTTCAGAATGTCAAAATCCTCTAGGAATGACTATTCATTTTCTAAAATTGGTCAAAAAATGAGCAATCTATGGCTTTCTCTAGTTTGGCCTAGAAAACCTCCGCTAAAACTGGAAAGACTCCAGTTAAGTCCACCAAAGTTGGAAATTCCGCTGAAATTGGTGCACCTCCAAAACTATCGCCATCCTTAATTACAAATTAATTAGGCTTAAATGGGATTAGCAGCACTAAACGCGCTTATCTGTTTAGCGCTGACCCAAGGTTATAGTGGTTGGTCGTATGGTGAGGGAGCTAGCCCGCAGGGCTGGCTCCCTCCTCTCTGCTGTCAGCATCACTGTCAGCATCAAACATAGTTTCGTGGCCTACATTTAACAAGACCCACGCTGGCTCGTTGGTATTGCATCGGAGTTGGGAGGGGGAGGTCATGGGTTTGACCTGCCCTCTGCCCATCCCATAATATATTTTGTCCACCATATGTTCAGACTTCGCCATTATATATTTCCGCCTTTGATCTAGTTTATATATATATATATATATATATATATATATATATATATATATATATATATATATATATATAGATAAGCGGATTTTGGAATTATATAAATTTTATATATACAATATTTATATAATATATAATAATTATAATATAATTAATAATATATATATATATATATATATATATATATATATATATTTATTACAATTTCCACATAATATTAATCATAAACTCATAATTCCACCTTGGAGGACATTGGGCAATGTCACATTCACACAACCAAACTGGCGAATCCTGAAGTAACACTTGTCACAACCTCATTGGGCAAAAATTGAATAAGATTCCCATCCTGCTGACTGTACTTTCATTTCATCATTCTATCTTTTTCTGCATTTATTTAATTGTTTAGGAAAACGAACAGCTGGTCTTTTCTCCTTCATCTGGATGCGGTTTTCAGTGAAACAAATTGCCTTGTGATCATCTTGACGAGACAAACACAGTCGTACAAGGTTCGAGCCAATCTAAGAACTTTGATTTCTGAGAAAATTTTGGCCCCTAATCTAGATTCTGATCATTCATGGATCCCAAAGATCGATGATCGCTACACCCGCAGTATATTTGTACCATGCAGATCCACCCAAAGGGATCACTTCTTGTCAACTCAAGCATGGAGCCTAACCCCGAGGGCGTCGAGAGAATTGAACACATGACCTCTCAATAACAAAGGTGCTTTAACCACAGGGACTCGACCAATTGAGCTAACCCTTAGGGCTCTACTCTGATACCACTTGTTAGTAAAAATTAGAGAAATAAGTACATAATAAACACATAGCAATTAATAACACCTGAACACTATATTGAAACCTAGAAACCCTTGCGGAAAAACATCTCCTATTAATAGATCTATTATTCCACGACTTAAAAGAACTTAAGCCTTGACTTAAAGCAACAAATCCAACCAACATCCCAACATCTTGGGCCTACCAAGTGAGCCCTCTACTCAACTCAAGCACATAAAAGTGGAGAATATCCAATATTTTTTAAGGTTTCAACAAATGTAATATTCGATCTAATAGCAGGGGCCACAAAAACCATGTGCTTGAAATCAACACTATAGAGCTAACAACTTTTTCTCTTTCACCTAGTCAAGTTTTCCCTAACATGATAGATCCATATACAAATCACTCTTTGAAAAGAAAAATATACAAATCACTATAAATAAATAATAAACACCACTCACTATGTTTGAAGTTTGAAACAAGACTTTGCACTGAAGTTTGAAAAAATATTTTATTGACATTTAATATAATTTATTATAAGTTCTATGACTAAGTAAACTCGCCTATTTTTTCAATGTCGGCTTTCTAGTTTAATTGAGTTATCAACATATTGATTTTTTTTAATGTCTTAATGGAAATAGGTGTTTATTCCAAGTCAAGTTTAAGGGAGGAGTGTTGTTTTAATCTTGAGTGGGTGATAGAGTAATTAAGATAATATTTATTCCATCATTAATGGTTTAGAGTTGTTAGTTTAAGGTTTATATGCCCATAATATCAAATCCCCAAGGGTTAGCTCCGTTAGTCGAGTCCCTGTCATTAAAGCACATATGTTATTGAGAGGTCACAGGTTCAATCCTCCTTACACTCTTAGGATCAAGCTATGTGGTTGAGCCAGCAGGAGTGCTCCTTTTGGGTAGATCTACTTGGTACAAAAGCAATCACTGATCTATGAGGGCTATGAAACATAAAAAAGAAAATGCCCATAGTATCAAGTAATTCACAGTATTTGATATGATGAGACTAAACTAAGTAAAAAAACTTAGAATGTAATTTACCTAAGAATATAAAATGACATTATATAAAAATATTTTAAATTAAAGGTTAATTGCGTCGAGAGGCACTCTCCAACCCAATATGGTAGAGATGTTGTAATGTAATATAATGCTCTATAAACTTTTTTTTTCTTTTTGTAAGCTAAACCGTGTTATATTATTGGGAATTTATAGTGCGTATAAGCAAGAGGATACAACTACAAACCTTGTTCAGAATGGTCATGTCTAAAAATAAAACCTATTTGAACCAAAACTAACACCATGCCAAGTTATGGGAGGTGTTGAGCCTTGCAATAGGTATGTATTTACTCTTGATTATTATCTTTTTCCTCCTTTCTTATCTATTTTGTGCCATGATATAATAAAAAATTGATAGGATTTTGATAAGTAATGAATAAAACTGCTCTTGATACGATTTGACTGACCAAACTAACTCTCATTACTTTTTATGTAGAAAAACAAAAGAAGGAACTGCTGTTGTTCAAAAGTCAGAATAGCAAAAGCTAATCGAGGAAAATGAGACGCGTCGGGTGCGGTAGAACCAAGGAACGAGTCAAGAAGATCAGCGTGGGATAGAAGAATTGTCTGAAGATAGCATTTAGTTGTGAATCCCTCAGGATCTCCTGATCCTAAGGGATCACATTTATCTTTTCCTTTTGACTATAAAAGGGAAGACTAAAGAGGGATCTCTCGTCTTTTACTTGGATTGTAATTTTAATTTACAGAAGGGTGATTTTGAAGAACAAGATCGTGTTGTAATGATAAGTGACTTTGATGATTAATATACAACTTGTGTTGTTGTTCGTTTGGATATTCTGAAATCATTAAGCAGTGTTCGCTGGTGGCTAGGGCCCGGTCTCTGGTGGAACTTACTGTTGTTCCTTGTTTTATGCATTTTTCGTTTCCTGCAAGTTATTCTGCTTTATAGCTTTTCAATTGATGTATTTTCGTTGAATCAGATTTCTGGTATTCATTTCATTAATGCACAGTCATAGTTGGTTTTATTTAATTCATGTCATGGATTGAATTAGTTATCGGTTAAAGAATCATTTTCGGTTAATTACATAATAGAGCATGATTGATTAAATGCTTTCCTTCTGTCCAGTAGTTTAAGTCTAGCTGAAAGAGCTCAGTTAATACTACGGTGCTCTCGGTTGATTGTCATTTAAATTTGGTTGATTAAGGTTGAATTAAGGAGTTGTTTGAGATAGAGTCATGATGCTTAGATGAATTATTTCCTTTAAAGTTACAAGCTTGAGATTTATGATTATGTCCATTTACTCTTGTATTGAATTTAATAACTTATTTTAAAGCATTACTCTCTCGATTTATAGCTTGCACATATTGTGTACACTCTTGGAATAAAAAGACTGACCCAGCTTGATAATTAATGTGAGGCAATTAGGAGTTTTAAAAGACACCTTTTAGCACCCAACATTTTGGCACTGTTGTCGGGGAGAGTGTTGCCATTTTACAAAGAGTGATGTTTGTATGTTGAGAGAGAATTGGGTATTAAAAACGGGAGGTAAGAACCTGCGTAACGAGCGAGTAAAATCCTCGCTCCTCCGCCTACTTTCTAGTAGAATTGCGTAGTAATTTAAGATAGAAATGAATGTTTGTATTTTTGTATCAATGACTAAGAAGAAAAGACTAGAAAAAGGTATAATTCCTCCCCCCAAACCTGAAAATCCAAGGGACCGATGACTCTTTGATGATCAACATTTATTGATGAAATCATAAGAAAAGTTGAATCTCAGTCATCAGTAGGATCCCGAACTGTTGTTACCAGACACCCTATTATTTCCCTTCAGGCCACAAGATCACCATCTGTAGCTAACGCTGAGATTCACAGTAATACTGAAGGGTCTGGACAGAGTTTTCAAGATATTGAAAATTCACAACCACGCTCTTCATAAGAAGGGAATTCTTGCAACCTTCGTGAAGGAGAAGGAGAAACAAGCAATCCTAAAATTAAATCATCAGAACCTAGATCTCCTGAAGTAGTGATTGAAAAAAGGATACCCAGTGTTCTAGATCGAGGTAGCACTGTTAAAATCATTCCAGCCTCTTCTGTACATCCTAGGAACAACTCTCCAACTCCAGAGATCCTTGAAGAATATTGGCATATTTTTGACCAAATGGCCAATAATCAGCGACAACCCCAGACATCTATGTTACAATACCCTATTGTAGACACAGTTGTCAATGCCCCCATGAAAGCTATTCCATTACAGAATATTCCTACCTTTCATGGGCTAACTTCAGAAGACCCTGATGCATTCCTTTTCGAATTCGATGTCCTATGTAGGGGTTATGATTACACCACTGACCCCTAGAAGCTGAAACTATTCCCCTCTACTCTGAAGGGAGCATCCCTGCATTGGTTTATGGGACTTGGTGGAGGTACCATCAATGATTAGGAACAGATGAAAACATCCTTCCTTAAAAAATACCAAGATTATTGCTGAACTAGAGAACTAAAAGATGAAATCTTTCAAATGGTAGCTAAGCCTAACGAGACTCTGGAAGAATATGTGGAGCATTTCCAATATAATATGCAAAGATCTCCTTATGCAAATCTGCTTGATAATGTTCTAAAAACCACAATGATTAAAGGTATGAAATACCAATGGGTAGAAACAATGAATATAATGGGTAAGGGTGATATTTATCAAGAAGATTATGACAATATTATAGACTTGTGCATCAGGTGCTCCAGGGGCAGTACAAGGTTGAAACCAGCCAGACGCGATGCGATCACTAGAGACAGCAAAGCTTCAGGAGGAAGCATTACAAGAGTCGAAATCGGCAATCTATTGGAAGATTTCAAGACTAATATCCTGGGGACCTTGACGACACAATTGGATATCATGCAAGCTAAACAAAAGCAGGACGAAGCATAACAAAACCTGGCTATTTTTTGTCCCGGGATTAAAAGCAATCTTCAAGGAAGCAGAAGAAGAAGTGGAACCAGTATATCTGTTGAACCAACATCGTCAATGGCAAGCACGTCAGACAGGTATGCCTACCAATCCATCTTCGTTCTTTCCTCCCTCGTAATATAATTCTCAGCAATATTCAAGGGCAGCATGGCAGAACCAGCCACCCTTTTCTACTTGGCCACCTCAAACATTTTCTATGCCACCATGGCCCAACCAGTCAAATCCAAACAATAATTGGTCAAATCCCTCTTACCCTCCACCATTCTAGCAAAACAATCCCTATTCATCTCAATGGTCCCCTTCCACCTCACAAAATCAGAACTGGAAATCAAACTGGCAAAGATCCATGAACCAGCCTATGGGGACAATTCCTCTGTCTCAACCTACTTTACCAGCACCTTATACGTTGCAGCAGAATCCTCAATCTAATATACGACCACAACTCCCAGCCCAACCCAACCCAAATCCCAACAACAGACCAATCCAGTCAGTACAAATCATTGAAGGTCTGGACCCTGAAGCAGAGTTGAGAGAGTGTAATGAACTCAAGTTAAGATCTGGACGCATAATCACTCCAGACGAGGATAAAAATCTGCAACCTGAAGAACCACACCCAAATAAGCCTTTGACTGTAAACGATCGACAAGGGGAAGATACAGTCAGGCAGAAAACTCCCGAACAGATCATAACTACTTCCCCACCATTCCCAGAAAGATTGATGATACCGCGCCCAATTGAACACCCTGAATTTGATCTTCTGGGTGAACTCAAGAATATATGTATAAAAATACCCCTCCTCCAGGCTATTCAAGATATTCCAAAATATGCCAAAACTATTAAAGAATTTTGTATAAAGAAGTTTGGGAGGCAAACAAAAATAACCCCAACTGTCCATGTTGTCGGGACTTTGCCTGATTTATTACTAAGAAAAGAGACACCTGTAAAATATGAAGACCTGGGAAACCCCATTGTCACAGTATAGATAAATGGTCGCTCTTTTCCTAATGCTTTAGTTGATTTAGGGGTAGCCATTAACATTCTCACAACAACAACTTGTGAAATACTTGGCATCACAGCCTTGGAACCAACAACTACCTTGCTGGAACTTGCTGACCGCTCAGTCATTAGGCCAAAAGGAACATTACCGGATGTGATGGTTTCTATAGACACTTGGGAATATCCGGCAGATTTTTTGATTATTAACCCTAGGAACCGGCTAGATGGACATCCTTTAATTTTAGGAAGGCCTTGGCTAGCAACCACTGATGCTTATATCAGCTGCCAGACAGGCAGTATGACCATAACCAGAGGGAATGATGTGAAGAATCTAGCCTTATACCCTCCTGCTCAACCAAGCCTAACCATTGTAAAAACTAGGAAACAACCTGTAACATATTTAACAGAAAATATTCAGTCACCATTGACTGTGGCAAATGCCCTTGAATTTAAAAACCAAACAGAAGACGATGTCATTAATACCTTTATCAATCATCCTGCTACAGTATCTAACTTGAAATGTCACATGACTAAAGCAGCCCTTGACAATAAAATTGAAGAAGATTCCCTGAGAGATATCAATGATCAACCAATACCAACAACTACTGTCTATAATAGCAGACCTAATGAAATCGAGCCAGGGAAGATCCTAAACATTAACAATAATTTGAGTGATGACCAGCAACAAAAACTTATTCAAGTCCTTAGGAAATATAAAGGATCTTTTGCTTGGGATTACCCAGACATGAAAGGGATTGACCCTCAGCTATGTATGCACCACATTTACACTGAAAAAAGATGAAAGACCCATTTGACAACCTCAGCGTAGATTAAATCCTCACCTAAAGGATATTGTTAAAGAAGAACTTCAAAAACTATTAGATGTGAAATTTAGCTATCCTATATCTGACAGTAAATGGGTTTCTCCATTGGTAATGGTCCCCAAAAAGAATGGGAAGTGGCGGATATGCGTTGACTACAAAGAACTCAACAAGGAAACACAAAAAGACCGTCTTCCCCTTCCATTCATCATTCAGGTCCTAGATACACTGGCAGGGAAGAAATTCTTCTCTTTACTGGATGGCTTCAGTGGCTACAACCAAATTCAGATTGCCCCTGAAGACTAGGATAAAGCTACTTTTACCTGCCCGTGGGGAACATTTGCTTACAAGGTATTACCTTTTGGATTGTGTAACACGCCTGCTACATTCCAAAGAGTTATACTCAGTATTTTTGTAGACTTGATAAATGAAGGTTTGGAAGTGTACATGGACAATTTCACACCCTATGGAGATGACTTTGAACAAGCATTACAGACATTGGAGAAATTCCTAGAACGGTGTATTGCTACTAGGCTATGCTTAAGCCACGAGAAGTGCCATATGATGATGACAGAGGGCCTGATCCTGGGTCATTTCATTTCAGCAACTAGAATTCAGGTAGATCCAACAAAAATACAGGTAATCCTCTTATTAGCTACTCCCTGCACTCAAACAGAGGTACGTAGTTTTCTGGGATTTGCAGGATATTATCGTAGATTTATAAAGAACTTCTCACATATTTCTGCACCATTATATGCCTTAACAGGAAATGTTGATTTTATATGGACTGACAAATGTGACATTGCCTTTACAGAGTTGAAATGGCTACTATCAACAGCACCAGTATTATGAGGGCCGAATTGGGATATACCATTCCAGATTTCATCAGACGCGTCAGATTCAGCCGTTGGAGTAGTTCTTGGCCAAGAAGATGACAAGAAACCCTATGCTATATATTACATTAGCAAAAACTTAACCCCTGCTGATTTGAATTATACAGTAATAGAGAAAGAGTTTTTAGTTGTTATTTATGCTATTAACAAACTCAGACACTATATAATTGGATACCTTGTAGTTCTGTATACTAATCACTTTGCTATCAAATATTTAGCTAATAAACCCATTAGGAATGGAAGAGTGACACATTGGTTACTACTTTTGCAGGAATTTGACATAACTATAAAGGATCGACCGGGGAGGGAAAACCTTGTGGTAGATTTCCTCTCTCGAGTGCCAAGAACAGACGATGCAATGGCAGTAAAAGACCAGTTTCCGGATGAACACCTATTTGATGTGGCCATAAAAATACCATGGTACGTAGATGTGGCGAATTATTTATCAGTAGGAGAACTAACCAAACATCTGACACCTGGAGAAAGGAAATTAATAGTACAACATAGCACTCGGTTCTCCTGGATCGAAGGATACCTTTTTCACAAAGGGGCCAATATGCACATCCGCAAGTGTATCAGGGAAGATGAAATTTATGATCTCTTAAGAGCCTGCAATGATGGACCTTGTGGTGGACATTTTTAAGACCACAGAATTGGACATAAAAATTTTCAAATGGGCTACTACTGGCCCATGAGTTTTAAGGATGCTAAGAAATTTGTCCAGGCATGCGATAGTGGCCAAAGGAGGGGCCACCCTGGCAATCTAATGAGATGCCCCTGCATCCAAAATTGGTGGTAGAACCCTTTGAGCAATGGGCATTAGATTTTGTCGAGCCGATCAACCCACCATCCAATCAGAAATCATATATATTGGTTGCAACATAATACGTGACTAAATGGGTGGAGGCAGTAGCATTACTAAGAGAAACAGAGGAAATAGTGATTAATTTTCTTTTCGAAAATTTTGTGCGATATGGCTTACCCAAAGAAGTAATTATTGATGGGGGACCACAATTTGTAGGCCACAAGATTGCTGCTACACTGAAGAATCATCACATTATTCACAGAATTACCTCTCTGTATCACCCACAGGTGAACAGGTAGGTGGAGAGTACCAACAAAGTAATTGAAGCTATTCTAACGAAGACAATCTCATCACACATACGAGATTGGGTGACTCGACTGCCAGAGGCCTTGTGGGCATATTGCACAACTTGGAGGAACACAACTGGATACTCTCCATATCAACTGGTATTTGGTAAGGAACCCATTTTCCCCATAGAATTTGAGATACAAACACTAAGGATAGCCCAGGAAGTGGGACTGGATTTAACTGAAGCCCAAATTAACAGACTACAACAAATAAATGAATTAGATGAAATTTGGCTATTGGCTCTACATCATACTGCACTCATTCAACAACAAAGAGCCAAGTGGCACGATTCCCTATGTTAGCGTTTGAATTTGCCTCAGGTTGAGGAAGGCAAAAATCGAGGCAACATCAAACCAAGCTCAGCCTCGTAGCTAGCCCTACGAGGACAGGAGAGGGCTCTCTCCGGTCAATCTCGGCAAAAGGTAATCAAAGAGGCTCGAGATGACTGAATTGATGACTAATTTTAGGCTAGGTACGAAGTACAAGGATTATGGAATTTATTTTTTGAAGTTTTGTTGAATTCAAGGGAAAGGCAATTTTGGGTGCGGGGATGAGGCACAGCTTTTGCAGAGGTCTACTTGGGGAAAGATAGGCGATTGTTTTGATGCCTTTAAAGTGAGTGAATGAATATTCCTGACAGGTGAGGAGCTAAGGAGAGCAAGGAAGTCTCAAGGATTCTCCTTAAACTGAAGAAAACATGGAAAATTAAACAAACTTAAAGGCAGCGCATAGCAAATTTATGGATTCTACCTTAACACTTCATTTGTTTAATTGCAGAAGATTAAATAAGAAAAGTGGTACACATACAAAACTTAAAAGTACTGAGAGAAACACACCATAAACACATAAGGCCACATGAATCCCAAATAGTGCTGCAAAACCCTGGTCTATCCTTTGCCAAAATTGCAGAGAAAATATGTGCAATAGTGTATCAAGTTATTCCCAAGAGTCCAACCCTGAAAATGACTAAGAAAATACATAATATAGGCAAGCTAACACATTCCCTTGCCTCTAGGGGTCGATCTCATCATCCTAGGAGCTGTTTCAACCAATTCTAAACAAAGCACTACAATCTAGGCAGTCAAAACAACTTGCCTCTATAAGCTAGGAAACCAATTCATTCATTAATTTTTGCTATTTTATGAATGAATCATCTAGAATAGGTAAATAAGTGTCAAGTAAACATAAAATTCCATTAGTTACATCAAGGAGGGTTAAAAATCCCATCCCAAGTCAAAACTGATCAAACTAGCTTCGTTTCCTGAGCTGAAGATGAAAACTTTGCAAAAAATCCTAATGTGTAGCGCGCCTGAGCCCTATGCGTAGCGCGCCTTTCCACCTGCTTTTGGGGCACTTCCCGGCATCCAAATTGAGCTCACGATATCTCGTTGGAAAGGTCGGGATGTCTACTTTCCAACCCATGTAGAATGTTTCAATTTGGTGTCCATTTGCCCCTCCAAACGTTCATTCCCCCAAGACTGCTTCCTGTGTGTCCAAAAAGGGACAGTGAGGTCATTTTTCGCATGTTTTTTGATCTTTTGGGGACCCAAACCTTGGTGAAATGCCTTGGAAATAACTGAGCATGTGTATTTCATCATGAAAAATCCAAAAATTCAAACCGTTTGTGATTTGGACCTCCCAATCTTATGGGTCGTGCGCGACGCGCTACACGTTGAGCCAAAAAACCTGTTTTTTAACCAAAAATTTCACAATTGACAAAATCTTCTCCAAACTTGTTGAAATTTGGGTTGGGGGTCCCAAATCAAGTACCATGCTCAGCCAAAGAAGCCTTGGCCAAAACTCGAAGTGGATCTAGCCTCTTTCGCCGTTTTAGTGCTTTGCTTAACCTCCTTGGATCTGGCGATTGTATTTTTGACATTTCTCTAAAACCATGACACCTGTGTAAAAAGTGAAGGAGTTTTTTCTTCCTTGGCATGTTTTGGACAAAAACCTCTCTCAGTTTTCCCAAATTAATCTTTTATTGCTCAGAAACATCATGTGAGTAAAACCTATCCCGATGTGTGAAACAAGGGAGTTTGTCGAAATGAAGCAAAATGAAGGGGATAAGAGGCTTCTAAATTCTTGGGAAAATTTTTGGAAGTAGGGAGGGATGTTAGGAAGTAGGGGAAAGTGGAATCGCAGAGATTGAGTGAGGGGAAGGGGTCCAAAAGGGAAGAACACAGGCCCAACCTAGAAAATTGCCAAGTTGTAGCAAGAAACTAGGGTTTGTGGAAAAATGAGGAATATGGGGAATCTCAGTGATGGAAAGTGTTTAATAAGGTACATTAATGATAGGAGAAGGTGTATGAACATTAGGATACAAATTTTTCCAATGATTTGACCCTCCAATAGAATTTACCTCCAAAACCCTAGGAGAGGGAAATGAACCTTGCCTAGGCGCAACTGAAGCATGAACAAGGTGTAAAATGACCCAATGGAACCTGACATGATGAGGAAAACCCTATGAATGATGATAGAATCAGCTGAATGATGACATGGACCGACATTTGGACAACTTTAGAATGAGTGAAAGCAAACCCTAGACCTAAATCCTAGTGACCAAATTTTGCTTGAAGACTCTTGAAATGACAAAATTTGACCTTGACACTCTGAGACCACTTTGTAAGAGCATATTTGATCATTGGAGGAAGGCTGGAAAGACTGACACTAACACCCTGATTAAGAAAAAGGCATTTCATGAGGGCAACTGGGCACTTCTTTATGATTCCAGGTTTCAAGACTTTCCTGGTAAACTGCAGACTAAATGGTTAGGCCCCTATGAAATAAAGGAAGTACATGACAAGGGCACTCTTACATTGGCCACCATTGATGGGTTTGGTTTTTCCTTCAAAGAAAATGGGCACCAGGTGCGCCTCTACCAAAAACCACTTACAAGAGAATCCTTTTACCAACATATACGCAAAGACTCCACTATGCATATTCTAGTTGCAGAAGGAAATTCTTCTATAGCTTCATTATTGTAAAAAGTTATTTTTTTTTGTAAAAACTGTAAATATGATTGCCAATTTGATTTTCTGCATTTTTTGTTTTTTTTTTGTTCCCTCTTCGGAACAACACTTTTGCTTTTTGTTGCTCCCACTTTGGAACAACACTTTTTCTTTTGGTTGTTCCCACTTCGGAACAACACTTTTGCTTTTTGTTGTTCCCACTTCAGAACAACACTTTTGGTTTTTGTTGTTCCCTCTTCGGAATAGCACTTTTGGTTTTTGTTGTTCCCACTTCAAAACAACAATTTTGGTTTTTGTTGTTCCCACTTCAGAACAACAATTTTGATTTTTGTTGTTCCCACTTCGGAACAACACTTTTGGTTTTCGCCGTTCCCACTTCGGAACAACACTTTTCGTTTTTGATGTTCCAACTTCGGAACATCACTTTTGGTTTTTGTTGTTCCGGCTTTGAAACAACACTTTTGGTTTTTGTTGTTACCACTTTGGAACAACAATTTTCGTTTTTGTTGTTCCAACTTCGGAACAACACTTTTGGTTTTGTTGTTCCCACTTCGAAACAACACTTTTTGTTTTTGCTATTCCCACTTCGGAACAACACATTTTGTGTGTTTTCTATTCCAACTTTGGAACAACACTTTTTTTTGTTTGTTGTTCAAATACTACCTCATTTTTTTAGAATTTGTTGTTGTTCCTTCTTTGGAACAACATTTTTTCTTCTTGAAGTCATGTGTTTTTTAAAACAACACCCTTTTTCCTTGCATTATTGTGATGTTGAAACAACACTTGCATGATTATCCTACCACATCTCAACCCCATTTTTCTGATTATCTTTCATGGCATGAAGTACAATACTTTTATGATGACGAGAATTATGGATTCTATTAAAGCATGTGAATACCCTTAACGTTATGATCTTTAACAAGACAACTTCTTGATGATAGATTTCTTAAAAAAAATTGGGGAAAGACACAATTATTTATATATTACTTTACTGTATTGATTTTTGTTGTATATAATACTAATTGATCATCTTTACCATGCTGGTTCCACCCCTCCTAGTTATAATCCTCTCTATCTATTATAAGTGAGATTATGGGTATATTTTTTTTCTATTGATATGTTCAACTTCTTCCACCATCCCTGCTCTTAAGGAGTACTGAGCCTCCCTCTATTTATTATAAAAATGTGTAATAACAACAAATTTTGCCTACAGATAAAGGATAGGGGGTCTCATTAAGAGCCAACCTACCATGTTCATAAGGATGTAGCAATGTGACATTCCCACTATGGCCACCACACTAGGGTTATGATCCAAAGGATGGCTAAAATATCCTTGGAACAGGAGGTCTCATCACGAGCCGACCTGATCACTTTTGCTACTTCCCAGTGAATGGTAGTGTGGTTATCTGGTTACCATGCTAGCACACTGATCTCTTCTATAGAAACAACAATGGAATTCTCCAACTATAAATTGAGGATTTTGGCTCATATGGGTTAAAAAGAAACTCTGTCAAGGCTATGGACCCTTGCTGGCAATAGAAGCTATGCTTATAGTATTGAAGTTCCATTTTCAACATCAATAATTATTATAGTACCCTCTTCTTACTTTTCTTTTTATCAGAAGAATTATTTCCTTAATTTCTCCCTCCCTTGAACCTTTATGCATGAGTTAATGTTTTTAATCAATCATATCATTTTCAGCTAGAATATCATCAGCAAAGCATCTTTTCTTGCATATTGTTGTCCTTTCCCCTTACCACATAACCTATCATCAACCAAAGCATCTTGTCTCCTATCAATAACCATCATTACACACCTCTCTCTCATTATATCCATACCTTTTACAGTCCTCTCATTAATATACGTACTTCATCCCATATTAATGTCATATCTTTCACCCTTGTACATTGCCATTAGAACATCATTTCCCCGTCCATTCGGTCATAGGCGACCTCTCATCTTGAAGGAGGGAGGGGACCTTCATTACACTCGTGCATGTGGTATAATTGTTTTAATGGATTTCATAGGTTTATATGGTACTCTATGATCACGCAACATGTGGCAAAATAATAGTCCTCGAATTAATGAATTCTCATAGAAATATCATTTAATATTGGAAAACTTAGCTAGTACAACTTACTTGTTGTTCTATCTCTGTGTTGATGTCTATTGCTGTGTTTTCTCCACTGCACTAATCCTTTGCAATAGTAGGAAGAACTCAAGCATTATGGATGGTAAGTCAATGTTTCAAGAACCTTTAGTGCTGGAAGTCTCTGACAAAGCCAGGGAAATTATGGTCCACGCAGGGTGGATATCATACTTCACAAGATTTTAGCCCCCTAGTGAGGAAATCACGATTGAATTTCTACAGCATCTGCAGAATGGGCAATCCCTGGTGAGAGGTAGTAGAATCACAGTATCAAACATTGTAATAGCTGAAGTATCTGGGCTGCCGGTGAGAGGAACTACATGGCCAAAAAAACACGTAATGTTACAAGACGCGGTGGGCATTTTCAGAGATGCAGGCGAGGAACTAACCAAGAAAGGCAAGGGCATACAACCATCTTCCGTAACAGAACCATGGCATGAGTTGGCAAGTTTTGTCCAGAGGTACATTACCTGTGATGGACGACGAGACGTGATAAGACCACGAAAACTCAAACTTTTAGTTGTTTTAAAACTAAATATCATTGTTAATCTGCCATCTTTCTTGAATTTATTGTTGCATGATACCGCCGAAATAATAAGACAGGCTAAGCCCCCGGAAACCATAGTTACCCACCATGGATTGATCAAACTACCTGTTACCCATAACCTCGTTCAACAAAAATTTACTTGGGATGGTCTCATAGCACCCCTGGAGATTAGTCAAAACCCTATAATCCAAAATCCTGAAATTTTAGCGATAAGCCAGCAGGGCCCTGTTCTCAAAAGGAAAAGGACTACCCGCTCAAACATTGAACCCCATAAGCGCAAGCGGTCTGCAAGGTTACATCTAGTCTAGAGGATGTCTATGAATCCACAAGATAGCATCGAACAACCTGCGGAACCATCCAGAACAATTAGTATACAGGACTCTGAGTCAGATCCAGAGGAAGAACTTGAACAAGGGGAAGGATGTCATTCAGAATCACAACCTAGGGAAGAGGTAAATTTAGAAACAAAACCAGGGGAAGAGGCCAATTCAAAACAAGAACTCGAGGAAGAGGATAGACCGGACTCAGAGCAAGAAAGGGCATAGCACTTTGATGATGAACTAGAAAATGAAGAAGAACCTCCTCAAACATCAACCATGAGCCCTGAAAATGATATTTTGTAGGATTTTGAGACAGGGATGGCTCAGGTCCTGGAAAATATAAATGCATCCATGCAGCCTGGAGGATCACTTGATCCTAACCTAATGGAAGCTCAATCCCCAAAATATTCTGGGCATGCAAAAATTTTGCCTTCTTCAAAAGCTACAAACTAGGAAAAGGAAGCTGACACAAAAGTTATTCATGAATCAGACAACCAGTCTGGTGACGCAGTTCTATTGGAACACAGCCATGATAAACAACAGGAATCTTTAGATACAAAAGCTATTGACAAGCCTGTTAGTGTAAAAGATGATCCTTGAAAGAGGCGAGTAGTCGGAGCAAAACTAAAGAAGTTGAGACACAAATATCAAAAGCTTCAAAAGACTATTAAAAGGCTACACCGGAAGCTTAAATAAATTGCAAATGGCAAAGTGCAGAACACTACTCCTGAGGTAGTCTCTTTGGTTACACAAACAGAAATATGTAAGGGTAGGTCAACATAGACCCAAACTGAACTCATTCCTACTAAAACAATAACCACCCAGGAAAATTTGCATGTAGACTTAGTGGATGCAGTCGTTCAGATGGAGGGTTAGTCCTCCCACAATAAGGAAGTACAGACAGAGGAAATATCCTCTCGTAGCACAGGCACTTAGATAGGAGAATAAGCCAATGATATCATGTCAAACAAATACCTTATTCTCCTAAAGCTACAAGAAGAATTGATGCAAGCCCAGCTTGCTCTAGAACGATGTGAACAAGAGACAGTCCCTCTGCAAAAATATCAATAGTTGCATAAACAATTTAGGGAATTAATCGTAACTGAGAATGGGACTTTTGATAGATTTAGATAGAAAGAAGAAAAGATGAATAAAATGAAGACCAAGCTGGACAGAGCTAGGAATTAGATAAACACCATTTGCTCGCTATATTTAGATGTCTTGACATGTAGGTCTCCGGCCATAAATTATGCCCTATTCTTATTAGAATAGTACTTATTGTTAAATATTAAAGCCATAAGAGCTAGCAAGCCAATCGAGTTAAAGACAACTGAATATTTTATAAGTTGCTACAAGGAACATGGGGCAAAGGTCCAAAGGCTTCTTTGTGAATTTTATCTGCATAATTTCATATTAGAAGGAGAAGTGGATAAGAACCCTAGCCCTTTTGTTGGAGATATTCAATTCCAGGATTTTATCTCTTTTGCAGTTAATCAACTTAAGTGGTTTAAGGCATATAATTCATTCCAAAGACAGGAACACGGGTTGGATCTCTGGGTAAGGAGTGAGCCTACTCACCCTTTGCAACTATTTTCTAAACATAAAAGGTTGATGACATAAGAAGGCGTGATTCAAATTTTAGGGCCCATACATAAGGAAATTGTACAGAAAGGAACAACATATTTCCTCTCCATCCAAGAAAGATCCCTGACTGCATCCAAAATGAGATGGATGGTCTCAACTAACAGTGTTAAGGAAAGAGAACCATTTAATTATGGGAACTTCAAAGCTACTGCAAGCCGGTTAATCACATATAGCAATCTTATTTTGAGGGAAGGGCCTTATTGGTTGGGATGTCGATTTAGATGTCCCATTATTTGGTATCCTCCTGAAGGGTATCGGTTTGACTATGAATTACCTGAAGGACACGAACAGACAGCCTTTGAAAATTTGGCACAAAATCACAGTTTCAGGCCTGATAAAGAAACCTTTTTTTTCCAATCTACTCCTTAACTACATTACATAGGAACTATTTATTTTTCATGAGGAAATGAAATAAGGTAAGCAGGGGAGTATGTTGACCCTTGCAATAGGTATGTATTTACTCTTGATTTTTATCTTTTTCCTCCTTTCTTATCCATTTTGTGCCATTATATAATAACAAATTGATAGGATTTTGATAAGGAATAGATAAAACTACTCATGATACGATTTGACCGACCAAACTAACTCTCATTACTTTTTATGTAGAAAAACAGCTAAAGGAATAGTTGTTGTTCCAAAGCCGGAACAGTGAAAGCTAATCAAGGAAAATGAGACGCGTCAAGTGCGGTTGAACCAAAGAACGAGTCAAGAAGATTAGCGTGACATAGAAGAATTGTCTGAATATAGCATTTAGTTGTGAAGCCCTTAGGATCTCCTGATCCTTAGGGATCACATTTATCTTTTCCTTTTGACTATAAAAGGAAATACTTGATCCAAAATGGATTTTGGATAGACTCCTAAATCTAAGTGTTCCTCACTGAGGAAAATGAAAGTCCAAGGAAGTTCCTGGAAATAGCCCCATTGTAGAGATCCTTTCCTTCAGAATCTGTTGCAAATTGAATGGGCAAAAATGGACTTAGGATGCAGAAGTTATCACTGAAAGAAGATGCCTTTGTTCCTTAGAAAAAGAGGAAAAATCCTCTTTAAAATGGCCTAAAAGGCTATATGAGGAAAATCGCATCGGAGGAGGTCCAAGGCAGACTTAAGCGGATAGGGGAAGCACCCCTGATCGCAAATCCCTGACAAATCGGGTCGGAGGAATGCCCATGCACATATAACATAAAGGCAGGACCAGGCCACCGATATTGCGATCGTCGATATCGACGGATTGCAATCGGTGATACCACAAGGCAAAGGCAGGACCTCGGGCTGAGCGATATCACGATCGCTGATATTGGCGTCGGCGGATCGCGTCGACATAAGCCATATCATAGGGAAAGACCTCGAGCTTATGCGATATGTGATTGCAACAAGTCGCATTGCAATATCACATCGAAGCTACACAAAGGAGCGGGGCTATATACATATCTATATGCATGATGCAATAGCCGGACCCGATAGAGCTATAAACGATATTCCATAAAATTTGAGATTAGTCAAACGACAGTTTTCTATGTATTTTCGCATATTTCATTTAATAAAAAAAAAGTGAAGGGAAGCACCGATGCGATGAAACCAGATTTGAAAAGGTTTGTAAGTGCCAATGTATAGTGTTTCAAGTCTTCCTAAAGCCATTTTGTGGGATTTTTCAATGTTTTAATGTATTTTTGAAATACAAAGGAAATCACGAAACAGGCAGGATTTTAGGCGGGCCATGGGTGGTAAATGGTTTTGGCGAGGTTCCACCCGATCCCATACAATGGCTGCCACGTGTCTAGGCTGAGGAGAGAGAAAACCACCCCTATCTGGCGGTTAACCCCCGTACTAAAGAGCCGCCCGAAATGAACCACCACCGTTGGATCTAGATCTCCCATATCAATGGTGGGGATGCGATAAGCGATTTAAAAGGTGGACCCGATGGAATATAAGGCGAAGTTCATAATTTTTTAAGTCCGATAGACGCGTTTGGGCAGATTTTTACAGGTTTTCTGTGTATTTTCCTGTGTAAGCCAAGAACAACCATCTTTGGGATTTCAAGGGCACCGATGGTCCATTCCGTTACAGAACAGGTGGCCACCATCCCTGAAGGTGTTTAGCAATGATTGCTAACGCTCAGGGGGGGGATTCGAGCGGACAGAGGCCGGGAGCCAGAGAGCCCGAGAAGAGGAAACAAACGGACAACGCCAGTTGGCTTAAAAGCCATGAATGTCAAAGTCAGAAAGGTTGTTGTTGGAGTTGTGGCTGAAACTGAGCATAAGCAGAAAGTGAAGCCAAAGCAGGAAGCTAAGGCGTAAGAGAGCAGCGCGAAAAGGCAGCAGCAAAACAAGCAGCGCAGAAAGCAAAAGCGGAAGCGCAGGCATCCAAGGGAGTCACTTGGAGTTCAAGTGGAAAGCTAAAGGGCTGTAAACTGACAGAGAGCCAAAGAAGCCAGAGCCAGAGCTAAGAGCTAGAGCAAGAGCCGAGAGCCAGAAAGTCGAGAGCTTCAAGAGCTGGGGATATAAATAATGTCTAAACCAATTGTTTCTGTGTAAAATGGTGGAGTTGAAACAAGATCTTGTAAAAAGGACTTTGCCATAATCCCAGAGAGCTTAGTCAAGTTGACTAGAGCTCAAGGAGATGTAGCCCAAGATTTTTGGGTGAACTCCTCATTAAATTGTTGTTTTATGTGTTTGTTTTCACTGCTGCATTGTTTACTGTTATATGTATGTGTTATATCAACATAAACAATAGATTTTAAAGTACATAAACAGTTTAAAACAAATACCAACATACACCTTATCTTCAAGCACATATTATCAATTCCACATTGGTTAATCAATAAGACTTGGGAATAAATAAGCTTAGGAAGTGGGAGAGGTTCTTGTAAGCTAGACAAGAAACCTAAGTGCCCCATTTTCAGATCAGGTGGTATCAGAGCTTAAGTTTGATTAAACCCACCTTCAAAGAAGGTTATATCAAAATGCTTGATTGACAGACCAAAGATTGCTTGTCTAAAAGGTGTTTGGGCAGTCAAGGATTGATGTCTGATTGATGTATGCTTGTTGCAAACTGACTATTTTCTGAGTTTGCAGAGAGGAAGGGAAAGTTGTTGATAGCTCAGTCCAGGAAGGACAAGAAGGAAGAAGGGCTGAAGGCATTCTTCTATTCCAAAGGACCTCAAAGAAATCCTTGAAGCACAAGAGGTTTGTTGCAAAGGGTTGTTGAATAAGCTCTTTATTAATCTTGTTGAATTTCTTTTTTTCATTGGCATAATGACAACTTCTACAAGTGAGCCCTCAAATTCTTCTTTCTTCATCACAAGACTCTTTGATAAAGATATGAAGCAAGACTTGTCCACCATGATGGATATGGTGAGAGAAATGTATGAGGATGGAAGGAAGAGCAGCGTACTTATAGAGCAGCTGAATTCCATGAAGGAAGAGAAGCAATTGCTTACTGACAAATTGCAGGAAATGGAGAGGCAACTTCATATTGCAAATATGAACCTGAAGAGGATGCATGAGTTGGAGTCATAGCTCTTTGTTTCCAAAGAAGCCTTGGTCAAGTATCAGGTTGAATAAGAGGTAAACCATTCCAGTTTGTCTTCAAATTCTTCTAAGAGTGCTTATATTGGTTCTTTTGGAAAACATACTAGAGGCATAGGTTCCAAGCTAATGTCCAAGATGGGCTATGAAGGAAAAGGCTTGGGCAGACATGCACAAGGTATTGTTGAGCCAATAATGTTTGATGAAAGGCCTAAGTATTTGGGTCTTGGCTATGGACAGTCTTATGATTATGTTCAGGAGGAATGCAATAGCTTGAAACATCACTTGAAGGATGCAGGTGTCCAGAAGCACACACTTGAACCAGAGAGTTGTGGAAACTCTAACAACCTTGAAGAGATTGATGGTGTTCCAAAGGGAGCCACTTCTTCATTTGCTTCACCTCCTCATGAAGGCAATAAAGGTGAAATAGGCAGGTATAAATCTGGTTCTAATCATATTCCTTTTGATTTTGTAAAGCATGGTAAAGTTCCACATAAGCATGGGGAAAGAATTGCATGTTCCTTTTGTGGTTTGGATAACCATCATGTTTCTAGATGTTGGAAGAGAATGGCCACATATAGGAAACTTTTGAAGGAAAAAAAAAAGAAAAAATCCAAAGGTCCATTTGAAAAGGAAAATCATGTTGTCAAGAGGATGCACATGTGTTTCACTTACTGCCATAAGCAAGGACATCTTGTTGCAAGGTGTTGGACTCTGAATCCAACAATGCTTCCACAAAAGCTGAAGAAATTGGAAAGAGAAGATGGCAGAAATGGGAATGAATTTTCCATGAATGATGTGTTTCAGAATGATTCACATGTTGATGCTGATGTGCAGACAAAGGAAAGACCTTTGAACTAGATTGTTAAGAAATGGCTAGAGTTCTTTTCCAATTAAGGTTGCATGTCTATTGATGCATATATTTGCATTTCTTTGTTGATAAGATGCAAGTTGCAGGATTTTACGAAGAAGGTGAATGGAGAAGTTGAGTTAGAGACTCACGTTGTTGCTGTAAAATTATATTTCATTTCAGCTTCGAAAGTACAATGTGCATAAGCGAAAGTTGAAGGATGAAATGCATGCGTAAGCATGTGATGCAATGTTGACTTGGGAGAAGTTAATTTGGTCTCCAAGATGGAGATAGTGATGAAGTGTTCCATCTTTTGAAAAGAGTCCTAATGGTATTTTTCTACATACTTGACTTGAAGAGTCATTTGTTTAAAGGCATGTTTTGTGGGCTTGTTATCTAGTCCATCATTTGTATGCAGATGTAAGACATGGAGGTGTTCACAAGCTGTGAAATCTATTTCTTTTGTTGAAGCAGGAGTTTTGGCCATCCAGTTGTTGTCTGTATTTCTGTTGTTGTTAACAGTTGTTGTTGAAAACTTTTCAAATAGGTACAAATGAAAGTTTTTATGAAGCAGATGTACTTCACATTTGTTTGAGCCACCTTGGATCAATGATCAAGGCACAAAAGTTCAAACTACCTTCTGTGACCATCTAAGCAGGAGTTTTGCAGGGAGGTAAAGAAGAAGGCAGCTCTTCCTAGGAAGTCCAGCCCATCCAAGAAGGGAAGTGGTCAGAAACCTTGGTTCAGAGGCACTATGCAAGGAAAGTGTAGGGAGGCTGAAAGAAGAGGGTGAGTCACTCTCATTTACTGTTCAGATCAGTATATCAGTCTTTTGGAGGCCAAAAGTTCTTTTAGTGGGAAGGCGTGATCCAAAACGGATTTTGGATAGACTCCTAAGTCTAAGTGTTCCTCACTGAGGAAAATGAAAGTCCAAGGAAGTTCCTGGAAATAGCCCCATTGCAGAGATCCTTTCCTTCAGAATCTGCTACAAATTGAATGGGCAAAAATGGACTTAGGATGCAGAAGTTATCACTCAAAGAAGATGCCTTTGTTCCTTAGAAAAAGAGGCAAAATCCTTTTAAAAATGGCCTAAAAGGCTTTATGAGGAAAATTGCATCAGAGGAGGTCCAAGGTGGACTTAAGAAGATAGGGGAAGCACCCCTAATCGTCAATCCCCAACAAATCAGGTCAAAGGAAGGCACATTCACATATAACATAAAGGCGGGACCGGGCCACCGATATTGCGATCGCCGATATCGACGGATACCGATCGGCAATACCACGAGGAAAAGGCAGGACCTTGGGACGAGCAATATCACGATCGCCGATATTGGCGTCAACGGATCGCGTCGGCATAGGCCATATCATAGGGAAAGACCTCGGGCTTATGTGATATGCGATTGCAACAAGTCGCATCGCAATATCGCATTGGAGCTACACAGAGGAGCGGGGCTATATACATATATATATATATATATATATATATATATATATATATATATATATATATATAGATATGCGTGATACAATAGCCGGACCTGATATATCTATAAACGATATTCCATAAAATTTGAGATCCATCAAACTGCAGTTTTCTATGTATTTTCACATATTTCGTTTAATAAACAAAAAGCGAAGGGAAGCGTCGATGCGATGAAACCTGACCCGAAAAGGTTTGTAAGTGCCAATGTATAGTGTTTCAAGTCCGTCTAAAGCCATTTTGTGGGATTTTTCAATGTTTTAATGTATTTTTGAAATACAAAGGAAATCACAAAATAGGCAGGATTTCAAGCAGGCCGTGGGCGGTAAATGGTTTTGGACGCGTTCCGCCCGATCCCATATAATGGCTACCATGTGTCCAAGCTGGGGAGAGAGAAAACCACCCCTATCGGGTGATCAACTCCTGTACAAAAGATCCGCCCAAAATGAACCACCACCGTTGGATCTAGATCTCCTAGATCAACAGTGGGGGTCCAATAAGCGATTTAAAAGGTGGACCCGATGGAATATAAGGCGGAGTTCATAATTTTTTAATTTCGATAGATGCGTTTGGGTGGATTTTTACAGGTTTTCTATGTATTTTCCTTTGTAAACCGAGAACGGCCATCTTTGGGATTTCAAGGGCAGCGATGGTCCATTCTGTTACGGAACAGGTGGCCACCATCCCTGAAGGCGTTTAGCAATGATTGTTAATGCTCAGGGGGGGATTCGAGTGGATAGAAGCCAGGAGCTAGAGAGCCCGAGAAGAGGAAACAAATGGACAGCGCCAATTGGCTTAAAAGCCATGAATGTCAAAGATAGAAAGGTTGTTGTTGTAGTTGTGGCTAAAACCAATCATAAGCAGAAAGTGCAGCCAAAGCAGGAAGCTAAGGCGTAAGAGAGCAGCGTGAAAAGGCAGTAGCAAAACAAGCAACGCAGAAAGAAAAAGAGGAAGCGCACACAGCCAAGGGAGTCACTTGGAGTTCTAGTGGAAATCCAAAGGGCTGTAAACTGACAGAGAGGTGAAGAAGCCAGAGCTAGAGCCAAGAGCCAGAGCCAAGAGCCAGAGTGAGAGCCGAGAGCCAAAAAGTCGAGAGCTTCCAGAACGAGGGATAAAAACAGTGTCTAAACCCATTGTTTCTGTGTAAAACAGTGGAGTTGAGCCAAGAACTTGTAAAAAGGACTTTTCCATAATTCCAGAGAGCTTAGTCGAGTTGACTAGAGCTCAAGGAGATGTAGCCCAAGCGTTTTGGGTGAACTCCTCATTAAATTATTGTTTTATGTGTTTGTTTTCATTACTGCATTGTTTACTGTTATATGTATGTGTTATATCAGCATATACAACAGATTTTAAAGTACATTAACGGTTTAAACCAAATACCAACATACACCTTATCTTCAAGCACATATTATCAATTCTACATTGGTTAATCAATAACACTTGGGAATAAATAAGCTTAGGAAGTGGGAGAGGTTCTTGTAAGCTAGACAAGAAACCTAAGGGCCCCATTTTCAGATCAGGTGGTATCAGAGCTTAAGTTTGATTAAACCCACCTTCAAATGATGCTTGATTAATAGAGCAAAGATTGCTTTTCTGAAAGGTGTTTGGGCAGTCAAGGATTGATTGCCTGATTGATGTATGCTTGTTGCAGAATGACTATTTTCTGAGTTTGCAGAGAGGAAGGGAAAGTTGTTGATAGCTCATTCCAGGAAGGACAAGAAGGAAGAAGGGCTGAAGGCATTCTTCTATTCCAAAGGACCTCAAAGAAATTCTTGAAGCACAAGAGGTTTGTTGCAAAGGGTTGTTGAATAAGCTCTTTATTAATCTTGTTGAATTTCTTTTGTTCATTGGCATAATGACAACTTCTACAAGTGAGTCCTCAAATTCTTCTTTCTTCATCACAAGACTCTTTGATAAAGATATGAAGCAAGAATTTTCCACCATGATGGATATGGTGAGAGAAATGTATGAGGATGGAAGGAAGAGCAATGTACTTCCATGAAGGAAGAGAAGCAGTTTCTTACTGACAAATTGCAGGAAATGGAGAGGCAACTTCATATTGCAAATATGAACCTGAAGAGGATGCATGAGTTAGAGTCACAGCTCTTTGTTGCTAAAGAAGCCTTGGTCAAGTATCAGCTTGAAGAAGAGGTAAACCATTCCAATTTGTCTTCAAATTCTTCTAAGAATGCTTATATTGGTTCTTTTGAAAAACATACTAGAGGCATAGTTCCAAGCTAATGTCCAAGATGGGCTATGAAGGAAAAGGCTTGGGCAGACATGCACAAGGTATTGTTGAGCCAATAATGGTTGAGGAAAGACCTAAGTATTTGGGTCTTGGCTATGGACAGTCTTATGGAGAGAGTTCCAAAGCTACCATGAAGGCCATTGAAACAGCTCCAAGAAGGGGTTGCATTACAGAGTGTGAAGATTGTGTTCAGGAGGAATGAAATAGCTTGAAACATCACTTGCAGGATGCAGGTGTCCAGAAGCACACACTTGAACCAGAGAGTTGTGGAAACTCTAACAGCCTTGAAGAGATTGATGGTGTTCCAAAGGGAGCCACTTCTTCATTTGCTTCACCTCCTCAAGAAGGCAATAAAGGTGAAAGAGGTAGGTATAAATCTGGTTCTAATCATATCCCTTTTGATTTTGTAAAGCATGGTAAAGTTCCACATAATTATGGGAAAAGAATTGCATGTTCCTTTTGTGGTTTGGATAACCATCATGTTTCTAGATGTTGGAAGAGAATGGCCACATACAGGAAACTTTTGAACAAAAAAAAGCAAAAATCCAAAGATCCATTGGACAAGGCAAATCATGTTGTCAAGAGGATGCACATGTGTTGCACTTACTACCATAAGCAAGGACATCTTGTTGCAAGGTGTTGGACTCTGAATCCAACAATGCTTCCACAAAAGCTGAAGAAAGTGGAAAGAGAAGATGGCAGAAATGGGAATGAAGTTTCCATGAATGATGTGTTTCAGAATGATTCACATGTTGATGCTGATGTGCAGACAAAGGAAAGACCTTTGAACTAGATTGGTAAGAAATGGCTAGAGTTCTTTTCCAATTAAGGTTGCATGTCTATTGATGCATCTATTTGCATTTCTTTGTTGATGAGATGCAAGTTGCAGGATTTTACCAAGAAGGTGAATGGAGAAGTTGAGAAGGAGACTCACTTTGTTGCTGCAAAATTATATTTCATTTCAGCTTCGAAAGTACAATGTGCATAAGCGAAAGTTGAAGGATGAAATGCATGCATAAGCATGTGATACAATGTTGACTTGGGAGAAGTTAACTTGGTCTCCAAGATGGAGATAATAATGAAGTGTTTCTTCTTTTGAAAAGAGTCCTGATGATCTTTTTCTACATACTTGAATTGAAGAGTCATTTGTTTAAAGGTATGTTTTGTGGGCTTGTTATCTAGTCCATCATTTGTATGCAGATGTATGACATGGAGGTGTTCACAAGCTGTGAAATCTGTTTCTTTTGTTGAAGCGGGAGTTTAGGCCATCCAGTTGTTGTCTGTATTTCTGTTGTTGTTAACAGTAGTTGTTGACAGCTTTTCAAACAGGTACAAATGAAAGTTTTTGTGAAGCAGATGTAATTCACATTTGTTTGAGCCACCTTGGATCAATGATCAAGGCAGAGAAGTTAAAACTACCTTCTATGACCATCTAAGCAAGAGTTCTGCAGGGAGGCAAAGAAGAAGGCAGCTCTTCCTAGGAAGACCAACCCATCCAAGAAGGGAAGTGGTCAGAAGCCTTGGATTCAGAGGCACTGTGCAAGGAAAGTGTAGGGAGGCTGAAATAAGAGGGTGAGTCACTCTCATTTACTGTTCAGATCAGTATATCAGTCTTTTGGAGGCCAAAAGTTCTTTTAGCGGGAAGACGTGAACCAAAACAGATTTTGGATAGACTCCTAAGTCTAACTGTTCCTCACTGAGGAAAATGAAAATCCAAGGAAGTTCCTGGAAATAGCCCCATTTCAAAGATCCTTTCCTTCAAAATCTGCTACAAATTGAATGGGCAAAAATGGACTTAGGATGCAGAAGTTGTCGTTGAAAGAAGATGCCTTTGTTCCTTAGAAAAAGAGGCAAAATCCTTTTAAAAATGGCCTAAAAGGCTTTATGAGGAAAATTGCACCGGAAGAGGTCCAAGGTAGACTTAACCGGATAGGGGAAGCACCCCCGATCGCCGATCCCCAACAAATTGGGTCAGAGGAAGGCACATGCACATATAACATAACGGCGGGACCAGGCTGCCGATATTGCGATCGCCGATATTGACAGATCGCGATCGGCGATACCACGAGGCAAAGGCAGGACCTCGGGCCAAGCGATATCGGCATCGACGGATCGCGTCGGCATAGGCCATATCATAGGGAAAGACCTCGGGCTTATGTCATATGTGATTGCGACAAGTCGCATCAAAGCTACATAGAGGAGTGGGGCCATATACATATATATATGCGTGATGCGATAACAAGACTCGATAGAGCTATAAATGATATTCCATAAAATTTGAGAACCGTCAAACGGAAATTTTCTATGTATTTTCACATATTTCGTTTAATAAAAGAAAAGCGAAGGGAAGCATCGCTGCGATGAAACCGGACCTGAAAAGGTTTGCAAGTGCTAATGTATAGTGTTTCAAGTCTGTCTAAAGCCATTTTGTGGGATTTTTCAATGTTTTAATGTTTTTTTGAAATACAAAGGAAATCATGAAATAGGCAGGATTTCGAGCGGGCCGTGGGTGGTAAATGGTTTTGGACGGGTTCCACCCAATCCCATACAATGGTTGCCACGTGTCCAGGCTTAGGAGAGATAGAACCACCCCTATCGGGTGGTTAACCCCCGTACGAAAGAGCCGCCCGAAATGAACCACCACCGTTGGATCTAGATCTCCTAGATCAACGGTGGGGATGTGATAAGGGATTTAAAAGGTGGACTTGATGGAATATAAGGCAGATTTCATCATTTTTGAGGTCTAATAGACATGTTTGGGTGGATTTTTACAGGTTTTCTATGTATTTTCATATGTAAGCTGAGAACGACCATCTTTGGGATTTCAAGGGCACCGATGGTCCATTCCGTTATTGAACAGGTGGCTGCCATCCCTAAAGGCGTTTGGTAATGATTGCTAACGCTCAGGGGGGGATTCGGGCAGACAAAGGTCGGGAGCTAGAGAGCTCGAGAAGAGGAAACGAACGAACAATGCCAGTTGTCTTAAAAGCCATGAATGTCAAAGACAAAAAGGTTGTTGTTGGAGTTGTGGCTGAAAACGAGCATAAGTAGAAAGCGAAGCCAAAGCAGGAAGCTAAGGCATAAGAGAGCAGCGTGAAAAGGCAACAGCAAAACAAGCAGCGCAGAAAGCAAAAGCGAAAATGCACGCAGCTAAGGGAGTCACTTGGAGTTCAAGTGGAAAGCCAGAGGGTCGTAAACTGACAGAGAGACGAAGAAGCCAGAGCGAGAGCGAGAGCCGAGAGCCAGAAAGTTTAGAGCTTCAAGAGCCAGGGATAAAAACGGTGTCTAAACCCATTGTTTCTATGTAAAACAATGGAGTTGAGCCAAGAGCTTGTAAAAAGCACTTTGCCATAATCCTAGAGAGCTTAGTCGAATTGACTAGAGCTCAAGGAGATGTAGCCCAAGAGTTTTGGGTGAACTCCTCATTAAATTGTTGTTTTATGTGTTTCTTTTCACTTCTGCATTATTTATTGTTATATGTATGTGTTATATTAGCATAAACAACAGATTTTAAAGTACATAAATTGTTTAAAATAAATACCAGCGTACACCTTATCTTCAAGTACATATTATCAATTCTGCATTGGTTAATCAATAAGACTTGGGAATAAATAAGCTTTGGAAGTGGCAGAGGTTCTTGTAAGCTAGACAAGAAACCTAAGTGCCCCATTTTCAAATCAAGACTGAAGGGGGATCTCTCGTCTTTTACTTGGATTGTAATTTTAATTTATAGAAGGGTGATTCTGAAGAACAAGATCATGTTGTAATGATAAGTGACTTTGATGTTTAATATACAACTTGCCTTGTTGTTCGTTCAGATATTCTGAAATCGTTAAGAAGTGTTCACTGGTGGCTAGGGCCCAGTCTCTGGTGGAACTTATTGTTGTTCCTTGTTTTATGCATTTTTCGTTTCCTGCAAGTTATTCTGCTTTATAGCTTTTCAGTTGATGTATTTTCGTTGAATCGTATTTCTGGTATTCATTTTATTAATGCACAGTCGTAATTGGTTTTATTTAATTCATGCCGTGGGTTGAATTAGTTATCGGTTAAAGAATCATTTATGATTGATTATAGAATACAGTGTGATTGATTAAATGCTTTCCTTTTGTCCAGTAGTTTAAGTCCAGCTGAAAGAGCTCAGTTAATACTATGGTGCTCTCAATTGATTGTCATTTGAATTTGGTTGATTAAGATTGAATTATGGAGTTGTTTGAGAAAGAGTCATGATGCTTAGATGAATTATTTCCTTTAAAGTTACAAGCTTGAGATTTATGATTGCATCCATTTACTCTTGTATTGAATTTAATAACTTGTTTTAAAGAATTACTCTCTGGATTTATAGCTTGCACATATTGTGTACACTCTTGGAATAAAAAGACTTACCCAGGTTGATAATTAATGTGAGGCAATTAGGAGTTTTAAAAGACACCTTTTAGCACCCAATAGGAGGACCATCTACATACATGTGGGAAACCAGATGATCTCCCTGCTTATCTTGTAGCCAAATTATAACGTTTAAAATAGAGTAAACTAGCAAAAGTATGAGAGTATACTGGGGGTTGCTTTCCTGGAACTTGGATGCATTCCTTTACATGTTGATGGCTAATGGTAAGTTTTGTCATCGTATCCCTTCAACATCTACTTAGGATGTTCTCTTAATATACGCTCTGCCCCAACAAGTGTCCACGACTTGAGGCGGAGTATCTTCACTCGACTTCTCGGCAGCAGCAGCCTAGTTGTAGGCAAGGTGCTCTTTCCCATCATTGTGTAAAGAACCTGATTCATCAAAATCCTTCCCCATTTGAGTTGTTGGCTTTTATATTCCATGCTTGGGAGATTGTTCATCGTGGAGAGCCAAGTTGGGGGAACTCGGAGAGTTTGGGTTGTCTAAGGAGTTGGAAGCCACTTGAGGCAAAGGGGGAGGAGGGAATTGAATACCAAGGGCCCCATCCATGACTCTCAAAGAATATATTGCCTAGACCAAGTGGAAGTCTAGGTTGGTAATGCAATTCTCTGTCACCTTCATAATGTCCTCCTGATCTTTGAGATGCCTTCCAAGCATTTAACACAGATCCCATTTCCTGTCACCTATGTTTCTCATTTCTTATGTCTCCATCTTTGTAACCATATGTCTAATATGTAAAGGGATATCCTCATCATATATGTCCACATCGGCCATGCTGGGAGGTTTGAGGTGGACAACCGCTTCCTCTACCTCCTCGTCGAGGTGGTCCCCTCTCTCAAACCATTGCAATAAAATGAGAATTTCCAACATGGCTACTACATAGCCTCTCAATTCTCTCAGCTCTACAAATTCCTGAAGGAATGAGCTTTGGCTAAAGTAACCTCTAATTCACCTCCCAAGATAAAATTGAAAGTTGACGCAGAGGCTTTTATACATCCCATCTAGATCAGCATAAGTGGCGAGTGTAGTTGGCAAGTAGAATGTGTCACCCTCCCTTAACCATTAATGTTCTGGAGAGATTAGACATGGCATCATTTTAAGTGTTAGTTGTCTTGGGAACCCGGATTTGGGGTTTTGTAATAGCCCTAGTAAAAATTCCATGTAAAAATATATAAGACCATAGTTGAAGGGACAGGAATTCCAAGTTGAATGGTGGGCAAGACATCCTAGTGTGGTGTTCATTTGGTTGTTTATGGCTAACGAAATTGGCAAAGGTAATGGAAAAGGCTTTAGAAAGGAAAAATGGAATTTTTGGCACATTTATTTACAAAAATAATGTAAATTAGGAGAAAAAGGACGTGAAATGTGAGAGGTTGCATGTGAGGAGGAAATTGAAGGAAAATAATGGAAAATGAAGAAAATAGAGGCCTCATTCATAAAAAGGTTATGAGGATAAGTTCAAAAGCTCTTAGTCAGTGTAAGCTCTTGGCTCAAGCTTGATCAGTTTAGTTTTGGAGCTCTCTTCTATTCTCTCTCTCTCTCACTCTTGGACACTTAGAGTTTTATTGGAGCACTTTGGCATTGGAGCAAGAAAGGCAAAGAAGGAAAGAGGAAGCAAAGATCAAGTAGGGAAAGGTAGGTTCAAGCAGCTACAGCAGGATTCTTTGCAGGTATCGATTTACATGTGTATTTTCCTTGCTATATTTGGCATGCATGGTATTGCATGTGGTTATTTTGTTGTTGTGGCATGAGTTTTTCCAAGTGTAATAGTGTTTTCATCATAGCCTTTCCATTTCAGGATAACCATGGTGTGATGGGGTTCTCATGTTTTAGTTGAGCTGGATTGTCGAATGGATTCGAGGCTGAGTGGGGTGGATCTCAAAATGATAGAGCACGTGGCATAGTGACCCTGAGCCAAACTATGGGTTGTGGTAACTCCAGGGTTTTTTTGCCTCAGTGGGCCTAGGAATTTTTGTCTGTGAATGGCAGGATATACAGTAAATCCAATAGGTGGTTTTCTCTTCGTTGGACCTTGTAATATTGGGTTTGGGATATGTGGTAAATATTGGAGAGTGGATCTCGGTTTAGGGCCTAATGATTCGGGTTTGGATTGTGGTAAAGCCTTGGTGACTAGGAGACAAGAAAATTCCTCACGCTATAGGTGGATAAATTTGGTGGCATCCATGCTTGTTTGGCCTAATGATCAGGTGGAGATCACACTAAATCCTATTATGATGTGTTCATTGTGTTGGCCTAGTGATTCGAGATGGAATATGGTAAATCCTAGTTCCTATTGATGAGGGTGAGGTGGTTTAGCCTTGTTATGCCCTAGTTGGTTCTTTTGGTTTGATTCCCACATTCATGCTTGGAATATGGCACGAGGGTGAATGGATAAAGAAAGATTTTGCTCAGTCATTCTATGGTCGAGTCGAACATGGAAGTCCCAGCCCAGGTTTGGTTTTTGCATCATTAATGAAAGGTTGCTTCTCCTTGGATTTCTATGAGAATTTTTATGGATTATATGTGGTTTATATGGTTGTACTTTCATGAGTATTTTTTATTATTATGTTGGTTATATGTGTGTTTCATGACAACAGTTATGTATGGATCCCAGCATGTTTTTACTAGTAAATGAATGGATAATGTATCTATGGTCTAATAGATGGTAATGCAACAAATGACATGAGGGAACAATGGTTCATAGCGATTCTTAGATAAGTATGAGATCCCTACACTTAATTTTGTTGTTTACACCTGTAGGTTACATGTTGATGATATGTTTGTTGAAATGCCTGGCATGGCTAGTAGGGGTATGATTAAGGTCTTGTTTAACTTATTTCTTTTTCAACATTATTTCCTTGTACTTTGACAAATCTTAAGATATCATTCCATTCTGGGCAATGGCCTGGGCTCTAGGCCTAAAAAAGTGGCTCAAATCCTAGGATCACTGGCATAACACTAGAAAATTAAGTCTTTGGATGCTAGTAGGTGGGCCTGTGAGAGAAAAATTGGGTTTTAGGACGATGTCACGCCTATAGCATGAGAGCAACTGAGGCTTAAGATGTCCAAAACATCAATGGGACCCAGGGACATGATGTTTGAGTAGTTGACATGTCTCCTAAGGGTTCTACTGCTAATGTGGATAGGTTGGTTAATGTGTTTCATTGATTCCTCTTCCTTAAGGTCACTTAGGAGGTTGAATCCAATCATAGTAGCCTCTCGTCGCATGTTTACCCCAGCTGGCCGGTTGCATGGGTAGATGTGGGAGGAGGTTGTTACATAGTGGTATCAGAGCATGGTTCACCCTTCGGGTTGGTTGGGCGGTGTGTGTTGGTCATGCATGCATGTCAGTTGCAAGTGTGTCTCTTACACTTGCATTCCATGTGCTTGTGGCATTGCATAATGTTGATCATGGTTGTAGTAAGGTTGTCATGATGAAATTGATGTTGATTTTGTGGAATGCATCATCATGAGTATATGATTGGTTACATATTTTTGTATGTCGCTTACATGTTGTTGTGTGTCGCTTGATTACATCCTTGTATGTTAGGTTTTATTCTTGTATGTTTGATTGCATGTATCAGCCTTGTAGGTTGGTTACAAGTATTGATCACTTATGCTCAACTACATGTGTTCATTTGTATGTGTAGTTGAATATGCATTGCATATGCATGTTGATGGTTGCATGTGGCAATGCGTACAATGGAGTAATGGTTGTTATCATGCATGAGGTCACGATTTTTGAAGTTGATATGGTCATGCATTGATGACTGCACTCTAGCTAGAAGGATGTGTATATGGTTTTGTACTCATGTTTTATATGTCTATAAGTATTCGTTATGCATGTATGGTCTTGGTTACACTTATGCATGAATAGTAGGTTAAACATGCCTTGTGAAGTCATGGTATGAAATTTATGTCATCATGGTGCTATCGGTATGTTATGATGCTAATGTGTTGAATGAGGTAAAGCAGGAGATGCAAATCATCAAAGTGAAGTTGCAGCATTGGACCTTGAGGCAAGAGCATGTCGTCATACAGGTTTGTATGTTGGGCATGCAAGTATGTAGGTTAAGGATTTTTATATCCATTAGGGTTATATACATTAGGTTTATGTACATGTATTTTGATGTTATGGTTACGTACATGATAGATGATAGTTGATTAGCATAGTCATATGCACATGGGTCAGATAGTCAAGAATGATGGTATCATGTGGTTGTATGCATTGCTATTGTTACTTTATGTTATATAACTTGATGATTAGGTTATATGTTGTTGATGAACATGATATATAGCTTATTGTTGTTATATGCTATTAACTTGATGAAAAGGGTTATTTCATTGAGATCTTGATGTTGTAATTTGTATTGCTCATATGCATGATGGTTATGTTCATTGCATTGAAGATATTGATGTTATATGTATTGCGTTAACCTAGTTTGACCTATGAAAATGGTTGTGGTTGTGATATTCTGGTATGAGCTGACATATTTTTGATATGGTGTCGTATTAATCTAGATTGATTGTACATATGTGATTGTTATGCATGAACGAAAAATGCTTATGAGCTTATGATGTGAACATGTTAGTTAGTTAGTTACCTTTATGGATATCATTATTTATGTTTGAGTTGATATGTTTTGAAGTTGTATCTTGCTAACCTGGATTTATTGTGCAGACAAGATCGCCTCCCCTGAGATACATCAAGGTATGAGTTTGCTTATGTTGTATATTTGGTACTTGATTGTTTGATTATGTTGTCTAGTTGATTTATTTAACATGGTATGGTTGCAAGTTGGTTGAGTGTTTGATGAATTGCATAATATGAGTATGTGTTCAAATGATCTTCTTTTAAGATGGTTGTACTTATACATATGTGTTGAGACAATTGATATGTACTTGAGTGTAGTAGGTGATAGTTGTAGCATTTGTCTAATGACTATGAGTTGATTATGGATTATGACATGGTTGTTTGTAAAGGTTGATTTTAAATTGATAGATATGATTGTCTTCATATTTGGAACGTTTGATTTACATGGGTAAACAGTTGCAGGAAACATGCTTGGTATTAGTATGACAAGGTAATGGTTGATGTGTTTGTATCACTAAGCCTCGATTGCAACAAGGTAAAAAGGTAAAAGAAAGGAAGTGGGCAAGAATTTCTTGGGCTATATTTGGAAACCCTAATTCCAAACGAATGAGTGTTTTGCACACAGGAAGTCTTCTTAACCTTGGTTTGTCTGAAATTATGTGGATATGTGCTATATTCATGGACATGTATTTGACAGGTATATTAGCTAGTCTCTAGTTATAGGTGGAGTTTTCAAGGAAATGGAGTTCCATGAGAGATGGCGTGGGTGTGTTCAGTTGCAAGGCAGCATACTTGTCACAACAAGGTAAGGTAACTGGTGTATTGTTATGTTTAGTTATGCACTGACATTATGTGTTTATGGAAGTATGATGTAGGGAGTTGCATGGCAAGAGAGATTTCCATGAATCTTGAAGAAGGCTCAGGTTGAGCTTTCCTTGGGAACCATGGGGATTGAGTCATGGTGTCTATGGTTAGTCTTGTTCTTTTTGTCTTTTGCAATTGTTGCGCTTGATTTGCGATTTTGCGTGTGTTTGATGCATAGTTATGGCACTTTATTGCGGTGTCGTATTGTTATTTGTTTTCATGGT
The DNA here is from genome assembly GCA_031772625.1 of Pinus tabuliformis. Classification (NCBI taxonomy): domain Eukaryota; kingdom Viridiplantae; phylum Streptophyta; class Pinopsida; order Pinales; family Pinaceae; genus Pinus; species Pinus tabuliformis. The sequence continues at coordinate 1,180,804,970 of CM062807.1, read as the reverse complement.
TTTTCTTCTTGTTGTTTCTTGGTATTGTCTTTTGTGTTTTGAGTCTTGGGAATTGGTTGGGAAAGGAGGAAATTAATGGAGCTCTGGGAGAGATGTGTGGTACCCAACAGGTAATGTAAGACTCAAATGAAGCTTTGTGCATGAGTAAGTGCAGTGGAAGGTAAGACTATGATAGTTGGTTGGGCTGGTTGGTCCATAGTGGTAAATGGACAGCGACAGTACAAACATGTGAAAGGTAACTAGAAAAGGTAAAGTAAATGGATCTGAGGTGTTGGATGCCTTGGATATGTTGCGAATGATTTTTCTCAATGTTGTGCATGTTGTGCATGAATAAAGGAAGTTCTCTTAACCTAGACCTTATGTTATATGGTAATTGTGTTATGATCATGATTATGTTGATCTTTATATAAGTATACAGATAGGTATGTAGGTATTTCATGTTTGACAGGCTCGTCATGGATCATGACTATTAATGCTAACATATATGTGTATATATATGTATGTATGCATATGTTGTCTGACAGGATCATGATTGTTTATGCTAATGCTTACATATATGTATGTATGTATCCATGTATCTATGTCACTGTCCGAAAAATCATCAAGAATCATTCTTGTGGCAGAATGATTGCTTATGCAAGTGAATGGCATAAAGAAGTTCCTGGATATGAGGAATCAAGTGGGAAGAGTAGTCATGACAAATATATGGGGTTAGTATCATGTGAATATGAATTTATATTGTATGCTTGTATTATGCCTATGCTTATGTTATGGACAGGTTATACCAAGGGATACGTACGCAAAATGAAAGTAGTGTGGTTTGCGACATGCTAAGATAAGCATGGATAAGACACTGGAAGCAAGGTTTCTTGGTAAGGATAGTGTGGTTTTGGATGTGTGGTACTATTGTTGTGCATATGTTGTACATGTTGCCTCTATGATATGTGTACATGTGGTGTTGTGTATATATAGTGTGTGTACATGTTGTTTATGCAATGTTATGTACAGGATGGTACAAATAGTGTTGCTTGACTATTGCATATGGTTTTGTGCGCATGATTGGATATGCAGTGTTGTGAACAGATGATGCTATGTACATGTTTGATATGCAGTGCTATGTACAGGTGGTGTTGTGTGCATATTGTACATGAGGGGCTATGTACATATGGTGTTGTGTGCATGATTGTACAAGTGGTGTTGTGTGCATGTGATGTTGTGTACATGTTGTACAAGTGGCGTTATGTGTAGATGGTGTTGTGTACATGTTGTGCATGTGGCGTCGTGTACATGTGGTGTCACGTACCTGACGTGTGCGTGGTACTGTGTACATGTGGTATTTTGTACACATTGTACAGTGGCGTAGTGTACATGAGGCGTCGTGTACAAGTTGTGCAGGTGGTGTCGTGTACATGTGATGTTGTGCACACGTTGTGTAGGTGGTGCTTTGCACATATGGTACTGGAGTACGTGTGGTATTGTGCGCATGTCATACATGTTGTGTTGAAGGCACACAGTACTAGGTGCATGTATTTCATGGTGTTGTATGTCGTGTGTGGTTGTATGTGTGTGAAGCACACTATGTGTATGTGCACATGGTTGGCGAGAAGGCACTGGGTGTTTGTCTGGTGTGGAAATCGATCCAAAGTGTGTACGGAATAAAGACAAAGGTAGAAGCTAAGGATTGATGAAAGGATAAGTATCAACATTTTATTTTAGTTTTATTATGCATGTGATTTATGACTATGGTATATGATGATTATATATGACCTATGATTCTGGTTTATGATGGTTACAAGTGATTTATGATGTTGATCTATGCTGGTGGTGTTTGAGCTAACCTAATGTGATATGTTTATACATGGTGATTTGGTTAAAGATGTTAGTTTGACTTGTTGTGACATGAAGTAAACAGGATTGCAAGTATACCTTATTAACGAGTTACCAATGAGGTATGATTTGAAGTTATTTCAATTTATTTTTATTCTAATGGAAGTTATGTGCTTGGTATAGGAACCACAAAAATGCTTAGTTAGATGGTTGAAATCGACTGCTAGAATTAGCAACAACAGTGAAAGAAATTGGAACACGCAACAATATGTTGATAAAGCACTTCAGGAGTGTTAGGGTCCTATATTTTATAGGATGAGCTGACTATTTGATGTTTAGTTTTATATATGAGATGTTGTAAATAATCTTTCATTCTGCAAGTTATTTCCAAAAGAAAAAAAAATGAAGAAAAAATAAACAAATGGGATAAGAAAAATTATATATGTGAAAAGAATAAAAAATCAAAAAAATAAGAGAAAATAGAAAAAAGAATGAAATACCCCAAAAAGAATAAGTGAGAAAATCTAAATGCCACTCAAAGAATGAAAAATAAATCAGTAATACCTTTGAAATTTTGAATAAATGTGTTGCCAGTCAAAATGCCATAGAGAAGTAGATTAGTTGTTTTAATCACACTGTTTAAACGTGATTAGGATAGATTAAATAAAATTACTTTAGGTTAGTGAATAATCAACCAAATATTGTAATCGTGGTTGAATTATATTAGTTAGAATAAAAAATAATTAACCACAGTGTTTAAGTGTGGTTGATTAAGATTTAGATGTTAAGATTAATTATTAAGTTAATCGAAAGTTTAATTTGTAAATAATGTTTTTTTTATGCGACATGTTTTGTCACCACGCAATAAACTGAGCACATGAGTTAATGGCTACAATCAACCCTGCCCAGATCAATGGTGGGGGATCATATTCATCCCCCCCCGAGCCCCTTTGATGTTTAATCACAAAGGGGGGCTCTGAAAAGGCAGAATTTTTTTGCAACGTGGCAGCTTATAGGCATTTCGCACCCCCCCCTCCAAAACCACCATTCCGCTCCCCACTCGCGCTCACCGTTGACCCCTATTTGCTCCTGCGCCACTTAAATCCTGCTAGGTGGACCTCCCATCCCCACATTACTCCTACGTCACTTCCTTTTCCCCCACTCTCTGTCTGCCACCTCACACCTGCGGACCCCACTTCCCTTCTGGCAAAGCAACCTCCCGTCACTACTTCTCCCCAAATAGGATGCTCCAATCTAGCACTCCCGCCACCACATTAGCAGACCATTGACAAATAAATGTTATTCGATCTCTCACAATGGACCCACTCCATTTTAACGGTTAATTAGCAACGGTAAGCTGGTTTTTCTTATACAATCTCCCAAAGCCCGTTCAATCGCCTCCTTTCACCATTTCAGGATAGAAGGAAATTAGAAATTTTTAGTGCACAGTCAACCAAACAGACTCTGCCCAATGCCCAACCAGTGATACAAGGCATCTCTATGACCAGTCAGCATAACCAACCACCTGCAACCAAGTACCTAGCCTTCAATTTGCATCCAGATACTAGTTTTCACTTATTTTTCCCGGGGAATTCTCAATTCCCTATTATTTTCCATTCTATCATGGAACCTAAAGGCAAATCCAAGGCCTCTGATGATAATCCTATGTTTCCCCCAACCATAGACTTAGATCACCAACCACTGGTAGACCAAGATTACAAAATTGTTTAAACTAGTTGTGAATTCGACCTGTTCGAGCTTCACAACTGGTTAAAACAGAATTTCTTGGACCAGAGCGATGAACTGAGCCTCTAGGATTCTCTCCTACCACAATTCATCTTCCCTCAGACATACCACTTCCCTGAATTCGTCTCTTGGTGTCAATTCAGGTATATCCCAAGTCAGAGGGAAATTGTGGCCCAAAAGAGTGATATCCTCTTCACCATCACTGCAGAATCCATCTCCCAAATGCTCCAGTTGCCAAATTCTGACTCTCTGCAAACACTTTTGTAGATTCCCTCATGGAATTCTACAAAAACCTAACCTTCCCACATAGAGCTAAGATATTTGAGATTTTTCTCCCTGAGGATGCCCAATTACCTAAGAAGAATCCCTCATACACATCCTCTATGTTCCCTGAGATGACTAAGAAAGTAATTGCAATTATTTCATGCATACTTGGCTATCAATCTAATCAGTGGATTGATGAGGCCATTGTTGGTTTCTTATCATTTTTTGCAACTCGTGAGAAACCCCCCATTTTCAATTACAGTGAGTTCATTGCAGAATCAATTCATGACCAATTCCTCAAGTTTTCTACTGAAGGGACTTTTCAATATGCTTCAGTGTTGGTTTATTTGTTTCTTTATCATCAGGCAGATAGTTTTTCATACCCTTTTTAGAAATTAGATGAGAAGGGTAATCCACAGTCAGTAATCCATTGGACATCCTTGTTGAGGTAAAATTCCACTGAATACACCTTCTCTGATTATGTTGGTAAATTTTTACACACAGTGTCATGTTTACTGAACCATAATATAGAGACTAGGATGAGTTAGCAAATTTGAAATTGCAGATAGAACAAAAACTATCTTGGAAGTCAAGAGAGTCCTTACTAAAGTAACTTGCTAGTACAGTTGGAAAACAAATGCCAACATTTGGAGACCAGCATCTAGAAGTTTCATAAAAAGTTCAATGCATTGCATTTGAAAGGACTACCCGGACTAAAGGGAATTGGAGACAAGCTAGTGCCCCTACCAGATTATGAACAGAAATTGTACTCAATAGCTTGGGACAAATCAGAGTTTTCAACTATCAAAGGCTCAATCACAGGAAAAGATTTCATGGAGGCTTTGGAATTCAATCTGCATATTAGAGATGAAATCAAGAATTTATTTCTGGTCAAACCAACTTTCCATAAATACACCGAGGTAGATGAGACTTACAAAAAATTGGTTAAAATGCCAATTCCAAATGAAGACAGGTGGGACCAGCTATGTCAAATTTTGGAGTAAAAATTTGTTTTACCTTCAGTAACAGAGAAGCACTTTTTTAGGCCCAGTAATCAACAGCAAGCCTCGAAGATAGTGCCAGATCATCACAACTTTTCAATTATCTATATTTTTGTTCTATTTTTATAAGCAGTTTGGGATATTTTGTAAAAATCTTGAGGTTTTCACTCAAGATATTTTTTTTATAATTTTGTATAAGTACTTCCCAAATCAAAGTACAAATGTTGGTACTTGTAGCAAGAAAGGACTACCATTTGATGTAAAGTTGTTCATCAAGCTAAAGTGGTCAGTTTTTCATTAATACAGACAGTGTTCCAGGATTCATGTGTCAGACTTAATTGGTGATGTTTATTCTACTTGTAATTCTGTAATATCTTTGTTCTTTTTCATATGTGTTTCTTTTCTCTACTGTTTAAAAGAAAATTATGGGTTGAACTTGTTTAATTACACTCTATCCTAGATTTAAACAATATATATGTTTTCCAACTGATGTTAAATATAGAATTCTTAATTTCTCTATGTTTAATTGATTTTGAACATTTTTCCTCCCTATCACCCCATCAAGCTCTGAAGATCCAACGGTTTGCCTACCTTGCCTTTTTATTTCTGATATGATATTTCTACATTTGATCACTCTGAGACTTTTACTCCATTGCCCAATGGCCTTACCTTGCAGCCTTAACCAAACATTTCAAAAAACCAAACTCTGAGCCTTACATCTAGCCTAAAATCCCACTGCAAACAAATCTAAATATGATAGAGAGATCCCTCTCTGAGTTTAGAAGGGCCAGATTCTAAACTTAAAAGTGGTTTTGTGGTTACCTCTGCAATTTCTTTTATAGCCTTAAGAAATTTCGGAAGCAAGAAAGGCAAAGAACGCAAGAGGAAGCAAAGATCAAGCAAGGAAATGTAGGTTCAAGCAGCTATAGCAGGATTCTTTGCAGGTATTGATTTGCATGTGAATTTTCCTTGCTATATTTGGCATGCATGGCATTTCATGTGGTTCTTTTGTTGTTGTGGCATGATTTTTTCCAAGTGTAACAGTGTTTTCAGCCTAGCCTTGCCATTTCCGGATAGCCATGGTGTGATGGGGTTCTCATGTTTTGGTTGAGCTGGATTGTCGAATGGATTCGAAGCTGAGTGGGGTGGATCTCTAAATGATAGAGCACATGGCCTAATGGTCCCTAAACTAGACTGTGGATCATGGTAAATCCATTGGCCTAGTGACCCCTGAGCCAAATTGTGGGTTGCAGTAAAGTCAGGATTGTGTTGCCTCTGTGTGCCTAGGAATCCTTGCCCCTGAATGGCAGGATATACGGTTAAGCCAAGAGGTGGTTTTCTCTCTGTTGGGCCTAGTAATCTCGGGTTTGCAATAAGCAGTAAAGCCTGGAGAGTGGGTCTCGGTTTAGGGCCTAGTGATCTGAGTTTGGATTATGGTAAAGCTTGACAGACTAGGAGACAGGAAAATTCCTCACGATGTAGGTGGAGAAATCTGGTGGAATCCATGCTAGTTTGGCCTAGTGATCAGGTGGAGATCACGGTAAATCCTGTTATGATGTGTTTATTATGTTGACCTAGTGATCCGAGATGGATTATAGTAAAGCCTGCTTTCTATTGATGAGGGTGAGATGGTTTATCTTCAGTATGCCCTGGTTGGTTCTTTTGGTTTGAGTACCACATTCATGCTCGAAATATGGCATGGGGTTGAATGGTTGAAGAGAGATTTGGCTCAGCCATTCTATGGTCGGGTGGAACGTGGAATTCCCATCCCGGGTTTGGTTTTTGCAACATTAATGAAAGGTTGTCTCTCCTTGTATTTCTATGAGCATTTTGATGGATTATATATGGTTTATATGGTTGTACATTCAAGAGTATTTATTTTGTTATTATGCTAGTTATATGTGTGTTTCATGATAGCAGTTATGTATGGCTCCAAGCATGTTTTCAATTGTAAATGAATGGATAATGTATCTATGGTCTAATAGATGGTAATGCAGTAAATGACATGAGGGAACATTGGTTCATAGTGATTCTCAGATAAGTATGAGATCCCTACACTTAATTTTGTTGTCTACACCTATATGTTACATGTTGATGATATGTTTTTCGAAATTCCTGGACTGGCTAGTAGGGGTATGATTAAGGTATTGTTTAACTTAATGTATTTTCATAATTTTTTCCCTATTATTTGATTGATCTTAAGCTATCATTCCATTCTGGGTAGTGACCTGGGATCTGGACCTGAAAAAGTGGCTCAAATGTTATGCTCTTAACCTGCAAAAGATACCCAAATACAGAATATGCGAAGAAAGATACCCAGAACATAGAACAGTGAGAGACAACAACAAATATTTTATTATTCAGAAAGCAATGTTCACTGGAATCTTCGAGGGGGCAACCTCCAATAGAGCAGAGCTCGATACAAAAATAAGACACGATGCTCCTCGCAGGGAGTCTCTATCCTTTATATATGACTCGTATATGCAATACCATGGATCAATACCATGGTTTTATTAATACCATCTATCTAATGCTATGGCCCATTTGCAACTAACTATGGTCCCATCATTAATTACGGTTTAACCACTTACAATTATTAATATGAGCTTTATTGACTCTTGACTATGACTCGATCCCATTACATAAATAAGGGGGTTAGGGTGGGACCCTAACATGCCCTCCCCCTTAAGACTAGCCTTGTCCTCAAGGCTGAAGCTGCGGAAACTGTTGAAGAATAGTGGCCAGTTCCCAAGTTGCATCTTCCGGAGAGGTGTCTTTCCACTTGACGAGGACTTCCCTAATCATGCGGCCCCGCAGGTGCCTATCTCGTGTGTCTAGGACCTGTTCAGTTTGGATCCAGATTGACCCTTCTTCGTCCAATTCAGGGAGACTGGTTTGAATTCTACAATTGTTCCCAATCACTTTCTTGAGGCATGAGACATGGAAAACTGGATGGATTTTTACAGTAGGTGGCAAAGCCAACTCGTAAGCTACTTCTCCAATGCGCTGAAGTACTTGATATGGTCCGTAGAATTTTGGAGATAGTTTCTGACAACCCTTGTCTTTGAGTGATGTTTGCTTATATGGTTGCAGCCTCAAAAAGACCTAATCCCCTTCTTGAAATTGGTGCTCTGGGTGATGCTGGTCTACCTATTGCTTCATGCGGTTTTGAGCTTGATGAAGATTCTCTCTAAGATGGGCAAGCATGGTTGCGTGGTGTTGTAGGAGTTGATCCACTGCTTGTACCTTTGAGCACCCCTTAATATAAGAAGTAGGGGAAGGAGGGAGTTGACCATATACTGCTTCATAGGGAGTCATTTTGGTGGTGGCATGATAGTTGGTGTTATACCACCATTCAGCCAGCGGTAACCACTGTACCCAAAGATGTTACTTTTCTGAAGTGAAACACCTAAGGTAGGTTTCCAAACATTTGTTGATGACTTCAGTTTGACCATCCATTTGTGGATGATAGGAAGTACTGTGTTTTAGTTGAGTGCCTTGTAGCCTGAAGATTTCCTGCCAAAAATTACTGGTGAAGATCGGGTCGCGATCGGACACAATAGAAGTGGGCATGCCATGCAATTTGAAGATCTAATCCATGAAAGATTCAATGACCAAAGTCGGTGTAAACGGGTGGGGTAGGGCGCAGAAATGAGCATACTTCGAAAGTCTATCCACAACCACCATGATGACTGACTTGTTTCCTGACTTTGGAAGACGTGTAATGAAATCCATAGAAACCTCCATCCATATTGATGTCAGGATGGGCAACGGTTGTAATGTGCCTGGTGCGTTGACGGTCTCCCCTTTGTGGCGTTGATAGACATTGCATTCTGCTACTAAAGTAAGGATGTCCTTTTTCATGCCTGTCCAAAAAATGATCTTCTAGTGCGAGCATACGTCTTCTGAAAACCTGAATGTCCTGCAATGGGGGATGAGTGCAATTCTGCCAAAATGCGACTTTTGAGGGTGGATGTTGGTGATATTACGACTCTGTCCTGTAGCGAAGAATCTCATCCTACCACGAGTAGCCCTTGGTGGAATGTGGATACACCTGCAATTGGGAAATGAGTTGGGAGAGCCCGGGATGTGAAAACCATTCCCTGCGAGCCTCTTCAATCCATTCTAGAATAAGAAGAGAAATTGCTAGTAGGGTACTTTCCTCCTCAAATTGGTGAGATAATGCATCTACTACACTATTTTCTTGCCCTTTCTTGTAAATGATCTCATAATCATATCCCAGCATTTTGGCGAGCCATTTATTTTGTTGCGGGGAGGATAGGCATTGCTCCAAACAATATTTAAGACTGTGATGGTCTGTGCGGATTTGGAAATGTCGCCCCAATAAGTAAAGTCGCCATCTCTCTATTGCATGTAAGATGGCCATCATTTCCTTCTCGTAGGTAGATTGTCCTAGATTCTTCCCACTTAGTTGTTGGTTTGTGAAGGCCAAAGGTCGTCCTTCCTACATTAAGAATGCCCCAATACCCGTACCTGAAGAATCACATTCAATGACAAAAGATTTGGTGAAATCAGGTAGTGTCATGCGGAAAGAGTCAATTTTGCGGACAAAACCGACCTCCCTAGAAGCTAAGGCTTTCTAGTGACAAACAAGACAATTAAACACTATCTTTCCCTAAATATGCATTTAGAATACAAGTAATCAGGTGTTTATAACATACCTTTAGTCCAACACTTTGTAGCAGTCCAGCCTCGCCGATCCGGATGAGCTCCTCCTTCTCTTCGAAACCTGCATTCACTAACAAGCAAACGATTACATAGCACCTGAATAACTAATAAAATAAAACATATTCATCATAAAGACCAAGGCGTATATGAAACAAATCATGTATAACAACTTGTTGAGAAAAATGAGCTTAATTGTATTAAGTGGAAACAAAATAAACCATTACAACCTGAGCCTTGGTGTTGTGCAGGTCCCTCCCAGGGTCCAGCAAGAGTTCTCCTTTACTTTGATCAGCTCACCCACTTCCAAATGAAGCTAAGAAAGGATGGGAATCTCTCCTCTCAAGCTCTATAAGGGAGTCCTAATTTCAACAGCATCTACCCTTAGGAATCTTTAGCTTTCAACCTCCCCTCCCTCTGGCCCAATGCCTGTATTTATAGTGCTTTGGAGGAAGTTAATCAGGTCCACCATGAATGGGATAAGCCCCTCTTTCAATGGGATAGCTCCCCTCTTCATGGGATAAGTTCCTCTTTCATTGGGATGCATGAACCATCTAGAGGCACTCAATCCACGTCAAACCATCTTCTAGAATGCTCTAGAAATGACCACAAGTAACTTTTTTGAAGTGAAACTTGCACCTTTTGACCTTTGCAGGAGTACGCACCCACCCCTTTACAGACAGAGCGTACAAGTACGCAGGTATTGTGAACTTGGGGTGCATACACGCAGGTGAGGCCAAGAGAAACTGCGTAACCAGAGTTAATTGACTTTTTAAGGACTTTCTCTCTTTCTTGGAGTTTGACATGAGGAGCAGAGGTATGAGACTTGCCAAGGAGGATAGTATGACAGTTGATAGAGCCATACTAACTGCAAATAGTCATGGTGACAAATTTTAGTGTAACAGATTGCCCCCTAAAGTGCGAAGCCTGTAGTAGATTAGGGTTTCATATCATCTAGGAAGGGTGAAGTACTTTATCATTTCAAGGATTATCTTGTGGAGAGCCCGGTTGGAACCTGCAAGTATTCAACACAAAATACATGTATGAGATTATATCATCGCTGAGGTAGGCATTCCCATACTCAGATCAAAAAATTTAACTAACAAACTAACTACTGCTCTGATACAGGAATGATTTCGCAGTACATCATAATCATAGACTCATGTAGACACAGTATGGACGCAGCCATCTGTTTATAGTTAGTCTACTATACAATGAATACAAAACTCCTCGCAGCCTGGATGGTGGAAACTAGATCCAGGGTCTTCATTTCTACTTCCCGAAATAGTACGATTCTATCCATGCGAATAAATGAGTTGATGTCGAGCATGGTAGAAACCACTTGATTACCAGTCAATGATGTAAACTGTTAACAAGTGTGAGAGAGACCACCAGTGATGTCAATGGTTCTCAAAGTACCTAGTGCAATCCATGAGATGTGAATGAATGCGTTGATGTCGAACATGTCACGGAATCCTTCGATCGAAAGTCAATGATGTAAACTGTCGTCTAAGGCGAGAAATCTGCCATTGATGCATGCGGATTTCAAGGTACTGACGATTTCTAGATCATCTTTCTAGATAATGTGTTGATGTCGATAGAAAGCGATCCGTCGTAGGCAAGCCCACAACACGAAATCATAAATCAAGTTGAATAAATGTAGCTGTAAGGACTGACTCAGGGATGGTCAAAATGGATGACAGGTATTTTGCAGATGAATGGTTTATTTGCAGCGACCTCTTGAACACATAACGACACAAAAGATGGCTTGGTGACATTTGACCCAAAGGTAATACCCGGCTGAAGACTTTCAATGTGGTTCAATCAACTATGAGGCAAAGGATTTCCCAACCCAGGTGAATGAAAAGTGTCGTGTTCAAGAGTGGTGATGAGGTTTCTTCTGAGACAAAGGATAGAAAATAGGGTCATTTTTCTCTCTTTTCCCCCACCATTTCTGGCAAGTACCTCTTTATTTTTTACAAGCTTGAGGAGGATAACATATGCTTGATTATAAGCTCATCCTTCGGATGAGTCCAACTTAGTTTAGATTCGAACCCTAATAAAGAGTGGTCTGTTCCTGTTTGTAATCGAACAGGCCCTTTACTGTGAAATTTTAACGAGTCCAGTATAGGAGAAACTCGGCGTTTTTCAATTTTAGAGAGTCTGAAAAACTTAAGAAGACTCCAAGGTTGAACATTTTCATAAATTTGTGTCTCCCAAGCCCGAAAAAGTATAAAATAATACTTGGGAGAACCGCTTGGTTTTTTACGACCAAGGAGTACTTTCATAGTTAGTGTCTTTGACCTGAAAAGTAAAAAGTGATCAAGGACACGTCGTTTTATTTCCAATATCGAATTTGAAACGACAAAAATCCGGCAATATTTTCCTGTTTTTACGGTCAGAAAAGGGCTATAGGGGACCGTCTTTTAATTTTGTTTTAACGAGTGTAAAAGAAACGCTCGGCAATCTTTTCATGTTTTAGGAGTCAGAAAAGGGCTTAAAAGATGACTCTGGTGTTTTTGTTTGTGAAAAATGACAATTTTCCCTGAAAATCCTTTATCCTGCACAAAAACCAACACATTACTCATACCTGTTTAAAGATAGATAAAAATACTTTGAAAAATACCTTTTCATGGTGGAAAATAAACAAATTTAACATTTATTTACTCAAAAAACCTATAAAAAGGGCTTCTACCATTTCATTTTTACCATTTTACTATTGAGGAGAGAAAAAGGGCTTTTGGCAAGAAACTTCCCGTGGTCATTGCGGAGAATCCGACCGTCGAAATCGAACGCCGTCTCATCAGGTATTCTACAACATCCTCCCTTGCATTTCCATCCGTTTAGAATTTGTTTTTAAGCTTTAGTTTCATTTTTTGGAGGCCTTGGGGTTTCAAGGTCCGCTTTTCGGGGTACGCAGGTGCTCCACTGGTGACCTGCGTACCCTGGCATTTTCTCAGTTAGGAAAATGCCGGGCATACGCAGCTTTCCTTAAGAGAACCTGCGTACACACGCTCTGTCTCTAAAGGCAGGCTGCGTACACACGCTCTGTCTCCAAAATGAACCAAAAACTCTCAATTTTATGGACTCTAACAGATGTTTTATGGTGTGTAGATTGCCCACCATGCTTGATTGGCGCGAGAGAGAACACGAAGATGTTGATTTGGCCGCGATTAATCACCAACCTTCCATTGATGCTTTAAAGGCATGCGGTCTTTACAAATATTGGGCCATACATGGCATGAGGGCCCAGGTGCGCTTTCTAGAGTGGCTGGTTGAAAGGTGGAACGTTCAGGATCAGTGCTTTTACATTGGAGGGCACCAGCTCGAGATAGAGCCCTCAGACATTTGCTTTCTCACTGGTTTTCCCAAGAGAGGCGAACAATTGACTCTGTCGGGGACTAGGCCGGGTGGCCAGTCCATTGCTAGTCTCCGTCTAGAGTGGTGTAATGATCAAAACCAAGAGAGGGGGATAGAGATTAAAAAGATATCCCGACCTGAACTTATGGTAATTGCCTTTATAGTTACCAGACTTTGCGGAGCAGCCGCTTTGCACATTGCCACCGGGTCCCAGATGTGGATGGCGATTGACTGCTATCGAGGCACCATTTTCAACTAGTGTGATGCTGTGTTGGCCAATTTAAAGGGCCAAATGACTAGGGCGAAAAACGGGCAACTAAAGACTTTTGGTTATGGGCCTTTAGTTGTTAGTTTTTCTCTAGAGAGGGTTCTGATGATGATCCTGCAACAGCTAACTATTGAGATTTGGCTTCCTTGAGAGCCTAAGTTGATGCGATGGGTTGCGGTGATGGCCCGTCATCCTAACCAGGGCACGGAGGTTGTCCGATTTAGAGTGGAGTACTTTCACTGGTTGGAGGACCAGGTCTTTTCGATTCAGGATTTTATGCTGGAGTTGATTTTTGTGGTGATCCGGACATGATTCTTCCACCGGGAGAATAGTGGGATGACACAGGCACTTCATTTTTCACAAGTTTTTAAATTATCGATTTTTTTTATATCGTCTCAAAGCTAACAGTGACAATTTTCAAAATGCAGATGTAGGCCCACGGCGTCCAGCCAATCTCCGGCCTTTCGAGAGGAGACAACCAGTTGCACCGGCACCGGTCCCACAGGACGAGGCTACAGAGGCCTTAGCTGAGTTGGAACAAGACCTAGAGCGTCTGATGGCAGATATACCAGAGACTACTATAGATGATATTCCTATCAGACTTCAGCGCTATGTAGTCGGAGTCCCAGGACCTTTTAGAAGGTTCTTGTGTAGGGTAGCCCGTGCAGTGGTGTCGTATAGAGATCATCACCAGTGATTGGATGGTCGTTTTTTGTAGACACATGTGACATTTTGGTTTTTTTTTTTGTACTTATCAGTTTTTCCGATCATAAGGTGTTTCGCAACCTATGATCGAAGACGATGTATTTTTGACACACTCCTATATATATATATATATCATTATTACCGGCTTATCTTGTTAAACATGTGTGATTAAATGTTTTTAAATTTACATGTATGATTATCGCAAATGTCTGTCTAACATTCGAGAAGCAATTGCATCTGCTAATGTATTTAAATACCTTGGAATATGTTGATATTCAATGTAATCAAATTCACGTTCCAAGAGATGCACTCTCAAAAATAACCTTAATAACACTAGATTTCTAATGGCATACACTCTATTAAGCTATAATACAACGAGTTCAGAATCTAACCTCACTATCAAACTCCGAATCCCAAATGAAATAGATTCAGACAATAACTCAATCACTGCACTGTATTCTGCAATGTTGTTTTTTGTTTGACCGAGGCTCACCCCATGCATAGACACTAACTCGTTAGAGGGCGAATAGATAACCCAAGCTGTGGAAGAGATATTCCGTGTATTACGACAAGCACCGTCAGAAAATCCAATGTATGTTTGGAGAGGCATCGACATCTGCAAACCTCAAGCGTAAAACCAAGATAAGCAGAATAACGATGAAAAACACACTTTCTAAGCTAAGCACACTGTCTAAACTAACAAACACACCAGCTAGAAAGAAAAACCTAACCTAACTAAAATCTCCACACCCATCATTTAATCATAATACCTCTTTAGGTAAAGTCCATTTCTGGGTTTACCGAAAGAGTCCCCGTCAAAGTCAACCAGCTCATAGGCCCCTTTTGCTAGCTTTCACTTGACAATATAGGGCCCATGCCACATAGGAACGAATTTTCCAGCACCTAATTTATCGTTAGCTTGATCATATAATAGCACTAGGTCTCCTTCCGAAAAATTTCGAGGGGTCACATTTCGATCATACTGAGCTTTTATTCGTTTTGCATGAGTCTCGATCGCCAATGCAGCATCACGTCGAGTCTCATCTAATTGAGCTAAGTATAATAAATGCTTCTCCTCTTCGGAAGTAGCTGGAAGTAATTCGACAGCCATTTGAAGTGATGGGATTTCGCATTCAATAGGTAGCACAGCTTCCCAACCATAAACTAGTTGGAAAGGAGTGAACCCTGTTGATGTTTTCACTGAGGTTCGGTATGCCCAAAGCGTGGAAAATAAAATGTTGTGCCAATTCGACCGGTGAATACCAATGATTCGTCGGATCATGATAACTAAAACTTTGTTGATGGACTCAACCAGACCATTTGCTTGGGGATAATAAGGAGTTGAGCTATCATGACGCAAACCAAGATGGCCTGTAAGTTCTGTCATCATAATGTTTCGAAAATGGCGCCCATGGTCAGTGATTATCGCTTGTGGGACACCAAACCTAGCAATAATGTGATTGAATACGAAAATTGCAGCTGTCTTGCCATCTGCCTCGAATGTAGGCATCGCCTCCGCCCACTTAGTAAAATAATCAACCGCAAGGATGATATACGCATGCCCCCCGGCCGAGTGAGGGTTACATGTAATAAAATCGATACCCCATTTGGCAAAAGGACCAACGGAAATTATAGTGTGGAGAGGAGCAAGTGGTGCGCGCATCTTGCGAACAAACACTTGACAGTTGTGGCATTTTCGCACCGCAGTAATACAATCTTTAAACATGGACGGCCAGAAGTAGCCAGCGCGCAACACTTTTTGGGCTGTGGCGTACCCAGACATATGACCGCCACACGCTCCAGAGTGACAGTCATTTAGAACCTTTTCTACCTCTTCGTGAGTTAAGCAACGTCGGAAAACCAAGTCTGCCCCACGGCGATAAAGAGTATCTCCAATAATTTTGTACTATTGGGACTGGAATCAAATTTTCCGACGTTCCGACTTTGAAACTTCGGGCCGAAAGGATTGGGTTTGGAGATAGACGATTATATCCCCATACCACGGGTCTAAATTGCTGATGAGAAACAAATATTCGTCCGCAATGGGTTCCTCTGCCACAGTCTCCGTGTCAGCACGCGGGAAATCACACATCAACTCTGCAAAAACTAAAGATTTCTTAGACTTAGATTTTTCAAATTCCAAGTCGAACTCCTGCAGGATAACAATCCATTTGGAATACTTGCCCCCTAGCAATTGTTTAGTTAAAATATAGATCATAGGGTTGCAATCCGAAATGATTGTAGTTTTACGGAGAATAATGTAGTGACGAAAATGTTGGACAGCTTGAACGGCTGCCAAGGCCAATTTCTCCACATGTGAATATTTGAGCTCAGTTGGATTTAACGTCTGACTAAGGTAATATATCACATGTTCCGTTCCGAATTCATCTTCCTGAACTAGCACCATTCCTGTGGTGGAATGAGCAGCGGCGAGGTACAAAAAGTAATCCTGGTTGTAGTTGGGAGGATGCAGTAACGGTGCATGGGTCAACGCGTGCTTGAGTGCATCAAAAGATTTCTGAGCTATCTCATCCCAAGAGAATTGAGCGTTCTGTTTCAACAACTGGGTAAAACCTTTTGTAATCTCGGCGTAGTTAGGAATGAATCGGCGTAAAAATTTTGCTTTCCCCTGCAAACTTTGGAGTTGGCGAAGACTCGAAGGAGGAGGTAATTTGATGATAGCTTCTACCTTCGAGGGATCGACGCGGATGCCGGCTTTTGAAACTACAAATCCCAGCAATCGTCCCACTTCTATACAAAAAACACATTTGTGTGGGTTCAACCGAATACGATAATGCCTACACCTCATGAAGATTGCTCGTAAATGAACAAGGTGATCAGCTCGATGTAATGAATGAGCGGGCAAATCATCGAGATATGGTTGCACAATGTGTTTGATGTCATGAAACGCATAAGACATTGCCCTTTGAAAAGTGGCTCTAGAATTCTTAAGCCCAAAAGGTAATTTGCAATAAGAAAATGTCCCCCATGGACAAATGAAAGCCGTTTTTGGTTGATCGGCAGGTAGAACATTGATTTGATTGTAACCGGAAAAATCGTCCATAAAGGAAAATATTTCACTACCGGCACAATCATCAATTATTTGATCGATATAGGGCCTCGGATAGTTGTCGTTGGGACAAGCACGATTGATATCCCTATAGTCGATGCATATTCTTATTGTTCCTTGTTTTTTGTTAACCGGAACAATATTCGATACCCAATCCGTTAACGGGATCGGATAAATGAAACCTGCTTTCAACAGCTTCTCAACTTCTGCTTTAATTGCAACCACTTTTTGTGGGTGAATCTGACGCAAACGTTGCCGGACGGGTTTAGCATCCGGGTAAGTTTTGATCTCATGAACAACAATTGCGGGATCAATTCCTGGCATTTCCTCATAGGACCAGGCAAACACGTCGCGGAATTCTTGAAATAGGGCCTTGTATATCTGAATTTCATCATCTGAACACGAGGCACCTATATGAATGTTTTCAATGATTCCAGGCTTAACTGAAATGTCAATGGGAACAGTGGGAGAGATGTTTCCCAAATTCAGCTCTGAATCAGGATGTTTCATTGGACTCTGAGCTTCTTTGACATATTCAGCTGTAAAAACTGATGAGAAATCGTTTTCAAAACGATCATCCTCAGGTAAAAACGAAGATCTATGATGGAGATCTTCCCATGGTAAATCGTCTACACACAGGACTTCACAAAGTTGTTCGTCAGATGACACAACTTTGGGAAACGCTATTAACTCCGAGGTTGACGTGAAAAGTGATTCCTCACGGACCACATTCATTTGGTCGATTTTGGTTGAACGCGGGTCGGTAAAAGACTGCACGGCTTCATAAGCAATTTCATATGGACTCAAAAGCATAACATTACCAAATGAGTCTATTTCAGATTCAGAAAGAACGATCCAAGGATCGTCGTAAACAATGGTATCTGATGTAATCATATGAATGGATGCAAATGAAGACACGGCGTGATTGGAGGAAAAGGAAAAGTTCCCAGTAAACCGGTATCTTTAACTAATCCTATGCCAACATCCTTATAAGGGATAGTCATTTTACCGACATGCTGGATACTCTCTGAAGAGGCTGGGTCGGATGAAAAGTAAGCCAGCTGGTCTATGGTTACGATCTTGCCATTATGTGGAAACTTTATTACTCTGAAGACCGATGAAACGACCATTGTCATAGCGTAAGACCAACTTCGACCCAAGAGAAGGTTGTAGTCTAGAGGGGCATCAACCACCTCCACATCCAGACTAACAGTTTTTCCTTCAACCCCTATAGGCAAATCCTGTAGAATGCCAAACGGATGAAACCCACGACCATCAAAGGCCTTAAGAATTGTCGGGGATTGATTTAGTGAAGGAGAACCAAGCGATCTCCAGCACTATATCGACATAATACACGTGGAATCTCCCTCATCAATTACAGTCCGATGAATAGGCCTGTTTTTGACTATCACTGGGATCTGGAAAGCCATTTGATGAGGTAAACGCGGTGTACTATTTTCTAGATCAAAGATTATTAGGTTCGGGTCTTGAGCATCAACAGCTCCTATAGCCGACAAAAGTAATTTTTGCTATGCTGGGCATGATTGCAGCACTTCTAAAGCCGACATTGCTGAGGGTGAAACAGCTAAATCCTCAACAATGTTGTAATTCTGGGCCGCTCTCGCATGTGGATTGAAAGCAGACCTGCAAAGTACACCCTTGGCGGACGGTTTGATTACTAAGTCAGGGTTAGGTTTCTCGATCTGTAGTGGATCGGAACCGGGAGCTGAGGTTGATGGATTTGAATGAGAAGATTCTGCTTCTTTCGATCCATCAACAAAACTTTTACTTCCATAATCTTGCGATCGAGTCGCAATCCTTACATGAGACATCATCAATATGGGTTCTTCACTGGCACTCGAGGAAGAACCTATCATCTTACTCTCCTGCTTTGGAAATGGATCTTTCAAAACAGCAGTAGTGGGGGAACCCTTGACGATTTTCACAACCTCGGCCCAATGAGGGCAGTCTCTTGTAAAATGATCCTCTTCACAAATAAGACAAGGATATCTAGGTTTGCGCTTTTCGTCATTGGTTTCCGACTTTTCTGTTTTCTCCTTTGGAGTTTTGTCTGCTTTATTCTTCTTCTTGCCTTTCTTCTTCCCACCGTTTTTTGATTTAGCTGTAGATGACTCTACAGCGTGAATATCAGCGGAAACTTCAGCAGAAGAATCTCCTGTCGGGGAGTCTGGTAAGGTTATAATGGGCGAAGAATTCTTTGAAGACTTCTTCTTGCTTTTAGTGTTCATCATACCCATCATGCCATCAGCAGCATGAGATCCCGAAGGAGCAGCAGCGATTTGATTTGACTTTGGAAGATATGGGATCTTTTCGTGTAACGTACCTGACTGAGTGTAAACTAAGTCAAGGTACTGCGCTTGAGAAATCACTTGCTCCTCAGTACCTACTCCGGCCTTAGCTACGTCTTCAGTAATCTTCGGTAATAATGATTTAACAAACCATTCAGCTAAGATTTGGTCCGGGATAAAAACTTTCACTAATCGCCTTCGACGTCTCCATTCATGAATATGATCGGAAATATAAGTGGACGTCGACTGTTTTAATGAATTTATTAACTCCGTGCCATTATCATATCTGACCGGCAACTGAAAATGAGTTAAGAACGAGGTAGCTAACTGACTAAAATTATAAAAAGAGGCCCGTGGTAACTCAATGTACCACTTGGCCGCGAGACCAATGAGTGTACGCTGGAAAAGATGTAAACGGATCGAATCATCCGAGATGGAATTTGAGGCACACCAGAGGTGGTAAGTCATCACATGATTTGACGGATCCTCTCCAGACTTACCCTCAAACTTGGGAATGTCACTGGGCAACTTATTCGGCATTGGTGGCCAAAACGGAAGATAATTGATCGGATCGTTCGTTAGGCACGTCAAGTCTGGTAAATCCAAAGTTGCGATAAACGGTAATTGCCGATTAGGATCCCTAAAACTCTGGGTCACAAGACCAGTCGTAGGAGGAGGATATCCAGGATAACTTGGAATAGGAATCGCATTCGAGATATTGTATCCTCCCGGAAAACCAGGATTAACCGGACCGTACTGGGGTTGTTGTGGTTGTTGATAAGTGTACCCAGGATACGGTTGATACTGGTAAACCGATTGCTGGACAGCAGGCCCGTATTGGTACTGTCCCTGGTACGGTTGATAAACAAATTGTGGTTGACTAGTGACAACCGTACTTAAACCAGGTTGTCTTACAGGCATCTAAACCGTAGTTTGAATCGTGGATCTAGACAATGGTAAAGATGTCTGAGGAGTAGTTACAGAGACAATAGAAACCAGAGCTGTCGATACTCCAGAAGTAAGTGCGGTAGACTGAACAGATGTTGCGGTAGTTGCAGCAGTCGTTTGAGATGGAGTACTAGGTGCAATGGGCGACTGAGTAACTACCGAAGGTACAGAAGTTTGAACATTAGACTGGACTGGTTGCTGGGGTGGACCAGAAACTAAAGGTTGTCCAGTTTGAGATGACAACTGTACGCTTGGCTGCAACACTTGTTGAACTTGCGATGGATCCCACACTATGTTCATTCCGGGGTATTGACCCATGAAAGGTTGAGGATATTGAGATCCATAACCAGATTGAGGGTAGGATTGATAATTGAAAGGTACATTTCCCATACCTTGAATATACAATTGACCTTGGGGTGGTTGATAACCTTGACTCGAGTACTGACCTTGGGGTAGATACCCTTGAGGTAAGTACTGATACTGGGGTTGACCTTGAGGCATAAATTGATACTGAGGTTGACCTTGGGGTACATATTGAGGCTGGGGTTGACCTTGAGGAATGTACTGTACCATGGGTACATACTGTCCTTGAGGTTGCCCCCCAGACGCAATTTGTGTACCTTGAGGTTGCCCCCCAGGCGTTAATTGAGGCTGCCCCCCAGGCGGTAATTGGCCACCTTGAGGTTGAGAACTGGGAATTGAACCTGACATCATGTAAATGTCTCCTACGCCAAACGGTTTATTACCATTGTTTTCAGTTAATAACCCATGTTCAATGAGTTGAGGAGATGCTCCCGCAAAATTACCAGAAAGTGACTGATACCCAGCAGGAACAGAAGTACCGTAGTACAAGAAAGATTCAGGAGATTGAGTAAACATAGACGACTGACAAGACATATTTACAGGAGTATAAATACCTCCCGGTGGATAAGGAGTACAAGGTGGAGAAAAACTTGACCCTGAGTTGTCCAAATAATTAGTTAACGAAAGATACCAAGTAGTACTTCTAGGTGGACTGTAAAAAAAGGATTCACGCTCCCTTAGATCAATAGTAGGTTGATCTTCAGGGATAGGGACGCCTATTTCTTCTTCTGGAGCAAGTTCTTCAATAGCTATCAAACCAGAAGGAATATTCTCGGTGATGACTCTTTCTACCCTAGGTGAATCAGGAACACTAGAAGTTGGAGTAACAGGTTCAGATATTTTAGGTTCTTCGCCTATATCACTAGTAGATGAAAAACTACCAGCAAGCTCGGAATCTGCAACAACTTCAGGATTATAACCTGTTTCTAGACTTTGGTAATCTGGATGGACTACCAACGAAGACTCTCCTTCTTCAGGTGAACCTACTTTACTGCCACTAGGAGTTACAAGGACTTTCAAACCTTCGTAATGACCCGGGACGTCTTCAGGAGGTTCGCCCCGAAGTCTACGGGACTTCATCAACAAATCGGCCACGGTAACAATCTCAGGAGACTGGCCTCGAAGTCTACGGGACTGTCTCGGTAATTCAGCCACAGTTAAAAACTTTTAACTACTGCACATGCAAACAAAGTAAAATCTCAAAGCAAACCGCCTAAAGTCTCTAAAGAACCAAACAAATTAGAATCACACGCCTAAAGAATCTAGGGCGTCAAACCAAACACAAACAGTAGCCTTCCGGACCGAAAACACTAGTTGGTGATGAAGCCCAACATCGCCGAATTAAGTACAGAAGTGGTGGGTGGAACAGTTACCCCGGCAACCTGCTTAATGAATAGACCGGCACAAGTTCCTCCACTTTAACCATCTCGAGTGAAGTGAACCCCTCGGAAAATCCAAGTGAGTCTAGCCGACATCTGCTCCAGGTACAGTGGGATCTTCCCTCCACCGTCACCTCGGGTAGAATCCTAAAGATAATGGTCACTAAGGTTACCAACAACAACAAATATACCTGGGGGAACAGCCTACGACCCGATAGCACGGAAGGGTAGAGTAACAAGCTCAATCCCCTTGCCGGCTCCTTGACAATAATCCAAGGTTTACCGACAAGTTACCCCAGGCTCCTCGATAATAATCCGAGGTTTACCGTTTGTAGTACGTGCATATCTGGTGTCTTTCCCAATGAAGGAGGATTGATCCCCTCACTGGTTCGGACACGGTCTCGTGCTTCTCCTTTAAGAGGAGCTTTCCCAGAGTACAAATGAAACAGTTGGATTTATCCTACCACAAGATAAGCTACTTGTTTGGTTTTACTGTCTTGGAGAGTTAATTACTCTCCTACTCCAAGACACTAGCCTGATCTATATTGGTGTTTTAGAGCCCTAGTAAATAAAAAGTTACTAAGTTGATTTTACTTTAAGTGTTAATTTTTATGGCTTTTCTTTAGGAAAAAAGGTAGTGGAGATGAAACTGATGGTGTGTAGACTCGACTCAAATCCACTAAAAAGATGCACTTAGGATGATTTATACTAATTTTCTTTTTCAATGAATTCCCTAACTAAGAGAGTTGGAGAATGCAAAATTGATATAAAGACAACTTTCTTGGCAATGAAAATCAAAGAAACAATGTCTTTATCTTTTCCAAAGCATACAACACATGACCACTAATTATTTCACGAAAATTCCTTTTCTTTTCAAAGACACAAATGCTACTAAAGCAAACTTTTCTTCAAAAGAGATTTTTTTGGATTTTTTCCTACTTAACAAAACATATAAAAATCAAAAATCAAATTTTAAAAATCTATGACAATCAAATCAATTCTACTTAAAAGCAAATCAAAGAGAAATTCACCTAATAAGCAAATCTAATGAGGCCAAAACCTACAAAGTATGATTCCAGGATGTTTTACTCAGTCATGATTTAACCAAGGACTAGTTAATGCAGAATCAAAAACCAGTCAAAAACAAAAATCAAAATCTTTTGTTCTTTTTCTTAAGAATAAAATTCAAAGTTTAATCAACAAACTTTTTCGAGATTCGGCAAAGAGACAACACAAAGGAAGGTTTCTCACAAGGGTGGATTCTATGAAAGGTCCGACTCCTAAGAAGACTACAAAGACCAGGGATATCCAAGGTTTTACGACTTCTAAAGCCAAAGTCACTACAGGATCGATTCAAAATCAAACCCTAAGGCTAGAACCTCTACGAATTTCACTAAAACTCTTGACACTGATGAAACAAGCTTAGATGAAGATTTGTGGCAGGTAACTAGTGGATCTGGGCAGTAAAAACAACTTATAAACAAAAACTAAGAGGCAAAAAGGAGAAAATTGAAATTTTCTCAATTTTGACAGGGTACGCAGGCAACCTGTTTGCACAGGTGCGTGTACGCTCTGTGCACAAAGCTGCAGTGCGTACAGGTATGCACTGTGCTTAACGCAGAGGCTGCGTACTTCTAGCAAAACCAAGAAAAACTAAAATCTAATTTAACCCTAAGCTAAGCCACCCAAATACACAGTCAGACAGCCAAAAACCAGAAAGAAAATGACTTATCTCAAATCAAAGTTTCACACAAAGGAAAAATCGTTCACATCAATGGAGTTCCCCAGTATGGTCGCCATTTTGTCATGCGGAAAGAGTCAATTTTGCGGACAAAACCGACCTCCCTAGAAGCTAAGGCTTTCTAGTGACAAACAATACAATTAAACACTATCTTTTCCTAAATATGCATTTAGAATACAAGTAATCAGGTGTTTATAACATACCTTTAGTCCAACGCTTTGTAGCAGTCCAGCCTCACCGATCCGGATGAGCTCCTCCTTCTCTTCGAAACCTGCATTCACTAACAAGCAAACGATTACATAGCACCTGAATAACTCATAAAATAAAACATATTCATCATAAAGACCAAGGAGTATATGAAACAAATCATGTATAACAACTTGTTGAGAAAAATGAGCTTAAGTGTATTAAGTGGAAACAAAAGAAACCATTACAACCTGAGCCTTGGTGTTGTGCAGGTCCCTCCCAGGGTCTAGCAAGAGTTCTCCTTTACTTTGATCAGCTCACCCACTTCCAAATGAAGCTAAGAAAGGATGGGAATCTCTCCTCTCAAGCTCTATAAGGGAGTCCTAATTTCAGCAGCATCTACCCTTAGGAATATTCAGCTTTCAACCTCCCCTCCCTCTGGCCCAATGCCTGTATTTATAGTGCTTTGGAGGAAGTCAATCAGGTCCACCATGAATGGGATAAGCCCCTCTTTCAATGGGATAGTTGCCCTCTTCATGGGATAAGTTCCTCTTTCATTGGGATGCATGAACCATCTAGAGGCGCTCAATCCACGTCAAACCATATTCTAGAATGCTCTAGAAATGACCACAAGTAACTTTTTTAAAGTGAAACTTGCGCCTTTTGACCTTTACAGGAGTACGCACCCACCCCTTTACAAACAGAGCGTACAAGTACGTAGGTATTGTGAACTTGGGGTGGGTACACGCAGGTGAGGCCAAGAGAAACTGCGTAACCAGAGTTAATTGACTTTTTAAGGACTTTCTCTCTTTCTTGGAGTTTGACATGAGGAGCAAAGGTATGAGACTTGCCAAGGAGGATAGTATGACAGTTGATAGAGCCATACTAACTGCAAATAGTCATGGTGACAAATTTTAGTGTAACAGGTAGTGTTAAGACTAGAGTGGAACACATGGCATTTTTGAGAGTCGTAAAGGCCTGTTGTGCGTCCTCATTCCAGAAGAATGAATTTTTCTTCAGGAGTTGAGTGAGGGGCTTCGCTATGCGACCATAATTGCAGACAAATTTGCTATAATAGCCTGTGAGACCCAAAAATCCTCTCAGGCTCTTCAAGGTCCTAGGTTGAGGCCAATCCTGCATTGCCTGGATCTTTTTGGGGTCCACCTTGACACCTTCACGCCCCACAATGTGGCCCAAATACTCAACTTCTTCCATGCCAAACGAACACTTGGACATATTAACAAATAATTTATGCTTGTGGAGCAGTTGCAAAAGTAGATCTACATGTTGAAGATGTGCGGCCCAAGTGCAACTATACATGAGGATGTCATCGAAGAAGACAAGGACAAATTTCCTGAGATATGGTTTGAGAAGGTGGTTCATAAGGCTCTAAAAAGTTGATGGGGCATTACAAAGACCAAATGGCATGACCATGAACTCATAATGGCCTTCATGAGTTCGGAAAGCAATCTTTGGAATGTCGACTTCCTTCATGCGAATTTGGTGGTAGCCTGAGTGAAGATCCAGCTTAGTGAAGAATTGAGCCCCATTGAGTTCATCCAGAAAATCATCAACCACCAGGATGGGAAACTTATCTTTGACTGTTAACTTATTGAGGGCCCTGAAGTCTGGACACATCCGCCACTCCCCATCTTTCTTGAGCACCATGACCACCGGTGATGAATAAGGACTAATGTTGGGACGAATGACACCTTCTTCCAAAAGTTCCTTTATTATTTTGTCGATTTCATTCTTTTGGGTGAACGGATATATGTATGGGCGCACATTTGGGGGTTGGGCCCCTGGAACCAAGGTGATGCTATGATCATGTTCCCCTCTCGAGGGTGGAAGCTCATGAGGCTTGTCAAAGACCGGTAGATGGTTATTTAAAATCTGTTGCATCTCAGGATGAATCGGTAGAGACTTGGTTGCGACTGCCTGGATGGCATTAAATTGAGCTATAACTCCATGATGGCCCTTTTTTAGCAATTTTTCCATCCTATGCGAGCTGATGATAGAGGGAGCTCCCGCCTGGAGTCCACGGAGGGTATGTGTGGAGTTGTTTTGCTTAAAACTTATATATAACTCCTGGAAATCCATTGTGATTGGCCCAAGAGTGCGGAGCCATTCAGCGCCGAGGACAATGTCGCACACTCCCATGTGTATGGAAAACATGTGGGTCTTCAACTGATAATCCCCCATTTGAAGTTTGACATTTTCACAGCGGCCTTCACATTTCATTGTGCCCCCATTCACAATTTGGACTTGGAAGTTAGAAACTTCTCGTAAAAAACAATGCACTGCTTCCGCGACTTTTTGATGGATGAGATTATGTGTACTTCCACTTTCAATCAAGACTACTACTGGGCAATGTTTAATAAAACCTCTGATTTTGAGAGTTTGAGGTGAAGAAATCCCTGCCAAAGCATGCAGCGAAATAACTGTTCGTCAGCGACATTTTCCTTTTGGTTGTCCTCTTCTACCACCTCATGTTCCTCAAGTGGTGGATCTTCCTCCGATGAGCTGTAGTCAGTGGCATCAATTTGAAAAAATTTGGGCTCCTTGCATTTATGACCTAGGGAGTATTTTTCATCACAATAGTAACATAATCCTTGCTTTCTTCTTTCGACCATTTCTGCAGGTGACACCTTTTGGACCTTAAGTGTTTGAGTCATGTTGTGAGCCTGTGGGGGGCGACCCTTAGCGGTGAAAGTTGGGCGACTGTACTGGGCTGCTAACGCACGTTCCACGTTACGAGCTACTTTGCAAGCCTCCGTCCATGTGGGAGGGTGGTGTAGTAGGACTTGGGCTTTTATGGCTTCTTTAAGACCGCTGATAAAACATTCCGTGTAGAACACATCTGAGAGACCGTAGTGTGGAAGGCTAAGGCTTCAAAGGCTGTAATATATTCATGCACTGTGCCAATCAGTCGAAGCTTAGTAAGACGACCCAAAAAAGAAGATTCCTGGTCAAAGCGGTCTGTAAGAGATTTTTTGAAGTTGTTCCAAGTCAGAAAAGGTCCATTGCAACGTTGATGCCATTCCCACCATTGCCACCTTTCATTTTCCAAGTACATGCTCCCCACCATAAGCTGAGTCTCATTATCTAAGATGTTATTCAGATTGAAATACTGCTCCATTTGTGCTATCCATGCTGCCGGGTGAGAACCGTCAAATTTATGCATATCCAACTTGGGAGGTTGCTGACGGGATTGTTGGTGGGTGCCCCAGACGTGAGGAGAGTGGCTAGACTCACCCTCACTATGTCCATTGCCATTATACGCCTCCTCGTGGGCTTCCTCCTTGCCCTTCGAGATTAGGCTAGTTAGTCTGTCAAGCTGAATTTGGATGGATTGCAAGGTTAGTTCAAGTTTGTCAATCCTCTCATTGGCCATAGCTTGAGCTCTAGTTTCTACCATGCACCGATCTGATGTTCTTGAGATTTGGGACCGCCCAAAAAAAAAAATCAGTAAGAATTGAATGGTACCACCATGCTCAGCTCGTCGTCCTGATTCTGATGGGCTAGATCACCAATAAGCACCCCGGGAGATCTCAGACTTTTTTTTTTTTTTTTCCTGAAAACTCCTAACGGAGTTTTACTCCTTCCTTATGAATACTGCAGTCGCCAAATCCTCAAAATGTCAATGCTGCCAAAAGTCCTGCGAAAATTATGCCCCGGTATAGGAACCCCACACAACTACTCAGATCCGGTGGATCTGAGAGATCTAAATGGCGGATCGGATAGCTCTGAGCGGCGGAACATATTTCTATTGCGGATCTGATGGATCTAATAGATCGGAATGACTGGTCTGCTAACTCGGAATTGCGAGACTGATGTCTGCTGCTGTTGCACCCCTTTGCACGAGTAAATCTGGCAGAGATGATGCGTGATCCCAAGATAGAAAATGGAACTATGGTCTCGAGGAGTGTCAGGTGCTACAGATCACAATATACATAAGGGCCTGACAGTAGTACTCGGCCCAATGTTTCAGGGCTCTAACTAAGGAGGATCAACCGTACCCTTAGCCGTACAACCCGACTACCCTATCGTACAGGCGAGTAATCTCTCCGAGTGTTGTTCTCGGTGTACTGTAGCAGCAAGACGGCCGCCGGTTTATCTATGGCGAGGTTGCGGAGGAGCTAAGGGGCTTCCGATATACCCAAAAGGCACTTGGAAGACATTCCGTACGCGGTTCTATCTAATGCACTACTACTCGAAGGGGTACCCACAGGGGTTACAAGGGAGTCCAACAAGCATGACCACCTCTTGTATTTCCTGCATGCATGCCTCCCAAAATCCGCAGGTTTATGCGCTCAATGACAGATCCCGTGGTTTAAAGATGCCGGAACACGTCTCTAGCCAAAAAAAAAATTGCTAAGAAATGGAGATCCCACCGGCCCTGGAAAGTGCTCTGATACCACTTGTTATGCTCTTAACCTGCAAAAGATACCCAAATACATAATATGCAAAGAAAGATACCCAGAACAAAGAACAACGAGAGACAACAACAAATATTTTATTATTCAGAAAGCAATGTTCACTGGCCTCTTCGAGGGGGCAACCTCCGATAGAGCAGAGCTCGATACAAAAATAAGACACGATGCTCCTTGCAGGGAGTCTCTATCCTTCATATATGACTCATACATGCAATACCATGGTTTTATTAATACCATCTATCTAATACTATGGCCCATTTGCAACTAATTGTGGTCCCGTCATTAGTTGCGGGTTAACCACTTACAATTATTAATATAGGCTTTATTGACTCTTGAGTCAGTCTTGACTATGACTCGATCCCATTACATAAATAAGGGGGTTAGGGTGGTACCCTAACATCAAATCTCGGGATCGATAGCATAACATTGGAAAATTAAGTCTTTGGACATTGGCAGGCAAGCCTGTGAGAGCAACTTTGGGTTTATGGACGGCGTCGTGTCTACAGCATGAGAGCGAATGAGTCTTAAGATGTCCAGAACATCAGTAGGACCCAGGGAAAAGATGCCTAAGTGGTTGACATGTCTCCTCATGGTTATACTGTTGATGTGGATAGGTTGGTTGATGTGTTCTGTTGATTCCACTTCCTTAAGGTCACATAGGAGGTCGAATCGAACCATAGTAGCCCCTCATCACATGTTTACCCCAGTTGGCCATTTGCTTGGGTAAATGTGGGAGGAGAGTGTTACAAGTTTTAAGATCATTTTTAGCTATGTTTGGCCATTGAGAGGCTCGGGTTAGAATTAGAGGGGAGTTGAGGTTTATGTCAGCACATGGTGCTCGCTCCTCAACGCCTTTGTTGACAAGGAAGTCTGCCAGACAGTTAGCCCTATGTCTCACATGGGAGAAAATTATAGCCTCTTGTTAGGAGAGGATTTGAGCAAGTTGATGCATATATTGATCCACTCACCAACCTATGGAGAATTTTAGGGGGGGAGATCCAGAGTGGATTTTCTTCACTGCCTGTATGATTAATTGAGAGTCACATTTAGCAATTTTTTGGTGGTGGCCTATATTTTTGGTAATTAGAAGACCTTGGATTAGAGATTTTAGCTCAGATGTGTTATTTCTCTCATGTTGTTAGCTCCCTATCATCAACCAGCTCACAAAATAGAAGAAAATATAGATCAACGACTTCAAAATCAACCTCTTCAAGGGGGAAACCTCCTTTACATTACATAAATGGAAAATTCTTTGATGATACAAATGCCAAGACCTCCTTTCTATACATGGGAGTCTAAGGGGTCACAATATAATTAGATCCAACATAACAATAATATTGTAAGGGCACAATAATAACAATAGCAGGATTATATGGGGCACAATAATAACAATATGGGGGCAACATGGGTACATAATAACAATAAGGAGATACAATGACAATAATAATAAGGGAATAAACTAGTATTATAAGGACCTAACATTCCCCTCTCCTTCAAAAAAGTGTTTTCCTCAACACTTGAGTAGTTCTGGATGCTTCTGTAAAAATTTCTCATCCCCCCATGTGGAAGCTTCAGTGGGTAAGTTCTTCCACTTAATGAGATACTCTGAAATTGATCAATTTTGTAAATGTCAAGTTCTTGTTTCAGTGACTGCTTCAGGTTCCAATATGATTTTTCCTTCCTTGTCAAGTTATAGTAATATTGTTTGAACTGGGAGCTTGTCAATAACCTACTTTAAGCATGAAACATGGAAAACTATGTGCACTTGGGAAAGTGCAAGAAGTTCCAATTTGTATGCCATAGTACCAACCTTTTGCAACACCTTGTACGACCATAATACTTTGGTGATAATTTATTATCCTTCTTAGCTTGCTTGAGGGACATTTGTTTGTATGGTTGTAGTCGTAGAAATACTCAGTCACCTACATCAAAACTTCTTTCGTTGTGATGTTGATTTGCATGTTGTTTCATTCTATTATGCGCCAAAGTCAAGTTATCCTTTAAGAGTTGGAGAAATTTTTGTTGATGCTTGATGTGATCTTCCACTGCTTGAACCTTATAATTTTCTCTTAAATATGATGTGATGGACGGTGGATGATATCCGTAAAGTGCCATAAATGGGGTCATTTTTGTTGCAGTATGGAAGGAAGTGTTATACCACCATTCAACTAGAGGCAACCATTTGACCCATTATGTCTATTTATCAGATACAAATCAATGAAGATATCCTTCCAAACATTTGTTCACTATCTAAGTTTTCCCATCAATTTGAGGATGATAAGATGAGCTATGAGTTAACTATGTACCGAGACAAGAAAATAATTCTGTCCAAAAATTTGCAGTGAAAATAGGATCTTTGTCGCTTACAATAATCTTTGGGTTTCCATGTAGCTTTTTAATTGTTTCCATAAATGCAGTAGCAACTGTAATGGCTTTAAATGGATGAGATAATGCACAAAAGTGTGCATACTTGGTAAGTCTATCAACTACCACCATGATGATACTCTTAACTTCGGACTTGGGTAAACCTGTGATAAAATCCATTTAAACCTCCTCCCAATATTGACTTGGAATGGATAAAGAATGTAATAGACCTAGGGTCTTAATTGTCTCAACTTTATTTTGTTGGCAGACCAAACATTCCACCACAAACTTTTGAATATCAGATTTAAGGCCATCCCCAAAAATTCCTTCTTGATAATGTGGTAAGTTTTTAAAAATCATGAATTCCCTCCTAAGGGACAGGTGTGCAATTCCATAAGAATATTTTGTTTGAGTTGGGAAGTATTACAAACGTATAAGCGATATTTGTACCATAACGAATCATTTTTCCAGCTAAATGTATCATATGTACTGGGATGTTGTTGCAACTTTTGAATGAGTTTCCACACTTCTTCATCATTCTTCCATTCATTCCTTTCTTTGTTTATTCATTTTTCTTGGATAATAGAAATGGCACAAAGCAATGCTTCCACATCCTCATCCTTTCTTGAGAGTGCATGTGCAACAACATTTTCTTCCCTTTTTTATAGATGATTTCAAAGTCATAACCCAACATCTTTGTGACCCATTTTTTCTGCTCTTCTAAAGATAATCTTTGCTCTAAAAAGTATTTAAGACTATCATGATCCGTTTTTACCTTGAAGTGTCTTCCCATTAGGTAAGGTCGTAATTTCTTAAGTGTATGCAATATTGCCAACATTTCCTTCTCATAAATAGCTTTGTCTAAATACTTTCCTTTGATTGGACGACTTTCAAAAGAAATGGGTCTTTCTTCTTGCATTAAAACAGCACTAATTCCATTTCCTGAGGCATCACATTCCACAATAAAGGTTTTTGTGAAATCTAGTGTAGCTAAGACCGGTGCTTGGAACATTGCCTCTTTAAGATGTTAAAAGGCTTTCATTACTTCTAGAGTCCAATAAAATTCATCTTCCTTGGGTAATGTTGTTAGAGGGGTTGTTATTCTCCCATAATTCTTAACAAACTTGCGATAATACCCTGTCAACCCAAGAAATCCTCGTAGATATTTATGGATGTGGGGATTTTCCATTCCTTAATGGCTTTAATTTTTCTAAGGTCTACCTTAACACCTTCATGAGATACAATATGACCCAAATATTCCACCTCTTGTACTCCAAAGAACTTGGAGGTTTTTGCATATAATTTTTTTCTCCTCCAATAGTTTGAGCACTCTATCAACATGTTGAACATGATCCTTCCAAGAATTGTTGTAGATTAGTATATCATCAAAAAATACTAACAAAAATTTTCTAAGGAAGGGTTTGAAAATGGAATTCATCAAACCTTGAAATGTAGAAGGTGCATTGGTAAGGCCAAAAGGCATGACCAAAAATTCATAATGACCCTCATGCGTTCTAAATGTTGTTTTCGAAATGTCTTCAGTCTTCATTTTGATTTGATGATAACGTGAATGAAGATCCAAATTGGTGAAGTAAATTGCTCCACGTAGTTCATCCAATAATTCATTAATGACAGGAATGGGAAATTTATCTTTAATAGTGAGCTTGTTAATCTCCCTATAATCCGAACACATGCGCCATGATCCATCCTTCTTGTGCACCAATACTACTGGAGCAGAGAAAGAACTTTAACTAGGTTGAATTATACCAGCCTCTATCATTTTTGCAACCATACATTCAATTTCACTCTTTTGGGAATAGGGATATATGTAAGGCCTGATATTTGGAGGAACCCTTCCTGGAATCAAATGAATAGCATGATCATGATCACGAATAGGTGGGAGGCCTTTGGGAGTCTCAAATACCTTGGAATGATTGTCCAAGACATTTTGGAAACTTGGAGAAATAGATGATTTCAATGTGGGAACCTCTAGCAAACATAATTGTGAAATTACGCCATGTTATTCTTTCTTTAGAAGCTTTGTCATGCCATTAGAGCTGAATATCTTTCCTGATTTCCCTTCGATACCCCTTAATTCAACTTATTTTCCTTCTGATAAAAAAAAAAAAAAAAAAAAACAACAACAACAACAACAACAACAACAAAACAAAAAAAAAAACAACAACAACAAAACAAAAAATCAAGAAAATTTCTTAAAAATTAAAAGCTATCATACCCAAAGATTGTAGCCATTGGACTCCTAGTACAACATCAGCACCATCCATTGGAATGGAAATAATTGGACTATTCAACACATTCTCTCCCACAAATAGCTTGATATTCTGGCACTTTCCAGAGCAATTTACAGTTCTTCCATTTGCAACCATAACTTGACACTTTGGTGATGGATATAGGAAGAAATTCAATTCTTTCGCTATCTTACAATGAATAAAATTATGGATACTACCTGAATCAATCAAAACTATTACCTTTTTCTTCTTGATATGTCCTTCTATCTTGATAGTTTGAGTAGTAATTTCGGCCATTGCATTACAAGATATGGTCAGATTCATTTCTTCTTTCTCTAGGGTTTGTTCCTGGTGTGTATGCCCTTCTTTTGATGTTTCTTGTTCCTTTTCTTATTCCTCTTCACAATCTATGTAAGATAATTTCTTCTCAGCACACTTATGACCTTTAGTGTATTTTCCATCACAACTGTAAAAAAGCACTTTTGCTCTTTTTTCTTCCAGTTGTTGTGGTGTCAACCTTGTAGGTTGTGGAAGGCTAGGGGCAACAACACTTCCATCTTTATATTTGTGATTAGTATGCTTCCTCGTTGCCATAATTTTGCTTTCAATTTTTCTTTCCAACCTGAATGCCTTCTCCAATAAATCAGGTTCCAAAACGTGAACCTCATGTTGGATGCTATCCTTTAAATTACCTATGAACACATCAATCCTATGCTCCTTTGGAATATCTCTTACCCTTATATTTAATTTTTGGAAGTCCTCAATGTGCTCCACCATTGGACCCTTTTGTTTGAGATTTATCAATTGGCTAAAAAAGGTGTTGCTCTTTGTATCCTCATAATGTGCTATCATTTCATCTGTAAAAATTGACCAAGTGACAATTTGATTATGAGAGCAAAGCCATTGATACCATACAAACTTATTGGGTTCCAAATATAAAGTTGCAATGTGTACCTTTTATGTGTTTTGCACATTATGGAGATCAAAATATTGTTCCATCTGTAGTATCCATGTTATGGGATCCTTGCCATCAAACTTCCTCATATCAATATTTGGAACTTGTTCGGTCTTTATTCCAATGTTATAGTCTATGAAATCATGATTAACATCTCTTTTGTTCTCATCATGAGTTTCCTCTACTACCATTTCGCCATTAGGAATCCTTTCTTGTAGCAACTTTATCAAACCTTCCTTCAAACCTTCCACGTCTTTCTTCAAATCTTCAATGTTGTCATTCTTCGGATCGTTATTAAAATTTCTTTTGTTCTCATTATGAGTTTGCTCTACTACCTTTTCACCATTAGGAAGCCTTTCTTGTAGCAAGTTTGTCAAACCTTCCTTCCAACCTTCCTTGTCTTTCTTCCAATCTTCAATGTTGTCTTTCATACCATCCATCTTAGCTTCCACGCCTTTCTTTAAGCCATCCATCTTAGTTTCTGCTACTTTTTGTGAGAGTGAAATTTGTTGCACATGGTCTCGTAATTTTGATATATCATGTTGCATTTATTCCTCTTCTTCATGTGTCATAGTAGAGATTTCAGGTTGCTTACTAGGTGTTGTTATTTTCTTTCTTTGAGGCATCAACTAATGATAATTTTCTTCACTATTCCCTTTCAAACTAATTTTTCAAACAAAACTTATGCAAATTTTTAAAAACAATACACACCTTTTTTTTGTAGGAGCTTGACATTGAATCTGGTGTATCTCTAAAATTTCGGATCTCCAAGGTCTAAAATTGTGAACTATGATAGCCCTTTGCATCCTCTTTCCAATGCCACCAGTTTGATCGAAATTGGATTATCCAAGAAAGAGTTATGCTCAATCTCCCAAGATGACCTAATTATACACTTTTTCAGTAGATCAAACTTTTACGAAGTTCCACGTGTCACCGTTTCAACCTTCGGACCTGAAAATGATGCAAAAAAACTACAGTCTGTTCTCTTTCTGTACCTTCTTACAAAATTTCAATCTAACAATTAGAGAGAAAGTTATGAATATTTTCCCAAGGTCACATGTTTGGGATGTAATTTTGGATCTTACAAAAACCCTAACTTCCTTGGATCATATCTTCGAAAATATAGTGAGACAAGCTCTTAAATTCAGACCTGAGGGTCATAAAGATTTCGGCTCAAAAATTATTTTTTTCATCTTCGAAAATGTCATTAAATAAAAATTATAACAAAAATTCCACGACGACCTATTTGGAGCAGCAAAACCCTAGAATCCAAAGCTCTGATACCGAATGTTACGCAACTAGCTCACAAAATAGAAGAAAAGATAGATCAATGACTTCAAAATTAGCCTCTTCGAGGGGGAAACCTACTTTACATTAGATAAATGAACAATTCTTTGATGATACAAATGATAAGACCTCCTTTCTATATATAGGAGTCTAAGGGGTCACAATATAATCAAAGCCGACATAACAATAATAATGTAAGGGCACAATAATAACAATATGGGGACAACATGGGCACACAATAACAATAAGGGGCTACAATGACAATAATAATAAGGGAATAGACTAGTATTATAGGGACCTAACACATGCCCAATATAACCTCTACACACAGTGAGGATCTCACCCTTGCAGTTTCTTATTTCCCCCCCTATTCCAACTTCCACTAGATTTCCCTTTGATGCTTCATCGAAATATAACTTATAGTGATGCTCAGGAGGAGGTGCCCATACAACAAGGCCGATATATTTTGGTATGGGGTGAGTGAAGCCTAATGAAAGGGAAGGTTGTTTAAATTACCACCATGCTAGAATTTATTTTTCCTGTGGGGGCCCTTAGAAGTACTTTGACTCCCAACTGTGTAGAAACATTGTCTCCTTTAAGTTCTTATGGAATGTAACCATCTCACCCCATATTTACTCACTTTAATCTATTCACCAGGGTAAACACGAGATGATAGTTACTATGTGAGACCCGATTTCCAAGATGCACTTATGGAAAATGGGGTCCACATGTTCAGAACTTACTGCAATACCCAGTGACACATGATCACATTGTTATCAGCCTAACTTGACCCAACATTATTTCTTTTCAATTTTGTTTCCTTAAACTTAACAAAACTTTCTATTTTTGACATTTTTTCGAGTTCTAAACATCTGAGGTGGTTTTGAGGTCCTAAACAACATTTTCTGGGAAAACAGAGAGACCGAAAATGTGGCACAATTTGTCTCACAAACCATTTGCTCGACCTCTTCGTGGATATATCTGAAACAAAGTATTATGATAGTAAAACAAAGATCGTATGCTAAAGTTACGACACCAGAAAGTTGGAGGTCCAAATTACTCATTTATACAAACACTTTGTGTACATAGTACATATAGGTTATAAATACACGTGTTAAATAATTCAATAAGCTCACTAGAGAATCATCAAGAATGCTATATTCCTTCTCCACATAGTTGCAACAACACTTATTAGTTCATACATTCATCGACCAATCAATAACTAAACAATTCATGACAAGAGCCAATATGGTACACATCACATAACCAACATATAACTAGGAAATAACCAACATATAACTAGAAAATAACTAGCATAGGAATCGTGGAAAAGCTATAAATCACTACAAGTATACATGAATCACAATAGAAGAATAATTCTCATTAATATATGAAAATACCAACCAACTCAGGGACTTCCATGTACCACCCAACCATAGATTGAGCTGAACCAAATATTGTTCTCATCCAATCACCCCCATGCTATATTCCATGCATGAATGTAGGATCTCATGAAATAAACCAAGACAAAACTAAATCAGGGCTTCCAGAGGCCAAACTGCCTCAACCCTCAACCATAGTGATTCCACATCACTAACACCAACAATATCAGTCTCTACCAAAGTTGTCCAAGGTTCCAGGAATAAGTAACTCAACCCATAGCCTTCCAAGGCTCCAAGGTGTTTGTCCAACCCGACTCCAGGGACCAGTAACTCAACCCACCAAGGGCTCCAGAGCGTTTATCCCAACCTAGGCTCAAGGACTAGTAGCTCAACCCAAGTTTTTCCAGGGCTACTAGAGAATTTGTTCCAACCCATGTTCATAATGAATTATGAGCACCAATCAGAAAACAATCGAGTGGAAAAAACACACAACACCATGGGTTATCCAGGAAACAGAAAGGCAAGGTTAAAACCATTGTCAACCTAGGAAAATCTCCATGCCAATGATAACACATAACTAGGAAATCACATGCATATACCATGCATCCAGAAATCAACAAGAAAGTCACACATGCAACATGTTACCTACAAAAAAATCCAATTGTTCCCTCTCACTTTCCTGCTTTCCTTTGCCTTCTTTTTCCAAATCCAAGTGAATACTAATGTGCTCAAAGCATGCTCCAATAATCCTCCAAGATCTCTCAAGTGTGCAAGAGTATGAGAGAATGAGAGAATGGAAAAGAGCTCCAAAATTAAACTGAAAAAAGGTTGTGAACTGATCCTCATAAGCCTTTTTTCATTGAGGCCTCTATTTTCTTCATTTTCCTTCATTTTTCCCTCAATTTCCCTCTCATGAAAATATGTGTCCCTTCACCTTCCTTTTCTACAATTTTCCTTTATTTCATAAATAAAATACCAATTATTCCCACTTTGCCTTTGCCAATTTCCATAGACATAAATTAATCACAACTAACACCCATCACTTGTTTTTCCCAACATTCAACCTTGAATACATGTCCCATGACCTTGGTTTTATTTATTTACATGGAAAATCAACCAGGAGTTGTTACAAACCCCATGTCCTTAGTGTTCTATGACACCTATGACTAGAAAACCACTGAAAACAAAACATACTGCCCATGGAGCTTTATAACATAGCTCGATGTAATATCTACAATGAACAACAATTGTAAACCATGACCAACATAACAGACATGACAATCATACTGCTTATTGGATCTTTATAACACAGCTCATTGCAACATTTACAACAACATCCATATATATGCATATACATATACCAAAAACTCATTTGCTTGAACCAGCAAATAATGAAGGATATAATTCCCACATCTAATTAGCCATCTCCCATGTAGCCTCTTTAGGCCCAAAGTGCTTCCACTGCACTTTAACTTGCTCGATTGCTCGGTTTCGGAGCATGAGATGTTTCCACTAAAATATGCATTGTGGTTATGGCTGGAATTCTCCCTCTGGTTCCACATGCAATAAAGACCAGTCAATCACATGATCAACATCTTGACATACTTCTTAAGCAATGAAATATAGAAAACATCATGGTCATTGTCGAAGGAAATGCAAGTCTATATGCCACTGGTCCAATCCTCTCAAGGATCTCGAAATGCCTGCAATATAGAGGTGTCATCTTGGTACATGATCCAATCCTCAAGGAGCTCCCCTTGGGATTGATGCGCAAGTACACATGTTCCCCAACCTGAAACTCCCTGAACGTCCTATGTTGATCTGCATAACTCTTATTCATGTCCTTTTATACCTTTAAATTTCTCTTAATAACCTGCATTTCATATTCCATCTGTGCCAACATATTCGGTCCAATCAAGATTTTGTTCACTGGATCACTCCAACTGATAGGAGTATTATAACTCCACCCATAAAGAGCCTCAAATGGACTCATCCTCAAGGACTCTTGATACCAATTATTATAAGCAAACTCTATCAGTGGAAGATACTCTTCCCACTTTCGTCGTTGATGCATGACATACATCCTCAACATGTCCTCAAGAATCTTGATCACCCTCTCTCTCTATCCATTTGACTGCAGATGATAAGTTGTATTGAAGCCTAACTCTGTCCCCAAGCATGCAAATAACTCTTTCCAAAACATGGAAGTGAACTTTTCATCTCTTTCTGATATGATCTTCTTTGCAACACCATGCAACCTCACTATCTCCCTGATGAAAATATGAGCCACCTCACTAGTTGAATTCGTAGACTTAACTACAATGAAGTGAGATACCTTACTTAACCTATCAACCACAAACATGATGAAATTATGTTGCTTCAATGTCCTTGTCAAATCTATAATGAAGTATGTGTAAATGACCTCCCATTTCCACTTTGGAGTCAAAATCGACTATAATAAACCACTTGGATGCTTACACTATGTTTTTACCTACTAACAGCCCAAACATCTCGCAACAAACTTGGCCACCTATTTCTTTAATTTCGGCCAATGATAGAAATTCTTCACAGTTGTCAAAGTTTTATGATATCTTGGGTGGCATGAATACGGCTTGACATGAAATTCCCTCAAGGTAAGATTTGTGAGCTCACTATTGTCTGACACATAAATCCTATTCCTGAATCTGACCAAGCCATTTGATGTGAGGTGATACTCCTCATCCCTATCATCTTCACCCCGTTGTTGTAACCTATGCTTTAGCTGCTAACACTTGTCATCATGTTTCCCTGCTTGAAAGATTCGCTCCTACAAATATGTCCCATAAGAACTCACTTCTGTAATATGATTCACTTGCACTCTTCTACTAAGAGCATATATAACCATGTTCTCATTGTCCTTAATGTACTTGATCTTAAAGTCAAACTCACTATGAGTAACCAACTATCCATCTTGTATGGCATTCAGATTAGGCTGGTCAAACCAATACCTCAGCCCACTATGATCACTCATCAAGATGAACCTCCTCCAAAGAAGATAATGTCTCGACATCTTCAATGCATGAATGATAGCTACCAACTCGAGATAGTGAGTCACATAGTTCTGCTTGTGCTCATTCAACTTCCTTGACTCATAGCATACCACCTGTCCTTCCTGCACCAGGAACCCACAAATTCCTCTCTTAAAAGCATCTATAAATATCACAAACTCTTTGTCAGGATCTGCAATATTCAAGACCAGAGCATCTGTAAGCAACTTCTTCAACTGCTCAAAACTAGCTGCACACTCCTTAGTCCATTCAAACTTCTTCCCTTCTCACTGCAAAGATGTAATAGGATAGGAAATCTGTGAGAAGTTCCTGATGAATCTCTTGTAGTAACCTGATGCTTTCTCAAAAATCTTAACACTTACAAAGATTTGCATACCACTAATGCTCTCTCAACAATATTAACATTGTTTCCATTTATTTTGCATGTTCTTCCTCATTCTTAGAATATATCAATATGTAATCAATGAATACTATCACAAACTTGTCCAAATAAGGGCACAACACACTATTCATCAAACACATGAAAGTAGATGCAACGTTAGTAAGACCAAAAGGGACTACTACAAACTCATAATGCCCATACCTGGTACGAAATGTGGTTTTGTAGATGTCTTCTTCTTTGATTCGTACCTGATGATATCCGGATCTCAAGTTAATCTTTGAGAACATTGTTGCTCCCTTCAGCTAATCAAACAAATCATCAATCTGCGGAAAATGATACATGTTCTTGATTGCCACCTTGTTCAATTATATGTAATCAATGCACAGCCTGAGAGTACCATCATTCTTCTTCACAAACAACAATGGTGCACCCCAAGATGACACACTTGGCCTTAGGTGTCACTTATCAAGCATTTACTTAAGCTGCAACTTCAATTCCACCAACCCTGGAGTGCTCATCCTGTGCAATGCCTTCGATGTTGGTTTTGGTCTCAACATCAACTCAATAGAAATTCCACTTCCCTTTGAGGAGACAACTCTAGAATATCTACAGGAAACACATCCTATTAAAACTACTGCAAAATTGTATACCTCTTTAGAACTTCATCATCCTCAACATCCTTTCCTTTGTCATTAGAAATATGACTTGCGAATAATACACATCATTTCCTGTTATTACGCTTTTCTTGCATAGTTGTAATTATTCTCACTAATGTATGCTTCTTCTTTCCCCGTAAGATTCTCCTCTCTCCATCATCATCCAAGCACTTAATAGCCTTATCATAGTTGTCCACTTTAGTCCTATGAAGGTACAACCAATCCATGCCCAAAAGCATGTTGTATGATCCAATAGGAAGCACATTTAGATGTGTTGATGTAGGCACACCATGCAACTCAAATTCATAAGATCTCACCCAATGATGAACTCTCTCCTTAGTCCTTGTAGCCAACTGCACCAACCAAGATTCTACATGCACTTCTTTATTCAAGCCACACTTTTCCACCAGGTCAGGGCTAACATAACTATAATTATATCCAGGATCAATCAAAATAGAAACAACTTTATCACAAAGCTTACCTTCCATGTCAATAATAGATGTCTAATGATCAACCTGCGTATTATCCAATGTTGCATAAATCTGAGGAATTCTTTGTCGAACATCCGCAACTATATGTGCCTCCTAAGCACTATAAATCTAAGGTCTGCCACCGTGATGTTGTGGACAATATCTCCTGCAATGATCCTTGCTATAAGTCCAACATTGTAAAGGCTTCTTGTTAGCACCCTTGTTCTACTCCTTAGTCTGAAATACATGTCCTCTGGCAACTTGTTGTTGGCCACAACCCCCCCATAATTTTTCAATAAAATCATGGGGACCCTTAATTTTTTAACCCCCCTCCTTTATTGACATTTTAGAAATTTTTGAATTTTATGATATTTATCATTTTCCTCGAGGATTTTCGATCATGTTGGCTCTGATCATATTTTTACATATCTTGTTTTGGCCATTACGATTGATATTTTTGGCTTTTGACACTTCTTCGCTATCTTTTGAGTTCATGAAAGCTTTTTCATGTTGATAATGGAAAAGCGACGTGGCACCTTCGGTTGCCACATCACCTTTCACCTGGATTTTGCTTTCACTGGTTGGTGTTCCTTTTAGATAACTTGGCACATCACGTCACATTCAATAATTGGTCATATGGGTTGCTTGTTTACCTCATTCACTTCACTTGGTACATAATTGCATTCGAAAAGTGTTTGGTCATTAGCTAATTTATAACAATATTATAATTACATTGTAAATTTATTATAACACACTATAGATTAATTGCAATTTTATTTTTAATTAATGTACATAATGTAAATACTAAAATATAAAATAATATATATATATATATATATATATATATATATATATATATATAATTTACATTATACAAAACAAATAATATAACATAAACATTTGTAAATATATATGCAATAATGAAATTTTTTTTATTTAAATATATGTATATAGTCTATTGTAAATATAATAACTAACTATACAACAACAACAAAAAACAAATTCTAAAATGTATATAAAATAGGAGTTGTCTTTAGTGCGACCTTTTGAAGTGGTGAAATCTTGATTTGTGTTATTTAAACTAGTTTGTTCACTGTATATATGAATTCAGTTCCCTAAAAAACCCCAAGGACACTTCTATTGTGCCATGGTTACCCATCAAGCTTGTGATTTCAATGAATTCCAGCTAAATAACCAAAAAAATCTACTGGAAATTTTTCCAAAAATCACGCTAAAGACAACATTTTTTCCAAAAAAAATTCCAAAAATCACAAAAAACAACTCGTATAAAATATAACAATAACACATTATATCCATGTTATATATCATATTACAAACATTTTAATAAGTATTATAAAAACGTAAAATTTGTGTGAAACATTTGTATTACCATTATGTATATAATCAAATTCCAAATTTGTAAGCATATTTCCCAACGTTACATATGAATTTGACACATGAAAATTATTAACACATTGTATCATATTTCACCACTAAGAAAATCATATAATGCATTGGAAAGGTGACGTGTTATTGTATTGTTATTATTATTATGAGGCCGTGGAGTTTCAACTTTCGTAGAAGTATCAAAACATATCCAATGGGACAGAGCTATTAAATCAATGAAGAGTGCTTTATTAAGTGCCCACACATGGAGCAGTTAATCAAAATCTCACTTATTCAGTAATAAGTTGGCACACTAATGCTTAACTAAAACGTTCAATTTTCTCTAGCTTTCCGTTGACTTTTGCTCAATTCATGCATTTCGCCTCACACTCGCCTCTCCCCTCCTGTTTGGCATATGTCATGTATGTATAGCGCTTCCCTGGGTGCTTATTATTGCGTAAGTTTTATCATGTGTTGTTCTTGCCACCACTACGTATCCCACCAAATCTGGAGATTAACACATTATGAACCCAGTCACCAGCCTGCCATGTTAAGTATTTACCATAACAATGGGGCGCGAAGTTGTTAATTGAGGCCAATTTTCTCACCATTTTAAATACCAATTTATTGCAAACTCAAATTAACTTCGACTACCATGCTGCC
The DNA here is from genome assembly GCA_031772625.1 of Pinus tabuliformis. Classification (NCBI taxonomy): domain Eukaryota; kingdom Viridiplantae; phylum Streptophyta; class Pinopsida; order Pinales; family Pinaceae; genus Pinus; species Pinus tabuliformis. Next base: position 1,180,761,840 of record CM062807.1, on the reverse strand, counting down.
ATAGAAAGGTGCCTATCACAAGTTCACCATTGATATTCGCCATATCACAATATTTTTTTATTATCATGTAATTTTATGAAGACTCTAACTCTCACATCACTTAATTCTCACAGTCACATCAGTTAATTTAGATTGTATTTGTAATTGCAGGGAGAGATTTGGGCGACAAAAACATAATTCAAAGCAATTGGTTCCATAAATCTTGATCAGATCTTTATTGAGCGAAGAAACTCAAGTTAATTTCAAATAGTCAATACCCAGTCCGAATTAATTTCAAATGGTCAATACCAGTGCGAACTGTCCAGGTCATCTCTTATCAACAGGCTAAGGGCGCAATCCGAGCATTCAATTAACAGAATTATAATGCGGAAATTTCAACTTGAGGCTTCAAGGGTGGATCGATTACAGGGACCAGTCAACGATGAACAACAGAAGTTATCCAAATTTTGCCATTCACAATTACACGGTGACAAGATTCAGAAATCGGTCCAATCATGTGTAAAGGCACGGGAGAAATTAGAAATTCCTAGCAATCAAAATAAAAACATAGTTCCCAAATTTGTCAAAACAGTTCCAGGAAGAACGCAGATCCATTACTGGCAATATGTAATTGATATGTAATTGATTTGTTTTGGGCAATTTTGGAGAACTATAGTGTCTCGAATGCTTTAAAAAGGGGGACAGCGTATCACGTTGGGGGGATTCGAATCCAAAGGAGAAGCAGAAGAGTTATACACAACTTATTTGTAAAGAGGCTCTTGGGAACTCATTTCCACTATTCTAGTGAGGATTGAATCCTTTTCTGCAAACAGGAAATCGAGTTTAGATGCAGAGGAATTGCATTATTGCAATTCTCTTTCATTTCAGGAATTTGATTCAATTTTTATTACACAATATGTATCTTTGTAATCAATTGTAAAACACTATTACTTGCTCTGTTTATTGCAAATAAATTTTTCAGTTTTCAAATTCAAACTTGATGTATATATTTGTTTGGTTTCATCACTATTGTTAAATATTTACAATGTACAAGTCTGAATATATATGTGAAATCTAGGTATGAGGCAGTGGTGTCTTGCTAACTTATTAACGAAATGTAAAACTAATTACATATTGTATAATAACAAATTTGAAAGATTAGTTAACATTCCCCTCTTAATCCAAAGAGACATCTCACATGCTGAGTAACATTCTGAACTTTTCCAACTTTTCATGTCCCAGTGGCTTTGTAAATATATATGTGATTTGCTCTGAAGTAGGATAATGAGTCACATGAATAACTTTGGCCTCTACATAGTGTTGAATCAAGTGATATTTGGTGTTAATATGCTTGCTTCGATCATGAAACTTGAGATTCTTGGCCAACTAAATTGCAGAAGAGTTGTCAACGAGTAGTGAAGTTAAAGCCTTTCATTTTTCCTATAAGTCTTCAAGTATTTTGCAAAGCCAAATAGTTTCTTTTGTAGCTTGAGCTGCTGCAACATATTCGGCTTTGGTGGTAGAATCAGCAGGAACATATTGCTTGCGTGATCTCTAACTAATGGTTGTTGATCCAAGATTCATCAAATAACTAAAAGTAGAGACTTCATTCTCTTTATTTCCATCAAAATCAGAATCTGAATGCCCAATGAGATGGAAATCTGCAACTTTGGAATATTTGATGCCATATGTTCGCGTTCATTTCAAATACTTGAGCACTCGCTTTGTTGCATTCCAATGACCTTCACATGGCTAATGCATGAACTTGGAAAGTAACCCTACAACAAAAGTTATGCCAGGTTGAGTAGTAGTTAGAAAATTCAAATTCCAACAAGTTGTCTATACTTTGCTGTATCTTCGAACATACTTCCTTTAGTGGAAGTAAGATTCAAATTCTGCTCCATAGAAGTAGCGACAGGATTACAATCCTGCATCCCAAATTTGTCCAATATACTTTTTTGTGAGAAATGAAAATATATTTGGGTTTCATCAACTTTTTTTTTGTAAACTTGGTAGTACTTTCTTTATTTATATTAACTAACCATAATCAAGTTTTTCCAATAGTATGAGGCCGCCTCAACCTACCCTTAGGAAACCAGGTTGGCTACCTCTCAGCGTTAAAAGTTGTCCAAAATTTAAATAAGTATTTTTCTATCATCCTTACAACATTGTCTATTTTATCTATACTAAATGTCAACTTTGAAAAGTAAAAGCTACTCGGCATAAAAATAAAATTTTATCTGGAACTTTGTTTTACTCCTCGTCCGAGGACTCCACGAGGGCTGGGGCTTTAGCGTTGGATCTCGGTATCTTGTTTCTCCTCATGTCCTGCAGACTTTGCTCGATCCTACTCAGTGTCAGGTTGTTTGATATGTTTGAATCTGAATTGCAGCTATCTCTCTAAGGAGATCTTCTCTGCTGGGTTCCTTCACTTTGGTTTCCTCCTGTGCCTCCTCCTATCCTTTGTTTACTGCCTGTTCTTTGTTGAGAGTCATGGCTCGGGCCACTACATTCTTCATGACCTAATATTGTTGGATCATTTGTCTGAATAGAGTGTGGCGGCCACGGGTGTTCCCCAGGGCTTGTACCATGTCTTCTCATTCTTGTATGGGAATATCTTGGTTGGTGATATTGTCATTTAGTTCTCTCTCCCAACCCGTTATTTGCGCTTTGACCTCGGGTAGATTACCTGCCATGTAGGCATCGATAAGGGTCTTCATATGCTCTTATCCCGTCTTTCTGCCTCTCTTGTGTTGGTCTCTGCTGGAGGTTCCCACCCCCCTCCTCCCCCGGCAATCCATTTCTCTGCTTTGCTTGCTCCTTTGTTGCTCTTCTAAGCCACTTCTTTTCCATCTTTTTCCATTCTTACATTGTCTCGGTTACAATTTTCTTCGCCCAATTCGCTTTCCTCTTTGTGCTTGCTTGCCTTCACACTATACTCGACGTAGATTATAATTAAACCTAAAACAATACCATAATAAGTATCAATAGTCTGAAGGTATACTTCCCATTCTGTCTTGTATTTAAGTGTTCCATGTTTGGTCTCTCGCTCAAGTCCTGGTGGCTTGAGTTTGCTTTTCATTTCCCTCAGATTTCCCCCTAACAGCTCTTGGGTTGCATTTTGCAGCCTCTCAATTCTTCTTTTCTCAAATTCATCTCTCCTCGACTACCCTCACTCGGATGGTTTACCTTATAAGACCTACCAGGGAGTCTACAAAGGGAGACCATGTCCCTATTCTAAATTGCACGAGGTTTCTTCATTCCGTTCTCGCACCTCTCTATAGTCTTCACTCTAATTGAGCCCCTGGTTATCCTCTCAGTTTTACTTTGGATATTTCAGTTAGGTTTCTCAACGGCTTAGATGTCCCTTGTCTTAGCTACTGTGGCCTCTAGGGTAGTTTCCTCCTACCCTATCGTACGGGCGAGTAAGCTCTCCGAGTGTTGTTCTCGATGTACCGTAGCAGCAAGATGGCCGATGGTTTATCTATGGAGAGGTTGCGGAGGAGCTAAGGGGCTTTCGATATACCCAGAAGGTACTTGGAAGACAGTCTGTACGCGGTTCTGTCTAATGCGCTACTACTCGAAGGGGTACCCACAGGGGTTACAAGGGAGTCCAACAAGTGTGACCACCTCTTGTATTTCCTGCGTGCATGCCTCCCCAAATCCACAGGTTTATGCGCTCAACGATAGATCTCGTGGTTTAAAGATGCTGGAACATGTCTCTAGCCAAAAAAAAAAAAATTGCTAAGAAATGGAGATCCCACCGGCCCTGGAAAGTGCTCTGATACCACTTGTTATGCTCTTAACCTGCAAAAGATACCCAAATACATAATATGCGAAGAAAGATACCCAAAACATAGAACAGTGAGAGACAACAACAAATATTTTATTATTCAGCAAGCAATGTTCACTGGCCTCTTCGAGGGGTCAACCTCCAATAGAGTAGAGCTCGATACAAAAATAAGACACGATGCTCCTCGCAAGGAGTCTCTATCTTTTATATATGAATCATACATGCAATACCATGGATCAATACCATGGTTTTATTAATACCATCTATCTAATACTATGGCCCATTTGCAACTAACTGTGGTCCCCTCATTAATTGCGGGTTAACCACTTACAATTATTATTATGGGCTTTATTGACTCTTGACTATGACTCACATTACATAAATATGGGGGTTAGGGTGGGACCCTAACATCAAATCTTGAGATCGCTAGCATAAAATTGGAAAATTAAGTCTTTGGACATTGGCAGGCAAGCCTGTGAGAGCAACTTTGTGTTTATGGACGTCGTCATGTCTATAGCATGAGAGCGAATGAGTCTTAAGATGTCCATAACATCAGTAGGACCCAGGGAAAAGATGCCTAAGTGGTTGACATGTCTCCTGGGGGTTCTACTATTGATGTGGATAGGTTGGTTGATGTGTTCCGTCGATTCCACTTCCTTAAGGTCACATAGGAGGTCGAATCCAACCATAGTAGCCCCTCATCACATGTTTACCCCGGTTGGCCATTTTCTTGGGTAAATGTGGGAGGAGAGTGTTACAAGTTTTAAGATCATTTTTAGCTATGTTTGGCCATTGAGAGGCTCGGGTTAGAATTAGAGGGGAGTTGAGGTTTATGTCAGCACATGGTGCTCACTCCTCAATGCCTTTGTTGACAAGGAAGTCCGCCAGACAGTTAGCCCTATGTCTCACATGGGAGAAAATTATAGCCTCTTGTTAGGAGAGGATTCGAGCAAGTTGATGCATATATTGATACACTCACCAACCTATGGAAAATTTTAAGGGGGGAGATCCAGAGTGGATTTTCTTCACTACCTGTATGATTAATTGAGAGTCACGTTTAGCAATTTTTGGTGGTGGCCTATATTTCTGGTAATTAGAAGACCTTGGATTAGATATTTTAGCTCAGATGTGTTATTTCTCTCATGTTGTTAGCTCCCTATTATCAACCAGCTCACAAAATAGAAGAAAATATAGATCAACGACTTCAAAATCAGCCTCTTCAAGGGGGCAACCTCCTTTACATTACATAAATGGAAACTTCTTTGATGATACAAATGCCAATACCTCCTTTCTATATATAGGAGTCTAAGGGGTCACAATATAATTAGATCCAACATAACAATAATATTGTAAGGGCACAATAATAACAATAGTGTTCTTATATGGGGCACAATAATAACAATATGGGGACAACATGGGTACACAATAACAATAAGGGGATAGAATGACAATAATAATAAGGGAATACACTAGTATTATAAGGACCTAACATTCCCCTCTCCTTCAAAAAAGTGTTTTCCTCAACGCTTGAGTAGTTTTGGATGCTTCTGTAAAAATTTCTCATCCTCCCATGTGGAAGCTTCAGTGGGTAAGTTCTTCCACTTAATGAGATACTCTGAAATTGATCGATTTCGTAAATGTCAAGTTCTTGTTTCAGTGGCTGCTTCAGGTTCCAATATGATTTTTCCTTCCTTGTCAAGTTCTAGTAATATTTTTTGAACTGGGAGCTTGTCACCTATAACCTTCTTTAAGCATGAAACATGGAAAACTAGGTGCACTTGGGAAAGTGCAAGAAGTTCCAATTTGTATGCTATAGTACCAATCTTTTGCAACACCTTGTGCGACCATAATACTTTGGTGATAATTTATTATCCTTCTTAGCTTGCTTGAGGGACATTTGTTTGTATGGTTGCAGTCGTAGAAATACCCAGTCACCTACATCAAAACTTCTTTCGTTGTGATGTTGATTTGCATGTTGTTTCATTCTATTATGCGCCAAATTCAGGTTATCCTTTAAGAGTTGGAGAAATTTTTGTTGATGCTCAATGTGATCTTCCACTGCTTGAACCTTAGAATTTTCTCTTAAATATGATGTGATGGACGATGGATGATATCTGTAAAGTGCCATAAATGGGGTCATTTTTGTTGCAGTATGGAAGGAAGTGTTATACCACCATTCAACTAGAGGCAACCATTTGACCCATTATGTCTATTTATCAGATACAAATCAACGAAGATATCCTTCCAAAAATTTGTTCACTATCTAAATTTCCCCATCAATTTGAGGATGATAAGATGAGCTATGAGTTAACTACGTACCGAGACAAGAAAATAATTCTGTCCAAAAATTTGCAGTGAAAATAGGATCTTTGTCGCTTACAATAATCTTTGGGTTTTCATGTAGCTTTTTAATTGTTTCCATAAATGTAGTAGCAACTGTAATGGCTTTAAATGGATGAGATAATGCACAAAAGTGTGCATACTTGGTAAGTCTATCAACTACCACCATGATGATACTCTTAACTTCGGACTTGGGTAAACCTGTGATAAAATCCATTTAAACCTCCTCCCAATATTGACTTGGAATGGATAAAGAATGTAATAGACCTAGGGTCTTAATTGTCTCAACTTTATTTTGTTGGTAGACCAAACATTCCACCACAAACTTTTGAATATCAGATTTAAGGCCATCCCCAAAAATTCTTTCTTGATCTTGTGGTAAGTTTTTAAAAATCATGAATGCCCTCCTAAGGGACAGGTGTGCAATTCCATAAGAATCTTTTGTTTGAGTTGGGAAGTCTTACAGACGTATAAGCGATCTTTGTACCATAACGAATAATTTTTCCAGCTAAATGTATCATATGTACTGGGATCTTGTTGCAACTTTTGAATGAGTTTCCACACTTCTTCATCATTCTTCCATTCATCCCTTTCTTTGTTTATTCATTCTGGTTGGATAATAGAAATGGCACAAAGCAATGCTTCCACATCCTCATCCTTTCTTGAGAGTGCATGTGCAACAACATTTTCTTCCCTTTTTTATAGATGATTTCAAAGTCATAAACCAACATCTTTGTGACCCATTTTTTGTGCTCTTATGAAGATAATCTTTTCTCTAAAAAGTGTTTAAGACTATCATGATCCGTTTTTACCTTGAAGTGTCTTCCCATTAAGTAAGGTCACAATTTCTTAAGTGCATGTAGTATTGTCAACATTTCCTTCTCATAAATAGCTTTGTGTAAATACTTTCCTTTGATTGGATGACTTTCAAAAGCAATGGGTCTTTCTTCTTGCATTAAAACAACACCAATTCCATTTCCTGAGGCATCACATTCCACAATAAAGGTTTTTGTGAAATCTAGTGTAGCTAAGACCGGTGCTTGGAACATTGCCTCTTTAAGATGTTAAAAGGCTTTGATTGCTTCTAGAGTCCAATAAAATTCATCTTCCTTGGGTAATGTTGTTAGAGGGGTTGTTATTCTCCCATAATTCTTAACAAACTTGCGATAATATCCTGTCAACCCGAGAAATCCTCATAGATCTTTATGGATGTGGGGATTTTCCATTCCTTAATGGCTTTAATTTTTCTAGGGTCTACCTTAACACCTTCATGAGATACAATATGACCCAAATATTCCACCTCTTGTACTCCAAAGAAACATTTGGAGGTTTTTGCATATAATTTTTTTCTCCTCCAACAGTTTGAGCACTTTATCAACATGTTGAACATGATCCTTCCAAGAATTGTTGTAGATTAGTATATCATCAAAAAATACTAACACAAATTTTCTAAGGAAGGGTTTGAAAATGGAATTCATCAAACCTTGAAATGTAGAAGGTGCATTGGTAAGGCCGAAAGGCATGACCAAAAATTCATAATGATCCTCATGCGTTCTAAATGTTGTTTTCAAAATGTATTTAATCTTTATTCTGATTTGATGATAACGTGAATGAAGGTCCAACTTGGTGAAGTAAATTGCTCCATGTAGTTCATCCAATAATTCATTAATGACAGGAATGGGAAATTTATCTTTAATAGTGAGCTTGTTAAGCTCCCTATAATCCGGACACATGCGCCATGATCCATCCTTCTTATGCACCAATACTACTGGAGTAGAGAAAGAACTTTAACTAGGTTGAATTATACCAGCCTCTAGCATTTTTGCAACCATACATTCAATTTCACTCTTTTGGGAATAGGGATATCTGTAAGGCCTGATATTTTGAGGAACCCTTCCTGGAATCAAATGAATAGCATGATCATGATCACGAATAGGTGGGAGGCCTTTGGGAGTCTCAAATACCTTGGAATGATTGTCCAAGACCTTTTGGAAACCTGGAGAAATAGATTATTTCAATGTGGGAACCTCTAGCGAACATAATTGTGAAATTACGCCACGTTATTCTTTCTTTAGAAGCTTTGTCATGCCATTAGAGCTGATTATCTTTCCTGATTTCCCTTCGATACCCCTTAATTCAACTTCTTTTCCTTCTGGAAGGAAAAAAAAACAACAACAACAACAACAACAACAACAAACAAAAAACAACAACAAAACAAAAAAACAAAAACAAAAAACAAAACAAAACAAAAAATCAAGAAAATTTCTTAAAAATTAAAAGATATCATACCCAAAGATTGTATCCATTGGACTCCTAGTACAACATCAACACCATCCATTGGAATGGAAAGAATTGGACTATTCAACACATTCTCTCCCACAAATAGCTTGATATCCTGGCACTTTCCAGAGCAATTTACAGTTCTTCCATTTGCAACCATCACTTGACACTTTGGTGATGGATATAGGAAGCAATTCAATTCTTTCGCTATCTTACAATGAATAAAATTATGGATACTACCCAAATCAATCAGCACTATAACCTTTTTCTTCTTGATATGTCCTTCTATCTTGATAGTTTGAGTAGTAATTTCGGCCATTGCATTACAAGATATGGTCGGATTCATTTCTTCTTTCTCTAGGGTTTTTTCCTGGTGTGTATCCTCTTCTTTTGATGTTTCTTGTTCCTTTTCTTCTTCCTCTTCACAATCTATGTAAGATAATTTCTTCTCAGCACACTTATGACCTTTAGAGTATTTTCTATCACAACTGTAAAAAAGCACTTTTGCTCTTTTTTCTTCCAGTTGTTGTGGTGTCAACCTTGTAGGTTGTGGAAGGCTAGGGGCAACAACACTTCCATATTTATAGTTGTGATTAGTAGGCTTCCTTGTTGCCATAATTTTGCTTTCAATTTTTCTTACCAACCTGAATGCCTTCTCCAATAAATCAGGTTCCAAAACGTGAACCTCATGTTGGATGCTATCCTTTAAAGTCCCTATGAACACATCAATCCTAAGCTCCTTTGGAATATCTCTTACCCTTATATTCAATTTTGGAAGTCCTCAATGTGCTCCACCATTGGACCCTTTTGTTTGAGATTTATCAATTGGCTAAAAAAGGTGTTGCTCTTTGTATCCTCATAATGTGCTATCATTTCGTCTGTAAAAGTTGACCAAGTGACAATTTGTTTATGAGAGAAAAGCCATTGATACCATACAAACTTATTGGGTTCCAAATATAAAGTTTCAATGTGTACCTTTTGTGTGTTTTGCACATTATGGAGATCAAAATATTGTTCCATCTGTAGTATCCATGTTATGGGATCCTTGCCATCAAACGTCCTCATATCAATATTTGGAACGTGGTCAGTCTTTATTCCAATGTTAGAGTCTATGAAATCATGATTAACATCTCTTTTGTTCTCATCATGAGTTTCCTCTACTACCATTTCGCCATTAGGAAGCCTTTCTTGTAGCAACTTTGTTAAACCTTCCTTCAAACCTTCCACGTCTTTCTTCAAATCTTCAATGTTGTCATTCTTCGAATCGTTATTAAAATTTCTTTTGTTCTCATTATGAGTTTGCTCTACTACCTTTTCACCATTAGGAAGCCTTTCTTGTAGCAACTTTGTCAAACCTTCCTTCCAACCTTCCATGTCTTTCTTCCAATCTTCAATGTTGTCTTTCATACCATCCATCTTAGCTTCCACGCCTTTCTTTAAGCCATCCATCTTAGTTTCTGCTACTTTTTGTGAGAGTGAAATTTGTTGCACATGGTCTCGTAATTTTGATATATCATGTTGCATTTATTCCTCTTCCTCATGTGTCATAGTAGTTATTTTAGGTTGCTTACTAGGTGTTGTTATTTTCTTTCTTTGAGGCATCAACTAATGATAGTTTTCTTCACTATTCCCTTTCAAACTAATTTTTCAAACAAAACTTATGCAAATTTTTAAAAAGGCTACACACCTTTTTTTGTAGGAGCTTGATATTGAATCTGGTGTATCTCTGAAATTTCGAATCTCCAAGGTCTAAAATTGTGAACTATGATAGCCCTTTGCATCCTCTTTCCAATGCCACCAGTCTGATCGAAAATGGATTATCCAAGAAAGATTTATGCCCAATCTCCCAAGATGACCTAATTATACACTTTTTCAGTAGATCAAACTTTTACGAAGTTCCACGTGTCACTGTTTCAACCTTCGGACCTGAAAATGATGCAAAGAAAACTACAATTCGTTCTCTTTTTGTACCTTCTTACAATATTTCAATCTAATATTTAGAGAGAAAGTTATGAATATTTTCCCAAGGTCACATGTTTGGGATGTAATTTGGGATCTTGCAAAAACCCTAACTTCCTTGGATCATATCTTCGAAAATATAGTGAGACAAGCTCTGAAATTCAGACCCGAGGGTCATAAAGATTTCGGCTCAAATTTTATTTTTTTCATCTTCAGAAATGTCATTAAATAAAAATTATAGCAAAAATTCCACGATGACCTGTTTGGAGCAGCAAAACCCTAGAATCCAAAGCTCTGATACTGAATGTTATGCAACCAGCTCACAAAATAGAAGAAAGGATAGATCAACGACTTCAAAATTAGCCTCTTCGAGGGGGAAACCTACTTTACATTAGATAAATGAACAATTCTTTGATGATACAAATGATAAGACCTCCTTTCTATATATATGAGTCGAAGGGGTCACAATATAATCAAAGCTGACATAACAATAATAATGTAAGGGCACAATAATAACAATATGGGGACAACATGGGCACACAATAACAATAAGGGGCTACAATGGCAATAATAATAAGGGAATACACTAGTATTATAGGGACCTAACACATGCCCAATATAACCTCTACACACAGTGAGGATCTCACCCTTGCAGTTTCTTATTTCCCCTCCTATTCCAACTTCCCCTAGATTTCCCTTTGATGCTTCATCGAAATATAACTTATAGTGACGCTCAGGAGGAGGTGCCCATACAACAAGGCCAATATATTTTGGTATGGGGTGAGTGAAGCCTAATGAAAGGGAAGGTTGTTTAAATTACCACCATGCTAGAATTTATTTTTCCTATGGGGGCCCTTAGAAGTACTTTGACTCACAACTATGTAGAAACATTGCTCCTTTAAGTTCTTATGGAATGTAACCATCTCACCCCACATTTACTCACTTTAATCTATTCACCAGCGTAAACACGAGATGATAGTTACTATGCGAGACCCGATTTCCAAGATGCACTTATGGAAAATGGGGTCCACATGTTCAGAACTTACTGCAATACCCAGTGACACATGATCACATTGTTATCAGCCTAACTTGACCCAAAATTATTTCTTTTCAATTTTGTTTCTTTAAATTTAACAAAACTTTCTATTCTTGACATTTTTTCAAGTTCTAAACTTCTGAGGTGGTTTTGAGGGCCTAAACGACATTTTCTGGGAAAACGGAGAGACCGAAAATGTGGCACAATTTGTCTCAAAAACCATTTGCTCGACCTCTTTGTGGATATCTCTGAAATAAAGTATTATGATAGTAAAACAAAGATCATATGCTAAAGTTACGACCCCAGAAAGTTGGAGGTCCAAATTACTCATTTATACAAACACTTTGTGTACATAGTACATATAGGTTATAAATACACGTGTTAAATAATTCAATAAGCTCACCAGAGAATCATCAAGAATGCTATATTTCTTCTCCACATAGTTGCAACAACACTTATTAGTTCATACATTCATCAACCAATCAATAACTAAACAATTCATGACAAGAGCCAATATGGTACACATCACATAACCAACATATAACTAGGAAATAACCAACATATAACTAGAAAATAACTAGCATCGGAATTGTGGAAAAGCTATAATATCACCAATACAATCACTACAAGTATATATGAATCACAATAGAAGAATAATTCTCATTAATATATGAAAATACCAACCAAGTCAGGGACTTCCACGTACCACCCGACCATAGATTGAGCTGAACCAAATATTGTTCTCATCCAATCACCCCCACGCTATATTCCATGCATGAATGTAGGATCTCATGGAATAAACCAAGACAAAGCTAAATCAGGGCTTCCAGAGGCCAAACCGCTTCAACCCTCAACCACAGTGATTCCACATCGCTAACACCAACAATATCAGTCTCTACCAAAGTTGTCCAAGGTTTCAGGAATAAGTAACTCAACCCATAGCCTTCCAAGGCTCCAAAATGTTTGTCCAACCCGACTCCAGGGACCAGTAACTCAACCCACCAAGGACTCCAGAGTGTTTGTCCCAACCTAGGCTCAAGGACTAGTAGCTCAACCCAAGTTGTTCCAGGGCTACTAGAGAATTTGTTCCAACCCATGTTCATAATGAATTATGAGCACCAATCAGAAAACAATCGAGTGGAAAAAACACACAACACCATGGGTTATCCAGGAAACAGAAAGGCAAGGTTAAAACCATTTTCAATCCAGGAAAATCACCATGCCAATGAAAACACATAACTAGGAAATCACATGCATATACCATGCATCCAGAAATCAACAAGATAGTCACACATGCAACGTGTTACCTACAAAAAAATTCAATTGTATTTGTTAATCCAATTGTTCCCTCGCACTTTCCTGCTTTCCTTTGCCTTCTTTTTCCAAATCCAAGTGAATACTAATGTGCTCAAAGTATGCTCCAATAATCCTCCAAGATCTCTCAAGTGTGCAAGAGTATGAGAGAATGAGAGAATGGAAAAGAGCTCCAAAATTAAACTGAAAAAAGGTTGTGAACTGATCCTCATAAGCCTTTTTTCATTGAGGCCTCTATTTTCTTCATTTTCCTTCATTTTCCCTCAATTTCCCTCTCATAAAAATATGTGTCCCTTCACCTTCCTTTTCTACAATTTTCCTTTATTTCATAGATAAAATACCAATTATTACCACTTTTCCTTTGCTAATTTCCATAGACATAAATTAATCACAACTAACACCCATCACTTGTTTTTCCCAACATTCAACCTTGAATACGTGTCCCATGACCTTGGTTTTATTTATTTACATGGAAAATCAACCAAGAGTTGTTACAAACCCCTCCCCCTTGGGGAAACACCGTCCTTAGTGTTCTATGACACCTATGACTAGAAAACCACTGAAAACAAAACATACTGCCCGTGGAGCTTTACAACATAGCTCGATGTAGTATCTACAAATGAACAACAATTGTAAACCATGACCAACATAACAAACATGACAATCATACTGCTTATTGGATCTTTATAACACAACTCATTGCAGCATTTACAACAACATCCATATATATGCATATAAATATACCAAAAACTCATTTGCTTGAACCAGCAAATAATGAAGGATATAATTCCCACATCTAATTAGCCATCTCCCATGTAGCCTCTTTAGGCCCAAAGTGCTTCCACTGCACTTTAACTTGCTCGATTGCTCGGTTTCGGAGCATGAGATGTTTCCACTAAAATATGCATTGTGGTTATGGCTGGAATTCTCCCTCTGGTTCCATATTCAATAAAGACCAATCAATCACATGATCAACATCTTGACATACTTCTTAAGCAATGAAATATAGAAAATATCATGGTCATTGTCGAAGGAAATGCAAGTCTATATGCCACTGGTCCAATCCTCTCAAGGATCTCGAAATGCCTGCAATACAGAGGTGTCATCTTGGTACACGATCCAATCCTCAAGGAGCTCCCCTTGGGATTGATACGCAAGTACACATGCTCCCCAACCTGAAATTCCCTGAACTTCCTATGTTGATCTGCATAACTCTTATTCATGTCCTTTTATACCTTTAAATTTCTCTTAATAACCTGCATTTCATATTCCATCTGTGCCAACATATTCGGTCCAATCAAAACTTTGTTCACTGGATCACTCCAACTGATAGGAGTATTATAACTCCACCCATAAAGAGCCTCAAATGGACTCATCCTCAAGGACTCTTGATACCAATTATTATAAGCAAACTCTACCAGTGGAAGATACTCTTCCCACTTTCGTCGTTGATGCATGACATACATCCTCAACATGTCCTCAAGAATCTTGATCACCCTCTCTCTCTATCCATTTGACTGCAGATGATAAGTTGTACTGAAGGCTAACTCTGTCCCCAAGCATGCAAATAACTCTTTCCAAAACATGGAAGTGAACTTTGCATCTCTGTCTGATATGATCTTCTTTGCAACACCATGAAACCTCACTATCTCCCTGATGAAAATATGAGCTACCTCACTAGTTGAATTCATAGACTTAACTACAATGAAGTGAGCTACCTTACTTAACCTATCAACCACAAACATGATGAAATTATGTTGCTTCAATGTCCTCGTCAAACCTATAATGAAGTATGTGTAAATGACCTCCCATTTCCACTTTGGAGTCAAAATCGACTATAATAAACCACTTGGATGCTTACACTATGTTTTTACTTACTAACAGCCCAAACATCTCGCAACAAACTTGGCCACCTATTTCTTTAATTTCGGCCAATGATAGAAATTCTTCACAGTTGTCAAAGTTTTATGATATCTTGGGTGGCATGAATGCGGCTTGACATGAAATTCCCTCAAGGTAAGATTTGTGAGCTCACTATTGTCTGACACATAAATCCTATTCCTGAATCTGACCAAGCCATTTGATGTGAGGTGATACTCCTCATCCCTATCATCTTCACCCCGTTGTTGTAACCTATGCTTTAGTTGCTAACACTTGTCATCATGTTTCCCTGCTTGAAAGATTCGCTCCTACAAATATGTCCCATAAGAACTCACTTCTGTAATATGATTCACTTGCACTCTTCTACTAAGAGCATATATAACCATGTTCTCATTGTCCTTAATGTACTTGATCTTAAATTCAAACTCACTATGAGTAACCAACTATCCATCTTGTATGGCATTCAGATTAGGCTGGTCAAACCAATACCTCAGCCCACTATGATCACTCATCAAGATGAACCTCCTCCAAAGAAGATAATGTCTCCACATCTTCAACGCATGAATGATAGCTACCAACTCCAGATAGTGAGTCACATAGTTCTGCTTGTGCTCATTCAACTTCCTTGACTCATAACATACCACTTATCCTTCCTGCACCAGGAACCCACAAAGTCCTCTCTTGAAAGCATCTATAAATATCACAAACTCTTTGTCAGGATCTGCAATATTCAAGACCAGAGCATCTGTAAGCAACTTCTTCAACTGCTCAAAACTAGCTGCACACTCCTTAGTCCATTCAAACTTCTTCCCTTCTCACTGCAAAGATGTAATAGGATAGGAAATCTGTGAGAAGTTCCTGATGAATCTCTTGTAGTAACCTGATGCTTTCTCAACAATCTTAACACTTACAAAGATTTGCATACCACTGATGCTCTCTCAACAATCTTAACATTGTTTCCATTTGTTTTGCATGCTCTTCCTCATTCTTAGAATATATCAATATGTAATCAATGAATACTATCACAAACTTGTCCAAATAAGGGCACAACACACTATTCATCAAACACATGAAAGTAGATGCAACATTAGTAAGACCAAAATGGACTACTACAAACTCATAATGCCCATACCTGGTACGAAATGTGGTTTTGTAGATGTCTTCTTCTTTGATGCGTACCTGATGATATCCTGATCTCAAGTTAATCTTTGAGAACATTGTTGCTCCCTTCAACTAATCAAACAAATCATCAATCTACGGAAAATGATAGATGTTCTTGATTGCCACCTTGTTCAATTATATGTAATCAATGCACAGCCTGAGAGTACCATCATTCTTCTTCACAAACAACAATGGTGCACCCCAAGATGACACACTTGGCCTTAGGTGTCACTTATCAAGCATTTACTTAAGCTGCAACTTCAATTCCACCAACTCTAGAGTGCTCATCCTGTGCAATGCCTTCGATGTTGGTGTTGGTCTCAACATCAACTCAATAGAAAATTCCACTTCCCTTTGAGGAGACAACTCTAGAATATCTACAGGAAACACATCCTAAAACTGCTGCAAAATTGTATACCTCTTTAGAACTTCATCATCCTCAACATCCTTTCCTTTGTCATTAGAAATATGACTTGCGAATAATACACATCATTTCCCGTTATTCCGCTTTTCTTTCATAGTTGTAATCATTCTCACTAATGTATGCTTCTTCTTTCCCCGTAAGATTCTCCTCTCTCCATCATCATCCAAGCACTTAATAGCCTTATCATAGTTTTCCACTTTAGTCCTATGAAGGTACAACCAATCCATGCCCAAAAGCATGTTGTATGATCCAATAGGAAGCACATTCAGATGTGTTGATGTAGGCACACCATGCAACTCAAATTCATAAGATCTCACCCAATGATGAACTCTCTCCTTAGTCCTTGTAGCCAACTGCACCAACCAAGATTCTACATGCACTTCTTTATTCAAGCCACACTTTTCCACCAGGTCAGGACTAACATAACTATAATTCTATCCAGGATCAATCAAAATAGAAACAACTTGATCACAAAGCTTACCTTCCATGTCAATAATAGATGTCTAATGATCAACCTGCGTATTATCCAATGTTGCATAAATCTGAGGAATTCTTTGTCCAACATCTGCAACTATGTGTGCCTCCTAAGCACTATAAATCTGAGGTCTGCCACCCTGATGTTGTGGACAATATCTCCTGCAATGATCCTTGCTACAAGTCCAACATTGTAAAGGCTTCCTGTTAGCACCCTTGTTCTACTGCTCAGTCTGAAATACATGTCCTCTGGCAACTTGTTGTTGGCCACAACCCCCCCATAATTTTTCAATAAAATCATGGGGACCCTTAATTTTTCAACCCCCCTCCTTTACTCACATTTTAGAAATTTTTGAATTTTATGATCTTTATCATTTGCCTTGAGGATTTTTGATCATGTTGGCTCTGAACATATTTTTACATATCTTGTTTTGGCCATTACGATTGATATTTTTGGCTTTTGACACCTCTTCGCTATCTTTTGAGTTCATGAAAGCTTTTTCATGTTGATCACGAAAAAGTGACGTGGCACCTTCGGTTGCCACATCACCTTTCACCTGGATTTTGCTTTCACTGGTTGGTGTTCCTTTTAGATAACTTGGCACATCACGTCACATTCAATGATTGGTCATATTGGTTGCTTGTTTACCTCATTCACTTCGCTTGGTACATAATTGCATTGGAAAAGTGTTTGGTCATTAGCTAATTTATAACAATATTATAATTACATTGTAAATTTATTATAGATTAATTGCAATTTTATTTTTAATTAATGTACATAATGTAAATACTAAAATATAAAATAATATATATATAATTTACATTATACAAAGCAAATAATATAACATAAACATTTGTAAATATATATATGCAATAATGATTTTTTTCTTTATTTAAATATATGTATATAGTCTATTGTAGATATAAGAAGTAACTATACAACAACAACAAAAAACAAATTCTAAAATGTATATAAAATAGGAGTTGTCTTTAGTGCGACCTTTTGAAGTGGTGAAATCTTGATTTGTGTTATTTAAACTAGTTTGTTCACTGTATATATGAATTCAGTACCCTAAAAAACCCCAAGGACACTTCTATTGTGCCATGGTTACCCATCAAGCTTGTGATTTCAATGAATTCCTGCTAAATAACCAAAAAAATCTACTGGAAATTTTTCCAAAAATCACACTAAAGACAACATTTTTTCCACCAAAAAAAATTCCAAAAATCACAAAAAAAAAAAAGAGAAAGAAAGAAAGAGAGAGAAAAATCGTATAAGATATAACAATAACACATTATATCCATGTTATATATTATATTACAAACATTTTAATAAGTATTATAAAAACGTAAAATTTGTGTGAAACATTTGTATTACCATTATGTATATAATCAAATTCCAAATTTGTAAGCATATTTCACAACGTTACATATGAATTTGACACATGAAAATTATTAACACATTGTATCATATTTCACCACTAAGAAAATCATATAATGCGTTGGAAAGGTGACGTGTTATTATATTGTTATTATTATTATGAGGCCGTGGAGTTTCAACTTTCGTAGAAGTATCAAAACATATACAATGGGAAAGAGCTATTAAATCAATGAAGAGTGCTTTATTATACGGCTATGTCATTACTAATAAGCTGTGTTTGAGCAGTTAATCAAAATCTCACTTATTCAGTAATAAGTTGGCACACTAATGCTTAACTAAAACGTTCAATTTTCTCTAGCTTTCCGTTGACTTTTGATCAATTCATGCATTTCGCCTCACACTCCCTCTCCCCTCCTGTTTGGCATATGTCATGTATGTATAGCGCTTCCCTGGGTGCTTATTATTGCGTAAGTTTTATCATGTGTTGTTCTTGCCACCACTACGTATCCCACCAAATCTGGAGATTAACACATTATGAACCCAGTCACCAGCCTGCCATGTTAAGTATTTACCATAACAATGGGGCGCGAAGTTGTTAATTGAGGCCAATTTTCTCACCATTTTAAATACCAATTTATTGCAAACTCAAATTAACTTCGACTACCATGCTGCCATACCTCCATACGAAACCATATCCATAGAAAGGTGCATATCACAAGTTCACCATTGATATTCGCCATATCATTGGCAGAGATAAAGGAGAATAACAATATTTTTTTATTATCATGTAATTTTATGAAGACTCTAACTCTCACATCACTTAATTCTCACAGTCACATCAGTTAATTTAGATTGTATTTGTAATTGCAGGGAGAGATTTGGGCGACAAAAACATAATTCAAAGCAATTGGTTCCATAAATCTTGATCAGATCTTTATTGAGCGAAGAAACTCAAGTTAATTTCAAATAGTCAATACCCAGTGCGAATTAATTTCAAATAGTCAATACCAGTGCGAACTGTCCAGGTCATCTCTTATCAACAGGCTAAGGGCGCAATCGGAGCATTCAATTAACAGAATTATAATGCGGAAATTTCAACTTGAGGCTTCGAGGGTGGATCGATTACAGGGACCAGTCAACATGAACAACAGAAGTTATCCAAACTTTGCCATTCACAATTACACGGTGACAAGATTCAGAAATCGGTCCAATCATGTGTAAAGGCACGGGAGAAATTAGAAATTTCTAGCAATCAAAATAAAAACATAGTTCCCAAATTTGTCAAAACAGTTCCAGGAAGAACGCAGATCCATTACTGGCAATATGTAATTGATTTGTTTTGGGCAATTTTGGAGAACTATAGTGTCTCGAATGCTTTAAAAAGGGGGACAGCGTATCACGTTGGGGATTCGAATCCAAAGGAGGAGAAGCAGAAGAGTTATACACAACTTATTTGTAAAGAGGCTCTTGGAAACTCATTTCCACTATTCTAGTGAGGATTGAATCCTTTTCTGCAGACAGGAAATCGAGTTTAGATGCAGAGGAATTGCATTATTGCAATTCTCTTTCATTTCAGGAATTTGATTCAATTTTTATTAGACAATATGTATCTTTGTAATCAATTGTAAAACACTATTACTTGCTTTGTTTATTGCAAATAAATTTTTCAGTTTTCAAATTCAAACTTGATGTATATATTTGTTTGGTTTCATCACTATTGTTAAATATTTACAATGTACAAGTCTAAATATATATGTGCAATCTAGGTATGACGTAGTGGTGTCTTGGTAACTTATTAACCGTAAAAACGGAATGTAAAACTAATTACATATTGTATAATAACAAATTTGAAAGATTAGTTAACATTCCCCCTTAATCCGAAGGGACATCTCACATGCAGAGTAACATTCTGAACTTTTCAGACTTTTCATGTCCCAGTGGCTTTGTAAATATATCTGTGATCTGCTCTGAAGTAGGACAATGAGTCACATGAATAACTTTGGCCTCTACATAGTGTTGAATCAAGTGATATTTGGTGTTAATATGCTTGCTTCGATCATTAAACTTGAGATTCTTGGCCCATTGAATTGCAGAAAAGTTGTCAACGAGTAGTGAAGTTAAAGCCTTTTGTTTTTCCTATAAGTCTTCAAGTATTTTGCAAAGCCAAATAGTTTCTTTTGTAGCTTGAGCTGCTGCAACATATTCGGCTTCGGTGGTAGAATCAACAGGAACATATTGCTTGCGTGATCTCCAACTGATGGTTGTTGATCCAAGATTCATCAAATAACTAGAAGTAGAGATTTCATTCTCTTTATTTCCATCAAAATCAGAATCTGAATGCCTGATGAGATGGAAATCTGCAACTTTGGAATATTTGATGCCATATGTTCGCGTTCATTTCAAATACTTGAGCACTCGCTTTGTTGCATTCCAATGACCTTCACATGGTTGATGCATGAACTTGGAAAGTATCCCTACAACAAAAGTTATGCCAGGTTGAGTAGTAGTTAGAAAATTCAAATTCCAACAAGTTGTCTATACTTTGCTGGATCTTCGAACATACTTCCTTTAGTGGAAGTAAGCTTCAAATTCTGCTCCATAGGAGTAGCGACAGGATTACAATCCTGCATCCCAAATTTGTCCAATAGATGTCCAATATAATTTTTTGTGAGAAATGAAAATATATTTGGGTTTCATCAACTTTTTTTTTTGTAAACTTGGTAGTACTTTCTCTATTTATATTAAATAACCATAATCAAGTTTCTCCAATAGTATCAGGTGGCCTCAACCTACCCATAGGAAACCAGGTTGGTAACCTCTCAGCGTTAAAAGTTGTCCAAAATTTAAATAAGTATTTTTCTATCATCCTTACAACATTGTCTATTTTATCTATACTAAATATCAACTTTGAAAAGTAAAAGCTACTCGACATAAAAAAAAAATTTTATCTGGAACTCTGTTTTACTCCTTGTTCGAGGACTCCACGGGGGTTGGGGCTTTAGCACTGGATCCTGGTGTCTCGCTTCTCCTCATGTCCTGCAGACTTTGTTCGATCCTACTCAGTGTCAGGTTGTTTCGATATGTTTGAATCTCAATTGTTGCTATCTCTATAAGGAGATCTGCTCTGCTAGGTTCCTTCACTTTGGTTTCCTTCTATCCTTCGTTTACTGCATGTTCTTTGTTGAGAGTCATGACTCGGGCCACTACATTCTTCATGACCCAGTATTTGCTGGATCATTTGTCTGAATAGAGTGTGGCGATCACAGGTGTTCCTCGGGTCTTGTACCATGTCTTCTCATTCTTCTATGGGAATATCTTGGTTGGTGATATTGTCATTTAGTTCTCTCTCCCAACCCGTTATTTGCGCTCTGACCTCGGGTGGATTACCTGCCATGTACGCATCGATAAGGGTCTTCATATGCTCTTGTCCCGTCTTTCTGCCTCTCTTGTGTTGGTCTCTGCTCGAGATTCCCACTCCCGTCCTCCCCCGGTGATCCATTTCTCTACTTTGCTTGATCCTTTGTTTCTCTTCTTAGCCACTTCTTTTCCATCTCTCGCCATTCTTACGTTGTCTCGGTTGCAGTTTTCTTCGCCCAATTCGCTTTCCTCTGTGTGCTTGCTTGCCTTCACACTATACTGGACGTAGATTATAATTAAACCTAAAACAATACCATAAGAAGTATCAGTAGTCTGAAGTTATACTTCCCATTCTGTCTTCTATTTAAGTGTTCCATGTTTGGTCTCTCGCTCAAGTCCTGGCGGCTTGAGTTTGCTTTTCATTTCCCCCTGACAGCTCTTGGGTTAGCATTTTGCAACCCCTCAATTATTTTTCTCTCATATTCATCTCTCCCCGTCTACCCTCACTCGGATGGTTTACCTTAGAAGACATACCAGGGAGTCTACAAAGGGAGACCATGTCCCTGTTCTAAATTGCACAAGGTTTCTTCATTCGTTCTCGCACCTCTCTATAGTCTTCACTCTAATTGAGCCCCTGGTTATCCTCTCAATTTTACTCTGGATATTTTAGTTAGGTTTCTCAGTGGCCCAGATGTCCCCTTTCTTAGCTACTGTGGCCTCCGAGGTAGTTTCCTCTCTATACCAGCGACCTAAATTATCCCCTCCGTGCCTCAGGAGCCACCTGGATGGATTTATATTCCTTCTCCCTTCTCCCTTACCAGGTTCTCTCTTCTCTCCCAGACCTCCCTCCTTCCCTCTCTGCGTTTTATTCAAGGGCGTTTCTTTATCTTTTGCTTCTCTCTCCCTTTCATACTCATCCCTGACCCAAATAGTGTTCCAGGAGACCCCGGTTCCGACTCTTTCTGAGTCCTGACTTTCCCAATTCTCTTTCCCTAGTACCACTGAATTTGGCATTACAGTAATTCTGATGTTAGGGAAATGGAGGAATACATACCGTCGACTTGAGTTGACACAGTTGCATCCACCACCTTTCGTTGCTCTTACCCTCGCTCTCTCTTTTTGCATGCAACCATCTTCTTTCTCTCTTGCCTTTTGTTTTAACTCGTTTTCCCTGCTGCCTTTTGTCACACCTCCCACCTGTCCTCCTAGTTTTCTCGCTACCCTTTTCCTCATTCCTACTCCTTGGAATGATGGCCCTCTAGCACTTCCAGCTCTGTCCTTCATTAACTCCCTCATGCCTTCGACTGCTCCTGTCATGGGTTCTTCTCTATATTCATGCCACTTGCTGGCATCAATCTGCTCGCTCTCTCGTTGGCTCCCATGCCTTCCTCTCTGCCTTCCCTTCGCAACCACACCTGTCTTCTTTCGGGGCTTTCTCCCTCCCTGCCCTGTCCTTCTACCTGCCCTTCCTGTTGTCCTCTTCCCCTGCATCCCGATGTGTTCTTTGTCCTTGTGCTCGAGTGGATGGTCCCTGACATCTCCACTTCCCATCATCGCTGGCCCACCTCCTCTTCTCTGTCACACCCCGATCAGGGGTTCTCCTCTTGCTCCTTGTCTTTTTCTAGTATTTCCACTAGTTTCTTCATTCCCTCCATTTGTAATAACTCTTCTTCTCTTATATCTAGGTTTCTACCTACCTGGCCACATCCCCAGTTTGCCAGATTGTTTGCTACCACGTTGCCCATCCTTCAGACATGTGTTGGGATAATGTATCCTATCTGTCGAATTAGCTTGTTGATCTCTTGGACCAGCCTTGCGGTCCTCCAGCTTTGGCTGATTTTTTCCCAATGCATTCCTTGTTGGAGATTCTTCACCATATCTATTGCCATTTTCGAGTCTCCTTCTACCTGCAGTCTTTGGAATCTCTCTCTTACCATGATTTCCAGTCCCCTCTTCATAGCATAAAGCTCTGCTTTGTTGTTGCTCGCATTACTGCAGTCCATAGCGTATAATCTGAGCGTTTTCCCTTTATCGTCTTTGAATAATCCTCCTATCGTCGTCGCCCCAAGGTTCCCTTTTGCAGCTCCATCGAACTTAAGTTTGAATGCTTTCTAAGGCCATTTCTAACAATTTGAAAACTCTCCATTGGGGGTATGATGCTTCCACGAGGAGGCGTTTAGCATACTATGTTTCAAGTTCAGACCTTTCATTATTCTTTCTTCCTGTGGATTGATTTTCAAATCCTCCTCATGCCATTTCTTTGCCAGTATTGTCTCTCTTATGTTCTGGATTATCTGTTTCTATCTCTCTTCTTCAGTTCTTCTTTCTTCTTTGAAGATCGGATTATTTCTTTCCTTCCATATTTCCCACAGGATGAACCCTAACGATAATCTCCAGGTCGATTCAATATTGTATTTTTGTAAGGCTTTTTCCGCCAATTATCTATTGTTGTTTTCATGTTGTTTGGATTCCTATCGCTTACTCCGAAGAGTTGATTATGGTTTTTCCACAGGTTATCAATGTATCTGCAAGAATTGGTCATGTGATCCATTGTTTCTTCTTGTTCTTTCCATAAGTTACATATCGAGGGTCCTTGCAACCCTTTTTTTTGCAATTGATCCCATGTAAGTGTGTGCCCATGGCGAAGGATCCACATGAAGAAGGCGACTTTCGGCCATGTCTTTTCTTGCCATATACTTTCCCAGATATATGTCTCCTATTGCCTAAGATGTTCTGCTTGTAGTTGATAACCCTCTTTAATTGTGAACATCCCTTTAATCCTGTATCCCCATATTAGTATGTCTGGGCCTTCTGATTTTGTGATTTTCCAGGTTGCCATCTTATTCTCATATAACTTCCACTGGGGTGTTTCTGGAGCTTCTGGCCAGTCTTGTTTTTGTTTCCACTTTCTCTAGTATTCTCCAAGTTTTATGCTCCAGAAGTTTTTAATTGTCTGTTCCCCATGGATATTGGTATATTGGTAGACTTCTTCTAGCTCAGGCTTACTAATTAGTTTTTCTCTCTGTTGCCACGCTTCTTCCCAAAATTTGGCTTTGTCACCTCCTCTAATTTCCCAGAAACTATGGTTTCTGATAAAATTTCTATTGTCTGAGGCTAAGTTCCATATTGTTGATCCTTTCTTGTTGTCTTGGAGTCTCAACTTTCCTTTTGTTGATCTTGGCATGTCATACTTCCTCTCCCATAATTGTTTCCATAGGTCTACCCCTCCCTGGATCCATCTCCACCATAACTTTGCTCCCATGACCTAATTGAGAATGTATGGATCTCGAAGTCCTAGTCCTCCTTCTTTTAGGGGTTTGCGGAGCTAGTTCCATGATAGAAGAGCCCATTTTTTTCCGTTCTAGGCCCTTGCCATAAGAACTTTTTGAATATGTCTATCATCTTTTGGCATACTATTTTTGGAGTCGCTTGACTAGTTAGTTGGTAAATCGGGATAGATTGTAGTACTGATCTTAGTAATATTACACAACTTGGCATATTCAGTGACCTGAATGTTTTGTTCTGCATTTTTGCTTGGATTTTTCCCAATAGGGGTTTCCAGTTTGCCACTCTATTTTGTTGATCATGTAACTGGACTCCTAGGTATTTCGAGGGAAAATTTCTTATTCGAAATCCCATTACTCTTGCTAAGAAAGCTTGTGAAGGTGTTGTTGTGTTGAAGAAAAATATATCAGACTTTTCTTTGTTTATCTCCATCTCTGAAGCACTAGTGAAGTCCGTAAGAATTTCCATAATTCCTCTGGCTTCCTTAAGTGATGCCTACCCATACATCATTATTTCATCTACAAATTGATGGTGAGTTAATGGTAAATCATTCCCCCATAGTTTGAGGCCAGTGTATTGTTCTCTTCGAACTTTCTCCTTTATATACCATCAGAGGCATTCTGCTGCTACGATGAACAGAAATGGGGAAAGCGGGTCACCTTGCCTGAGCCCTCGAGTTGCGTTGAACGCCTCTGTGGGTGATCCGTTGAGTAGAATTGACAGGACTGGAGTTGATACCATCGTTATTATCCAGCGTATCCATCTTGCATCAAAGCTGAATGCCTTCAATATTCTATGTAGATAATTCGAATTCAGTTGATCATAGGCTTTTGATAAGTCTAATTTAACCAGCATTCCTTTGGTTCTTTTTTATCTTTAATGAATGAATTGCCTCTTGTGCCACCAATATGCCATCTGTTATTTGTCTTCCTTTAGAAAACCTTGTATGTTCTTGACATATTAATCCAGGTAATATAGGTTTTAAGTGATTGACCATAATTGTAGCCATAATTTTGTATATGACATTACAAAGCGTTATTGGTTATGAACCCTTGCGGTTCTTTCGAATAATCTGTCTTCGGAATCAGGGCCAGAAATGTGGAGTTCAGGGTCGGGTGCATTCTTTTTGTGCGTTTGGACTCCTCAACTAATTCGCTATATCTTCGCCCATGAATGTCCATGTCGCTTGGAAGAATTCCGTTGTGTATCCATATGGCCCTGGTGCTTTGTTTCTTGCCATATTCCTTATGAGTTCTTCTACCTCTCTTTTAGATATTTCTCTTAGCAGGGCCATGTTCTGGTCTCTGCTCACCAGAATGGGGATGTGTTATATGATTTTGTTTTAATTCTCCTCCCTACTTATGTTAGGTTCCGTCAGTAGCCTTTTGAAGTGCTGCACTAACAAATTCTCCATGTCTTCAGTTTGAGTAAGTCAATTGCCTTGCTAATCTACTAGGGAAAATATCTTATTTTGTTGCCTATGATGGATCATTGCTTTGTGAAAAAACCTTGTATTTCGTTCTCCTTCCTTTAACCACTTCCTTTAACCATTGAATTCTGGATTTTTGCTTCCACAGTATTTCTTCTTGTTGTCTCCTTTCCTCCATTTTATTAATCAGCTACCCTTCCTCCTCCACTAGCAATTCACTTCTTCCTTCGTTGATAATTTGATGTTGTAATTTCTTCATCTTGGCTTGGATCCACTCCTATTCCTGATGTATGTTGCCGAATTCATCCTTGTTCCATTTCTTTATTTTCCCTTTTAGTTCTTTAAGTCTGAGTTGAAAGGAGTGCATTAGATTTCTCCCTTCTTTCTCACTCTCGTTCCATTACTCCTTCATTTTTTCTATAAGGGTCGGTTGTCTTAGCCAAAAGGCCTCGAACTTAAATGGTTTGTTTCGATTTCCTTGTTTCATTTCTACTTCTAGTTTAATAGGCTAGTGGTCCGACCCTAGACACAATAGAATTGTAGCCTCATAGTATACATCTTTGCTAATGAAGTTTTCTGTGACCAAGAATCTGTCTAGATGAGAAGCTATTTGTCTGCTCCCTCCCCTTCTATTATTCCACATATATTTTCCATTTATTGTTGGGATATCCACTAGTTGTAGTTCTTCTTGTATATCTCTAAATTTCTCCATTTCCAACTCTTTTCTTCGCAGCCCCCCTTTTTTCTCCTCTATTGTTGTTATCAAGTTAAAGTCGCCTGCTAACAACCAAAGCGTTTCTTTGTGTAGTTGTCTTAACATCTTTATTTGTTGCAGAAAATTTTCCTTTTCCACTGGTATGTGAGGGTCGTATACTGCAGAGACTAGGAACCATTCTTTATTTCCTATCAGGTGAAACCACCCCATGAGGATTCTCTTCATACCTATCCAGTAGTCCACTGTGATATCTATTGGGTTCCACAGTATTGAAATTCCACCTGCACTACCTCTCACATCTATAGTCATGCATTCATACCTTGGTTTTATTTTACTTAATATTTCTTCCATTTTCCCTCCTGTAATCTTTGTTTCTTGTAGCAGCATGAATTGGGGTTTTTCTTTTCTTAGTCTCTCAGTTAAGTGTCTTTGTTTACCTCTGCTATTGAGGCCTCTTATGTTCCAAGATGTAATTATCATTGGGACACTTTGTTTATTTGTTGGTATACGTTGATAGCAATACCACCCTGCCTGTATTCACCAACCTTTCTCTCATAATCTGTATGGATTCCTGTAGGTTTCTCCGGCCTCTTCTCTTTCCTCCTTTCATTTTATTTGAGTATTCTTGGGGGTTTTCTTGATGCATCCCCAGTTTTTCTGCCATCTCCACCTGTCCCTGTCCCTGCTTAGCTTGATATTGTTGGAATTTCTCTCTGTATAGTTTTTTTTTGTCTTCTGGTATAAATATTTCATCTAAGTGTCTCCATTCATTCAGCAGTTTCTTCAACAACTCCTCTTCCATGCTTAGTTCATGTCCCTTGCTTGGGTCAATTTCCATTGTGGTGTTTTCTATCCTCTCCCTGCCCTCCTTATCCTCTTTATCTACAACTCTCTTTGAGCTTTCCTCTTGGGGTTCAGTTTGCCTTGACTCAAACTACTCTCCTTTCCTTTTTCCTGGTAATCCATAGTTTGGACCTCATTTTCTTCTTCTTCTTCTCCCTGCAGCGCTTCAAAGTTGTTCGTTCTACTCGACTGAGTTTGATATTCTTTTTTCCCTGTGTTGGGAGTTTCTTTTGCTTGTCTCCTCTTGCTTTTCACTTCTTGAAACCCTTCCTTATCTTCTTGAGGTTTCCTCTATTGCTTGTGCATGTTCTCTCCTTCCTCTAGGTTCAGTGGACAATCCTTAAATAGGTGGCCATACTCATGACATATACGGCATCTGAACGGGATGTGTTCGTAGTCTAGGGTTTGTTGCCACACCTCTTCATGATATTCTAGTTCCACTGAGTCAGGTATAGGTTCAACTATGTTCATGTATACACATATTCTCGCATATGAAGTGTATCTGCCTCTTTTTGTCGTTTCTGCTATTTTGACAAATCTGCCTATCATATTTCCAATGCCCTCCAGTATTTATGGGTCCCATAAATCCATTGGGAGACCGAATAATCTAACCCAAACCGGGGCTACCAGAAATTTTTCCTTGTCTCGGTCATAACATTCTTCCCAATACCTCATAAACAAACCAGCATTATAATGAAAGTAAGGACCATTTTCAATTACTTTTTCTTTATCTTTCCAGTTCGAGAATATTACCGTGAAGAAGCCTCTAGCTCCCAGATTGAGCTCGATATGACCTTTGGGTTGCCATTTTTGTTGTATCCATTTGGTGAGGTCCTTCTCCGTCAGCCAGACTCCGATGAACTTACATATTAGTGCGTGGTCTTTCATGTAACTTCTGTATCGCTCAATTTGTTCATCAGGATGATGAATCTCGGTTTCTTTGTCGCACATGGTAGACATTTTCCTCTGCTGCCTGCCTGCCATCGCTCCCTGAGGACAGGTCCTGACATTTTGTTTGTATCTCCTGTTAGCTTTGGGTTGCTTGTGTTCTGGTGGGAATCCCCTGCCACCGCGTCTCTGTAGGAGGGGATCTCTCCCCCCCTTCCTCCTCTGTCATTCCGACCTTGTTACCGGCCTCCTAGTTTGCAGCTTTGCAGATGTTGTCAGAGTTTTAGGTCACAGTTCAGTTTAGCTCATGGCTGTCGCAATGCCATTAGGGTTGCAGAGTGATTTTCAGAGAATTTTCATCAACTTTAATCCCTAAATAATAATGTAAACCCAAAATTTTCATGTCAAAAACTTTCAATAATTCTCTTTTAACAGACGCTATATAGTCATCATTGTTTCATGTGATCGTCAAATCATCTACATACACAACCAAATATACAACTGATTTTCCAATTTTCTTAACAAAAGAGTTGCATCATCCAGATCAAACAACTTATAATTCAACTTGAGAAGGTGTTCAGTTAGTTTTTGATACCATGCATGAGATCTTTGTTTTAGTCCATACAAATCCTTAACCAACTTACATACCTTTTTCTCTTTTCCTTTAATAGAAAAAACTTCACGCTAAAACATATAAACATCCTCCTTCAAATCACCATTCAAAAAAGTTGTGTTAACATCCATATGGTGTATCTTCCAGCTATTCTGAGCTGTAAGAGAAAACATATTTTTAATCGTGCCCCATTTTGTTGTAGGAGCAAATGTCTCTGTGTAGTCAACACCTTTCTTATGAGTGTAGCCTTTTGCTACAAGCCTTGCCTTGTATTTATCAAGCGAACCATCTACTTTGTATTTGATATTATACACCCATTTGTAACCAATGGGTTTGACACCTACAGGAGGATCCACTAACCTCCAAGTTTCATTCTTAATAAGTGCATCATATTCCTTTTGCATTGCATCCTTCCATTCATCACAATTAGCATCTGCTTCAAAACAACTAGGTTTGCTAATTGTACAATGATTTAATTCATAGTCATGAGAAGCATTACCTGAATCACCTTTAGAAGACTTTCTTGTTTCAAAATCATCATACTTGCTTGGAAATTTTTGAGCATGTGTAGATCTTTGTAAAGGTTGTTGAAGTGGTTGTGATGGTTTTTCATCCTGAAGTACAGGTTCTTCAAGAACACTTTTTGACCCTATAGAAACAACACTATCCTCCAAGTTTTCTTCAACAAAAACATCCTCATGAGTCAAAGATGGAAAAACCACAGACTGATCCAGAATGGGAACCCCCCCTTCAGTATGTGGAACATCACTATCAGATTCAAAATATAACTTTTTAGATGCAAATTTCTCCAAATGAACCAGCTGCCTATCAACAGTTGAATTATCTTTATCTGATTCAAGAAAAATAACATCTCTAGAAAGAATAAACTTCTTATTTTCTTCATCATACAGTCTGTATGCTTTGGAAGTATTAGAATAATCCAAAAATATACATTTTCGACTTGTTGCTCCTAATTTATTTCATTGTTGCTTAGGAATCAAAGCATAACATTTTGATCCAAAAACTCTGAAATGTTGAAAAGTTGGGAGTCGATCATACCAAAATTCATAAGGAGTCTTGTTGTTAATAACATAATAAGGACAATGATTTATAATATAAGTTGCACAAAGAATTGCTTCGCCCCAAAACATCAATTTCGCATTCTTAAAAAACATCATAGATCTAATCATATTAAGCAAAGTTCTATTCATTCGTTCATAGACGCCATTTTGTTGTGGATTATAAGGTATGGTAGTATGATGTTTGATTCCATTTTCCTATAAAAATTGTTCAAAAACATGAGAAGTATACTCGCCATCGTTATCAGTTCTGAGAATGCCTATATTTTGTTGAATTTCATTTTTAACCATCAAATGAAAAGTTTTAAAAACTTCAAACACTTGTGAATTATCTTTCAACAAATACTCGTAACACATTCTCGAGTAATCATCAATAAATGTCAACACATATTTATTTCCATTTGTAATTGAAAAAGGCATAGGTCCACATAAATCTAAATGTATAAGACCTAATTTTCGTGAAGATCTAAAATAAGAACTATGAAAGGTTGTTTACAATGTTTTCCCGGGAAATGTGATGATCATGCCAACAATGAAGAAGAGTTAGATTGGTAAGCCATCTTAAGCATCAACATTATGATCAATATACAACCAACGTTGTCAACATAGCAAGGCCTTGACTAATACGCTCTATCTCTTTATAGATTAGAGCACAATGCTGGGAGGTTTTACGTGGGATACCACACTACCTCTTAAGGCACATACCCCATCTGGATGTTCGCAAGGTATGTCTTTCTAGGACCATTCCTGTCTTGGATTTACACATCCTCAAGGAATTTCCTCCTCGACTACTCTTACCTATTGGATGCCCTCCATCATCCTCAAAGAGTATCGATCACTAGACTACTTCCTATCTCGAATTCCAAATCCTCAAGGAGTATCTGTCTCAGATGCTTACCCAATCCTCTGGACATCATTCTCTCCTTATGGCCTTCACTAAGACTTATGGCTATTAGTTCTAGTCTAGTGCATGACACATGAAGGAAAGAACTATATCTGTCACTGCCTCTCAACTATCGAGGATCTCCCTCTCAACTAGGGAGAAGTATCAATCATCAACTACTATGATAGTAGCTCTCAGGGCTCTGTCATCATCACACGTGCGAGCTTTCTTTGAACCTCACAAAGTCCTCTATAATATATATACAACATCATCATGTTACCATAGAACCTTTCTTGTTGATAACTTCTTTGTAGGGCATAGGCCATCTTCTACATCACTTCCCATAGTGTTGAACCAACATGCATGTCATCCTTTTTCTTCCTCGGAAAACGATCTTTTAGTCCACATCTGGTTATCCTTCATACAACTGCCTCTTTTAGGTCCTACTTCTTTCATGATTCCATCCAATCACATGAGTACTAGTTGTAGATGACTTTCTACAACCCCCTTTCGGTAGCCCTGTTTCAACTCAACCAGATGAGTTCAAAAATAAAAATAAATGTTAAATTAAAGTTACCTCTTTATGATGGCCTTTTTCATGAACTAATCATCATCTAGCTCGAACATGATCATCAAACCATCTGCAACCTGCTATCATATCTGTCCTTGTGGAGTACATCAGCTCCTTAGACTAAGTACCAAGGCAGCAACCCAATGGAGTCATCATGTCCTTAAAATGAATATTTTTCATATAGCAGGATTGAGTAGAACCCAGTATATCATGTCTTTATCAACATCAAGATCTTCCTTCAATCTTTATCAGAGTCTTTAGCGGAACGTATCTTAGCCAATCATCTAGCCCTGCTCCTCTTTTTTAGGATGAGGTCCATTGTGTTGCAACTGAAACAACAAGCTTCTTAAGAGGCCTGCTTCAAAAACATATAGAACGGATAACACTCATTATGGTCATTCTTCCAAGCTGAAGAAGTCAGTCCATGACATCACAAAGGAGGATCCAAAAATGATCCTTATTTGCAGCAAAATCTTCATATCGGCTAGCTAACTGCTATATCAGGTTCATGAATTCTTCCATATATTGTTATTAACTCCTCCAAGTGTTGTCCTCTGAGATAATTCTAGGTTAGGTAATTATGCCAGAGCATTTAAAATGTTTTGTTGTTTTTAATTTATGGATGACCAATGTTTTAAGCTTATGTAAACATGTACTACATCCTAAATTGCCTTAATACAATGAAAGGGTTGATTCTTTACATCTAAACAATGATTTAGAGTTTAAAAGATTTGAAAGGAAGAATTCTAAGAAGCTATGAGTTAATTATTCAAATAGAATATTTAAAATTATCATAAGAAAAGATGCTAGTAAACTATGTTCATTGCCCAACAAAATGCATTTAAGTTTATGAAGAAGTGACAATTAATTAATGTAGAGGAGTTAACTTAGACAGATATTCTAATAAACTAATCTCTGTAATATATAATAAATTCACAGGGGATTTAAGATAGACTGATATTTAGTTATATCTTACCCAGATTTCTTCAATAAAAATAAATACATGTAGAAACAACAAAATGAAATGAATAACTTTAATGAATGAATGAATTGAATTGATTTACAATCAGCAATGAAGCTCAAATAAATAATACAAATGTATTTACAGAATCAGCAAGTTTCTACTAAGAAATAGAAACATCAAGTTTCTACTAAGAAATAGAAACAACAAGTTTCTAATAAGAAACTACTAATAAGATCACAGACGATCTTATCCAAATGAAATACATAAATGAGCATTAAACATTAAAATAACATTATTCTAATACCCTTCCTTAATGCTCAATCTATTTACAACACCTATAGACCCCCTGAATTTTACAAACTTATCAGGACCAAGGGGCTTGGTGAAGATGTCTGCTGGCTTCTCTGTTGTGGGAACATAGAGAAACTAAATGGATTTGTATTCAACAAGCTGTCGAATGTAGTGACCATGGGTTTCCACATGCTTTGTTCGTTCATGGAAGACTGGATTTTTGGTGAGTTTGAGCACTCCCTGATTATCATGGAGCAAGGGAGTAGGACCTGCCTAGGAAACATGCATATCCGCAAGCATACGTCAAAGCCAAACTGCCTCTGATACTCTGCTTCTATCGAGGAGACAACCACTGCCTACTGCTTCTTACTAGTCCATGTGACAACACCGGATCCCAGACTAAACACATACCCAGCTGTAGATTTACAGTCATCAACCGAACCTGCCCAGTGGGAATCTATGTAACCACTGAGTGTAGGATCTGAACTCTGATTGTAAAAAATTCCATAATCAAAAGTGCCACTCACATAACGCAACACACACTTTGCTGCTATCCAATGATCAACCTTAGGAGTTGTCATGAAGCGTGAAATGTAGCTCACTACAAAACTGATATCAGGTCTAGTGGTAGTAAGGTAGATGAGGCTACCCACTAATTTCCTGAATAAAGATTCATCTACAAGTGGTGAGGGTGACTGAGCTGAAAGTTTGAGCCCTGGTTCCATAGGAGTCGTGGCAGGTTTGCAATCCCGCATTCTGACCCTCTCACAAGACTTCTGGCATACTTGGACAGAGAGAGAAATATGTTGTTCTCAGTCTGCTAGACTTCAACCCCCAAACAGTAATGAAGAAGTCCCAAACTTGTCATATCAAAAGTGTTGCACAAATCCTGTTTGATCCCATGGATCAAATGTGCTGAACTGCCAGTAATGATAAGGTCATCCACATAGACAACCACAAACAGAATATCATCACCAGTATGCTTGATATATAGGTTTGCATCAGATGGACTCCGCTGAAAGCCATGATTTGTTAGGTACTTATCAATTTTCATGTACCAAGCCCGAGGGGCTTGTTTCAGAGCATAGAGTGCTTTGACTAATCTATAGACTTATTGTTCTTGACTGGCAACCTTGGATCCAGGAGGCTGCATCATGTAGACTTCTTCCTGTAAGTCACCATTCAGAAAAGCACTCTTTACATCCATCTGATGGACTTTCCAACTGAACTGAGCTGCTAAGGCAAGGACGAGCCGTATGGTACTCATTTTGGCTATAGGAGCAAAGGTCTCCTCGTAGTCTATGCCTTCCTTCTGTGAGAACCTCAACCAACAAGGCGAATCTTATACTTGTCTAGGGTTCCATCAGCTTTGTGTTTCACTTTATACAGCCATTTGCAGCTAATGGGCTTCTTCCCTACAGGAAGATCAAAAAGGGTCCATTTGTGATTCTTCTGAAGACTCTAGAATTCAGCTTCCATAGCCTATTCCCACTCAGGTATACCCTTAGCCTCTGAATAGGTTTCAGGTTTAGAAACACTGTGTAGGTTAGACATAAGAGCAAAATTTATTGTAGGCTACTATTTTCTCTTATTTCTGGAAGTTCTACCTTCAAGGAGCTCATTATCTCGAAGATAACCAATAGTTTTAGCCCACCATTTAGGATAGAGAGTAAAAGAACCAATATCTGGAGTAGGTGGAGGAGGCTCAGGAACAACAGGAGCAGTGAGAGGAGGATTATTTTATGGAGGGAACTAAGATAGTGCATCATCAAATACTGATGCTGCATTATCCCTCCCATCAGGTGGACCTAGCGAAAGAAGAACACTATGAGGTTGATCCTCAGAACACTACTCAGAAGGAGGGGACTAAAAGAACCCTCTATCTTCATCAAATACTACGTCCCGACTGAAGATAAGATGATCAGTGTCTATATTTATCATCCTATAGGCCTTGTGGTGATCACTATACCCTGTCATCATGAGTTTCTGGCTTTTGGAATCCAACTTAGAGCGCTTAGAAGCTGGAATCCAAACATATACAACCGAGCCAAAAACTTTGAGGTGACTGATCTTAGGCTTACGGTCAGACCAAACCTCTTCTGGAGTCTTCCCCTTAACATCCTCAGTAGGTGATCAGTTAAGAAGATAGACAGCAGTAAACACTACTTCAGCCCAAAATTTGTTCAAAACACTCTTGTGTTGTAACATGGAATGAGCCATTTCAACAACCGTACGGTTGTGATGTTCGACAACATTGTTCTGCTAAGGAGTGTAGGGTGTATTTAACTAGCGTTTGATGCCATGGGTATCACAGAAGTTTTAGAAAGCAGAAGAACAAAATTCCCCCCCGTTATCTGTCCTAAGAGTTATGATATTACAACCACACTCATTTTCATCTAAGGACTTAAACTTCTGAAAGATACTAAATACATCAGATTTATGTTTTAGAAAGTACACCCACATATTTCTACTAAAATCATCTACAATGAGCAAACAATATTTGCAACCAGTAATTGAAGATGTATTCATAGGACCACAAATATCAGCATGAATTAACTGGACTACCTTAGATGCGCGCCAAGATTCTCCATCCTTGAATGAAGACTGATGTTGCTTGCCATCTTGACAGGTGTCACACACTCCCAAATGCTGAGTCTGAATATCAAGTAACCCTGACACAAGTCCCTCCCGAGATAGGTAAGAGAGATACTCAATGTTAAGACGCCCATATCTCTGATGCCACAGAGTGCTGATGGGAGAAACATGAGCTACTAGAACCACTTCTGGAGAGTCACCAGTGTCAAGAAGCTTGTATAGGCCATGATCCTCTAGGCCAATAGCAACCGTAAGATGAGTTTCCTTGTCAATAATGGAGCACTTATGCACACTGAAAACAACATCGAGCTAAGGAGAGTTCGTCATAATCTGGCTGACAAATAGTAGATTAATTTCCATAACAGGAACATAGTAGACATTCAGGAAGATGAGTGTGTGCCCATCAGACTGCATCTGAACTGTACCTCTACCAACCACTGTGTACTCCTCACCTCCGCCGAATACCACAGAATCACTGAAAGATGAGAAGTCAGTAAACCAGTCATGCCCATGAGAGAAATGACGTGATGCACCAGAGTCAATGTACCAGGCAGAAGACGGGGCATGAGTTGAGGACCTCTTAGCCATAAAGGCGTAAAAGGCAGATTCATTCTACTCGGAATGTTCTGCAACATTTGCTTTTTGATGAGACCCTCCTGCTTCTTCTGTTCAGAAGCAATCCTCTATCGGCAATCTTTCTTCATGTGGCCGAACTTGTGACAGTAATTACACTCCACATTTTTCTTCTTAGCAGGATCAGAAGGCTGAGAAGAACCTTTCTACTAAAAGGACTGAGAGGACTGATATTTGGCAGCAAAAGCATTTTCTTAGGAGGCTAATGAAGCACCACTACCAAACTGTTGTTTCCAATGATCCTGCTGCAGGAGTTTGGTGCATAACTGTGGAAACTTCAGATCAACATTAGTGGAGGTAACGTTGAGTGTTTCTATGAAGTGCTCATAAGGTTTTGGTAGACTTTTCAGAGTGATGACTACCATATCTTCTTCCTCCATAGTCCAACCAATGGCTTCGAGCTGATCTCGAATGTCTTTAATCTTGTTAATATGTTCCTGTAAAGATATACGTTTGTCCATCATGATGGAGAACCACTGATTCTTTAGAAAGAAAGCTCTGCTCTTGTCGGATGTCCCGTGCAATTCCTTCAAATGTTGCCAGATTTCGGCAGCTGTCTTGCCAGAAGGAATCTGTGGTAACTGATCATCAGTGACAGAGAGTTTGAGAAGCATAACAACCTCTCGATTTCGATCATCAAACTTATCTTGATTTGCACCAGTTGTACCAAGACTGAACTCTTTGCCCAAACGAGCTGGTCAAGATGCCTATATTAAAAAATGGTCAACATTCTTTGTTTCCATATGTTATAATTGGTGCCATTAAAGTGCTAACTACCTTCCAACATCAGGTTGGTTAGTGAGGCCATCTGCACATTTCCCAAGACACAGAAAACAACAAAGGATTCCAACACGGATTGCAATGCAGATGCCGGTTGATTGGGACAAAATCTGACAGGTGCAAAAATTCCCCATGCTCAATAATTACACCTGCATAAAAATACATGTCAAATCAGCGACTTCTGAAAAGTCTGAAATGGAAATTCCCTCGCCCCCACCGATTATGAAATCTAGAGAATTTACGTTGACTTGATTTGCCCTTTTATGCAGCCAACAATTAATTCAAGAAATGACATTTTGAATAGGGGCCCCAATGTTGTAATTTGAAAAGTTGAGGAGAATAGTTCAAATGAACTCAACTCCTCTACTTTATTATCTCGACCCCTTTTCAGCATAGAAGAACTTCGACCAGCAAAATCTTCACACTCTACCAGCAATAAAGGACACTCTGAATACATTGTATAAGAGGGATGATAGACACAGTAGATAATAGGCCTGGTAACGAAGTGTATAAATGTCCCTTTTTTTCTGAAGTGAACACATCATACCCAGAGATAACTCATCCTTTAGAGGAGTACCCGCGAGCAAATTTATATGAATAAACTCAGCCCATAACAACAATGTGACTCAATGTGACTTTGTGGAGGATTCTTTATGTCGGAATTGCCTTCCGCGTGTGGGCCTACCAGTGAGCAGGTTCCGTCAACAAATGGAAATAAGACAGCCTCTGACGATAATGATGAACCGAGGCCATGGAGCTACCAATCAAGCTTTCTTTCGGCATGTAACAAATGGATTTCGCTGAAGGCACGGAGCAAGAGGTCCCGCACCAGTGGCCACGATTGGTCTTTCAACAGCCCGCTTCTTCACCCAAATCCCAGTTTCAAATCCGATGGTGTGTTTTTCACACAGTCTTTGGACTCTTCTTGCTTAGATTCTTCCCAACCCCGGCTCGCAAAGAAATTATTATCCCCAAAAAATATTATTATTGTTGTCGGGATTGATTTCAAGTTGACCTTAGCAAATTCGAGCCTGGAAATTTTGTGTGGCTGCTTACAAAAATTCACAATAAAATGACCACATGAATACAACGGTATCTGATTAAGCGACTCATGCCAGGTTCTTGATCCCCCACAAATTTAGTTGCTACGATTCGACCTCTCGGATTCCCAAATTGAATCACGCATTCGACACACCTTTCGCTACCATGGAAACTAGTCGGACAGTGGAAGATTAAATGCACACGTCAACCATGAAAGTATAAATGATAACTTCAAATTCGACCAAGCACCCGTGTGGCTTCTCAGGGCGAGATTGTGCTATTGCATCTCAGAAATTGTGACACCCAGTAAAAAAAAAATCAGACTCCCGGAGAGCAATTTCGAAATGAAGCACAAAATTTTTCAAGCAATGAAAAATTATTTCGAAAAAAATACCCGAGCTATGATACCATAATCAATGAATGAATTGAATTGATTTAAAATGAGCAATGAAGCTCAAATAAATAATACAAATGTATTTACAGAATCAGCATGTTTCTACTAAGAAATAGAAACAAGAAGTTTCTAATAAGAAACTGCTAATAAGATCACAAACGATCTTCTCTGAATAAAATGCATAAATGAGCATTAAACATTAAAATAGCATTATTCTAATAAACTTAAGAAAAGCTCACAAATATTACAAGTTGTTTAAAGCAAATCCAGAATCCTTTCATTAATATCAAACAACTTCAGATACATGTAATTCTGCTCAAGAAAACTTATCCCAAGGGTTCAACCTTTTACAATTCGATTTTGGGAAAGCAAATCCAGAATCCTTTCATTGATATCAGACAACTTCAGATACATGTAATTCTGCTCAAGAAAACTTATCCCAAGGGTTCAACCTTTTACAATTCGATTTTGGGAATATTTATAGAATTTTTTCACAAAATATCTAGACTTAAATATCTAAAACTGTTTGAAAATATCTAAAAACTATTTTTTACAAAAATAGTGCAAAAACATAGGGAAATAAAACTGCTGAAGCTGTTGTCACTGCTTTCGAGGATTTCTGGTGTTGATGTGTGTTGATTAATCTGCTACTCTGCTGCTGATAACTGTTGATGACTGCTGACTCATATACCCTAGTAAATTACATAGTTCTTCCCACCTTTCTTCATTTGGAATTGTATATTTGACCAATTTTCTAAATGTTTCATCTACCTCAGTGTATTTTTGAAAGTTGGTTTAACCAAAAATAAATGATTTATCTCATGCTTGATGAATAAATCATAGTTGAGGCCTTCCATAAAAGCTTTACCTGTGATTTTAGCTTTAATCTTTGAAAATCTGGATTTATCCTTGCAATTGAATATAATTCCCTTTAATATTGTTTTAGATCAATCAATTTATCTCCAATTCCCTTTAATCCGGGCAGTCCTTTTTGATGTAACATAGAGAATTTTTTGTGAAACCTCTAGATACTTGATTCGAGGTTATGGCACTTGTTTTCTAGTTGCAACATCAAATTTTTCTTAGTGAGAATCCTTCTCACTTCCAAAATAGTCTCTATTCTATCCTCTATGTTATATTCTTCCAGTTCATCTTTGGTTTTGGAATTCAAAACCCTTATCAGTGTATTTTATTTTCCTGGTTTTAAACCCAATTCCTTCTTCACATCTGCTATTACTTCTTTGGCTCTCTGCACTAGTTCATCTTGCTCAAAGATGATCTCAATTGAAGGCCATATATCAGTGATGGCCTCATTTATTTCCATCCAGATACTTTCCTTAGCCTGTGTAATGGTGTTAGCTATGACAGATTGGTTTTCTAAGAATTCAATTCTTTGTGTAAGCCTATGTGTCTTTTGCAACTAAGCTAAATATACATTACCAATATTCAGTTTTTGTTCTTGTAAATTATTAAGCTGAGTTCTTAACTTCTCAACTTCCTACCCCTTAATTGATAAATCTTCCATTGCTTTTGCAAGGTATGTTGCTAAATTAGTTGATTGAGTTTCCACTATTGAAATGGTTGTTGATGTAGATGTTGTTGTTGTTGTTGTAGCTGTAACTAGGATTGCTGTCACTGGAACTGCTGAAAGAGCAACATTTTTCTCTTGGGTTCCCTGTTGTTGTTTTCCTTTAAAAACTTTTCAATCTCAGTTTCCATTTTTTCTATTTGTGCATTTTGTTCAATTATGATTTTGAACATGTTCTCTTTATCCTTTTCTAGCTGTCCTATTTCTTTAATCTGTGGATCTTCTATAGAAGGAAGCTTAAGTTGTTTTCTCAAAGAAACTATGTTTGCATTCTTTCTCCTGATTACCTCTTCTACTACATTGACATTGGTGGGAGCATATCCCAGATTTACCACTAAATCCTCTAAAGATTTGACCCTTATATGTTTAGCTAAGGAAGATATTTTTTCTATCTTCAACTGAGACTAAATATTTTCTAATGATGCTTGAAGCTTAGATACTATCATAGCTAAAATTGTGAGAGAAGAATATATCATCAGTCCAGATGTTCATGTAAATCAATCTGGTCAATAGGATGAATTAAATTTGCATCAAAATAAAACATTGATTTAGTGTAATCATCTGCACTTTTAGGATGAGTGATTTTGGGATACAGGAAGGCTATTTGCATCTTTCCCTTCTTAGTGTCGAAGGAAAAAAGTAGCATGTGTTGTGAATTTGATGTTTGTTTCTAGAATTATAAATAAGTGGAAGCTTTCAAAGCTTCATTCCTCTACTTAATTTCCTTGTAAAATTTAAATATGCTCTGTTCTTTCTGAGTCTGCTGCAATTCTCCTATCTAAGATGATGATACATCTAGACTGGCTAAAGACATAGGAGATCCTACAGTCATTCCTTCTATCCTAGGAGATGATGGCACAAACGGGCCTATCATGACAATTGGGTGTTGCTGTGTAGTATCTTCTTGCTGTGTTTCACTTGTATGATTTGTCTTCTGCCTCTTAGTGTATATTTTGAATTCTCTGGCTGAAATTTCTGTCACCATAGGGGACTTACTGTCCCTTGGCCTTTTGTCTTGCTTTTCTTCTGATATAGGAGTCTGTGATGCTGTAGATGATATAACCTGCTCTTCTTTCTCCTGAAGTGTATTCTCCTGCCATTCATCCTAGTTCATGTATTGTTCTATCTCAGGCCTAGGAGTGTGAGCATATGGGGTAGTTTTTTGCTCTACCCTTAATTTTGAAATCACTCCTAGGGGATCATATGACCAGGTGAAACTAAGTTTGAAATTCATATGTTTCAAAAGAGTTTCTGCTTCCTTCCCTGCTGATATAGAATTACAGATAAAAGGCCCTACTTGAGTTTTGATTTTAAATTGAGCCTTCTTCTTTTCTGCTACAAAATGAAGTTGATCCATGTTGATCATTTTTCTGATATATTCCAATGCAAAAATTCAGATAGGGACAAACTTAGGTAATCTATATGGAGGTAGTTCACATCCATAGATCCTAATCTCTATATAATTTTGGTATAAATACCAATCTCCTGTTCTAGTTTGTTCACTGAGATGTATGATTTTTCTGATCTCTAGCCCAATCCTTGGTTCTACATCACTGTTTAATAAGCAAGAAACAACATATAAAAAACTGATCCACAAAGTCATTGAATGTGAATTCAGTGGTGTTCTTCCTTACCAAGGAAGTCCAGTGGATTACTGATTGTGGATTTTCTTGGCTGTCCATCTTCTGTAAGGGAAAATAAAACCTCCCTGACTAATAAAACAAGAACAAATATACTAAAACATAAGCATATTTGAACACTCCTTCTGTAGAGAACTTCATGAATTGATTATGCTAAGTATTCACTGTAATTGAAGATAAGAGATGGCTTTTCATTTACTGAGAAAACTGACAAGAAACCTATAAAAACCTCATCGACCCACTGATCAGAATAATAACCTAACAGACATGAGACAATGGATATTATCTGCTTGGTCATTTCTGGAAACATAGATGATTGATATGGTGGGTTGGTTTTAGGCAATTGAACATTTTCTAGTAGAAAGGTTTCAAAAATCTTGGCTCTTTGGGGAAAGTCAAGATTTTTATAGATATCCATGAGGGATTTAGAAGAAAATGGATGCGAGGGTTCAGGGTTTTGAATCTGTAACATTTGATTAATTGATTCAGCAGTAATTATAAAAAGAACTTCATTATTTTGGGAAACCACTGCTCTTTGACTGGGAACATACCTAACATGACACCATGAAATGAAATTAGGGAAATGATGGGTTTGTGGAATGATAAACTGAGGTAAAGATGAGTGCCAGAGGTTTAATTCATCACTTAGGTCTAAAAAACTATGTTTTAACCAATTGTGGAGTTCATAAAGATTGAACTCACAATTGATTTCAGAAACTTTATAAAGCTAGTCAATTAATGGCTGATGGTCCAAGTCGATAGTGGGAGGAAACATGGGGTTTTCTAAAGCTTTTGATTTCTTCTTGATAGACATGTCTGAAAGAAAAGGACTAAGAATAACTATAATTACCCGTAGGAAACTATTCCCTTATTGACTGATAGCTGGAATGGTCTCTTAAATTCCACTTGTCACTTTGGCGGGTTCGGCTTGGTCATTGGTAGCGATGGTTCGGTTTATGACTTGGCGGAGCAGGGAGAAAATATCAACAATCGATAATTTTAAACGAAACATAAAAATGTTTTTATGTTGGTTACATGATTTATCCATTAAACGGGCGTGGGGGCATTAATGTATAACGAGTAATCTTATAACGGGAATATGGTTGGTGAATGGAGAGTTGACAGTTGGCAGAAACAAAGGTTTATTTAAAATAGGTGGGAGCGGTGTAACGGGTGTATGGACGGGAGAGAGCGGGTTTCAGAGGGGGTAGAAGGTGGTTTGTGGTTTTGGAGTGAGGGGGTGCAGAGTGAATGTGAGAGGGGCACGTGGTGGAGGCAGTATGAGGGTTGACCGCTTTTCGCACCCCCCTGTTCATTAAACTTCGAATGGGCTTGGGGGGTGTGGAGCGGTCTACGAGCCATTCATCTTTCACACCGCAGATCATATCCGTTAGAGTTTTATTGCATTTCACAGAAAACGACAAAGAGTCTTGTCATGGGTTTATTACAAAATAAACTTTTTTTGTTTTAATTTAATCACGTTTAAGCTTTTAACTAAACCTGATTAATTTATTGAAAAAGAGACGCATTAACAAGCACCCTACATTTTGGGATTTTCTTCATATTTTCTATTTTTGTCTATATTTTTCTTTTTGTCATCATTTCTTATATATATATATATATATATATATATATATATATATATATATATATATATATATATATATATATATAGATATATAGATATAGATATTTATAAAAACATCTAACCTATCAAAACAATCTATATTACAACACCAGGCATCCATAGTTGCATAATTATATCATGAATCTATCAGAGTGTCCAAGGATCCAAGCGTCCTTATAGTTTGTTGCTTCCATCATGCTCACAAAAATAGAGGATATTCTTATCCTTTACTTCTTGTACCTGTAGCATTCATTGACAAGTACACCCAAGCAAAATATACAATAATAAAAGCATTATGTCAATCTATCAATCTAAGGTTAACATGAGACTTAGAGGATGTTCTCCTAGGGTTTTCAAGTACCAACCCTAGACCAAGGGTTCCATATATAACTTATCAACCTTATCCATGCCTACTTGACATGAACCCTAGATTGTACACACACCCTAAAGACCAAGGGTTAGGGTTTCTTTGAGGGAACAAAGTTAGGATTTCCATATGACTAGGGTTTTACTTATAAGTTATGCTGTTGAAAGCTTTCAGATATCACTACCTATATCAATAAATTTAACAACAAACCCTAGTACTACAAACCCCACAATAGTTCATGTTGGACCCTTAATAAAATATACCATACATACCTCACGGTTACATACCTTTGTTGTAGTGGCCTGCAATTCTAGATGCGATGGATTCTTCATTGCTTTTCCTCAAGGTGTGCATCTTTCTTATCTTTTCCTGCTTCAAGAACTGTATAATATTTCTCTTCTACTTGTTTATCATTGATGCACAGATCTAGAGGACTGACAGTAGCGATATATCAATTACCCGGGAACCTCTAGAGGTTTTCAAAATGTTGACAATGACAAACTCATCTTTTACTATCAGTAATGAGAACCTTCCTTCAAGTCATAACATCGTGACCCTACTTACTCCCTCTGGACTGCTATCTCTTCAAAGTCAACAAACCTTTGCTTCTCAGCTGGCTACTTTGAACAGGTCACACTGGACTGACTGATATAGGTGTAATAATACTTCTAATGCCCAAGAATTTTTCTACAAAGAGTTGACTTATAATGACTGTCAACAATCCCAAAACTATCCTGCACTTATGGTGTCATTGTCACAAATATGTGACCTCACCTTCTATCTGTAGTTAGTCCTTTCAACGTGACAATTTCATTAATATACCTTCGGATTAGAGACCCTTGACTATTTCTTACAAGGCTACACTTAACAACGATTTCAAAAATATCACTACTGCAAATCCAAAACAGACGTACCCTTTCAATGTTACCACAGGTTGGCTCATTGTTTGCTTGGGCTATGTATATATATGTGCCCAAAAATCATCACTGCTATGCATAGACTTTTTGTCTTCTTATGCCATTGTCCAGGACTATGAGCAAGGTAATGAGCCTTCTCTTATATGCTTAGAAACACTTATGCTGCTTCTCTAGTTGTACAAGGGACTCTAAGATGATAGGCCAAATGTGACGTCCATTCAAAGTCTCCCTCATGCACAAAAACATAAAAGGAGTCTCGGCTCCTCTTCCTTGGTGACTGAGGCTCGCATTGAGTCCTTTTGAAAAGTGTTTATGCTCAGAACAAGAGGAGAACCAGGCTCCTTTTCTAGCCTTCATTTGCAAGCTAATTGTGCTAAGGATTTCA
Organism: Pinus tabuliformis; assembly: GCA_031772625.1. Lineage (NCBI taxonomy): Eukaryota > Viridiplantae > Streptophyta > Pinopsida > Pinales > Pinaceae > Pinus > Pinus tabuliformis. The sequence goes on along the minus strand of CM062807.1, from coordinate 1,180,716,933 downwards.
ATGAAGAGTAGTTCGGACCTCATGCTTAGGTATAGAGAAGACCTTTATATATCTTGTACAGATGTAGTGTATAAGTTTCACTTGACAGTGAGACTGTGCTTTAGAACTTTGGTACTTTTGTCTTATGCCCAAAATATCCCTTCAACAAATTTGATCTTGGAAGTAATATATGCACAGGTGTAGAAATGATCTTGGTGCTTCTTCCAATGAAGAATTTATGCACAGGATTATATCACAGAATTGCGAACCTCTGATAGAGGACTTGAGTCCTTTATAGGGCTATATATATGACACATAATACCACAGAAACTTTAGAAATAATCCTTCAAAACTGTTAAACACACATGGGCAACAACAGAATCTGAAGGATAAAACATGAGAGTAATTTTATTAACAAATCATATACATTTATAGTACATGGTTTGACCATTGTGTTTCAAATCCCAAGGTCTTTTGGACTTCCTTTTGTCTATTCGGCTTCCACACTAACCCATTGAGGATTAGGTGTCCAAAATTCCCCCCCTTAATCCAAAGGGTTATGTATGAGTCCAAGAAGAGAGGTGTAATACAAAATGTGCAAAAATGCATGACAACACTAGGTTGAATGTGCTCTCTGAAATGCTGGTATAAAGGGCGATGGTTTAAGGATGACCACTAACACTAGAACGCTTATTGCAGTTCTCGGAACTCTTCCAATACTAGCAAGAAGTTGAAGTCTTCTACTAGAGGAAGTGATCCTATTGTTTTGAAGAGGGAAACCTTCAACCATGAAAGGGAGGTCTCAACCCACATAAAGGGAGAACTTCAACCTGAAAAGGGAAGTCCCAACCTGTGATGGTTTAAGGATGACCAACAACTCTGGAATGCTTAATGCAATTCCTAGAACTCTTCCAAAACTGGCAAGAAGCTGAAGTCTTCTGCTAAAGGAAGTGTCCCCAATTCTATTCCTGGAATTCTTCTGAAACTGGCAAGAAGCTGAAGTCTTCTGCTAGAGGAAGTGTCCCATATTACTAACTGAAGGCATGCTCAGGGGCATCTTTGTTTCTAGCTACAACTCTAAAACTGGTGTGCTAGGTGGTGGCTCAGGCTCACTTGATGTGGCTTTGAAGCTTGTAGATGACCATCATTTCCCCCCCTTTCAGATACAAGGTGAGATGATGGAGAAAACTCAACTGCAAGGCTGTTCAATACTCTTGAACAAGTTCTGACATGTGACTAAAATATCTTCTTAGCTGTTGATGCCCATTGCCAAGAAGCGATCCATCCAAGATGAATCTATGTTCTTGCAAGATGTTTGTTTCTGAAGCGTCTATTTGAAGAATGACTGGTTTTATGACAGTGCTTACATGGATGAAGATAAAAACAATGATCTTTCGAATGGCCAACTCGGTCACAGTGTTGGCATTTCACAATCTATTATTGTTGCTATTGCTGTGGAAGAGGGGCAGAATCTGGAATAGCTGGAGGTGAACTATCATGAAGAGTAGGTGAAGATGAACCGCCCTAAATAAATCCATCACTTTGAAATTGGATTGGCTTGGAGTGGTCTGGAATATGAAACGACAAGTCCTTGTCATATCCAAGACCAGTTCTGTGATTGTTGTGGACAAGTTCTTCCCAAGGTCTGATGATGGGCTTGGGAAGCGCAAGCTGAACTTCTGCATCTGCATGTAACCTTGCTGATTTATGGGAGTTTGTTTCAATCTTTTGAACAGAAACAGGTTCAGAATGACTCCTCTGTTTTAATTCTTCTTACTATAGTTGAGATTCGAGCTGCAAAAAATCAATTTTCTCTTGTGCATTTTGTAGACAGGCCTTAATGCCTGTGAGAGAAACTTTGTTGACTTTTAACGTATCATGAGTAGTATACAACATCATAGTTTTCAGGAACTCTAATACTTCGTTGATTCTCGCCATTTTCTCCAATCTTACACTTTAAACCAACTATGAACCAATATCACTACAAGGTATTCTAAAAATTTGTTCTCCCAGAAAACTACAACAATCAAGTGATATTATTCCTTGAGGAATGAACCAAAATCAAGATTTTAACTCTACAATTATTCTCCAAATCCACACAAAACGATGGTTGGTTGCATTCATATACAAGGAAAGTATATTGTGCATTCCCAAACAATGAGACTCAAATGCTACAACAAATGAAATACTTGTTTCTCCATTATGAATACTTAGAAATACATATCAGTAAGGATGCAAATTTTACACAGTCATCTATTCAAGAAATACAATGCACAAATTGAAAAGGAACCTGACTCAGCCACTTGTATAACAAATTCAACTTCTAGAGAGTCTGCTACAGCCCTAGGATTGCCTGTTATGCCAAGGGAATGACAGTAAACTTCATAAAATTGTCCACTATTAAGTCTGCACCAGAACTTGATAAATTTCATCCCACTGATTTGAAGGTTTAATAATAGCAATCAGCAGCCCATTCATCTAAGAATTATCTTCATGAAGAATTGTCCCCGCATTAAAGTTGAACTTGCCCCCCCCCACCTTTTTTTTAGGAGATAATCTAGGTGCAAGAGGAAGTAAGACCCTGCTATTTTTTTCATAGCCGCCAAATTTCCAACCCGAGGGGACTTTTCTGGAATTGCAGCTATGGAAACTTCTTTGGAATCACAAATTAAAGCTATTTCCTCCACCCATGTGCAAGTTGAGGATTTGAAAAACAGGCCTTTCACGCGGCCATCAATTCTTTTCAATCTTGCTAAAGCAGCAGAGGTTAGTTTGGAAAGTGTTTATGATATTGCTCTTAGAGGGCTTGATGAACTCTCAACAATTGAGATCCTTTTCTACATTGAAGAAGACTTTGTTCAATTCAGAAAGCCTACAGATAGACCGAGAGCTTCAGAATAGAGAATACAATACAAAACTAGAAAAATCTATTGCCACATTCTTGCATTTACTGTCTAGATATCCGCTTCTTGCACATTCTCTCAAGATGCTAGAGTACTTAATTCGGCGATACAAGATATATGCATACAATGTAGATGATGTGATACTGATGAAACAAGCTTATTTGTGCAACTGCGACTGCTGCTGCCTAATCCAAATAGCGAATCCCGTCTCCCGGCTGCCGAATCACACAGAGCCGAATCTGTCTGCAATCAAGCAGAGCTACAATACCCTTCTCTGCATAGAAAATAGTTCACTCCAAGAGATTTGTATCGATTTAGGGTTTTTGCATTGTTGAAGCTAGTCTGAAAATGCCTGGTCCAGACTTCAAAGCCGACAAAGAGTTCTGCAAAGACTTCTTGAAGAATTTTGTAGCGGAGAATGGAGTTACGAAGTACATGGATCTGCTGCAAGATGTTGCAAATAGGAAAATCCGTTCTGTTGATATTGAACTCGATGACATCAACAGCTACAAGGGGTTGGATGAGGAGTTCTTGGATAGAGTAAGAACAAATACTCGTTGGTACGTCGGCATTTTTGCGGAAGCAATAGATGAATTGTTGCCCGAACCCACTGAAGTTATTGCAAGGGACGATGATTATGATATTCTAATGAGACAGAGATTGGAAGAAGCGGGTGAAAATGCAGACAATGTAGACCCTTTTCAAAAGATGCCACCAGAGATCAAGCATTTCTTTGAAGTTCATATTAACGACTTTGCAAAACAGAAGGCTTTCACACTGAGGGAAGTGAAGGCCTGCCACATCGGACAACTTGTCAAAGTTGTTGGTATTGTTACTCGTTGTTCAGATGTCAAGCCATTGATGCAGGTCACTGTCTACACTTGTGAGGAATGCGGATTTGAAATATATCAAGAAGTCACATCTCGTAGTTTCATGCCACTTTTTGAATGCCCATCAAATCATTGTAGGACAAATAATGCAAAGGGCAACCTCATTCTGCAACTGAGAGCCTCGAAGTTCTTGAAGTTTCAAGAGGCTAAAATTCAGGAGCTGTCAGAGCATGTGCCCAAAGGGAATATAACTAGATCAATGACAGTACACATAAGAGGAGAACTTACGAGGAAGGTTGGGCTGGGTGACCTAGTGAAAATCTATGGAATATTTCTTCCTATTCCTTATACAGGATTTCGAGCGATGCGAGCAGGATTGGTGGACTTGGTAGCAATGTTCCATTGCTTTCTCTATTTGCAGCAAGCTCCATATGCTTCTTTCTGCTGTACAGTTTTGAACGCCTGGAGAATAGAAAGACAATCCAGTCTTCAATGCTAATTCCAATGTACCAACTGAGCTATGAAATGTTGTGGGCGTATGAATGAATGCAGCTTGAAGCTGGTCTGAAAATTCTTGGTCCACTTGCCATGGCAGATAGGAACGTTATATCAGGTTATACTAAGGTGCAGTGTCAGGTGAAGGATTAATAGCTGTCAAGATTCACTCTCAAGTAAATGTAACGTTTTTGCAAAAAGATTGTATGGAGAGAGACCAACTCAAAAATAGATGACAAAGCATCCAGAATGTTAGATCAACAAGATAGTGCAACGTTCAAATAGTGTAGCGTTCAACATGGTATGCACATAGTGCAAGAATTATGTTATTCACCAGTCAATAAGAGAAATCACAAAACTCAGTTCAAGATGCTCGCTCGCTCAAAAATGCTTTTCCAAATATGCATAGAGAGGCCACAAAACAAGTGGCTCAAATTTGATATTGAGTAGGTTAGGAAGGTACCCTCTCTGATACCATGTTAAACACACATGGGCAACAACAGAATCTGAAGGATAAAACATGAGAGTACAATTTTATTAACAAATCATATACATTTATAGTACATGGTTTGACTGTTGGGTTTTGTAGAGCTGTAACAAGGGTCTCTTTCACCTCTAGTTATGCCACATTAATAAGTCAATCCGGGAACGCTTTGTTATTGCAAAGAGTAACTCAATCCGAGGCTATTCGTCAGAGTAATGCTTAGTAGTACAGTGTTTAGAAAATACAAGAGTAACGGATGCTAAACTTATGACTAAATTTCTCTAAAAGAATAAAATCACACAAAGCAGCTTATCAGTCAAGGGTACGGAAGCAATAACCCATCCCTCTAGAAACTGATGGAAAGGAAATTAGAGCATGGACCATAGGTCTGTGAGCTAGGCAGCGATTGTTGAGGCTCACTACAGCCTTAGACCTTCTCTCACACCAAGACAACAAATTCAAGTAAATGGAACGACAGAACGTAAATGGAATAGCAAGCAGGAAATGGAACAACAAATCTGAAATGGAACAACAATGAATGGAACGGCAATCCAATAAACTAAATCTCGCGAGTCAGAACTAAACTTGCTCTATTGAACTAAACTCACATCCTGCAATCAAATAACAATTTTCTCCCTTAAAGCAACTTCAATGGATTATACTTTATGGAACAGTATTCACGAATGAATTATGGAACAACAATCATCAACCATATATACATAACACTCTTAATATAGCAATCTGACAATTAACGCGAATATGACTATGTTTCCAAATAGAATAACATTACTTCCAGATTCCAATAATTGAGATTTCAAATGAATCCAATACAGCAATGTTCAATATGAAGGCTCTGTAACAGAAACAATTGACTTAGATTGTTAACATGCAATCAACTCTGAAAAGATTCACTCATACAATACAGAGTCACTACATAAATCTCTTGAGAGAAACCATTAATGAATTAATCGTAACAGAGCATGGAATAGCATATGAAAAACATGTCAGATTACCAAACTATAAAGATAAACAAACCACACAGAAACCAAATTATAACGATACAAAAGCAAGTGTCCTTCGGAGCCGGGCCCTTAGCTTCCAACGGTACACCGCCTTAGGTTACTCCAGACACAAAGATGAAATAAACACCAAGTCTTTTGTATTAATGCATCAACAAATGTACAGCAAAACAAGTCTTAGTGAGAGTCGATGATCAAAGTTGAGTCTGAAATTCACAGTTACATATATGAACAAAAAGTCCTTTTGCTTAACGATGATGTCCCTTTTTATAAAAGTAACGACGGAGATATCTAGGTAGCAAAAATAAGCAAAACAGCGATCCCTCAGGATCAAGGATCCTGAGGGATTCGCCAAGCCATTAATCCTTTACTTTTCTTCCCCTGTTCTGCCGAATTGATAACCCTTCTTTATTTCCAGGGTCGTTCTGCTTCGATCTGTTCGATCTTGTTGGCATCCGGTTCCCTTCTAAAGGGGCAGCAGTTATTCCTCCTTTGTCTTTTCCTTTCGAATGGCAGCCCTTCGTTTCCACCCTTTCCTGCATGGAAAAATAACAATTATCAGCAATTAAACTTTCCATACTAATTCTCACACATTCTATTAAAATTCTTTATTTCTTTAAGTTCATTATGCAGAAAGGGTTACAATTGTTACTAAAAAGTCACTAAATTGTTCGTCAAAAACATACCTTTCCAGTGCTCCACACACCCCCCTGCTTACCCTGTTTCATGTCCTCATGAAAACATTATAATTGACATGCAAGGCGGTGAGAGAATAGGCTGGAGAGGGAACCTCGTGTGGAGGCCTACAACCGTGATGAGCAACTAGATCATCAAAGAACTGATTTGTTTGACCTTCAGGAATTTCATACAAGGCCTGATATCCGGGTGCAGGGTGCCAAATAATTGGACTACAAAATCGATACCCTAACCAGGATGGCCCTACTTGCAAGATACGTTCACCATAAAGGTTCAATCGGTTGGCAACTAGCTCAAAATTTTCATATCTGAACGGTTCCCTGAGCTGGATGTTTGCGTTCGAAGTCTGGTATCGGAATTTTGCAGCATCGATGGCAAGGTCTTTAATAGTCAGAAAATATTCCAGATTTTGTCGGATTAGGTCCTCGTGCATGGGTCCTAATGTCTCCATAACACCCGGGGTTCTCATAAGGTTCCTATGTGCTCTCCATAACAGTACTAGGTCTCTAGGCTCGGCTCTTACCCACAAGTCTAGGCTATTTTCCCGTCTCTGAAAAGTGTTATAAGCCCTGAGCCATTTTAGCTGATTAACCCCGAAGGAAACGAAGGCTTGCAATTGTATGTCCCCAACAAAAGGGCCAGGATTTAAATCAGTTTCCTGGTCCAGCACGAGGTTATGCAAGTAAAATTCACATAATAATCTTTGAACCTTAACTCCATAATGCTTGTAACAATCTATGAAATCATTAACAGTATTGATTTGTATAGGGGCACCTGCCCTGACAGCTTTTATCTTTAATCGTAAATATCGTTCAAGCAAAAATAAAGCATAGTTTTTAGCAGGGGCCCTACAGGCCAGAACGTCATTATACAAAGAACACACAGTGTCCATCTGCTTAACAACAATATCTAATCGACGAGTTACCTTTGCAACCTTTTCTTGCTCCTTCTGCCAACCTTCGAAGGCCTGGCTTTCGGACTGACTCATATCCCGAAGTTGCTGCTGCAATTCTTCATATTTCTCCCGGGGGACTGTTTGTTCCTTCAACTGTTCAGCTTCTTGCTGAGCTTGCTTCATCATTTTGTGCAAGGTTCTTGTTTTTGGATCCTTTTTCCATAGGGCCGTAGAGGCCGGGAGTTTTACCTGAACCTTTTTGTTATGCTGTTTGGAGTTCAGAACCCAGATCACCCCTGAGGGCAGTGCCTCTGTTTGGATCTCCTTATTCTCCTTTTCTTTCTTAACACAAATGAAAGGTTGTTGTGGTTCTTCTGTTAATGGGACGTCATCCTGTCCCTCTGCCCCAATTGGAACGGTAGTCTTTTCTTCATTATCAATTGGAACAACAGTTTGTTCCTCAGTGTCAATTGTAACAGCAGTTTGTTCCTCAGTGATAATTGGAACAGTAGTCTGTTCCTCAGTGACAATTGGAACAACATTTTGTTCCTCCGTGTCATTTGGAACAACAGTCTGTTCTTCGGCGACAATTGGAACAACAGTCTGTTCTTCAGCGACAATTGGAACAGCAGCAGGTCTTCCAGTCGGGTTTCGACCAACAGGGCGACTATAAGTCCTTCGTCTTCTTGTTCTACGGGATTTTGCTGCAGTGGTCCTCTTTCTTTTCCTTGTGGTCCTTTGTATCCTCAGACTGGCTTTCAAAATTCGAATTTGCTGTCAGAGCCGGGCTATAGTGTTGAGCAGCCTCTGCTGTTTAGTCCTTAATTTCTTGATTTCCCTTGCCTCAGCAGAGGGTTTACGACTGGCCCTTAAATCTGCTCCTACTCTATCTAGAGTTTCTTTGGTGCCTTGGGAACAGATTGTTCCCGGTTGGTGTCCCTTATTTCCTCCTCATGAACGGGCGGGTTTTCTTCTCCTTCCTTTTTTGCATGTGAATCCGCAGGTATGTCTTCCTCTGGAGGTCCATCGGGAGGACCTGCTGGGCTGGAGGGTTGGCCATATTCCCCCAAACTGGCCAGGATTGCGACCAATTCTTCTTCGCCCACAGGGTCTCGCAGCGGGCTGCTTTCTGGCTGTACTACTTCCTCCTCCCGATTGTCCGGCTTAGTGACTGCCTTGGAGTGTTCAGCTTCTGTTTCTGTTTCGGAGTGCACTTCTCTCTCCTCACCTCCTTCTCTGGTTTGCTCAGCCTCGCCCCCAGATTGTCCAGTATTTTCTTCAAAAGGTCCTCCTTCTGGTTCTGGAGGTTCGTCTATAATCTCAATTGGTTGGCTGGTTCTTTCTCGAATATTTTCCATCCTCCCACGTATTCGAGCTAGCCGGACTGATTTTCTTGGTTTCTCAGGTTGTTCAGGTGTACAAGCAACATGTTTTTCTGCTATCACTTCTCTGCGTTTTTCTAGTCGCTCCGGTGTACTTGAAGAATGCTTACGTTTTGGAGCAACACGTTTTCCTGCTGCCACTTCTCTGCGTTTTTCTGATCGTTCTGGTGTGCTGGAGGAAGTTTTAGGTTTTCGGGATGGTGCAGCCAATCTCCCCTCAATCAATGCAACGAGCTCCTCCCATCTGCTCTGCTGTTGAGTGAGACTATGGCACACTATCAATCGAATCAATCCATGGTGGCTAACCACTGCTTCTACGTGCTGTGCCGTTTTCAGGCTTCGAGCCGCATCATGCAATAGTGAATTTAAAAGTGCAGGCATATTTACAGAACATTTTTCTTTCAAAACAGCTAAGAGTTTAAGATGGCGTGGTCTTACCCCGTCCTTCCTTCCTTCGCAAGTAATGTAGCTCTGTACTATCCTTGCTAGTTTGGTCCAGGGTTCTCCTAACGTTGCTGGAAGAACTCCCTTCCCCTTCACTGTCAAGCTTTGGCCTTCATCCTGAAAAATCTCCATAATCTTCTGCAGTCTTTCTTTCCTCAGCGTCCATACAGGTCCGGTGGCTGGTAGTCCTGAGACTTCTGCAATTACATCGTCAGTGACCGCTATCTGCCTTTCTCTTACTATGGAGTAGTCCTCCTGCAAATTTTGCAGAAATTCCAACGCCATTGTCTCGTTTGATTCTTGTAGGCGACTGAAATAATTCAGCCATCTAGCCATTTCCAGGATCTCTCGGGTAGCAACAGAGACTGTCAATTCCTGAGGTTCGCTTCGGACTGCCTTTCCTCCCATGGTTCTACTAAGGTTTTTCAATGGAACAGCAACTACCTGTGCTGTTTTGAGATGCAGAGAAGGTGATCGTCGCGGAAAAAAACAGAGTATGCAACAAACATGGATTGTGGATGGCAACTTTGCGTAAAATAGAATTATCATACCGTTAAACCATGCCATACTTTCGTACACTATCTACCCCGAATGGTGTGCTGACACGTAACTCGTGGAGTAATGAGGTTACCTTCCCCCCCGCGATGTGATAGGCTGCTCCAGCCGTCAAATAGAGGAGCAGCAGCCATCGTGTAACCAGTCATAGAGGAACAACATATAAAATTACGCCATGTTTTAGATAGAGAACGAAATACCGAAATCGAGGCAAAAAGGTGGATCGTGTTTTATATAAGAGCCTACGTAATATGATGCGAGGCCAGGGGATGGGACGTCTGTCAATCGTACGAAATCCCCAGAGGTAATTGTCAGTGCCTTTGCCATGATTGGTAGTAATGAGTGTTCATGCGATATGTTCATCGGGAAATAAAATATGAATTATTCATAGGATAGAAGAGACAAAGAGGTATTAATATCATCCCCGTTGGTGTAACTATTATGACTTCGATACCATTAACAGAGCTCTGTTGCCGACAGGTGTTCATAACCTTGGCAGAGTTGTTTATTTCACCCCCGGAACCATGATCCTTTATGTGTATAAAAAGTATTTTGTCAAAACGCAGGCTATTATGCTGGCTTGGTAACCAGTTAGCCATAATGCCATTCACAAGGAAGGTGCGAAACATGGGCAGGCCGGCTCGTGATGAGACCCCCTGTTCCAAGGTCTGTGTACCTTTTGGACCATATCCCTGGTGTGGTGGCCATACTGGGAATGCCACTTCGCTTCCAACCTGATGATCATGGTAGGCTGGCTCTTGATGAGACCCCCTATCCTGCATTTGACAATTAATAATCCATATTCATCATCATTTTTCTTTTCTTTTGCAAAGCACTTTTTCTTATTTATTTACACATAAGGGTGGTTCAACACTCCTTAAGAGTGGGAATGGTGGAAGAAGTCTTATCATCCCAACAGGAAGATATAAATCCTCTGTTCTTATTCCTGTGTAATAATCAGAGAAATTTTTTAGGGAAATCGCCATGATAAAGATAACCAACCAAAACAATGGGAATAAGTCAATGACAACGGAGATGAGAAATAAGTATGTCCCTCCTCTTGTCCTCTTATCAATACTAGGCTCTATAAAGATAGCGATCTTATGATCTGCTGACTTCGGCATGTTGTAATTGACATTCATTGCATAAGTGTATAGCTATTTCTTAAAGACTGGAGAGATCATGGGCGAAAAGCATCCTCAATATGAATCATCACAGAGAGAAAAGACATGGCTATGGTATTCCTTTTGAAAGAGAAGAATCCATGCAAACAAATAGTTGGGATGTCGTTCTTTGAGAAGGAACAGCCGAATATCATGAGTGTTGTCTCCTTTGAAAAAGGAACAACAAAAACCCAAAAATGTTGTTCCTTTTGAAAAGGAACAACAAAACTCACAACTGCTGTTCCTTTTGAAAAGGAACAACAAAAATACAAAAACAAGCAACTACTGTTCCTTTTGAAAAGGAACAGCAAAAACCCAAAAATGTTGTTCCTTTTGAAAAGGAACAACAAAAATACGAAAACAAGCAACTGCTATTCCTTTTGGAAAAGGAACAGCAAAAACTCACAAATGTTGTTCCTTTTTGAAAAGGAATAGCAAAAACCCAAAAATGTTGTTCCTTTTGAAAAGGAACAGCAAAACTCACAACTGTTGTTCCTTTTGAAAAGGAACATCAAAAATACGAAAACAAGCAACTACCGTTCCTTTTGGAAAAGGAACAGCAAGAACTCACAAATGTTGTTCCTTTTGAAAAGGAACAGCAAAAACCCAAAAATGTTGTTCCTTTTGAAAAGGAACAGCAAAAATACGAAAACAAGCAACTGTTGTTCCTTTTGGAAAAGGAACAACAAAAACTCACAAATGTTGTTCCTTTTTTAAAAGGAACAGCAAAAACCCAAAAATGTTGTTCCTTTTGAAAAGGAACAGCAAAATTCACAACTGTTGTTCCTTTTGAAAAGGAACAGCAAAAATACGAAAACAAGAAAATGTTGTTCCTTTTGGAAAAGGAACAGCAAAAATTCTCAACTGCTATTCCTTTTGAAAAGGAACAACAAAACCCCAAAAATGTTGTTTCTTTTGAAAAGGAACAGCAAAAACTCACACCTGTTGTTCCTTTTGAAGAAGGGACAACAAAGACACGCTGACTGTAAAAAGCAAACTTAAGAAAGAAAGATCAAAGAAATATTAAGCAAACGTATATACAAGAACTTATGTACAAGTCAAAAAAATGCGTTCCTTACTGAATTATAGGTGAGGAAGATTTTACTTCCTCTCCTAAAATTTCCATGTTAGTGTCTTGATGTAGCTGCTGACAGAAGGATTCCAGAGTGAGTGGCTTGCGATAGAGACGAACTCGGTGGCCATTTACCTTGAATGCATATCCAGAACCATCGATTGTGATGAGAGTAAGGGTCCCATTATCATGTACTTTCTGGATTTCGTATGGCCCCAACCAACGAGTCTGCAGTTTCCCCGGGAAATCCTGAAACCGAGAGTCATATAACAGAGCCCAGTCTCCTTCATGAAAGACTTTGTTCTTGATAAGTGCATCATGCCATTTAGCTCGATGCTGCTGAATAAGTGTTGTATTTTGTAATGCAGAGAGCCTTATTTCGTCCAATTCATTAGTCTGCTGTAGTCGATTGATTTGTGCCTCACTTAAATCTAGGCCAACTTCCTGTGCAGTTCGTAATGTTTGGATTTCAAATTCTATGGGGAAAATAGGTTGTTTCCCAAACACTAATTGATAGGGTGAATAACCAGTGGTACTTCTCCAGGTGGTTCTATAAGCCCAGAGTGCTTCAGGTAGTCGGGCGGTCCAATCATGCCTATGTGAAGCAATGGTTTTTGTTAAAATTGATTCTATTACCTTATTGCTACTTTCTACTTGCTCATTCGCCTGCGGGTGATATGGGGTAGTAATTTTATGCTGGACGTGATAATTATTAAGTGTTGCAGCTAATTTTTTTTCGGAAAATTGTGGTCCTCCATCTGTAATTATTTCTCTCGGAAGGCTATATCGTACAAACAAATGGAACACGAACTGTGTTACCGAATCTTCTGTAGCTCTAGGCAACGCTTCGGCCTCAACCCATTTGGTAACATATTTTGTAGCTACCAAGATATATGTTCTCTGATTTGATGATGGGTTGATGGGTCCAACGAAGTTAAGATCCCATCGTTCAAATGGTTCAATGACTAATTGTGGGCTCAGAGGCATTTCGTCGGCTTGACCAGGTCGTCCTGCTCGCTGGCAGCTGTCACAAGCTTGAACAAATTTCTTCGAATCCTTAAAAATTGTAGGCCAGTAGTATCCCGTCTGCAATACTTTATGTGTTGTTCTTTTCTCGGCAAAGTGTCCCCCACATGGTTCGTTATGACAAGCTTTTAAGATGTCGAAAATTTCATCTTCCCGAATACACCTCCTAATTTGCATGTCTGCCCCTGTGTGGAACAAATAACCCCCGATCCACGAAAACCGAGTACTTTTCTGAACAATATGCTTACGTTCATTAGGGGTTAAGTGTTTTGGTAGCTTACCTACTGCAAGGTAGTTGGCAACATCAACATACCAAGGTGTTTGAACAGCAACAGCAAATAGGTGCTCATCCGAAAATTGGTCTTCCACTGTTGTTGCCTCAATTGATTTTGGTATTCGTGAGAGAAAATCAGCTACAGGGTTTTCCTTTCCGGGTCTATCTTTGATTGTGATATCGAACTCCTGCAATAAGATCAACCATCTCGTTATTCTAGCATTTGTAACAGGCTTATTTGCTAAATATTTGATAGCAGAATGATCTGTATATAAGACAACGGGATAGCCTGTAATATAATGTCTAAACTTATTGACAGCATGTATTACAGCGAGGAATTCTTTTTCGGTGACAGTGTAATTTAATTCAGCAGGGGATAAATTTTTGCTGATATAATAAATAGCATATGGTTTTTTATCCTCCTCCTGCCCAAGGACTGCACCAATCGCTGTGTCTGAGGCATCAGATGAGATTTGGAATGGTAAATTCCAGTTTGGTCCTCGAAGGACTGGAGCTGTTGATACGAGCTTCTTTAATTCCTGGAAAGCGCGGTCGCATTTCTCTATCCACATGAAATCAACATTACCAGTTAATGCATATAAAGGTGCAACAATGTGTGAATAATGTTCTATAAATCGTCTGTAATACCCAGAAAATCCAAGAAAGCTGCGTACCTCTGTCTGAGTAGTGGGGGTGGGAATAAGAAAAAGTATTTGAATTTTGGCCGGATCTACCTGAATTCCATCTGCTGAGACGAAATGTCCTAGAATTAGCCCTTCGGTCATCATCATATAACATTTTTCGTGGCTTAAACAAAGCCTGGTATCAATGCAACGCTGTAGGACTTTTTCTAGAGTGTCGAGAGCTGGATCAAAATCATCTCCATATGGTGTAAAGTCATCCATGTATACTTCAAGTCCATCATTTATTAAATCTGCAAAGATGCTAATAATGGCCCTTTGGAATGTGGCAGGAGCATTACATAGGCCAAAGGGTAGAACTCTATAGGTGAACGTTCCCCAAGGACAAGTAAAGGTAGTTTTATCCTAGTCTTCAAGGGCAACCTGAATCTGATTGTATCCACTGAAGCCATCCAGGAAAGAAAAGAATTTCTTTCCTGCTAAAGTGTCCAATACTTGGTCTATGAATGGGAGGGGGAAATGGTCTTTTTGTGTGGCTTTGTTTAACTCTCTATAATCCACGGAAATCCTCCATTTCCCATTCTTCTTGGGTACAACCACAAGTGGAGAGACCCACTTACTGTCAGAAATAGGATAGATAAAATTAACATCTAAAAGCTTCTGAAGTTCTGCTTTTACAACATATTTTAGGTGAGGGTTGAGTCTTCTTTGCGGTTGATGGACAGGTCTTGCATCTTTTTCTATATAAATATGGTGGGTGCACAATTGGGGGTCAATCCCTTTCATATCAGGGTAATCCCATGCAAATGCTTCTTGGTGCTTCCGTAACAGATGGATGAGTTTTATTTCTTGGTCCAGTGTAAGGTTGGCATTGATGTTTAGAGTTTTTCCCGGTTCAATTTCCACTGCTTTACTATTGGAAACAGAAGTCACAGGTATCGTTTGGTCATGTGTATCTTTCAAGGGATCTTCTTCTAGTTCGTTATCGAATGCAGCTTCTATCATGAAACACTGTGCATGAGGTCTAGATTCAGTTTGACTAACGAAGTTATTGATGGCATCATCTTCTGTTTGGTCTTTAAAGTCTAGGGCCTTCTGTATAGTCAATGGTGATCTGATATTGTCAGTAAGGTATGATACAGGGTGCTAGTTAGTTTTTATCATTGTAAGACTTGGCTGTGCTAGAGGGTATAGAACTAGATTTTTAATATCTGGTCCTCTGGTTATGGTCATATTCCCCTGTCGGCAACCAATGTAAGCATCGGCGGTAGCAAGCCAAGGTCTACCTAAAATTAGCGGGTGTCCATCCAGTCGGGTTTTTGGATTAATTACCAGGAAATCAGTTGGGTATTCCCAAGAATCTATAGAGACCATGACATCGTATAGAGTTCCTTCTAGTCGAACTACAGATCGGTCAGCCAATTCTAACAAAGTAGAAGTGGGTTCTACCGATGTAATACCGAGCTTTTGGCAAGTAGAAGTTGTCAAAATATTAATTGCAGCTCCTAAATCAACTAAAGCATTAGTCAGGGTCTGACCATAGATTTGAACAGTTACGATTGGATTTCCTGGATCTTCATATTTAATGGGTGCTCCTGATAACAGGTCAGATAAAGTACCGACTACTTGGACTCTTGGGTTAGTGGTTACATTCCTCCTTGGTTTTTTTATGCACAATTCTTTTATAGTTTTTGCATATATAGGGATGTCTTGAATGGCTTGGAGGAAAGGAATTCGTATGTACAGGTTTTGTAGCTCTCCCAGAATATCAAAGTCTGGATGTTGTACAGGTCGTGGTATGACTAATCGTTCTGGGAAGGGAGGAGAGGGCGTATTCGCTTGATGATGAGTCTGCTCCTTATTTGCACCCTCTTGTTGTAACGGTTGTTCTATTGGTAACTGATCTTCAATGTCAACTGTTTTATCTCCCTCTGTTTCTATTATACGTCCAGATCTTAACCGAAGATCATTGCACTCCCTCAGTTCAGGTCCGATTTCTGCTGATTCTATAATTTGGAGGGATTGGACCGGCCTATTATTAGGATTAGGATTGGGTTGGGCTGGGAGTTGCGGCCTCAGATTAGACTAGGGATTTTGTTGCAAAGCTGGCAGAGTCGGTTGAGGGAGCGGAATAGTTCCTGTTGGTTGATATGTCGATCTTGGCCAATTTGTATGCTAGGGTGAACTTTGTGAAGTAGGGGGGGTCCATTGTGGAGGGTATGAGCTATTATGCCAATATGGTGGGGTGTAAGGAAAATTCGGCCAACCAAATTGGCTTGGCTGATTCATCGATGGATTTGGAGAAGGAAATGGTTGTGATGACCAGTTCGGAAATGGGGGTTGAGAATGGTTTTCCCACATACTATATTGCTGAGCATTATATTGTGGAGGCTGAAAAGAAGAAGTTGGATCTGAAAACATACCTGATTGCCTTGGTTGCCATTGGCGATGCTGGTTAACGAAGTATGCTGATTCTGGCTCTTCTTCTACTTCCTTATATACTGCCTTCAATCCAGGAAGTGAGGGGCAACTTTTAGTAAGGTGATCTTTTGTACAGATAGCACATGTTTGAACTGCATCCAGTGGACATTCCTTGTGGCTATGTTTTCTTCTACATCGGGGGCAGAAGATCGCCAAATTCTGTTCTGCCTCTATCTGCTTCTGTTTAGCCTGCACAATATCAAGTTGTGTAGTCAATGTCCCTAGGATATCAGTTATAAAATTTTCTAATAAATTTCCAAGTTCTACACGTGTTACTCCTTCTGTTGATATTTTGTTATCTCTGACAAACCGATCATATTCTGCTGGTTTTATCCTTGTGCTACCTCTCGAGCTCCTAATACATAAATCAATGATGTCAGCAAAAATTTCTTGATAAATATCCCCTTTTCCCATGATATTTAATGTTTCAATCCATTATTCCTTCATGCCTCTAATCAATGTTGTTTTTAACACATTATCAGGCAGAGGTAATGATGCATATGGAGATCTTTGTAAATTATACTGAAAACGTTCTACATATTCTTCTAGTGTTTCATTTGGTCTAGCTGTCATCTGAAATATTTCATCTTTTAGTTCTCTAGACCTACAATAATCTTGATATTTCTTTAGGAAAGATTCTTTCATTTGCTCCCAGTTATTTATAACCCCACCACCTAAACCCATAAACCATCTTAAAGTTGCTCCTTTCAAAGTGGAGGGGAACAACTTTAATTTCTGGGGGTCAGTGGTGTAATCATATCCCCTGCATAATACATCAAATTCAAATAAGAATGCATCGGGGTCCTCTGATGTAAGTCCGTGAAATGTAGGAATGTGTTGAAGGGGAATCGTACGCGACTGAGTTTGATATTCGTTTTTCCCTGTGTTGGGAGTTTCTTTTGCTTGTCTCCTCTTGCTTTTCACTTCTTGAAACCCTTCCTTATCTTCTTGAGGTTTCCTCTATTGCTTGTGCATGTTCTCTCCTTCCTCTAGGTTCAGTGGACACTCCTTAAATAGGTGGCCATACTCATGACATATACTGCATCTGAACGGGATGTGTTCATAGTCTAGGGTTTGTTGCCACACCTCTTCATGATATTCTAGTTCCACTGAGTCAAGTATAGGTTCAACTATGTTCATGTATACACATATTCTCGCATATGAAATGTATCTGCCTCTTTTTATCGTTTCTGCTATTTTGACAAATCTACCTATCATATTTCCAATGCCCTCCAGTATTTATGGGTCCCATAAATCCATTGGGAGACCGAATAATCTAACCCAAACCGGGGCTACCAGAAATTTTTCCTTGTCTCGGTCATAACATTCTTCCCAATACCTCATAAACAAACCAGCATTATAATGAAAGTAAGGAACATTTTCAATTACTTTTTCTTTATCTTTCTAGTTCGAGAATATTACCGTGAAGAAGCCTCTAGCTCCCAGATTGAGCTCGATATGACCTTTGGGTTGCCATTTTTGTTGTATCCATTTGGTGAGGTCCTTCTCCGTCAGCTAGACTCTGATGAACTTACATATTAGTGCGTGGTCTTTCATGTAACTTCTGTATCGCTCAATTTGTTCATCAGGATGATGAATCCATGTTTCTTTGTCGCACATGGTAGACATTTTCCTCTGCTGCCTGCCTGCCATCGCTCCCTGAGGACAGGTCCTGACATTTTGTTTGTATCTCGTCTTAGCTTTGGGTTGCTTGTGTTCTGGTGGGAATCCCTTGCCACCGCATCTCTGTAGGAGGGGATCTCTCCCCCCCCTTCGTCCTCTGTCATTCCGACCTTGTTACCGGCCTCCTAGTTTGCAGCTTTGCAGATGTTTTCAGAGTTTTAGGTCACAGTTCAGTTTAGCTCATGGCTGTCGCAATGCCATTAGGGTTGCAGAGTGATTTTCCGAGAATTTTCATCAACTTTAATCCCTAAATACTAATGTAAACCCAAAATTTTCATGTCAAAAACTTTCAATAATTCTCTTTTAACAGACGCTATATAGTCATCATTGTTTCATGTGATCGTCAAATCATCTACATACACAACCAAATATACAACTGATTTTCCAATTTTCTTAACAAAAGAGTTGCATCATCCAGATCAAACAACTTATAATTCAACTTGAGAAGGTGTTCAGTTAGTTTTTGATACCATGCACGAGATCTTTGTTTTAGTCCATACAAATCCTTAACCAACTTACATACCTTTTTCTCTTTTCCTTTAATAGAAAAAACTTCACGCTAAAACATATAAACATCCTCCTTCAAATCACCATTCAAAAAAGTTGTGTTAACATCCATATGGTGTATCTTCCAGCTATTCTGAGCTGTAAGAGAAAACATATTTTTAATCGTGCCCCATTTTGTTGTAGGAGCAAATGTCTCTGTGTAGTCAACACCTTTCTTATGAGTGTAGCCTTTTGCTACAAGCCTTGCCTTGTATTTATCAAGCGAACCATCTACTTTGTATTTGATATTATACACCCATTTGTAACCAATGGGTTTGACACCTACAGGAGGATCCACTAACCTCCAAGTTTCATTCTTAATAAGTGCATCATATTCCTTTTGCATTGCATCCTTCCATTCATCACAATTAGCATCTGCTTCAAAACAACTAGGTTTGCTAATTGTACAATGATTTAGTTCATAGTCATGAGAAGCATTACCTGAATCACCTTTAGAAGACTTTCTTGTTTCAAAATCATCATACTTGCTTGGAAATTTTTGAGCATGTGTAGATCTTTGTAAAGGTTGTTGAAGTGGTTGTGATGATTTTTCATCCTGAAGTACAGGTTCTTCAAGAACACTTTTTGACCCTATAGAAAAAACACTATCCTCCAAGTTTTCTTCAACAAAAACATCCTCATGAGTCAAAGATGGAAAAACCACAGACTGATCCAGAATGGGAACCCCCCCTTCAGTATGTGCAACATCACTATCAGATTCAAAATATAACTTTTTAGACGCAAATTTCTCCAAATGAATCAGCTGCCTATCAACAGTTGAATTATCTTTATATGATTCAAGAAAAATAACATCTCTAGAAAGAATAAACTTCTTATTTTCTTCATCATACACTCTGTATGCTTTGGAAGTATTAGAATAATCCAAAAATATACATTTTCGACTTGTTGCTCCTAATTTATCTCATTGTTGCTTGGGAATCAAAGCATAACATTTTGATCCAAAAACTCTGAAATGTTGAAAAGTTGGGAGTCGCTCATACCAAAATTCATAAGGAGTCTTGTTGTTAATAACATAATAAGGACAATGATTTATAATATAAGTTGCACAAAGAATTGCTTCACCCCAAAACATCAATTTCGCATTCTTAAAAAACATCATAGATCTAATCATATTAAGCAAAGTTCTATTCATTCGTTCATAGATGCCATTTTGTTGTGGATTATAAGGTATGGTAGTATGATGTTTGATTCCATTTTCCTATAAAAATTGTTCAAAAACATGAGAAGTATACTCGCCATCGTTATCAGTTCTGAGAATGCCTATATTTTGTTGAATTTCATTTTTAACCATCAAATGAAAAGTTTTAAAAACTTCAAACACTTGTGAATTATCTTTCAACAAATACTCGTAACACATTCTCGAGTAATCATCAATAAATGTCAACACATATTTATTTCCATTTGTAATTGAAAAAGGCATAGGTCCACATAAATCTAAATGTATAAGACCTAATTTTCGTGAAGATCTAAAAGAAGAACTATGAAAGGTTGTTTACAATGTTTTCCCGGGAAATGTGATGATCATGCCAACAATGAAGAAGAGTTAGATTGGTAAGCCATCTTAAGCATCAACATTATGATCAATATACAACCAACGTTGTCAACATAGCAAGGCCTTGACTAATACGCTCTATCTCTTTATAGATTAGAGCACAATGCTGGGAGGTTTTACGTGGGATACCACAATACCTCTTAAGGCACATACCCCATCTGGATGTTCACAAGGTATGTCTTTCTAGGACCATTCCTGTCTTGGATTTACACATCCTCAAGGAATTTCCTCCTCGACTGCTCTTACCTATTGGATGCCCTCCATCATCATCAAAGAGTATCAATCACTAGACTACTTCCTATCTCGAATTCCAAATCCTCAAGGAGTATTTGTCTCAGTTGCTTACCCAATCCTCTGGACATCATTCTCTCCTTATGGCCTTCACTAAGACTTATGGTTGTTAGTTCTAGTCTAGTGCATGACACATGAAGGAAAGAACTATATCTGTCACTGCCTCTCAACTAGGGAGGAGCTCCCTCTCAACTAGGGAGAAGTATCAATCATCAACTACTATGATAGTAGCTCTCAGGGCTCTGTCATCATCACACGTGCGAGCTTTCTTTGAACCTCACAAAGTCCTCTATAATATATATACAACATCATCATGTTATCATGGAACCTTTCTTGTTGATAACTTCTTTGTAGGGCATAGGCCATCTTCTACATCACTTCCCATAGTGTTGAACCAACATGCATGTCATCCTTTTTCTTCCTCGGAAAATGATCTTTTAGTCCACATCTGGTTATCCTTCATACAACTACCTCTTTCAGGTCCTGCTTCTTTCAGGATCTTCCATCCAATCACATGAGTACTAGTTGTAGATGACTTTCTACAACCCCCTTTCGGTAGCCCTGTTTCAACTCAACCAGATGAGTTCAAAAATAAAAATAAATGTTAAATTAAAGTTACCTCTTTATGATGGCCCTTTTCATGAACTAATCATCATCTAGCTCGAACATGATCATCAAACCATCTGCAACCTGCTATCATATCTGTCCTTGTGGAGTACATCAGCTCCTTAGACTAAGTACCAAGGCAGCAACCCAATGGAGTCATCATGTCCTTAAAATGAATATTTTTCATATAGCAGGATTGAGGAGAACCCAGTATATCATGTCTTTATCAACATCAAGATCTTCCTTCAATCTTTAACAGAGTCTTTAGCGGAACGTATCTTAACCAATCATCTAGCCCTGCTCCTCATTTTTAGGATGAGGTCCATCGTGTTGCAACTGAACCAACAAGCTTCTTAAGAGGCCTGCTTCAAAAACATATAGAACATATAACACTCATTATGGTCATTCTTCCAAGCTGAAGAAGTTAGTCCATGACATCACAAAGGAGGATCCAAAAATGATCCTTATTTGCAGCAAAATCTTCATATCGGCTAGCTAACTGCTATATCAGGTTCATGAATTCTTCCATATATTGTTATTAACTCCTCCAAGTGTTGTCCTCTGAGATAATTCTAGGTTAGGTAATTATGCCAGAGCATCTAAAATGTTTTGTTGTTTTTAATTTATGGATGACCAATGTTTTAAGCTTATGTAAACATGTACTACATCCTAAATTACCTTAATACAATGAAAGGGTTGATTCTTTACCTCTAAACAATGATTTAGATTTAAAAAGATTTGGAAGGAAGAATTCTAAGAAGCTATGAGTTTTAAGTATTCAAATAGAATATTTAAAATTATCATAAGAAAAGATGCTAGTAAACTATGTTCACTGCCCAACAAAATGCATTTAAGTTTATGAAGAAGTGACAATTAATTAATGTAGAGGAGTTAACTTAGACAGATAGTCTAATAAACTAATCTCTGTAATATATTATAACTTCACAGGGGATTTAAGATAGACTGATATTTAGTTATATCTTACCCAGATTTCTTCAATAAAAATAAATACATGTAGAAACAACAAAATGAAATGAATAACTTTAATGAATGAATGAATTGAATTGATTTACAATCAGCAATGAAGCTCAAATAAACAATACAAATGTATTTACAGAATCAGCAAGTTTCTACTAAGAAATAGAAACATCAAGTTTCTACTACGAAATAGAAACAACAAGTTTCTAATAAGAAACTACTAATAAGATCACAGACGATCTTATCCAAATGAAATACATAAATGAGCATTAAACATTAAAATAACATTATTCTAATACCCTTCCTTAATGCTCAATCTATTTACAACACCTATAGACCCCCTGAATTTTAAAAACTTATCAGGACCAAGGGGCTTGGTGAAGATGTCTGCTGGCTTCTCTGTTGTGGGAACATAGAGAAACTAAATGGATTTGTATTCAACAAGCTGTCGAATGTAGTGACCATGGGTTTCCACATGCTTTGTTCGTTCATGGAAGACTGGATTTTTGGTGAGTTTGAGCACTCCCTGATTATCATGGAGCAAGGGAGTAGGACCTGCCTAGGAAACATGCATATCCGCAAGCATACGTCAAAGCCAAACTGCCTCTGATACTCTGCTTCTATCGAGGAGACAACCACTGCCTACTGCTTCTTACTAGTCCATGTGACAACACCGGATCCCAGACTAAACACATACCCAGCTGTAGATTTACAGTCATCAACCGAACCTGCCCAGTGGGAATCTATGTAACCACTGAGTGTAGGATCTGAACTCTGATTGTAAAAAATTCCATAATCAGGAGTGCCACTCACATAACGCAACACACACTTTGCTGCTATCCAATGATCAACCTTAGGAGTTGTCATGAAGCGTGAAATGTAGCTCACTACAAAACTGATATCAGGTCTAGTGGTAGTAAGGTAGATGAGGCTGCCCACTAATTTCCTGAATAAAGATTCATCTACAAGTGGTGAGGGTGACTGAGCTGAAAGTTTGAGCCCTGGTTCCATAGGAGTCGTGGCAGGTTTGCAATCCCGCATTCTGAACCTCTCACAAGACTTCTGGCATACTTGGACTGAGAGAGAAATATGTTGTTCTCAGTCTGCTAGACTTCAACCCCCAAACAGTAATGAAGAAGTCCCAAACTTGTCATATCAAAAGTGTTGCACAAATCCTGTTTGATCCCATGGATCAAATGTGCTGAACTGCCAGTAATGATAAGGTCATCCACATAGACAACCACAAACAGAATATCATCACCAGTATGCTTGATATATAGGTTTGCATCAGATGGACTCCGCTGAAAGCCATGATTTGTTAGGTACTTATCAATTTTCATGTACCAAGCCCGAGGGGCTTGTTTCAGAGCATAGAGTGCTTTGACTAATCTATAGACTTATTGTTCTTGACTGGCAACCTTGGATCCTGGAGGCTGCGTCATGTAGACTTCTTCCTGTAAGTCACCATTCAAAAAAGCACTCTTTACATCCATCTGATGGACTTTCCAACTGAACTGAGCTGCTAAGGCAAGGACGAGCCGTATGGTACTCATTTTGGCTATAGGAGCAAAGGTCTCCTCGTAGTCTATGCCTTCCTTCTGTGAGAACCTCAACCAACAAGGCGAATCTTATACTTGTCTAGGGTTCCATCAGCTTTGTGTTTCACTTTATACAGCCATTTGCAGCTAATGGGCTTCTTCCCTACAGGAAGATCAAAAAGGGTCCATTTGTGATTCTTCTGAAGACTCTAGAATTCAGCTTCCATAGCCTATTCCCACTCAGGTATACCCTTAGCCTCTGAATAGGTTTCAGGTTTAGAAACACTGTGTAGGTTAGACATAAGAGCAAAATTTATTGTAGGCTACTATTTTCTCTTATTTCTGGAAGTTCTACCTTCAAGGAGCTCATTATCCCGAAGATAACCAATAGTTTTAGCCCACCATTTAGGATAGAGAGTAAAAGAACCAATATCTGGAGTAGGTGGAGGAGGCTCAGGAACAACAGGAGCAGTGAGAGGAGGATTATTTTATGGAGGGAACTAAGATAGTGCATCATCAAATACTGATGCTGCATTATCCCTCCCATCAGGTGGACCTAGAGAAAGAAGAACACTATGAGGTTGATCCTCAGAACACTACTCAGAAGGAGGGGACTAAAAGAACCCTCTATCTTCATCAAATACTACGTCCCGACTGAAGATAAGATGATCAGTGTCTATATTTATCATCCTATAGACCTTGTGGTGATCACTATACCCTGTCATCATGAGTTTCTGGCTTTTGGAATCCAACTTAGAGCGCTTAGAAGCTGGAATCCAAACATATACAACTAAGCCAAAAACTTTGAGGTGACTGATCTTAGGCTTACGGTCAGACCAAACCTCTTCTGGAGTCTTCCCCTTAACATCCTCAGTAGGTGATCAGTTAAGAAGATAGACAGCAGTAAACACTACTTCAGCCCAAAATTTGTTCAACACACTCTTGTGTTGTAACATGGAATGAGCCATTTCAACAACCGTACGGTTGTGATGTTCGACAACATTGTTCTGCTAAGGAGTGTAGGGTGTATTTAACTAGCGTTTGATGCCATGGGTATCACAGAAGTTTTAGAAAGCAGAAGAACAAAATTCCCCCCCGTTATCTGTCCTAAGAGTTATGATATTACAACCACACTCATTTTCATCTAAGGACTTAAACTTCTGAAAGATACTAAATACATCAGATTTATGTTTTAGAAAGTACACCCACATATTTCTACTAAAATCATCTACAATGAGCAAACAATATTTGCAACCAGTAATTGAAGATGTATTCATAGGACCACAAATATCAGCATGAATTAACTGGACTACCTTAGATGCGCGCCAAGATTCTCCATCCTTGAATGAAGACTGATGTTGCTTGCCATCTTGACAGGTGTCACACACTCCCAAATGCTGAGTCTGAATATCAAGTAACCCTGACACAAGTCCCTCCCGAGATAGGTAAGAGAGATACTCAATGTTAAGACGCCCATATCTCTGATGCCACAGAGTGCTGATGGGAGAAACATGAGCTACTAGAACCACTTCTGGAGAGTCACCAGTGTCAAGAAGCTTGTATAGGCCATGATCCTCTAGGCCAATAGCAACCGTAAGATGAGTTTCCTTGTCAATAATGGAGCACTTATGCACACTGAAAACAACATCGAGCTAAGGAGAGTTCGTCATAATCTGGCTGACAAATAGTAGATTAATTTCCATAACAGGAACATAGTAGACATTCAGGAAGATGAGTGTGTGCCCATCAGACTGCATCTGAACTGTACCTCTACCAACCACTGTGTACTCCTCACCTCCGCCGAATACCACAGAATCACTGAAAGATGAGAAGTCAGTAAACCAGTCATGCCCATGAGAGAAATGACGTGATGCACCAGAGTCAATGTACCAGGCAGAAGACGGGGCATGAGTTGAGGACCTCTTAGCCATAAAGGCGTAAAAGGCAGATTCATTCTACTTGGAATGTTCTGCAACATTTGCTTTTTGATGAGACCCTCCCTGCTTCTTCTGTTCAGAAGCAATCCTCTATCGGCAATCTTTCTTCATGTGGCCGAACTTGTGACAGTAATTACACTCCACATTTTTCTTCTTAGCAGGATCAGAAGGCTGAGAAGAACCTTTCTACTAAAAGGACTGAGAGGACTGATATTTGGCAGCAAAAGCATTTTCTTAGGAGGCTAATGAAGCACCACTACCAAACTGTTGTTTCCAATGATCCTGCTGCAGGAGTTTGGTGCATAACTGTGGAAACTTCAGATCAACATTAGTGGAGGTAACGTTGAGTGTTTCTATGAAGTGCTCATAAGGTTTTGGTAGACTTTTCAGAGTGATGACTACCATATCTTCTTCCTCCATAGTCCAACCAATGGCTTCGAGCTGATCTCGAATGTCTTTAATCTTGTTAATATGTTCCTGTAAAGATATACGTTTGTCCATCATGATGGAGAACCACTGATTCTTTAGAAAGAAAGCTCTGCTCTTGTCGGATGTCCCGTGCAATTCCTTCAAATGTTGCCAGATTTCGGCAGCTGTCTTGCCAGAAGGAATCTGTGGTAACTGATCATCAGTGACAGAGAGTTTGAGAAGCATAACAACCTCTCGATTTCGATCATCAAACTTATCTTGATTTGCACCAGTTGTACCAAGACTGAACTCTTTGCCCAAACGAGCTGGTCAAGATGCCTATATTAAAAAATGGTCAACATTCTTTGTTTCCATATGTTATAATTGGTGCCATTAAAGTGCTGACTGCCTTCCAACATCAGGTTGGTTAGTGAGGCCATCTGCACATTTCCCAAGACACAGAAAACAACAAAGGAGTCCGACACGGATTTCAATGCAGATGCCGGTTGATTTGGACAAAATCTGACAGGTGCAAAAATTCCCCATGCTCAATAATTACACCTGCATAAAAATACACGTCCAATCAGCGACTTCTGAAAAGGCTGAAACGGAAATGCCCTCGCCCCCACCGATTATGCAATCTGGAGAATTTACGTTGACTTAATTTGCCCTTTTATGCAGCCAACAATTAATTCGAGAAATGACGTTCTGAATAGGGGCCCCAATGTTGTAATTTGAAAAGTCGAGGAGAATAGCTCAAATGAACTCAACCCCTCTACTTGATTATCTCGACCCCTCTTCAGCATAGAAGAACTCGACCAGCAAAATCTTCACACTCAGCCAGCAATAAAAGACACGCTGAATACATTGTATAAGAGGGCTGATAAACACAGCAGATAATAGGCCTGGAAACGGAGTGTATATATGTCCTTTTTCTGAAGTGAACACGTCATACGCAGAGATAACTCGTCCTTCAGAGGAGTACCCGCGAGCAGATTTATATGGATAAACTCAGCCCAGAACAACAATGTGACTCAATGTGACTTTGTGGAGGATTCTTTTATGTCGGAATTGCCTTCCGCCTGCGGGCCTACCAGCGAGCAGGTTCCGTCAACAAATGGAAACAAGACAGCCTCTGACGATAATGATGAACCGAGGCCATGGAGCTACCAATCAAGCTTTCTTTCGGCATGTAACAAATGGATTTCGCTGAAGGCACGGAGCAAGAGGTCCCGCACCAGTGGCCACGATTGGTCTTTCAACAGCCCGCTTCTTCACCCAAATCCCAGTTTCAAATCCGATGGTGTGTTTTTCACACAGTCTTCAGACTCTTCTTGCTTAGATTCTTCCCAACCCCGGCTCGCAAAGAAATTATTATCCCCCAAAAATACTGTTGTTGTTGTCGGGATTGATTTCAAGTCGGCCTCAGCAAATTCGATCCTGGAAATTTTGGGCGGCTGCTTACAAAAATTCACAATAAAACGACCACATGAATCCAACGGTCTCTGATTAAGCGACTCGTGCCAGGTTCTTGATCCCCCACGGATTCAGTTGCTACGATTCGACCTCTCGGCTTCCCAAATTGAATCACGCATTCGACACACCTTTCGCTGCCACGGAAACTAGTCGGACAGTGGAAGATTCAATGCACGCGTCGACCATGAAAGTATAAATGATAACTTCAAATTCGACCAAGCACCCGTGTGGCTTCTCAGGGCGAGATTGTGCTATTGCGGCTCAGAAATTGTGACACCCAGTAAAAAAAAAATCAGACTCCCGGAGAGCAATTTCGAAATGAAGCACAAAATTTTTCAAACAATGAAAAATTATTTCGAAAAAAATACCCGAGCTCTGATACCATAATCAATGAATGAATTGAATTGATTTACAATGAGCAATGAAGTTCAAATAAATAATACAAATGTATTTACAGAATCAGCAAGTTTCTACTAAGAAATAGAAACAAGAAGTTTCTAATAAGAAACTGCTAATAAGATCACAAACGATCTTCTCTGAATAAAATGCATAAATGAGCATTAAACATTAAAATAGCATTATTCTAATAAACTTAAGAAAAGCTCACAAATATTACAAGTTGTTTAAAGCAAATCCAGAATCCTTTCATTAATATCAAACAACTTCAGATACATGTAATTCTGCTCAAGAAAACTTATCCCAAGGGTTCAACCTTTTACAATTCGATTTTGGGAAAGCAAATCCAGAATCCTTTCATTGATATCAGACAACTTCAGATACATGTAATTCTGCTCAA
Organism: Pinus tabuliformis; assembly: GCA_031772625.1. Lineage (NCBI taxonomy): Eukaryota > Viridiplantae > Streptophyta > Pinopsida > Pinales > Pinaceae > Pinus > Pinus tabuliformis. The sequence continues at coordinate 1,180,688,762 of CM062807.1, read as the reverse complement.
GAAAACTTATCCCAAGGGTTCAACCTTTTACAATTCGATTTTGGGAATATTTATAGAATTTTTTCACAAAATATCTAGACTTAAATATCTAAAACTGTTTGAAAATATCTAAAAACTATTTTTTACAAAAATAGTGCAAAAACATAGGGAAATAAAACTGCTGAAGCTGTTGTCACTGCTTTCGAGGATTTCTGGTGTTGATGTGTGTTGATTAATCTGCTACTCTGCTGCTGATAACTGTTGATGACTGCTGACTCATATACCCTAGTAAATTACATAGTTCTTCCCACCTTTCTTCATTTGGAATTGTATATTTGACCAATTTTCTGAATGTTTCATCTACCTCAGTGTATTTTTGAAAGTTGGTTTAACCAAAAATAAATGATTTATCTCATGCTTGATGAATAAATCATAATTGAGGCCTTCCATAAAAGCTTTACCTGTGATTGTACCTTTAATCTTTGAAAATCTGGATTTATCCTTGCAATTGAATATAATTTCCTTTGATATTGTTCTAGATCAATCAATTTATCTCCAATTCCCTTTAATCCAGGCAGTCCTTTTTGATGTAACATAGAGAATTTTTTGTGAAACCTCTGGATACTTGATTCGAGGTTATGGCACTTGTTTTCTAGTTTCAACATCAAATTTTTCTTAGTGAGAACCCTTCTCACTTCCAGAATAGTCTCTGTTCTATCCTCTATGTTATATTCTTCCAGTTCATCTTTGGTTTTGGAATTCAAAACCCTTATCAGTGTATTTTATTTTCCTGGTTTTAAACCCAATTCCTTTTTCACATCTGTTATTACTTCTTTGGCTCTCTGCACTAGTTCATCTTGCTCAAAGATGATCTCAATGGAAGGCCATATATCAGTGATGGCCTCATTTATTTCCATCCAGATACTTTCCTTAGCCCGTGTAATGGTGTTAGCCATGACAGATTGGTTTTCTAAGAATTCAATTCTTTGTGTAAGCCTATGTGTCTTTTGCAACTAAGCTAAATATACATTACCAATCTTCAGTTTTTGCTCTTGTAAATTATTAAGCTGAGTTCTTAACTTCTCAACTTCCTGCCCCTTAATTGATAAATCTTCCATTGCTTTTGCAAGGTATGTTGCTAAATTAGTTGATTGAGTTTCCACTGTTGAAATGGTTGTTGATGTAGATGTTGTTGTTGTTGTTGTAGCTGTAACTAGGATTGCTGTCACTGGAACTGCTGAAAGAGCAACATTTTTCTCTTGGGTTCCCTGTTGTTGTTTTTCCTTTAAAAACTTTTCAATCTCAGTTTCCATTTTTTCTATCTGTGCATTTTGTTCAATTATGATTTTGAACATGTTCTCTTTATCCTTTTCTAGCTGTCCTATTTCTTTAGTCTGTGGATCTTCTGTAGAAGGAAGCTTAAGTTGTTTTCTCAAAGAAGCTATGTTTGCATTCTTTCTCCTGATTACCTCTTCTACTACATTGACATTGGTGGGAGCATATCCCATCTTTACCACTAAATCCTCTAAAGATTTGACCCTTGTATCTTTAGCTAAGGAAGATATTTTTTCTATCTTCAACTGAGACTGAATATTTTCTAATGATGCTTGAAGCTTAGATACTATCATAGCTAAACTTGTGAGAGAAGAATATATCATCAGTCCAGATGTTCATGTAAATCAATCTGGTCAATAGGATGAATTAAATTTGCATCAAAATAAAACATTGATTTAGTGTAATCATCTGCACTTTTAGGATGAGTGATTTTGGGTTCCAGGAAGGCTATTTGCATCTTTCCCTTCTTAGTGTCGAAGGAAAAAAGTAGCATGTGTTGTGAATTTGATGTTTGTTTCTAGAATTATAAATAAGTGGAAGCTTTCAAAGCTTCATTCCTCTGCTTAATTTCCTTGTAAAATTTAAATATGCTTTGTTCTTTCTGAGTCTGCTGCAATTCTCCTATCTGAGATGATGATACATCTAGACTGGCTGAAGACATAGGAGATCCTACAGTCATTCCTTCTATCCTAGGAGATGATGGCACAAACGAGCCTATCATGACAATTGGGTGTTGCTGTGTAGTATCTTCTTGCTGTGTTTCACTTGTATGATTTGTCTTCTGCCTCTTAGTGTATATTTTGAATTCTCTGGCTGAAATTTCTTTCACCATAGGGGACTTACTGTCCCTTGGCCTTTTGTCTTGATTTTCTTCTGATATAGGAGTCTTTGATGCTATAGATGATATAACTTACTCTTCTTTCTCCTGAAGTGTATTCTCCTGCCATTCATCCTAGTTCATGTATTGTTCTATCTCAGGCCTAGGAGTGTGAGCATATGGGGTAGTTTTTTGCTCTACCCTTAATTTTGAAATCACTCCTAGGGGATCATATGACCAGGTGAAACTAAGTTTGAAATTCATATGTTTCAAAAGAGTTTCTACTTCCTTCCCTGCTGATATAGAATTACAGATAAAAGGCCCTACTTGAGTTTTGATTTTAAATTGAGCCTTCTTCTTTGCTGCTACAAAATGAAGTTGATCCATGTTGATCATTTGTCTGATATATTCCAATGCAAAAATTCAGATAGGGACAAACTTAGGTAATCTATATGGAACTAGTTCACATCCATAGATCCTAATCTCTATATAATTTTAGTATAAATACCAATCTCCTGTTCTAGTTTGTTCACTGAGATGTATGATTTTTCTGATCTCTAGCCCGATCCTTGGTTCTACATCACTGTTGTTTTAATAAGCAAGAAACAACATATAAAAAACTGATCCACAAAGTCATTGAATGTGAATTCAGTGGTGTTCTTCCTTACCAAGGAAGTCCAGTGGATTACTGATTGTGGATTTTCTTGGCTGTCCATCTTCTGTAAGGGAAAATAAAACCTCCGTGACTAATAAAACAAGAAAAAATATACTAAAACATAAGCACATTTGAACACTCCTGTAGAGAACTTCATGAATTGATTATGCTAAGTATTCACTGTAATTGAAGATAAGAGATGGCTTTTCATTTATTGAGAAAAATAACAAGAAACCTATAAAAACCTCATCGACCCATTGATTAGAATAATAACCTAACAGACATGAGACAATGGATATTATCTGCTTGGTCATTTCTGGAAACATAGATGATTGATATGGTGGGTTGGTTTTAGGCAATTGAACATTTTCTAGTAGAAAGGTTTCAAAAATCTTAGCTCTTTAGGGAAAGTCAAGATTTTTATAGATATCCATGAGGGATTTAGAAGAAAATGGATGCGAGGGTTCAGGGTTTTGAATCTGTAACATTTGATTAATTGATTCAGCAGTAATTATAAAAATAACTTCATTATTTTGGGAAACCACTGCTCTTTGACTGGGAACATACCTAACATGACACCATGAAATGAAATCAGGGAAATGATGGGTTTGTGGAATGATAAACTGAGGTAAAGATGAGTGCCAGAGGTTTAATTCATCACTTAGGTCTAAAAACTTATGTTTTAACCAATTGTGGAGTTCATAAAGATTGAACTCACAATTGGTTTCAGAAACTTTATAAAGCTGGTCAACTAATGGCTGATGGTCCAAGTCGATAGTGGGAGGAAGCATGGGGTTTTCTAAAGCTTTTGATTTCTTCTTGACAGACATGACTGAAAGAAAAGGACTAAGAACAACTATAATTACCCGGAGGAAACTATTCCCTTGTTGACTGATAGCTGGAATGGTCTCTTAAATTCCACTGGTCACTTTGGCGGGTTCGGCTTGGTCATTGGTAGCAATGGTTCGGTTTATGACTTGGCGGAGCAGGGAGAAAATATCAACAATCGATAATTTTAAACGAAACATAAAAATGTTTTTATTTTGGTTACATGATTTATCCATTAAATGGGCGTGGGGGCATTAATGTATAACGAATAATCTTATAACAGGAATATGGTTGGTGAATGTAGAGTTGACAGTTGGCAGAAAGAAAGGTTTATTTAAAATAGGTGGGAACGGTGTAACGGGTGTATGGATAGGAGACAACGGGTTTCAGAGGGGATACAAGGTGGTTTGTGGTTTTGAAGTGATGGTGTGCAGAGAGAATGTGAGAGGGGCCCGTGGTGGAGGAATTTTGAGGGTTGACCGCGTTTCGCACCCCCCTGTTCATTAAACTTCGAATGGGCTTGGGGGTGTAGAGCAGTCTACGAGCCATTCATATTTCACACCGCATATCATATCTGTCAGAGTTTTATTGCATTTCATAGAAAACGACAAAGAGTCTTGTCATGGGTTTATTACAAAATAAACTTTTTTTGTTTTAATTTAATCACGTTTAAGCTTTTAACTAAACCTGATTAATTTATTGAAAAAGCGACGCATTAACAAGCGCCCTACATTTTGGGATTTTCTTCATATTTTCTATTTTTTTCTATATTTTTCTTTTTGTCATCATTTCTTATATATATATATATATATATATATATATATATATATATATATATATATATATATATATATATATATATATATATATATATATATATATATATATTTATAAAAACATCTAACTTATCAAAACAATCTATGTTACAACACCAGGCATCCATAGTTGCATAATTATATCATGAATCTATCAGAGTGTCCAAGGATCCAAGGGTCCTTATAGTTCCCTGCTTCCATCATGCTCACAAAAATAGAGGATTTGCTTATCCTTTACTTCTTGTACCTGTAGCATTCATTGACAAGTACACCCAAGCAAAATATACAATAATAAAAGCATTATGTCAATCTATCAATATAAGGTTAACATGAGACTTAGAGGATGTTCTCCTAGGGTTTTCAAGTACCAACCCTAGACCAAGGGTTCCATATATAACTTATCAACCTTATCCATGCCTACTTGACATGAAACCTAGATTGTACACACACCCTAAAGACCAAGGGTTAGGGTTTCTTTGAGGGAACAAAGTTAGGATTTCCATATGAGTAGGGTTTTACTTATAAGTTATGCCATTTAAAGCTTTCAGATATCACTACCTATATCAATAAATTTAACAACAAACCCTAGTACTAGAAACCCCACAATAGTTCATGTTGGACCGTTAATAAAATATACCATACATACCTCACGGTTACATACCTTTGTTGTAGTGGCCTACAATTCTAGATGCGATGGATTATTCATTGCTTTTCCTCAAAGTGTGCATCTTTCTTATCTTTTCCTGCTTCAAGAACTGTATAATATTTCTCTTATACTTGTTTACCAGTGATGCACAGATCTAGAGGACTGACAGTAGTGATATATCAATTACCCGGGAACCTCTAGAGGTTTTCAAAATGTTGACAATGACAAACTCATCTTTTACTATCAGTAATGAGAACCTTCCTTCAAGTCATAACATCGTGACCCTACTTACTCCCTCTGGACTGCTATCTCTTCAAAGTCAACAAACCTTTGCTTCTCAGCTGGCTACTTTGAACAGGTCACACTGGACTGACTGATATAGGTGTAATAATACTTCTAATGCCCAACAATTTTTCTACAAAAAGTTGACTTATAATGACTGTCAACAATCCCAAAACTATCTTGCACTTATGGTGTCATTGTCACAAATATGTGACCTCACCTTCTATATGTAGTTAGTCCTTTCAATGTAAAAATTTCATTAATATACCTTCGGATTAGAGACCCTTGACTATTTCTTACAAGGCTACACTTAACAACAATTTCAAAAATATCACTACTGCAAATCCAAAACAGACGTACCCTTTCAATGTTACCACAGGTTGGCTCATTGTTTGCTTGGGCTATGTATATATATGTGCCCAAAAATCATCACTGCTATGCATAGACTTTTTGTCTTCTTATGCCATTGTCCAGGACTATGAGCAAGGTAATGAGCCTTCTCTTATATGCTTAGAAACACTTATGCTTCTTCTCTAGTTGTACAAGGGACTCTAAGATGATAGGCCAAATGTGCCGTCCATTCTAAGTCTCCCTCATGCACAAAAACATAAAAGGAGTCTCGGCTCCTCGTCCTTGGTGACTGAGGCTCGAATTGAGTCCTTTTGAAAAGTGTTTATGCTCAGAACAAGAGGAGAACCAGGCTCCTTTTCTAGCCTTCATTTGCAAGCTAATTATGCTAAGGATTTCAATGAAGAGTAGTTCGGACCTCATGCTTAGGTATAGAGAAGACCTTTATATATCTTGTACAGATGTAGTGTATAAGTTTCACTTGACAGTGAGACTGTGCTTCAGAACTTTGGTACTTTTGTCTTATGCCCAAAATATCCCTTCAACAAATTTGATCTTGGAACTAATATATGCACAGGTGTAGAAATGATCTTGGTGCTTCTTCCAATGAGGAATTTATGCACAGGATTATATCACAGAATTGCGAACCTCTGATAGAGGACTTGAGTCCTTTATAGGGCTATAAATATGACACATAATACCACAGAAACTTTAGAAATAATCCTTCAAAACTGTTAAACACACATGGGCAACAACAGAATCTGAAGGATAAAACATGAGAGTAATTTTATTAACAAATCATATACATTTATAGTACATGGTTTGACCATTGTGTTTCAAATCCCAAGGTCTTTTGGACTTCCTTTTGTCTATTCGGCTTCCACACTAACCCATTGAGGATTAGGTGTCCAAAATTCCCCCCCTTAATCCAAAGGGTTATGTATGAGTCCAAGAAGAGAGGTGTAATACAAAATGTGCAAAAATGCATGACAACACTAGGTTGAATGTGCTCTCTGAAATGCTGGTATAAAGGGCGATGGTTTAAGGATGACCACCAACACTAGAACGCTTATTGCAGTTCTCGGAACTCTTCCAATACTAGCAAGAAGTTGAAGTCTTCTACTAGAGGAAGTGATCCTATTGTTTTGAAGAGGGAAACCTTCAACCATGAAAGGGAGGTCTCAACCCACATAAAGGGAGAACTTCAACCTGAAAAGGGAAGTCCCAACCTGTGATGGTTTAAGGATGACCAACAACTCTGGAATGCTTAATGCAATTCCTAGAACTCTTCCAAAACTGGCAAGAAGCTGAAGTCTTCTGCTAAAGGAAGTGTCCCCAATTCTATTCCTGGAATTCTTCTGAAACTGGCAAGAAGCTGAAGTCTTCTGCTAGAGGAAGTGTCCCATATTACTAACTGAAGGCATGCTCAGGGGCATCTTTGTTTCTAGCTACAACTCTAAAACTGGTGTGCTAGGTGGTGGCTCAGGCTCACTTGATGTGGCTTTGAAGCTTGTAGATGACCATCATTTCCCCCCCTTTCAGATACAAGGTGAGATGATGGAGAAAACTCAACTGCAAGGCTGTTCAATACTCTTGAACAAGTTCTGACATGTGACTAAAATATCTTCTTAGATGTTGATGCCCATTGCCAAGAAGCGATCCATCCAAGATGAATCTATGTTCTTGCAAGATGTTTGTTTCTGAAGCGTCTATTTGAAGAATGACTGGTTTTATGACAGTGCTTACATGGATGAAGATAAAAACAGTGATCTTTCGAATGGCCAACTCGGTCACAGTGTTGGCATTTCACAATCTATTATTGTTGCTATTGCTGTGGAAGAGGGGCAGAATCTGGAATAGCTGGAGGTGAACTATCATGAAGAGTAGGTGAAGATGAACCGCCCTAAATAAATCCAGCACTTTGAAATTGGATTGGCTTGGAGTGGTCTGGAATATGAAAGGACAAGTCCTTGTCATATCCAAGACCAGTTCTGTGATTGTTGTGGACAAGTTCTTCCCAAGGTCTGATGATGGGCTTGGGAAGCGCAAGCTGAACTTCTGCATCTGCATGTAACCTTGCTGATTTATGGGAGTTTGTTTCAATCTTCTGAACAGAAACAGGTTCAGAATGACTCCTCTGTTTTAATTCTTCTTACTATAGTTGAGATTCGAGCTGCAAAAAATCAATTTTCTCTTGTGCATTTTGTAGACAGGCCTTAATGCCTGTGAGAGAAACTTTGTTGACTTTTAACGTATCATGAGTAGTATACAACATCATAGTTTTGAGGAACTCTAATACTTCATTGATTCTCGCCATTTTCTCCAATCTTACACTTTAAACCAACTATGAACCAATATCACTACAAGGTATTCTCAAAATTTGTTCTCCCAGAAAACTACAACAATCAAGTGATATTATTCCTTGAGGAATGAACCAAAAGCAAGATTTTAACTCTACAATTATTCTCCAAATCCACACACAACGATGGTTGGTTGCATTCATATACAAGGAAAGTATATTGTGCATTCCCAAACAATGAGACTCAAATGCTACAACAAATGAAATACTTGTTTCTCCATTATGAATACTTAGAAATACATATCAGTAAGGATGCAAATTTTACACAGTCATCTATTCAAGAAATACAATGCACAAATTGAAAAGGAACCTGACCCAGCCACTTGTATAACAAATTCAACTTCTAGAGAGTCTGCTACAGCCCTAGGATTGCCTGTTATGCCAAGGGAATGACAGTAAACTTCATAAAATTGTCCACTATTAAGTCTGCACCAGAACTTGATAAATTTCATCCCACTGATTTGAAGGTTTAATAATAGCAATCAGCAGCCCATTCATCTAAGAATTATCTTCATGAAGAATTGTCCCCGCATTAAAGTTGAACTTGCCCCCCCCACCTTTTTTTTAGGAGATAATCTAGGTGCAAGAGGAAGTAAGACCCTGCTATTTTTTTCATAGCCGCCAAATTTCCAACCCGAGGGGACTTTTCTGGAATTGCAGCTATGGCAACTTCTTTGGAATCACAAATTAAAGCTATTTCCTCCACCCATGTGCAAGTTGAGGATTTGAAAAAGAGGCCTTTCACGCGGCCATCAATTCTTTTCAATCTTGCTAAAGCAGCAGAGGTTAGTTTGGAAAGCGTTTATGATATTGCTCTTAGAGGGCTTGATGAACTCTCAACAATTGAGATCCTTTTCTACATTGAAGAAGACTTTGTTCAATTCAGAAAGCCTACAGATAGACCGAGAGCTTCAGAATAGAGAATACAATGCAAAACTAGAAAAATCTATTGCCACATTCTTGCATTTACTGTCTAGATATCTGCTTCTTGCACATTCTCTCAAGATGCTAGAGTACTTAATTCGGCGATACAAGATATATGCATACAATGTAGATGATGTGATACTGATGAAACAAGCTTATTTGTGCAACTGCGACTGCTGCTGCCTAATCCAAATAGCGAATCCCGTCTCCCGGCTGCCGAATCACACAGAGCCGAATCTGTCTGCAATCAAGCAGAGCTACAATACCCTTCTCTGCATAGAAAATAGTTCACTCCAAGAGATTTGTATCGATTTAGGGTTTTTGCATTGTTGAAGGTAGTCTGAAAATGCCTGGTCCAGACTTCAAAGCCGACAAAGAGTTCTGCAAAGACTTCTTGAAGAATTTTGTAGCAGAGAATGGAGTTACGAAGTACATGGATCTGCTGCAAGATGTTGCAAATAGGAAAATCCGTTCTGTTGATATTGAACTCGATGACATCAACAGCTACAAGGGGTTGGATGAGGAGTTCTTGGATAGAGTAAGAACAAATACTCGTTGGTACGTCGGCATTTTTGCGGAAGCAATAGATGAATTGTTGCCCGAACCCACTGAAGTTATTGCAAGGGACGATGATTATGATATTCTAATGAGACAGAGATTGGAAGAAGCGAGTGAAAATGCAGACAATGTAGACCCTTTTCAAAAGATGCCACCAAAGATCAAGAATTTCTTTGAAGTTCATATTAACGACTTTGCAAAAGAGAAGGCTTTCACACTGAGGGAAGTGAAGGCCTGCCACATCGGACAACTTGTCAAAGTTGTTGGTATTGTTACTCGTTGTTCAGATGTCAAGCCATTGATGCAGGTCACTGTCTACACTTGTGAGGAATGCGGATTTGAAATATATCAACAAGTCACATCTCGTAGTTTCATGCCACTTTTTGAATGCCCATCAAATCATTGTAGGACAAATAATGCAAAGGGCAACCTCATTCTGCAACTGAGAGCCTCGAAGTTCTTGAAGTTTCAAGAGGCTAAAATTCAGGAGCTGTCAGAGCATGTGCCCAAAGGGCATATACCTAGATCAATGACAGTACACATAAGAGGAGAACTTACGAGGAAGGTTGGGCCGGGTGACCTAGTGCAAATCTCTGGAATATTTCTTCCTATTCCTTATACAGGATTTCGAGCGATGCGAGCAGGATTGGTGGACTTGGTAGCAATGTTCCATTGCTCTCTCTATTTGCAGCAAGCTCCATACGCTGCTCTCTGCTGTCCAGTTTTGAACGCCCGGAGAATAGCAAGACAATCCAGTCTTCAACGCTAATTCCAATGCACCAACTGAGCTATGAAATGTTGTGGGCGTATGAATGAATGCAGCTTGAAGCTGGTCTGAAAATTCTTGGTCCACTTGCCATGGCAGATAGGAACGTTATATCAGGTTATACTAAGGTGCAGTGTCAGGTGAAGGATTAATAGCTGTCAAGATTCACTCTCAAGTAAATGTAACGTTTTTGCAAAAAGATTGTATGGAGAGAGACCAACTCAAAAATAGATGACAAAGCATCCAGAATGTTAGATCAACAGGATAGTGCAACGTTCAAATAGTGTAGCGTTCAACATGGTATGCACATAGTGCAAGAATTATGTTATTCACCAGTCAATAAGAGAAATCACAAAACTCAGTTCAAGATGCTCGCTCGCTCAAAAATGCTTTTCCAAATATGCATAGAGAGGCCACAAAACAAGTGGCTCAAATATGATATTGAGTAGGTTAGGAAGGTACCCTCTCTGATACCATGTTAAACACACATGGGCAGCAACAGAATCTGAAGGATAAAACATGAGAGTACAATTTTATTAACAAATCATATACATTTATAGTACATGGTTTGACTGTTGGGTTTTGTAGAGCTGTAACAAGGGTCTCTTTCACCTCTAGTTATGCCACATTAATAAGTCAATCCGGGAACGCTTTGTTATTGCAAAGAGTAACTCAATCCGAGGCTATTCGTCAGAGTAATGCTTAGTAGTACAGTGTTTAGAAAATACAAGAGTAACGGATGCTAAACTTATGACTAAATTTCTCTAAAAGAATAAAATCACACAAAGCAGCTTATCAGTCAAGGGTACGGAAGCAATAACCCATCCCTCTAGAAACTGATGGAAAGGAAATTAGAGCATGGACCATAGGTCTGTGAGCTAGGCAGCGATTGTTGAGGCTCACTACAGCCTTAGACCTTCTCTCACACCAAGACAACAAATGCAAGTAAATGGAACGGCAGAACGTAAATGGAACAACAAGCAGGAAATGGAACGGCAGAACGTAAATGGAACAGCAAGCAGGAAATGGAACAACAAATCTGAAATGGAACAGCAATGAATGGAACGGCAATCCAATAAACTAAATCTCGCGAGTCAGAACTAAACTTGCTCTATTGAACTAAACTCACATCCTGCAATCAAATAACAATTTTCTCCCTTAAAGCAACTTCAATGGATTATACTTTATGGAACAGTATTCACGAATGAATTATGGAACAACAATCATCAACCATATATACATAACACTCTTAATATAGCAATCTGACAATTAACGCGAATATGACTATGTTTCCAAATAGAATAACATTACTTCCAGATTCCAATAATTGAGATTTCAAATGAATCCAATACAGCAATGTTCAATATGAAGGCTCTGTAACAGAAACAATTGACTTAGATTGTTAACATGCAATCAACTCTGAAAAGATTCACTCATACAATACAGAGTCACTACATAAATCTCTTGAGAGAAACCATTAATGAATTAATCGTAACAGAGCATGGAATAGCATATGAAAAACATGTCAGATTACCAAACTATAAAGATAAACAAACCACACAGAAACCAAATTATAACGATACAAAAGCAAGTGTCCTTCGGAGCCGGGCCCTTAGCTTCCAACGGTACACCGCCTTAGGTTACTCCAGACACAAAGATGAAATAAACACCAAGTCTTTTGTATTAATGCATCAACAAATGTACAGCAAAACAAGTCTTAGTGAGAGTCGATGATCAAAGTTGAGTCTGAAATTCACAGTTACATATATGAACAAAAAGTCCTTTTTCTTAACGATGATGTCCCTTTTTATAAAAGTAACGACGAAGATATCTAGGTAGCAAAAATAAGCAAAACATCGATCCCTCAGGATCAAGGATCCTGAGGGATTCGCCAAGCCATTAATCCTTTACTTTTCTTCCCCTGTTCTGCCGAATTGATAACCCTTCTTTATTTCCAGGGTCGTTCTGCTTCGATCTGTTCGATCTTGTTGGCATCCGGTTCCCTTCTAAAGGGACAGCAGTTATTCCTCCTTTGTCTTTTCCTTTCGAATGGCAGCCCTTCGTTTCCACCCTTTCCTGCATGGAAAAATAACAATTATCAGCAATTAAACTTTCCATACTAATTCTCACACATTCTATTAAAATTCTTTATTTCTTTAAGTTCATTATGCAGAAAGGGTTACAATTGTTACTAAAAAGTCACTAAATTGTTCGTCAAAAACATACCTTTCCAGTGCTCCACACACCCCCCTGCTTACCCTGTTTCATGTCCTCATGAAAACATTATAATTGACATGCAAGGCGGTGAGAGAATAGGCTGGAGAGGGAACCTCGTGTGGAGGCCTACAGCCGTGATGAGCAACTAGATCATCAAAGAACTGATTTGTTTGACCTTCAGGAATTTCATACAAGGCCTGATATCCGGGTGCAGGGTGCCAAATAATTGGACTACAAAATCGATACCCTAACCAGGATGGCCCTACTTGCAAGATACGTTCACCATAAAGGTTCAATCGGTTGGCAGCTAGCTCAAAATTTTCATATCTGAACGGTTCCCTGAGCTGGATGTTTGCGTTCGAAGTCTGGTATCGGAATTTTGCAGCATCGATGGCAAGGTCTTTAATAGTCAGAAAATATTCCAGATTTTGTCGGATTAGGTCCTCGTGCATGGGTCCTAATGTCTCCATAACACCCGGGGTTCTCATAAGGTTCCTATGTGCTCTCCATAACAGTACTAGGTCTCTAGGCTCGGCTCTTACCCACAAGTCTAGGCTATTTTCCCGTCTCTGAAAAGTGTTATAAGCCCTGAGCCATTTTAGCTGATTAACCCCGAAGGAAACGAAGGCTTGCAATTGTATGTCCCCAACAAAAGGGCCAGGATTTAAATCAGTTTCCTGGTCTAGCACGAGGTTATGCAAGTAAAATTCACATAATAATCTTTGAACCTTAACTCCATAATGCTTGAAACAATCTATGAAATCATTAACAGTATTGATTTGTATAGGGGCACCTGCCCTGACAGCTTTTATCTTTAATCGTAAATATCGTTCAAGCAAAAATAAAGCATAGTTTTTAGCAGGAGCCCTACAGGCCAGAACGTCATTATACAAAGAACACACAGTGTCCATCTGCCTAACAACAATATCTAATCGACGAGTTACCTTTGCAACCTTTTCTTGCTCCTTCTGCCAGCCTTCGAAGGCCTGGCTTTCGGACTGACTCATATCCCGAAGTTGCTGCTGCAATTCTTCATATTTCTCCCGGGGGACTGTTTGTTCCTTCAACTGTTCAGCTTCTTGCTGAGCTTGCTTCATCATTTTGTGCAAGGTTCTTGTTTTTGGATCCTTTTTCCATAGGGCCGTAGAGGCCGGGAGTTTTACCTGAACCTTTTTGTTATGCTGTTTGGAGTTCAGAACCCGGATCACCCCTGAGGGCAGTGCCTCTGTTTGGATCTCCTTATTCTCCTTTTCTTTCTTAACACAAATGAAAGGTTGTTGTGGTTCCTCTGTTAATGGGACGTCATCCTGTCCCTCTGCCCCAATTGGAACGGTAGTCTTTTCTTCATTATCAATTGGAACAACAGTTTGTTCCTCAGTGTCAATTGTAACAGCAGTTTGTTCCTCAGTGATAATTGGAACAGTAGTCTGTTCCTCAGTGACAATTGGAACAACATTTTGTTCCTCCGTGTCATTTGGAACAACAGTCTGTTCTTCGGCGACAATTGGAACAACAGTCTGTTCTTCAGCGACAATTGGAACAGCAGCAGGTCTTCCAGTCGGGTTTCGACCAACAGGGCGACTATAAGTCCTTCGTCTTCTTGTTCTACGGGATTTTGCTGCAGTGGTCCTCTTTCTTTTCCTTGTGGTCCTTTGTATCCTCAGACTGGCTTTCAAAATTCGAATTTGCTGTCAGAGCCGGGCTATAGTGTTGAGCAGCCTCTGCTGTTTAGTCCTTAATTTCTTGATTTCCCTTGCCTCAGCAGAGGGTTTACGACTGGCCCTTAAATCTGCTCCTACTCTATCTAGAGTTTCTTCTGGTGCCTTGGGAACAGATTGTTCCCGGTTGGTGTCCCTTATTTCCTCCTCATGAACGGGCGGGTTTTCTTCTCCTTCCTTTTTTGCATGTGAATCCGCAGGTATGTCTTCCTCTGGAGGTCCATCGGGAGGACCTGCTGGGCTGGAGGGTTGGCCATATTCCCCCAAACTGGCCAGGATTGCGACCAATTCTTCTTCGCCCACAGGGTCTCGCAGCGGGCTGCTTTCTGGCTGTACTACTTCCTCCTCCCGATTGTCCGGCTTAGTGACTGCCTTGGAGTGTTCAGCTTCTGTTTCTGTTTCGGAGTGCACTTCTCTCTCCTCACCTCCTTCTCTGGTTTGCTCAGCCTCGCCCCCAGATTGTCCAGTATTTTCTTCAAAAGGTCCTCCTTCTGGTTCTGGAGGTTCGTCTATAATCTCAATTGGTTGGCTGGTTCTTTCTCGAATATTTTCCATCCTCCCACGTATTCGAGCTAGCCGGACTGATTTTCTTGGTTTCTCAGGTTGTTCAGGTGTACAAGCAACATGTTTTTCTGCTATCACTTCTCTGCGTTTTTCTGGTCGCTCCGGTGTACTTGAAGAATGCTTACGTTTTGGAGCAACACGTTTTCCTGCTGCCACTTCTCTGCGTTTTTCTGATCGTTCTGGTGTGCTGGAGGAAGTTTTAGGTTTTGGGGATGGTGCAGCCAATCTCCCCTCAATCAATGCAACGAGCTCCTCCCAGCTGCTCTGCTGTTGAGTGAGACTATGGCTCACTATCAATCGAATCAATCCATGGTGGCTAACAACTGCTTCTACGTGCTGTGCCGTTTTCAGGCTTCGAGCCGCATCATGCAATAGTGAATTTAAAAGTGCAGGCATATTTACAGAACATTTTTCTTTCAAAACAGCTAAGAGTTTAAGATGGCGTGGTCTTACCCCGTCCTTCCTTCCTTCGCAAGTAATGTAGCTCTGTACTATCCTTGCTAGTTTGGTCCAGGGTTCTCCTAACGTTGCTGGCAGAACTCCCTTCCCCTTCACTGTCAAGCTTTGGCCTTCATCCTGAAAAATCTCCATAATCTTCTGCAGTCTTTCTTTCCTCAGCGTCCATACAGGTCCGGTGGCTGGTAGTCCTGAGACTTCTGCAATTACATCGTCAGTGACCGCTATCTGCCTTTCTCTTACTATGGAGTAGTCCTCCTGCAAATTTTGCAGAAATTCCAACGCCATTGTCTCGTTTGATTCTTGTAGGCGACTGAAATAATTCAGCCATCTAGCCATTTCCAGGATCTCCCGGGTAGCAACAGAGACTGTCAATTCCTGAGGTTCGCTTCGGACTGCCTTTCCTCCCATGGTTCTACTAAGGTTTTTCAATGGAACAGCAACTGCCTGTGCTGTTTTGAGATGCAGAGAAGGTGATCGTCGCGGAAAAAAACAGAGTATGCAACAAACATGGATTGTGGATGGCAACTTTGCGTAAAATAGAATTATCATACCGTTAAACCATGCCATACTTTCGTACACTATCTACCCCGAATGGTGTGCTGACACGTAACTCGTGGAGTAATGAGGTTACCTTCCCCCCCGCGATGTGATAGGCTGCTCCAGCCGTCAAATAGAGGAGCAGCAGCCATCGTGTAACCAGTCATAGAGGAACAACATATAAAATTACGCCATGTTTTAGATAGACAACGAAATACCGAAATCGAGGCAAAAAGGTGGATCGCGTTTTACATAAGAGCCTACGTAATATGATGCGAGGCCAGGGGATGGGACGTCTGTCAATCGTACGAAATCCCCAGAGGTAATTGTCAGTTCCTTTGCCATGATTGGTAGTAATGAGTGTTCATGCGATATGTTCATCGGGAAATAAAATATGAATTATTCATAGGATAGAAGAGACAAAGAGGTATTAATATCATCCCCGTTGGTGTAACTATTATGACTTCGATACCATTAACAGAGCTCTGTTGCCGACAGGTGTTCATAACCTTGGCAGAGTTGTTTATTTCACCCCCGGAACCATGATCCTTTATGTGTATAAAAAGTATTTTGTCAAAACGCAGGCTATTATGCTGGCTTGGTAACCAGTTAGCCATAATGCCATTCACAAGGAAGGTGCGAAACATGGGCAGGCCGGCTCGTGATGAGACCCCCTGTTCCAAGGTCTGTGTACCTTTTGGACCATATCCCTGGTGTGGTGGCCATACTGGGAATGCCACTTCGCTTCCAACCTGATGATCATGGTAGGCTGGCTCTTGATGAGACCCCCTATCCTGCATTTGACAATTAATAATCCATATTCATCATCATTTTTTTTCTTTTGCAAAGCACTTTTTCTTATTTATTTACACATAAGGGTGGTTCAGCACTCCTTAAGAGTGGGAATGGTGGAAGAAGTCTTATCATCCCAACAGGAAGATATAAATCCTCTGTTCTTATTCCTGTGTAATAATCAGAGAAAATTTTTAGGGAAATCGCCATGATAAAGATAACCAACCAAAACAATGGGAATAAGTCAATGACAACGGAGATGAGAAATAAGTATGTCCCTCCTCTTGTCCTCTTATCAATACTAGGCTCTATAAAGATAGCGATCTTATGATCTGCTGACTTCGGCATGTTGTAATTGACATTCATTGCATAAGTGTATAGCTGTTTCTTAAAGACTGGAGAGATCATGGGCGAAAAGCATCCTCAATATGAATCATCACAGAGAGAAAAGACATGGCTATGGTATTCCTTTTGAAAGAGAAGAATCCATGCAAACAAATAGTTGGGATGTCGTTCTTTGAGAAGGAACAGCCGAATATCATGAGTGTTGTCTCCTTTGAAAAAGGAACAGCAAAAACCCAAAAATGTTGTTCCTTTTGAAAAGGAACAGCAAAACTCACAACTGTTGTTCCTTTTGAAAAGGAACAACAAAAATACAAAAACAAGCAACTGTTGTTCCTTTTGAAAAGGAACAGCAAAAACCCAAAAATGTTGTTCCTTTTGAAAAGGAACAACAAAAATACGAAAACAAGAAACTGCTATTCCTTTTGGAAAAGGAACAGCAAAAACTCACAAATGTTGTTCCTTTTTGAAAAGGAATAGCAAAAACCCAAAAATGTTGTTCCTTTTGAAAAGGAACAGCAAAACTCACAACTGTTGTTCCTTTTGAAAAGGAACATCAAAAATACGAAAACAAGCAACTACCGTTCCTTTTGGAAAAGGAACAGCAAGAACTCACAAATGTTGTTCCTTTTGAAAAGGAACAGCAAAAACCCAAAAATGTTGTTCCTTTTGAAAAGGAACAGCAAAAATACGAAAACAAGCAACTGTTGTTCCTTTTGGAAAAGGAACATCAAAAACTCACAAATGTTGTTCCTTTTTTAAAAGGAACAGCAAAAACCCAAAAATGTTGTTCCTTTTGAAAAGGAACAGCAAAATTCACAACTATTGTTCCTTTTGAAAAGGAACAGCAAAAATACGAAAACAAGAAAATGCTGTTCCTTTTGGAAAAGGAACAGCAAAAATTCTCAACTGCTATTCCTTTTGAAAAGGAACAGCAAAACCCCAAAAATGTTGTTTCTTTTGAAAAGGAACGGCAAAAACTCACACCTGTTGTTCCTTTTGAAGAAGGAACAACAAAGACACGCTGACTGTAAAAAGAAAACTTAAGAAAGAAAGATCAAAGAAATATTAAGCAAACGTATATACAAGAACTTATGTACAAGTCAAAAAAATGCGTTCCTTACTGAATTATAGGTGAGGAAGATTTTACTTCCTCTCCTAAAATTTCCATGTTAGTGTCTTGATGTAGCTGCTGACAGAAGGATTCCAGAGTGAGTGGCTTGCGATAGAGACGAACTCGGTGGCCATTTACCTTGAATGCATATCCAGAACCATCGATTGTGATGAGAGTAAGGGTCCCATTGTCATGTACTTTCTGGATTTCGTATGGCCCCAACCAACGAGTCTGCAGTTTCCCCGGGAAATCCTGAAACCGAGAGTCATATAACAGAGCCCAGTCTCCTTCATGAAAGACTTTGTTCTTGATAAGTGCATCATGCCATTTAGCTCGATGCTGCTGAATAAGTGTTGTATTTTGTAATGCAGAGAGCCTTATTTCGTCCAATTCATTAATCTGCTGTAGTCGATTGATTTGTGCCTCACTTAAATCTAGGCCAACTTCCTGTGCAGTTCGTAATGTTTGGATTTCGAATTCTATGGGGAAAATAGGTTGTTTCCCAAACACTAATTGATAGGGTGAATAACCAGTGGTACTTCTCCAGGTGGTTCTATAAGCCCAGAGTGCTTCAGGTAGTCGGGCGGTCCAATCACGCCTATGTGAAGCAATGGTTTTTGTTAAAATTGATTCTATTACCTTATTGCTACTTTCTACTTGCCCATTCGCCTGCGGGTGATATGGGGTAGTAATTTTATGCTGGACGTGATAATTATTAAGTGTTGCAGCTAATTTTTTTCCGGAAAATTGTGGTCCTCCATCTGTAATTATTTCTCTCGGAAGGCTATATCGTACAAACAAATGGAACACGAACTGTGTTACCGAATCTTCTGTAGCTCTAGGCAACGCTTCGGCCTCAACCCATTTGGTAACATATTCTGTGGCTACCAAGATATATGTTCTCTGATTTGATGATGGGTTGATGGGTCCAACGAAGTCAAGATCCCATCGTTCAAATGGTTCAATGACTAATTGTGGGCTCAGAGGCATTTCGTCGGCTTGACCAGGTCGTCCTGCTCGCTGGCAGCTGTCACAAGCTTGAACAAATTTCTTCGAATCCTTAAAAATTGTAGGCCAGTAGTATCCCGTCTGCAATACTTTATGTGTTGTTCTTTTCTCGGCAAAGTGTCCCCCACATGGTTCGTTATGACAAGCTTTTAAGATGTCGAAAATTTCATCTTCCCGAATACACCTCCTAATTTGCATGTCTGCCCCTGTGTGGAACAAATAACCCCGATCCACGAAAACCGAGTACTTTTCTGAACAATATGCTTACGTTCATTAGGGGTTAAGTGTTTTGGTAGCTTACCTACTGCAAGGTAGTTGGCAACATCAGCATACCAAGGTGTTTGAACAGCAACAGCAAACAGGTGCTCATCCGGAAATTGGTCTTCCACTGTTGTTGCCTCAATTGATTTTGGTATTCGTGAGAGAAAATCAGCTACAGGGTTTTCCTTGCCGGGTCTATCTTTGATTGTGATATCGAACTCCTGCAATAAGATCAACCATCTCGTTATTCTAGCATTTGTAACAGGCTTATTTGCTAAATATTTGATAGCAGAATGATCTGTATATAAAACAACGGGATAGCCTGTAATATAATGTCTAAACTTATTGACAGCATGTATTACAGCGAGGAATTCTTTTTCGGTGACAGTGTAATTTAATTCAGCAGGGGATAAATTTTTGCTGATATAATAAATAGCATATGGTTTTTTATCCTCCTCCTGCCCAAGGACTGCACCGATTGCTGTGTCTGAGGCATCAGATGAGATTTGGAATGGTAAATTCCAGTTTGGTCCTCGAAGGACTGGAGCTGTTGATACAAGCTTCTTTAATTCCTGGAAAGCGCGGTCGCATTTCTCTGTCCACATGAAATCAACATTACCAGTTAATGCATATAAAGGTGCAGCAATGTGTGAATAATGTTCTATAAATCGTCTGTAATACCCAGAAAATCCAAGAAAGCTGCGTACCTCTGTCTGAGTAGTGGGGGTGGGAATAAGCAAAAGTATTTGAATTTTGGCCGGATCTACCTGAATTCCAGCTGCTGAGACGAAATGTCCTAGAATGAGCCCTTCGGTCATCATCATATAACATTTTTCGTGGCTTAAACAAAGCCTGGTATCAATGCAACGCTGTAGGACTTTTTCTAGAGTGTCCAGAGCTGGATCAAAATCATCTCCATATGGTGTAAAGTCATCCATGTATACTTCAAGTCCATCATTTATTAAATCTGCAAAGATGCTAAGAATGGCCCTTTGGAATGTGGCAGGAGCATTACATAGGCCAAAGGGTAGAACTCTATAGGTGAACGTTCCCCAAGGACAAGTAAAGGTAGTTTTATCCTAGTCTTCAAGGGCAATCTGAATCTGATTGTATCCACTGAAGCCATCCAGGAAAGAAAAGAATTTCTTTCCTGCTAAAGTGTCCAATACTTGGTCTATGAATGGGAGGGGGAAATGGTCTTTTTGTGTGGCTTTGTTTAACTCTCTATAATCCACGGAAATCCTCCATTTCCCATTCTTCTTGGGTACAACCACAAGTGGAGAGACCCACTTACTGTCAGAAATAGGATAGATAAAATTAACATCTAAAAGCTTCTGAAGTTCTGCTTTTACAACATCTTTTAGGTGAGGGTTGAGTCTTCTTTGCGGTTGATGGACAGGTCTTGCATCTTTTTCTATATAAATATGGTGGGTGCACAATTGGGGGTCAATCCCTTTCATATCAGGGTAATCCCATGCAAATGCTTCTTGGTGCTTCCGTAACAGATGGATGAGTTTTATTTCTTGGTCCAGTGTAAGTTTGGCATTGATGTTTAGAGTTTTTCCCGGTTCAATTTCCACTGCTTTACTATTGGCAACAGAAGTCACAGGTATCGTTTGGTCATGTGTATCTTTCAAGGGATCTTCTTCTAGTTCGTTATCGAATGCAGCTTCTATCATGAAACACTGTGCATGAGGTCTAGATTCAGTTTGACTAACGAAGTTATTGATGGCATCATCTTCTGTTTGGTCTTTAAAGTCTAGGGCCTTCTGTATAGTCAATGGTGATCTGATATTGTCAGTAAGGTATGATACAGGGTGCTGGTTAGTTTTTATCATTGTAAGACTTGGCTGTGCTAGAGGGTATAGAACTAGATTTTTAATATCTGGTCCTCTGGTTATGGTCATATTCCCTTGTCGGCAACCAATGTAAGCATCGGCGGTAGCAAGCCAAGGTCTACCTAAAATTAGCGGGTGTCCATCCAGTCGGGTTTTTGGATTAATTACCAGGAAATCAGTTGGGTATTCCCAAGAATCTATAGAGACCATGACATCGTATAGAGTTCCTTCTAGTCGAACTACAGATCGGTCAGCCAATTCTAACAAAGTAGAAGTGGGTTCTACCGATGTAATACCGAGCTTTTGGCAAGTAGAAGTTGTCAAAATATTAATTGCAGCTCCTAAATCAACTAAAGCATTAGTCAGGGTCTGACCATAGATTTGAACAGTTACGATTGGATTTCCTGGATCTTCATATTTAATGGGTGCTCCTGATAACAGGTCAGATAAAGTACCGACTACTTGGACTCTTGGGTTAGTGGTTACATTCCTCCTTGGTTTTTTTATGCACAATTCTTTTATAGTTTTTGCATATATAGGGATGTCTTGAATGGCTTGGAGGAAAGGAATTCGTATGTACAGGTTTTGTAGCTCTCCCAGAATATCAAAGTCTGGATGTTGTACAGGTCGTGGTATGACTAATCGTTCTGGGAAGGGAGGAGAGGGCGTATTCGCTTGATGATGAGTCTGCTCCTTATTTGCACCCTCTTGTTGTAACGGTTGTTCTATTGGTAACTGATCTTCAATGTCAACTGTTTTATCTCCCTCTGTTTCTATTATACGTCCAGATCTTAACCGAAGATCATTGCACTCCCTCAGTTCAAGTCTGATTTCTGCTGATTCTATAATTTGGAGGGATTGGACCGGCCTATTATTAGGATTAGGATTGGGTTGGGCTGGGAGTTGCGGCCTCAGATTAGACTGGGGATTTTGTTGCAAAGCTGGCAGAGTCGGTTGAGGGAGCGGAATAGTTCCTGTTGGCTGATATGTCGATCTTGGCCAATTTGTATGCTAGGGTGAACTTTGTGAAGTAGGGGGGGTCCATTGTGGAGGGTATGAGCTATTATGCCAATATGGTGGGGTGTAAGGAAAATTCGGCCAACCAAATTGGCTTGGCTGATTCATCGATGGATTTGGAGAAGGAAATGGTTGTGATGACCAGTTCGGAAATGGGGGTTGAGAATGGTTTTGCCACATACTATATTGCTGAGCATTATATTGTGGAGGCTGAAAAGAAGAAGTTGGATCTGAAAACATACCTGATTGCCTTGGTTGCCATTGGCGATGCTGGTTAACGAAGTATGCTGATTCTGGCTCTTCTTCTACTTCCTTATATACTGCCTTCAATCCAGGAAGTGAGGGGCAACTTTTAGTAAGGTGATCTTTTGTACAGATAGCACATGTTTGAACTGCATCCAGTGGACATTCCTTGTGGCTATGTTTTCTTCTACATCGGGGGCAGAAGATCGCCAAATTTTGTTCTGCCTCTATCTGCTTCTGTTTAGCCTGCACAATATCAAGTTGTGTAGTCAATGTCCCCAGGATATCAGTTTTAAAATTTTCTAATAAATTTCCAAGTTCTACACGTGTTACTCCTTCTGTTGATATTTTGTTATCTCTGACAAACCGATCATATTCTGCTGGTTTTATCCTTGTGCTACCTCTCGAGCTCCTAATACATAAATCAATGATGTCAGCAAAAATTTCTTGATAAATATCCCCTTTTCCCATGATATTTAATGTTTCAATCCATTGTTCCTTCATGCCTCTAATCAATGTTGTTTTTAACACATTATCAGGCAGAGGTAATGATGCATATGGAGATCTTTGTAAATTATACTGAAAACGTTCTACATATTCTTCTAGTGTTTCATTTGGTCTAGCTGTCATCTGAAATATTTCATCTTTCAGTTCTCTAGACCTACAATAATCTTGATATTTCTTTAGGAAAGATTCTTTCATTTGCTCCCAGTTATTTATAACCCCACCACCTAAACCCATAAACCATCTTAAAGCTGCTCCTTTCAAAGTGGAGGGGAACAACTTTAATTTCTGGGGGTCAGTGGTGTAATCATATCCCCTGCATAATACATCAAATTCAAATAAGAATGCATCGGGGTCCTCTGATGTAAGTCCGTGAAATGTAGGAATGTGTTGAAGGGGAATCGTTTTCATAGGAGCATTTGCTGCGGAATCCACTATAGGATATTGTAATGTAGAAGTTTGAGTGTTTGGCTGATTCTGTGTCATGGGATCGAATATGTGCCAGTAACCTTCCGGGATTTCTAAGAGGGTATTCTTAGGCGGAGAAGGAACGGCCTTAACAAGGATTGTTTTAACAGCACTTCCTTCGTCTGGAATAACGAGAGTCCCTGTTGCTTGAGGAGATTGAATAATGATTTTTACAGCGCTTCCTTTATCTGGGCTTTTTAATGGATGAATTATCCTAGGAGTAGATCTTGGCTCCTCAACTTCTCCTGTTTCCCCTTCTCCTTCACAAAGATTGCTTAGATTCCCTTCCTGCAGTCGTTATGGAATAGAATTTTCAATTTCTTGAAAATCCTGTTCATCAGTCTGACTATGCACCTCAGCGAAGGCTACAGATGGTGATCCTGCGGCCTGAAGGGAGCTAGTAGGTTGTTTAGAATTGGTTTTCCTGAACCCTACTGATGGCTGAGATTCAGTTTTCTTATAGATTTCGTCTATGAAGGTTGTTCAACCAAGGGTCACCAGCCCTTTGGCTTTTTCGGGTTTGAACGGAGGTTTGATAATTTTTTCTGGCTTTTTCTGCTTAGTCATGCACTCTATAAACTACCAAATTCTATTCAACCCACAATTCTGCCAGGAAAGCGGACGGTGGAGCAGGGCTTTTACATGCTCCGTACGCAGGTTCTTACCTTCCGTTTTTTAAATCCAACTCTCCCCTAGCAGACTCGTACACTACTCTGTAAAAGACAAATGGCTATACTCTTTCCCCGGCAATGGCGCCAAAATGTAGAGCTGTAACAAGGGTCTCTTTCACCTCTAGTTATGCCACATTAATAAGTCAATCCAGGAACGCTTTGTTATTGCAAAGAGTAACTCAATCCGAGGCTATTCGTCAGAGTAATGCTTAGTAGTACAGTGTTTAGAAAATACAAGAGTAATGGATGCTAAACTTATGACTAAATTGCTCTAAAAGAATAAAATCACACAAAGCAGCTTATCAGTCAAGGGTACGGAAGCAATAACCCATCCCTCTAGAAACTGATGGAAAGGAAATTAGAGCATGGACCATAGGTCTGGGAGCTAGGCAGCGATTGCTGAGGCTCACTATAGCCTTAGACCTTCTCTCACACCAAGACAGCAAATGCAAGTAAATGGAACGGCAGAAAGTAAATGGAACAGCAAGCAGGAAATGGAACAACAAATCTGAAATGGAACAGCAATGAATGGAATGACAATCCAATAAACTAAATCTCGCGAGTCAGAACTAAACTTGCTCTATTGAACTAAACTCACATCCTGCAATCAAATAACAATTTTCTC
The DNA here is from genome assembly GCA_031772625.1 of Pinus tabuliformis. Taxonomy (NCBI): domain Eukaryota; kingdom Viridiplantae; phylum Streptophyta; class Pinopsida; order Pinales; family Pinaceae; genus Pinus; species Pinus tabuliformis. The sequence goes on along the minus strand of CM062807.1, from coordinate 1,180,664,072 downwards.
CCTTAAAGCAACTTCAATGGATTATACTTTATGGAACAGTATTCACGAATGAATTATGGAACAACAATCATCAACCATATATACATAACACTCTTAATATAGCAATCTGACAATTAACGCGAATATGACTATGTTTCCAAATAGAATAACATTACTTCCGGATTCCAATAATTGAGATTTCAAATGAATCCAATACAACAATATTCAATATGAAGGCTCTGTAACAGAAACAGTTGACTTAGATTGTTAACATGCAATCAACTCTGAAAAGATTCACTCATACAATACAGAGTCACTACATAAATCTCTTGAGAGAAACCATTAATGAATTAATCGTAACAGAGCATGGAATAGCATATGAAAAACATGTCAGATTACCAAACTATAAAGATAAACAAACCACACAGAAACCAAATTATAATGATACAAAAGAAAGTGTCCTTCGGAGCCGGGCCCTTAGCTTCCAACGGTACACCGCCTTAGGTTACTCCAAACGCAAAGATGAAATAAACACCAAGTCTTTTGTATTAATGCATCAACAATTGTACAGCAAAACAAGTCTTAGTGAGAGTCGATGATCAAAGTTGAGTCTGAAATTCACAGTTACATATATGAACAAAAAGTCCTTTTGCTTAACGATGCTGTCCCTTTTTATAAAAGTAACAGCGGAGGTATCTAGGTAGCAAAAATAAGAAAAACAGCGATCCCCACCAAGCCGTTAATCCTTTACTTTTCTTCCCCTGTTCCGCCGAATTGATAACCCTTCTTTCTTTCCAGGGTCATTCTGCTTCGATCTATTCGATCTTGTTCGCATCCGGTTCCCTTCTAAAGGGACAACAGTTATTCCTCCTTTGTCTTTTCCTTTCGAATGGTAGCCCTTAGTTTCCACCCTTTCCTGCATGGAAAAATAACAATTATCAGCAATTAAACTTTCCATACTAATTCTCACACATTCTATTAAAATTCTTTATTTCTTTAAGTTCATTATGCAGAAAGGGTTACAATTGTTACTGAAAAGTCACTAAATTGTTCGTCAAAAACATACCTTTCCAGTGCTCCACAGGTTTCACATCCCAAGGTCTTTCAGACTTCCTTTTGTCTATTCGGCTTCCACACTAACCCATTGAGGATTAGGTGTCCAACAAAAACTTTAACGAATTTACTAATCTATGGTGATTGAACTATACATACTAGATATGCGTAGATGCTCAGATATTTTGGAGGTTTTGCAGGCCTTGTGATGCCATTTTTGATTTTCACTCCCATACCAATGAGTGCGGCTTCCTTAGGGTTGTTTGACAAACCTTTCATACTTTACAAAAGTGTTACTTATGCTCTTTCTCTGCTACCGTGTCTCTGTGGTGTTGATCTAGTGATTAAGGGCTAATGGAGGAGCCAAAAGACTTTGATCTGCTTTCCAGAGAGTGTGGTCTTGAGAGGTTGCTTACTTACTACTTTGATCTCTTGAAACAAAGCTGAAATGCTTTTCAAATACTCTTGCTACCTTTGATAAGATCTGCGGCCTAATCTCTGCAATTAGGGCTTGAAAAAATGCCCAAAATTTATTCTACTTGCCTCCACAAATTCGGTCTAGGGAACTCAATGTTCTTGAGGTGAAATTAATGTCAAACTGATCTTGTTTCTGCCCATTGTTCAACACCTTGCTCTGATACAGTGTTGATAAATCTAGGGCATACAGTTAGGGTGTTTATTAAATTGATTTCTCTGCAATTCTTGACATTTTCTTGTGAGCTATATTAGAGCGTTAGCTTTATTATTTATTTATGTTCATCATCAAGATTCAAGACAAATGCCAATAAGAAGATCACAATGCAAACATAAGAACACTAGATGTAGGCTGCTAGCCAGGGCCAAAACCTCTCCTAGAGAGGAAAAACCCACAAAAATCTCTTCTTATAGAATTTCAATGAAGACTTCCAAGACCTTGACCTTGACTCAAGACAAAACCTTCCAAGAGATGAGCCAGCAGAACCCCAAACAAAAACTCTGCAAAATATGGATTGAGGAAACCCTAGTTCCTCCAAGGAACTCGCACATGTGAGCAGGCAGAGACAGAAATCAACTTCTTTTCCTCCTTCGCTGGCCTCCATAGAAATTCGCTTCTCCTTCTCTTCTTTGCTGGATCAGACCACCTTATCTTCTTCGCTAGAATCAGAGATATATCTTGATGGATATGTGTATCAAATGAGAGGAGGATTCTCTTTATATAGGCTTCCCTGAGGGTGGATTAGGCCTCTTTAGGCCGACTTGAGGAAGGCTGGCCAGCCCATCTCTTGGAGGCTTCTAGACACAATGAATTACAATAATAATTTTTCTTCTTTGTTACGTGGGCCCTCCAAGGGCTAGACCATCATGACCTTGACTCTCGACTTGACAACAAGACCCCTAGAGCACTCAATGGGTGCTTTGACCTAGGACCACAACATGATGGGCAAGAAACCCATTTCAATAAAATAATTTTTCTTTTCTTTTCTTTTGACAAGTACATCAATAATTACATCAAGTCATGACCCAAGGACAATTATGAAGACCGACACTAGTTACATTTCAACACAGATATGATTTATTTAATTAAGAGATGTGAAAATTTCTGAATCTACACACCAGAAATCCTACTGCAATCACTGGTTTAACATCTCTTACTTGTTCTTCACATTCAACAAGTTATTTAATTACATAAACAACGATGAAACACTATTGCAGACTATTCATACAAATCATGAAATGAAATAAAATGATACAATCACACAAGGGACACCGTTATTTTTGGACAATCATCCCCGGAAAAACCCAATTCGGGAAAATCGGTGTAGCATATAGAGGGTTTTTATTATTAACCAGATTTATGAATACAACTAGGGTGCCAAAATCATCCCACCCAACAGAGAATAAACCTGGCAAAAGTACCTCTATCTGGAGAGATATTTTGGTGAATCCAACAACTGGATGATCAAACCCCATAGATGACAATGTTGTTCCCAGTGCTAGGCAATGATGGCTACTACAGGGTCTGCACTAGAACTGCATCACCTTCTTTAGGAGCTGTGTCACCCTCTTAGTGAGCCTCCCTTACTTAGAAGTCGATATGCTGAACTGTCGGTCTCTCTGCCCCACATAAAACCCCAACGCTGCCTCTAAGGGAATGTGTCAACCCCACTAGCTTCTACGTCACCCTCTCTGGAGTTGCGTTGTCTCCCCTGGTGCTGCTTTGCCTCTCTACTATGTATTCTCAACCTTGGACTGGAGTCCATCTACCAAACTGCCCCTCACTGCAACTCATATCACTAGCTCAATTTTCTCAGCAAACCTCACCCCAGAAAAATTGAACTCTTTGATCTCTTGGTGTATCTCTAATTGACCCTCAAGCCTCCTCTTATACTTTTCCTGTTGATGAATCAACGACTGAGATTAAGTCCCTAATCAATGGCTAAGATTAAAACAAACTTGATCCTTGTCACTTAGAAGTTTCTCACCCATATTCTTGTTAATACCCATTAATATTTTTATTTTCCTAAGTTTAGACTCAGGAACCCATTAAAAATATTAATTATTTTAATAACTCCTCATCCGGGTGGAATTTCTCCAAATGATTTCTGGGTCTTGGAAATCTCATGTGTTCTAGCCCCTCCACAAAATTTTGGAGCTAGAGCACATCTGATGCTACCCAAAATCAACACTCCCTCGTAGAGAGGAATGTGCTCTAGTAACACTTGTCAAACAAAAGCATCACACTGATACACTGCATCGGTCCTCTGTGTTGCTTATGCTCAGCCTGATACCCTTCATCCATTACACTACTGCTTCCTGTATTGTTGCCTATGACTCTACCACTGTCACTGCTACATCTATACTGCAGCTCCCTCTCAATATGTTGCATCATGCTGCCCATAGCAATGCCACTGCTAACTGCAACTTAGTTGCTGAGAGGTAAGCAATTGAAACTTCACTCAAACACTAACATGCTGGTCAACCTGGATGCAGTGATGCTGAAGCTACCTCTACTGCTAACTTGTGCTCCATCTCTGCTGCCACTACATTGTTGCAAATTGTTTTGTGCCTCTCGCACTGCTACAACATCCGCTGCACTGCCTCAAACTTTGGCACTCTATCTCTACCATTGTCGCTCCATCACACCTCGCTCCAACCAACACCCGTTATTTTGCTACTATTGTTAAGGGCTCCTGTATCCATATGTGATCCAAGAGTTTGGGCACCTCAAGGATCTTGCCCATCATGTAGTCCTCTCGACTACAACTCCTTGTCGCCCCACCTCTTCTCCAAAGGCGCATGAGCATTTATGGCACAATCATCATCCTCGCTTCCTTTTCTTCTTTCACTAGAGCAGCCTTTGAGTCAGAAGCCTCCCCCTTGCCTTTCTTCGGGGGCACTGAGTAGCATAATGTCCCAGTTCCCCACAATTGAAGCATCTGACCTTGGTTATGTCCTTCTTCACTCTCTTCTACTGTCCTTGTTATCCCGATGATTCGAGAGTTGCATCCTCCTCCTCCTCCTTCTTGACCCAGGCTCTCTTGCTGCTACTCCTGTCTTGGTCAACTGCCTGAGCTCTTCTTGTCAAATAGCTACCCACATCTCCTCCCAACTAGGGAGAGTCGCTCTGCTCAAGATGCTTTGGACAAAAGTCTCCCAATCCTCGGTGACTACATTTAGGGCAATCCTGACCATGAACTCAGAATCTGATGTAGACCCCATGGAAGTCAACTGGTCGCGAATCCCTTGTAACCTGAGAATGAAGGGATCTATCTGCTCTCCCTTGAGCATCTGGTACTATCTCAGCTGATTTTCTAGTAGCATCTTCCATTGGATAGAAGAGCCTTGGTACAAGGTGGTCAATGCTTCCCACATCTCCCTTGTTATTTCCTTCTCAGGAATGTGTGGTACTACATGATCTTTGACCTCGTCTAGGATTATGCACTTGGCCTTTGCCTGGGCCTCCTCGTACTTTTTTAACAGATCAACGTCAACCAGAACATCAACTACTTTCAAGACATAGTCCTTGATGCGATGTTTGTCTAGGATTTCGAGGGTCCTGGCCTTCTAGATGACAAAATTGGATGCTCCATCTAATATGTCCTGATCCCTCAACCCATTCATTGCCATCTCTGCTCAAAAAATAGGACTGGTTCTCTTCTTCCTCTCTTGCCATCAATCTAGCAAGACTTGGATCTAGATTTCTTTGGTGCAAGAAACCCTCTATAGAACAAGCTCCTCTAGACTCCCTTTGAGTCCTGATTTCCTTCACAGAAATCCTCCAACTAAATGTCAAATCGCTCCTCTCCAATCCGCTTTTGCTGCTACAACCTGGATCTAGATTTCTTTGGCTTGAAATTTGTCAAGGTAGTGATTCCCTCTACCTCGGTTCTATCTCCACAGACACTGTTCTACACCAACAACCGCTTCTATGCAGTGAATTCTCTGGATCTGTCGGTTGGTATCTTCAGTCTCTTATGATCTGCAATCCTTTGATACCATGTGAAAATTTCTAAATCTACACATCAGAAGTCCTACTGCAATCACTGGTTTATCATCTCCTACTTGTTCTTCACATTCAACAAGTTATTTAATTACATAAACAACGATGAAAACACTATTGCAGGCTACACATACATATAGATCATGAACTGAAATAAAATGAGACAATCACACAAGGGACACCATTATTTTTTGACAATCATCCTCGGAAAAACCCAATTCAGGAAAACCGATGCAACATATAGAGGGTTTGTATTATTAAGAAGATTTTTGAATACAACTAGGGTGCCAAAATCGGCTCAACCAACAGAAAATAAACCTGGCATAAGTACCTGTATCCAAAGACAAATATTTTGGGGAATCCATCAACTGGATGATCAAAACCCCACATATGACAATGTTGTTCCCAGTGCTAGGCAGCAATAACTGCTCCAAGCTCTATGTTGGAACTGTGTCACCTCCTCTAGGAGTTGCACCATCATCTTAGTGAGCCTCCCTTGCTAAGAAGTTGATATGTTGAACTGCTGCTCTCTCTACCCCACAGAAAACCCCAGCACTGCCTCTAAGGGAATGTGTCAGCCCCACTAGCTTCTGCATCACCCTCTCTGGAGTTGTGTTGTCTCTCCTGGTGCTACTCTACCTCTCTGCTATGTATTCTTGGCCTTGGACTATAGTCCCTTCGCCGAACTACCCCTCTCACTATAACTTAGATCACTAGCTCGATTTTCTCAGCAAACCTCACACCAGAAAAATCGAACTCTTTGATCTCTTGTTGTATCTCCAACTGACCCTCAAGCCTCCTCTTATACTTTTCCTGTTGACGAATCAACGGCTGAGATTAAGTCCGTAATCAATGACTAAGATTAAAACAGACTTGATCCTCGTCACTTAGAAGTTTCTCACCCATATTATTATTAATACCCATGTTGAGCCTCAAACATGCACCTTCCTATACACCCTCTCAGCCTTCTTTTTCCACTTACTTCATCCACCAAGCTATTAAATCATTGCATTATAGTCTAAAAAGAGCTTCTGACATGGTTTTCTAACTATGATTATGACTGTTGTTTGGTTTAGATTTTTGTTCAGGCAGCTGCCAAAACTTGTGAATTTCCGCAGCCAGCACAGGTTTCCGCAGCCATTTTGTTAAAGGCTATGCTACAGGTGTCCTATGAAGAAACGAGCCACATGGGCAAGCTACAGGTAACGTGTACATGGAACGTGTCCCTTCAGATCAGCCAAATCATCCATAAAAGGTCACGATCAACAAAGGTCAAAGGCAAAGCCAACCAAGGAATTTAGTGGTGGCACGTCTCTGTTTTGAGCACGTGAAGGTTTACGTGGCACAGTCCTCAGCTCACAGAGATAACGGCACACCTGAAGATCAACCCCGTAACCTGAATCCTGCAGCTACCACTCTAAAGATTTAATGGACATAATGACCATTATGCTAGATCTCGGGCTGAGGAGATCTACGTGTCTCTGGCAACGCAGTTAACAGCATAGGATTTAGGAGTTAGTTACAGCACTTTTCATTATAAATAGTGCGTTGATAAACGCTGTATAGAAGCTTTTGGAGATGTAATATTTGAAATGTTGTTATTATCACCCCACTGCACTCTGTTTTACGTATTCTGTTGTTACTTTAAGACATGAGAAGACTACTTTCCTGAGCTCATTTTTGTGACTATTCGTTGACTGGCTGAAGTGGCAGAGGGCCCCTGCACACTAAAGCCCTGTATAGTTCTCAATTGATTTTATTATGTTTCTGCTTTCATAATTAGTAGCTTGTATATAACATGCTGTTTTGATGTTTTTAATTCACTGATATTTACATTTTCATTTATGTTTTCTTATAGATGTCAGCTAATCAGTGGTTTTCTACAGGTTTTCTTAGGCAGCCCGAGCAAATTTTCATCTTTTTGACAACTACTGACATATGAGATCATCTTGTCCTTCCTGCTAATTTTCATTTTCTGAAGTTTAATTCCAGCACTGTCATTTTTCAAATTGTGTTTTGCTTATTTATTTTTCTGCTACTTAGACATCATACTACTCATTTGTTTATGGTTTCTTTCTATAGTCAAGTGACTCTATTAGTAAGGAATCAGAATATTACTTATTGTAGTGTGATTTAGTTTGCTTTCTTGCAATTTAGATATCATATTGCTTAACTTGTTCATGATTGCTTCCCATAAGGTAGATTGAGCTGAAGGGTAAAGGATCAGAAGAGTTGAAGTAGTGTGATTAGTTTCCTTTATGCAATTTAATTTCCTGCAATTTAGATATCATATTGCTTAACTTGTTCATGATTGCTTCCCATAAGGTAGATTGAGCTGAAGGGTAAAGGATCAGAAGAGTTGAAGTAGTGTGAATTAGTTGCTTTTCTTTTAGTTTTTGAGTTGCTTTAAGTTCAGTTTTTACTTTCTTTTTCATACAGCAGCAAGGATACTGGGCCATTGTCATTAGTTCACTGTTTGATACATTTACTTCCTCTTAAGAATTGATTTCATTACAGTTATTTTAGAGCTTTCTTTTTGACCACTTTTAAGTTTGGAAAATCACTGTAGAACTCACCATCACCATCCATACTTAACTTTCATTTTTGCCATCACACACTAGGGAATCCATAAAAGATCAATCCAAAAACAATCTAAAAAACTCAAAAACGACAAAAGACTAAGAAAATGGTTATCTTGTACATATAGTACACTTCACTTCGTCTGTTTACGAATCCTGGATTGACATTTTAATTAGCAATTTAGAACACACTAAATTGACCAAATATTTTGGCGCCGTTGCCGGGGAAGTGAAACTAGGTAGCCAATTTCTTAAAAAAAAAAAAAAAAAAATTCAAGGAAAATTGATAACCTCTCAAAGTATGCTCTCCTCTTGCACTTAGTGTGATCTGGAGGATCAGAAAAGAGAAAGTTATTGGTTTAATAGTTTCTTGAGTATGCTCTCTTCTTGCACCTAGAGTGACCTGGAAGATCAGAAAGAGAATTATTAGCCCGACTTGAAGAAAAATAAAAAATGACATGCATAGAGCAAGAGATTCTAGGGGAAGGTTTTTAGCTAGAGCCAAGAGTTCGATTTTTACAACTCCTTCTACCTCAAGGAATAGACAAGAGACACCTCCATCATCTCCAACCTACACTCCTAGCCCTAGGATTCCTGGAATTCAAGAGGCAGTAGTTGAGTTAGGAGACTCTTCCTCACCATCCATCGAATCTGAATTAGGAAAAGATCCTTTCTTTTCTTCTACAGGGAGACACATTGTAATTGAAGAAGTAGAATCATCTGAGGAAGAAGAGGGAGAAATTCCTCCTCATTCGCCATTAGTAGAGGAACCAGAGGACTCTGAAATCTCTGAGAAAACTACCATGACAGAAGAGGGAGTTAACGGATTTGGTAGAGGTAGAGGTAGAGGAGGGGGAGGAGGAAATAATGGAGGAGGTAGAGGTAACAATGGGGGAAATAGGGATGGAGATAACTCATTTGGATTTCCTATAGTCGATGAGGATTCTCGAGCAACAATGAAAAATATTTCACCATCTGTCCTCCCAAACTTTCATGGGTTAAGAAATGAAGATCCTGAAACATTTCTATTTGAGTTTGAGGTCGTGTGTCGAACCTATGATTATCTGGAAGACTCTCAAAAACTCAAACTGTTTCCTTCAACATTGAAAGGAGCTGCTTTGAAATGGTTCATGGGATTACTCACTCAATCCATTAGGACTTGGAATGATATGAAACAATCATTTCTGGATAGATACATGGATTATTGTATGCCTACCAACCACAAGGATGAAGTATTTAAAATGGTACAAAGAGAAGATGAAAACTTGGAGGATTTACTTGAGAGATTCCAATACAATCTGAAAAGAGCAAAAATGAGTAACTTAGATGAGGAGACCTTGAAAGCCCTTCTATTAAAAGCCATTAGAGATGAATGGATAGATATTTTGAACATGATGGGAAAAGGAGACATATCTCAACTTCCACTTCATGATATAGCAGAACTGTGTGTCCATCTCTCAAGAGAAAAATCTAAAACTGGAAAAGGGCCTAGAGATCCTTCTCTCATCAGAGCAAGTAAATCTGCAACTGGATCAGTAAGTAGGGCTGAGATTGGCAATATGCTTGATGAATTCAAAACTGATATCTTAGGGAGTCTTAGTGAGCAACTAGACACTCTTAAGATCCACAATAAGCAGAAAGCAGAAGCTGAAGCTTTAGCCATCTTTTGCCCAAAATGTAGAAAAAACATGCTCTCAGGGAATGTCCATTGGATGCAAAAGTTGTAGAAACATGTGCGATTTGTTCAGAAAATCATGAGACCAAGGATTGTCCTTCAATTCCTGGGCTCAAAGCTGTCTTCCAAGAAGATCCAAATACAATTGAGTCTCTCTGTTTTGTTGCAAGGAGACCTTGGCAGGGGCAATAAAATCAAGGGTTTAAAAACTCTATGAACTTTCAACCCCCACCAAATTGGAATCCTTGGCAACAACCTTGGTCCCAACCTCAAAATCCTTTTCAATCATGGGTACGAGGTATGAAAAATCCTTATGGGAGATTTGCTCAATTTTATCAATATCCTCCATCTTTTCAAAACCAACAAGCTCCACAACTTCCAAATCAAAATCCACAATTATCATTGCCATTTCCACAACAAAAACAACCTTCTCAACAGAATCCAAATTCTCAACTCTTGCTTCCATTCCAACAGAAGTCAAATCAACTTCCTTCCCAGCCATTGCCAAACCCCAATAATAAAAACCCTCAAAATGCTTACATGGTAGAAGGTCAACAATTTCCTGCCTATATGATTGTTCCTCTCAATGATGTACAACTGAGATCTGGTAGAGTTCTAGATAAACCTTCTATAGATGTCCAAAATCAAAGCATTTCTGAGGAAGAATCTCTTGAAGCTAATAAGGGTTCTGAAGCATCTCTTCAAAACCCAAACACTTAGAAAGAAAAAGAAAAAGAGCTAACCCCCACAACTCCTACAGTTGAGCAACCTGCATCTTCATCCACACCTCCTTTTCCTGAAAGATTACAAATTGAAAAAGGGGTGGAAAAACAAATCTTGTTGCCTGACTATGATTTTCTAGATGAATTGAAGAATGTCTGTATCAAGATTCCCTTGTTACAAGCCATTAGAGAGAATCCTATTCTAGCAAAAACAATAAAGGAGTTGAGTCTTAAAAGACCAGGAAGGAAACCTAGAGACACAAGAGGAATCCACCTGGTAGGGAAAATTGCAGACATCATGATGGGAAAAATTACTATGCAGAAATATGTAGATCCTGGTAGTCCGATTGTCAAAACACATATCAATGGGGTTGAAATTCCAAATACTTTGATTGATTTAGGGGTTGCTATCAACATTATGAGTAGACAAACTATGGAACAACTGAAACTTCCTAATCTTCTCTTTACACCTACTTTATTGCAACTTGCAGATCGATCAATTATTAAACCAGCTGGTGTATTAGAAGACATTTCAGTCTCCTTAGACTCTTGGGAATATCCAGTATATTTTATGATTTTAACCCCCAAGAGTAATTTAGGAGGACACCCTCTCATCTTAGGAAGACCTTGGCTAGCCACAGCCGATGCTTTCATCAGTTGTAGGTCTGGGGATATGTATATTTCTGATGGTAATTCAACAAAGAAATTCAATCTATATCCTCCAGCAAAAGCAATTACAGAAATAGGAGATAATGAGTGGATTGATGATGAAGATACTATACAACCTGTCTTTACCATTTCTGAAGTTAGTGAAGATAGTCAAATTCTGAACACATTAGAAAACTTTGAAATATCTTCATAATATGACCACACACAATTTCAGTTAGATTCTGACATTGAGTATCTATCATCTAAACAAATGTCTCTTTTCTCTATGGAAGAATTTGGTAGTTCCGCCATTGAGATCTTTCCAGGAAAAACATTGAATATCAACAAAAATTTGGAAAGATCACAACAGGAAGAACTAACCAAAATCTTGCAAAAACATTCTACTGCATTTGCATGGGAATATACTGATATGAAAGGTATTGACCCTAAGACTTGCATTCATCACATCTACATTGAGGAAAACAGTAGACCAATCAGACAACCTCAGAGAAGGATGAATCCAAACCTTAGGGAGATAGTGAAAGAAGAGCTCCAAAAGCTACTCAATGTAAACTTCATTTATCCAATTTCAGATAGCCGGTGGGTTTCTCCTTTGGTTATAGTACCTAAAAAGAATGGTAAATGGAGGGTATGCATTGATTACAGGGAATTGAACAAAGCAACTTTGAAGGATCACTTTCCTTTACCCTTTATCGATCAGGTATTAGATACTTTAGCAGGAAAAAAATATTTTTCATTTTTGGATGGTTTTAGTGGTTACAATCAGATTCAGGTAGCACCTGAAGATCAAGACAAGACCACATTTACCTGTCCATGGGGAAATTTTTCCTTACCGAGTACTTCCTTTTGGATTATGTAATGCACCCGCAACATTTCAAAGGGCAGTACTAGGAATCTTTTCCGATCTAATCCATGATTGTGTAGAGGTTTATATGGATGATTTTACAGTTTATGGTAATTCGTTTGAAGAGGCATTAGAGAATTTGGAAAAAGTCCTTATAAGATGTAAAGAAACAAACCTATCATTAAGTCATGAAAAATGCTTTATGATGTTTACTGAAGGGATTGTTTTAGGACATCATATTTCAGGAGATGGGATTAAAGTTGATAGATCAAAAGTTGAAGTCATCTCCAAGTTGCCTATTCCAAATTGTCAAAAAGATGTTAGAAGTTTTCTTGGATTTACTGGATACTATAGAAGATTTATTGAAAACTTCACCAAAATAGAATCTCCACTCTTCAAATTACTTACAAAATACTGTGAATTCAAATGGGATCCTGATTGTCAATCTGCATTTGAAACTTTGAAAACAAGAATATCTGAAGCACCCATTTTGAGAGGTTCGAATTGGAAACTTCCTTTCCATATTTCCACAGATGCTTCAGATACAGCTCTAGGAGCTGTGTTGGGACAAAAGGATTTAGTTTCTTATGCCATTTACTACACCAATAAAAATTTGACTCCCACTGAGTTAAACTATACTGTGACTGAGAAAGAGTTCTTAGTTGTTGTTCATGCAATCAATAAGTTTAGACACTATATAACTGGCTATGAAACTTTTGTCCATATTGATCATTCTGCAATTAGATATCTCATGAATAAACCTGTTACTAACAGCAGAGTTACAAGATGGCTCTTACTTTTACAATAATTCAATATTACTGTGTTGGATAGACCAGGGAAACAAAATACAATAGCTGATTTCTTGTCTAGAATCCAAAATACTAACGAAGATTCTCCTGTAGAGGATAAGATTCCAGATGAATATTTGTTTGCAGTAACTACTAAGACTCCTTGGTATGCAGATATTGCTAACTATTTGGTTACAAGGAAGCTACCTCCACATCTATTTCCTGGTGAAAAAAGAAAAATTATTCAGGAGAGTTCAAATTATTCATGGATTTCTAATGAATTGTTTAAAACAGGGCTAGATTGTGTGATCAGAAGATGTGTTCAGGAAGATGAAATGCCTGACATCCTCAAGGCATGTCATGATGAACCATGCGGTGGACACTTTGCTGACAAAAGGACGGCCTATAAAATCCTTTCTTTAGGATATTATTGGCCTTCCCTTTTCAAAGATGCAAAACAATATGTCAGAAGGTGTGACAGCTGCCAAAGAGTTGGGAGACCGACTCTTTCAAATGAAATTCCATTACAACCACAGGTACTCATCGAACCCTTTGAAAAATGGGCTTTAGATTTCATTGGACCCATTAATCCACCATCTAGACAAAAGAAGTATATATTGGTATGCACTGATTATGTCACTAAATGGGTAGAAGCCAAAGCATTGCCTTCTGCCACTGAAAATTCAATTGTTCAATTTCTTTTTGAGGATATTTTTACTCGTTTTGGTGTCCCAAGAGAAATTTTGACAGATCAGGGAAGTCAATTTACATCTAACTTGATCGAGAAGCTGATGGAAGAATACAAAATCAAGCACAGAAAATCTACTCCTTACCATCTGCAAGAAAATGGCCAAGTGGAGTCTACAAACAAAGTTCTTGAAAGCATCATCACCAAAACTGTTCATCTACACAGAAAAGATTGGGCAGAAAGGCTTCTTGAAGCCTTATGGGCCTACAGAACTACATGGAGGAACACAACAGGACATTCTCCCTATGAACTTGTTTATGGGAAAGAAGTCCTGCTCCCCATTGAGTTTCAAGTCAAGACTTTCAAGATGGCAGTCTAGTTGGGGATGAATCTATCAGAAGCCCAAAAGCATAGAATGGAGCAGCTGAATGAGCTAGATGAGATCAGACAAGATGCAATTTTAAGGACTGATCTAGTTCAACATCAAAGAGCTAAGTGGCATGACAGATACATCAAAGAGAGAAAGTTTCAAGAGGGAGATTGGGCGTTACTGTTTGATTCCAAGTTTAAAGACTTCAAAGGAAAATTTCAGACTCATTGGCTTGGGCCATATGAGATTTACAAAGTCTTTAACAATGGAGCGGTAAGAATCAAGACCATTGATGAATTTCAAACTCCTCTCATTGTGAATGGCCACCGATTGAAAATTTATCATAAGCCACTCTCAAAAGAGGAATTTGTCAAAATGTTCCAAGAGAATTCTGCAATAAGGCTGGTGGAGAAGAATCCTTCTCCCCCATCAGCCTAGCCTTTGTTTCTTTCAGTGAAAAAAAAAAAATAAAAAAAAAATAAAAAATAAATAAATAAATAAAAACGTATAAGCCTGAAAACCAATCATAGATTGGCGGTCTTATACAGAAAATGTAGAGTGAAAATCAGGGACACCTGACACTCTATATTTTCCAAAAAAAAAATCTCCTCTCCTTCTCTTTCCATCTTCACTCCATCTCATTTGCCATTTCACTTCACCTCCATCTCATTCTCATTTCCATTTCACTTCACTCCACTTCATTTTCATTTCATTCCACTCATTCCATTTCATTTCATCAATAAAAGTCCCTTTCAGGACTATTTTCATTCAGTTAGTTCTTCTCTAACTATCTTTGTTCAATTAAGTAGGTGTTGTCTCAATTTCCGCAGCTGGAAGCCGTTTCCGTAGCCAGAAACGATTTCCGTAGCCAGCATCACTCTGTTTTCAAATTTACAGTCAACTGTTAGTGCAATAATCATGAAATGCAGGTGTAATTGAGCTGAAGACATGGGGCATCTCCAAGACATCAAGGAAAAGCAATTGGTTAGAAGCCTTGAGCAAGAAATGACCAAGTTTCCAAAGGTATGAGCAAATTTTTTTATCAAATAACAATTCAAGTCATAATTACGCATAGTTATCAAACCATAACAAGTTCTACTACGTGCAATGATTTGATACGATGGCTCCATTACCACTCCTATTCCACGATATCACTCCACACACCTTGCATTCATTTCTCCAATGGTCTCATGATTATTTCAAGTTTAAACTCAAGACTGACTGCGCTTTCATTTATTACCCGTACTCTTGAGACGTGACTTATTTTGTTACGGTTCTGTATTTTCCGCAGCCGTCCATTGAGACGTGTAAAAATTTCATACACAGACATCCGATTCAAAAGAGTCCCGATGTTACTCCATTTGTTTACCACTCCATTAATACCATACTCCTCGCATGCATCCACATTTTATTTTATGAACTCGTTTACTGCTGCTCACCCTCTGTTCCTCCTATAATTCAGGTATTTCCATTCCCTGTTCTCCATTTTCGATTGCAGCCACTACAGTTATCCTAAACCCCGATTGTAGCCACTACAGTTTATTCTAAACCCCGATTGCAGCCACTACAGTCTATCCTAAACCCTGTAACCGAGCCATTTTTTTCTCTGAACCCTCACACGCAGAAGAGCTCTCAGTTGAAATTTAAAACAGAGGATGGGAAAATTACTGAGAGCAGAGCCAGAAGGATCGAAATACTTGGAAGGTTATCCTCAAACTAAAGAATTGCTGAAGAAAGCCAGATGGTTACGATTTATCCAAAAGTTTAAAGGCCATAACAAGGAGGTGACCAAAGCTTTTGCACGGTCTTTTGATGGTCAAACAGTGGAGATTGGAGACTTGAAGCTCACGGTGAATGAAGCCACAGTAGCAGCTGCCACAGGCCTACCTCAGGAAGGTGAAAGGTGGTTTAAAAATAGAAGTGTGGACGATCAGATATGGAGAATCATGCTACAAAACCAAGGTATGGATACCACCGTGTTTACAAAAGGCATCCCTGTTCATGCACTAAAATAGGAATGGTCTAGTCTACTGTTAGTTATCCAGAAATTTATCACATGTGAAGGACGTTTTGGTTCTATGTATATGTATCATGCTAGACTGATGATGAATTTCTTAGAGGGTCACACTCTTAATTTGCCTCATTTTCTGTTGTTAAGTTTGAAAAAGATGAGTATTACAGTTCAAAAACACATAGGCAACATTGAACCTCATCTATACCATCATGGGCTCATAAAAATTCTTATTGAGGACCAGCTGAAGAAAACTAAAGATACTTGGAAGCAATTCTTGATAAGAAACTACTTCCAAGAGCCATCTGAGGCCTCTGGAAGTAGTCCACAAAAGATTCCAAGGAAAAGTAGGAGGAGAGAAAAGAGTACTACAGTCCAAGACTCCCCTACTATAGAAACTCAAGAAACTGACCAAAAAGAAGAAGAAGATAGAGCTAAAGACAAGAAACGGAAGAAAGAAAAAGGCAAAATAACCATCCAAGAAGTCTATCCATCCCCTGAGCAATCCATAGGGAGGATTATCAACCACTGTCAGAAAGATTAGTACATCTTCAGGCTGCTGCTATAGCAAAGAAAAAGCAAAAGGGAAAACAGAGTACACAAGAAAAGAGTACTAGTCCATACTTAAGGAGGAGCACTAGGCTAAGAGGAAAGGTGAGTAAAACCCAAGAAAAACAGCCTCACTTTATCGATTTAGGTGAAGAGACACTTGAGAAATCTCCAGCTCAGCCAAGCATTGAACCAAGTCCTCCACATGATGAAAGCCCTTTTCGGCCGGAAAGAGAGAGCAGTCCTCCTCCTCCACCAGATTTTGAGCTTAGTCTGAGAAAGACACCTGAGGTAGATCCTAATCAGCAAGAGGTATATAACTACCTGGAATCCTCAGAACAATCAACTGTAGGACCGAGTACCACTCTGCCACTAGATGCACAAGTTCAGTCCTTGAAACAGGAGGTATTTGAATTAGAAGTCCTAAATAGGCATATCAAACAGGAAAATGAAGCACTCAAAGAGCAGGGCAAGGTAGATAAGATTATCCATGATAAAACTATGCTCCATTTAGGACTGTGGCAAACGAAAAACAAGAAACTGAAGAAAAAGTGCAAAAAGTTAAGCAGAGCATTGATTAATCTCAAGTTCAAATGTCTAGTCAGAAAACCCAGGATGATGTTAGCACCAAAGAAGAAGAAAATAGGGCTAGATGTCCTAGCAGAAGCCTCAGAAAATATGGATTAGAGGGAAATGACTAAATTTTGGTTGCATGAGGACATGCAACACCTTCACAGTGGGGGTATGTTGAGCCTCAAACCTGCACCTTCCTATACACCCTCTTAGCCTTCTTTTTCCACTTACTTCATCCACCAAGTTGTTAAATCATTGCATTATAGTCTAAAAAGAGCTTCTAACATGGTTTTCTAACTATGCTTATGACTGTTGTTTGGTTTAGATTTTTGTTCAGGCAGCTGCGGAAACTTGTCAGTTTCCACAGCCAGCACAAGTTTCCGCAACCAGCACAGGTTTCCGCAGCCATTTTGTTAAAGGCTATGCTACAGGTCTCCTATGAAGAAACGAGCCACATGGGCAAGCTACAGGTGACGTGTACATGGAACGTGTCCCTTCAGATCAGCCAAATCATCCATAAAAGGTCACGGTCAACAAAGGTCAAAGGCAAAGCCAACCAAGGAATTTAGCGGTGGCACGTCTCTGTTTTGAGCACATGAAGGTTTACGTGGCACAGTCCTCAGCTCACGGAGATAACGGCACACCTGGAGATCAACCCCGTAACCTGAATCCAACAGCTACCACTCTAAAGATTTAATGGACATAATGACCATTACGCTAGATCTCGGGCTGAGGAGATCTACGTGTCTCTGGCAACGCAGTTAACAGCATAGGATTTAGGAGTTAGTTACAACACTTTTCATTATAAATAGCGCATTGATAAATGTTGTATAGAAGCTTTTTGGAGATGTAATTTTTGAACTGTTGTTATTATCACCCCACTGCACTCTGTTTTACGTATTCTGCTGTTGCTTTAATACATGAGAAGACTACTTTCCTGAGCTCGTTTTTGTGACTGTTCATTGACTGGCTGAAGTGGCAGAGGGCCCCTGCGCACTAAAGCCCTGTATAGTTCTCAATTGATTTTATTATGTTTCTGCTTTCATAATTAGTAGCTTGTATATAACATGTTGTTTTGATGTTTTTAATTCACTGTTGTTTACATTTTCATTTATGTTTTCTTATAGTTGTCAGCTGATCAGTGCTTTTCTACAGGTTTTCTTAGGCAGCCTGAGCAAATTTTCATCTTTTTGAAAACTACTGACATATGAGATCATCTTGTCCTTCCTGCTAATTTTCATTTTCTGAAGTTTAATTCCAGCACTGTCATTTTTCAAATTGTGTTTTGCTTATTTATTTTTCTGCTACTTAGACATCATACTACTCATTTGTTTATGGTTTCTTTCTATAGTCAAGTGACTCTATTAGTAAGGAATCAGAATATTACTTATTGTAGTGTGATTTAGCTTGCTTTCTTGCAATTTAGATATCATATTGCTTAACTTGTTCATGATTGCTTCCCATAAGGTAGATTGAGCTGAAGGGTAAAGGATCAGAAGAGTTGAAGTAGTGTGATTAGTTTCCTTTATGCAATTTAATTTCCTGCAATTTAGATATCATATTGCTTAACTTGTGCATGATTGCTTCCCATAAGGTAGATTGAGCTGAAGGGTAAAGGATCAGAAGAGTTGAAGTAGTGTGAATTAGTTGCTTTGCTTTTAGTTTTTGAGTTGCTTTAAGTTCAGTTTTTACTTTCTTTTTCATATAGGAGCAAGGATACTGGGCCATTGTCATTAGTTCACTGTTTGATACATTTACTTCCTCTTAAGAATTGATTTCATTACAGTTATTTTAGAGCTTTCTTTTTGAACACTTTTAAGTTTGGAAAATCACTGTAGAAATCACCATCACCATCCATACTTAACTTTCATTTTCGCCATCACACACTAGGGAATCCATAAAAGATCAATCCAAAAACAAACTAAAAAACTCAAAAACGACAAAAGACTAAGAAAATGGTTATCTTGTACATATAGTACACTTCACTTCGTCAGTTTACGAATCCCGGATTGACATTTTAATCAACAATTTAGAACACACTAAATTGACCAAACAACCCATTAATATTTTTATTTTCCTAAGTTTAGACTTAGGAACCCATTAAAAATATTAAATATTTTAATAACTCCTCATCCGGGTGGAATTTCTCCAAACGATTTCTGGGTCTTGGAGATCTCATGTGTTCTAGCCCCTCCATAGAATTTCGGAGCTAGAGCATATCCGATGCTACCCAAAATCAACAAGAGAAACATAGGAAAATCGTTATCTAGGGCTTAAAATTTACACTAAGTTGGTGGAGCCATATATTAATGAGCAATGACCATGTATGGAGTTTTGCTCCATAGATAACAATGATCAACATCAATGGTGCTTATGCATGTGGACTTTTACCATATGAGAGGTTGGTGTTATGTCTGCTTTGTTCTCTTACTTAGCACAAAGAACACAACATCAGTATATCCCTTAGTGTCTGAATATGTTTCATTTTATTCTGAATTGCATTTCCTTTTGTATATATGGTGTTGTGGTTGAAGGATGAAGGGAGACTAGTCAGTAACATTCATATCCCTCCTTTTATTTGTTTGTTTGTTCTGTAACTCTGATCAAGTTATCTCTTGCTGATTGACTGAGTTGATTATTTTGTTGTCTTCTCATAAGATAAGATAATTATATTAAGTTATTAACATCCAACGAATGACCACAAAATTAGGTCAATGGCCTCCTTCCACCGTGCTTTTTAGTGCTCTAGTTGGACCAATGAATCTAAACTAGACACAGTTGCCAGCCAGTGGCTGCTACAGTGAGGATATTTGACATGGATGAATGCTTTATGGTCTGGTGGGGATTAATCATTAAACACTGTGATCTCTAGGAATTTCGGACACCGTGTTAGCTAAGATACATAAATCTTCAGCATCCAGTTGTGAGAAATATAACACTTACAAGAAATCATGATATATTAAAAATTGAATTTTCATCCACAGGGATATGAATGTGGACAAGTCAAGGTACAGAAAGTCTATTTTAGGAAGCTAGTACAAAATTGAATAAATGCATGTCTCTCCATGTTAATGAGAACTTATCATGGTGCATAATCAACAGTCAACCTTGGTGGCACTGACAATTTCAAGCAATCCAGTGTCTTTTGTAAACATCATATTTCATGATCCGTTATATATTCTTGCCAACCAACTCCTTTATTTATAGAGGCAGTTGCAACGGGATTAATCTCCTCTTTTTATGATTAGATCAAGGATTGTTGCCTAGTTCACATATAATTTTTTTGCGTGTGGTTGGTAGCATTTCAGTCCTAATGTCTGTTGTTCTGATTAAATTCATATACCAAAGAATATTTATGTAACTCTTAGAGAGGGTGGATGTTCCTTCTTATACTCGTTGAAAATGATAATTGTTGCTAAAATCACTGGTAACATTTTGGTCAAACTTTCAGGCCCTCTGTTTTGACTCTCCTACCTATTACCCACCATTTCGTGGGTGATATGCCTAGGAGAAATTTTCTCCATGATGAACCTCAGCCGGCAGCCAACAGCCCCTTGCAACCTCCTACCAGCTCGTTGTGCCATTTCTCTACCACTTGAGCCAGCCATGTGGTCCCTCACCCACCTGTATTGATTGTATGTTTGAAGGTGGGCCTCCTAAATCTAAAGGTATGTCTTGTCATTTGGTAATTGAGTATTCAATTTACTTATCATGGATACTTCTGGGTATGGATTTATGGAGGGATTTGGCGGAAAGGGTGGGCTTCGTTTGTGCTCTTGTCCCCTTGATATCTTTTGAATGTTACCCTTGCATCTTAGTCCCTATCCCCTTGCCCCCACCTTGGGTCAGGCCTGGAATGATGCTCCGAAGGTTGAAGTAGCTAAAAGAAAAATAAAAAAGCATAATTGACCACATTTAACAAGAAATTGTACCACAAAATGCAAAAGATGGTTGGGACAAAATAATTAGCACGTGGGCAAAAGACAATACATGAGCTCTACCCCAATCCATGGTCATCACCCTAGTTCCATAGGCCCTAGATGAGACTCCTTTATCATTCAGGAACCCATGATTGTCCCAACCCCTGGAGGGCAATGAACCACCCTACCTAAAAGGGGGTAATCATTGTTATATCTTACACATCATGCTATTTTCCTTTAAGCCCCGAGAAGTTAATTAAAGAAAATTCATAAAAGGCAAAAGGCATATAAATAAGGGTGGAAAAATCAAGGCCGAGGAACCTCATGTACAACGATTTCTCCCTCCTGCACACTACATACCCAGGTGTGGGCTTTCCCTTATCCAACTAACCCTATGCCCCAATATGTGGCCTAGGGTTGCCCCTCTTATTCCTTGTTCCATTCCACTTATTTATCACTTGCCACCTGTGAAAAATCGGTGACCCGATTCCCTACTGCAACAACTGATTATATTTCTCCTACTTGTTAATTTCTTGTTAAAATTGGCAACTAGGGCCAAACTCCATGTGGGTCATCTTATTTATGGCAGCTGATATTTTTCTTGGATCCCTCTCATTGAGAGGTGTAGGATTGATCTAAAGATCATCCAATTCCGATAACTATTCATGGAGTTATGAATTTATTTGTGTTATAAGACAATTCGTCAAGGTCAACCAACAACTAAATAACACCCACATGTGCTCAACGTTTTAGTATAAAAAGAGGTGGCTTGCAAGTCATTTGTACACACTCTTCTTGTGATCTCTTCCTCTCCACTTGTCTTTGGGTTTTGGTGGGAGGATAGATCCTAAGAGATAGGCTGCCTTAAGAAGAGTTGCCCTAGATGCTGCCATGGGGAAGAAGGATATACGCAACTCCTAGAAGATGATGCCCTAGCTCTATGTGCCCTAGATCTAGGAAATTGTCATTGGTGAAGCTGCCTAAGACAAAGTCATGTTGAAGCTGCCCAAGTGACAAGCATATTTGGAGGGTTGTTTGAGGATTGTTGAGAGGAGTTTAGGGATGCCCAAGTTCCCTAACCAGAACCGTTAGGAACAACAAAATGACAAGCATATTTGGAGGGGTGTTTGAGGACTGTTGAGAGGAGTTTAGGGCTACCCAAGTGCCCTAACTAGAACCATTAGGAACAACAAAGTGATTAGCATATTTGGAGGGTTGTTCAAAGACTATTGAGAGGAGTTTAGGGCTGCCCAAGTTCCCTAACCAGAAAAGTTAGGAACAACAAAGTGACAAGCAGATTTGGAGGGCTGTTGAGAGGAGTTTAGGGTTGCCCAAGTGCCCTAATCAGAATAGTTAGGAGCAACAATGTGACAAGCAGATTTGGAGTAGTGTTAGAGGTGTGTTGGGTCAAGGATATTGACCAGATTTGGATCAGATTCGGAGCAGCCTATGGGAGCCACGTGTTGGGTTAACATGGAGTGTTGAATACCCCAATGGAGTGCATCATGATATGATGGATGCAACAGTATGGTATATTGTAGTAGCATGGTGCAGTAAGGTGCATGGAACAACATGTTTAGATGTAGCAGTTGGACATCAACAAGCAATGCAAGGGACAACAAGCTAATAAATGGGACAACTGCAAGCATGGTGACACATGAGACAGCTGCAAGCATAGTGAAACATGGGACAACTACAAGCATGGTGAGGCATGAACAACAGCAAGAAGCTTGGGACAGCTGCAAGCATGGTGAAGCATGGACAACAACAAGAAGCATGGACAACAACAAGCATAGTGCTGCATGTACATTGGGATGGAAGTATAGTACTTGGTGTAGCAAGGACACAAAGCATCAATGGTGCATCAAGCACATGGGTGATGGCATAGTGCAACCGTGGCACTAGGTATAGCAGTGCTGAACATTGGGACAACAACAACATGAGGTCTAGCGTTGTGATGATGGGTGCAGCATGGTGCAACACGGTGAGGTGCAGCATGATGACGAGATGTAGCACAATGATAGGTGAAGGAGTCACCTTAGAGAATTAGTTGAAGCAGCATGTCTTCAACTGATCTCACATATCATCTTCCTAGAGATGATCTATGCTCTTATCTAGATAAGTCAAAGTGTTGACTTCTGTTGTAAATGTACTCTCTCTCTCTCTCTCTCTCTCTCTCTCTCTCTCTCTCTCTCTCTCTCTCTATGTGTTGAACTATTGAAGAACATATAAGAAGAATTGATCAAGGGTTTCTCGACATTGGGGTTTGTCCCTGGCCAGCGCCATATCTTGTGTCCTCTTGTCTTGGCTTGTCTTCTGCGATTTATATTTATGTTGTATCTATAGTTTACTTTAATGCTGATGTGATTGCTAACCTGGAAAAGATATTGAGCTAACTGTGAAAATTGAAATAAATTGCTCTATCATAGAACATACCTAAAATTAACATTTCTAAATCAAGTTATTTATAGTGTTACACAATAAACATCGAAATAAATACAACTACAACCGTGAAAATTGAAATAAATTGCTCTATCATAGAACATACCTAAAATTAACATTTCTGAATCAAGTTATTTACAGTGTTACATAGCAAACATCGAAATAAATACAACTACAACCTTCACAACATAAATAATATATGGAAAAAAATACTGAGCAAGAAAGAAATAACACACACACAATTGACACCGTTGTTTTTGGACAATGTCCCTGGAAAAACCTAATGTGGGAAAATCGGTGCAATAGCTTAGGGTTTGTATTAGTATGCAGTAGTTTCTGAATACAATCTTTGGATGCCTTACTGGTAGAGAAATTAGTGAGAAGTACCTCACACTATCACTAGCGATTCGACATTGATCCAACCACTAAATGGTTAGCCCCAAGCTGCCTCTGCACAGTCACTGTGTTGCACTGCGTCACAACTGATAGGGATTGTGTCACTCCCTTTGGCTGATCGATCTGTTGGCTAGATGCTCGATCCTCTGGCCCTCCGAGCTCACACCCCGATTCCTAACACTGGGTCTGATTTGCTCCTCATAAAATCTGTGAATCTCCTCTCAGGCTCTGCGTTGCCTCAACGTGACTTTACGCTTCCCAGCGTGGCTCTACATTGCCACTTCTGGATCTCTCTCGGCCTCCTCTGCAATGTATCCTTGGATTAGAAAAATCTCCAACTGGAAAACTATCCCTGCCCCTCACTGCAAGAAATCTGCTCGATGACTTCTCCGACAACTTTGCGTCACAGCTGATGGGGACTGTGTCACTCACTTTGGCTAATCGATCTGCTGGTTGGATGCTCGATCCTCTGGCCCTCTAGTCTCACACCCCGATTCCTGACACTGGATCTGATTTTCTCCTCAGCAAATTTGTGAATCTCCTCTCAGGCTCTGCGCTGCCTCAACGTGACTTTATGCTACCTAGCCTGGCTCTAATCTGCCTCTTCTGGATTTCTCTCTACCTCCTCTGCAATGTATCCCTGGATTAGGAAACTCTCCAATCAAAAAACTATCCCTGCCTCTCACTGCAAGAAATCTCCTCGATGATTTCTTGGGCAACTACTGTGTTGCTCTCTTGAGAAATTTATCTCTTGATCTCACTCGATGTGTCTTTCCAAATGCCCAACAAGCATCTTCTTATAATCTTCTCGTTGACCAATCAACGACCTAGATTAGATTCTAATCAATGGGTCAGATCATCTTGACTTGATCCTTGTATTTTTCTAGAAGATTCACATCCAGTTTAATTAATACACTTTAATTATTTTAATTTCCTAAGTTTAGACTTAGGCATCCATTAAAAATAACTAATAATTTTAATTAAACCTCCTCTAGGAGGAATTTCCCAAAACGATTTTTGGGTATTGTGGAATGAATGTGTCCTAGCCTCCATGCAAAATCTTGAGACTAGAGCACATCCGATGCTACTAGAAATCAATACTCCCTCTAGTGAGGAATGTGCTCTAGTGTTGCAACCCACTAAAGCATCACTCGATCTCTGCACCATCTCTTGCTGCGTTGCTGATGTCTAGCTCTACTGCCCACCAACTACTACGAAACTCTGATATGTGCTGCATCTGTGTTGCTGCTGACCCCGCTGAACTGTTGTCAACACTGCATCTGCACAACAACTCCCTCTCCATCTGTTGATGTTGCAATTGCAACATCTGCAACGGAAAAGCATCCAAAATACTGAACTAAATGTGTTCAGTATGATGCATCTGTTGTCCGAGTTTTGATTGCCGCTAGCCTATATGCTACTGCTGACTCTTCTTTGTGCCAACTGCACTGCTGCCAATTCGGGTCCGCGATCCTCAGTCTCAGACCGCTACTAGCCACTCCATCTATCGCTCTGACACCTAACTGCATCAACTACCACTAGTCCATCCTGCTACTTCTGTCTATGGGCTCCCGCAGTAAGGTCTTTATTCATGAGGTGGACCTCCACAAGGATCATGCCCATCCTATAGCTCTCTGGGGCTACAACTCTAGATCACCCCACCTCACCCTTGGAGGCATCTTGGTAATCATGGCAAACACTTCCTCGAATTTGGAGGAGAACCTGTCAATTTCCGTGGATGCAATGAGTGATGTAGTGGCCCATCTCACCACACTTGAAGCACTTGATCTTTGAAATGTCCTTTTTCTTCCTACGCTACTCCTGCTACCCCTTTGATGTAAGGGCCACGTCTTCCTCCTCCTTTACTTGCTTCATCCCACTGTTGTTGTTGCCACTGATGGTGGCCTTCACTAGCTCATGCCTCATCTCCTCCTGTTGTAGATCAGCCCAAACACATTCCCAATCTGGCAAGTGTTCTCTTCCCAGGATGCTCTGGACAAACACTTGCCAACTTTAGAAATGTTATTCAACGCCAATCAAACAAACTTTGTAGGTTAGGGCCCTGACCCTACTGAATCCAGCTAATCCTAGACATCCTGAAGTCTCTTAAGGAAGGGGTCTAATCGATCCCCTTTTTTCATCCTCGTGCATCTCAACTTCTCTTCTAAGTACATCTTCTACTACTCGGAATATCCTTCGTATAGTGTGGCTAAGGTTTCCCACATCTGTCAGGAAGTGTCCTTGCTAGCTATAGGGGATACTACATGATCTTGAACCCCATCGAGAATGATTCTCTTAGTCTTCGCCATCTCAGCATTGTACTTCTTGAGTGGATTTTCATCGGCGGGCACAACTACCACACTATTGACATATATCTTGAGATCATGCTCATCTAGAAGGTAGGAGATCCTTGCCTTCCAGATCACATAGTTGGAGGCTCCGTCCAACAGGTCTTGACCTCTCAATCCTGTTGCTGCCATTTCTCCACAAAAAGTTGAACTACTTCCTCTCTCTTCTGTGCAACAACTGGCTTGCTCTATGTCAGGCCAGGCAGTAACTCCATTAGGCAGAAAATAATTGACTATCTTATTCCATTAGGTAGGTCCTCATTATATACATGAGGGAGAGACTGTTCAGTTTGTCTCATGATGACTGTTCATATTTCCTATTTATCTATTTACAATAATTCACCCAATCACAAGGATTAGGTGTCAACATTCCCACCCTTAATCTAAAGGGATGTTGGTGAGTCCAAGCATCAATCTGAATCGTTCAAGCTTCTCCCTTCCAAGCGCTTTGGTGAAGATGTCTGCAATTTGCTCATTTGTGGAACAATGACGGAGATGGATTGTTTTGGCCTCAACATGATGTCGAATCATATGATATTTAGTGTTGATGTGCTTCGTTCAATCATGAAACTTTGGGTTCTTGGCCAACTTTACTGTAGAGGAAATGTCAATCATGATTGGAGTTGATTGTACTTGTTTTACCTGCAAATATTCAAGAATTTTCCTGAGTCACACAATTTCTTTTGTTGCTTCAGATGCTGCCACGTATTCTTCTTCTATTGTGGAATCTATTGGAACTGATTGTTTGCGTGATCTCCAGGAGACAGCTCCTGATCCAAGACTCATAGCATATCCTGAAGTAGATACCCCAGTTTCTTTGTCTCCATCGAAGTCTAAATCAGAGTATCCAATCAAGCTGAAGTCGTCCACCTGTGTATACTTGATTCCAAAGTCTCGAGTTCCCTTCAAGTACCTTAGAACCTTTTTTGCAGCAGACCAATGTCCCTCACAAGGCTTTTTCATAAACCTGGAGAGGATTCCAACAGCAAATCAAATGTCTGGTCTGGTAGTAGTTAGGTAGTTGAGACTTCCTACAAGCTGTCTATACTTTGTTGCATCCTCAAATTCCTTTCCTTCAATAGATGTGAGCTTTAAGTTTTGTTCCATTGGAGTAGTAAGAGGATTTCACTCTGTCATGCCAAACCTGTTTGAGAAAGAAATATGGACTTTGGATGTTTGGTTACTTCAATGCCAAGATAGTAATGAACATAGCCCAAATCAGTCATTTCAAAACTTTTCCCCAATTCCTTCTTTATGGATGCAATGTAGCTTTCATTGTTCCTTGTCATCAAAAGTTCATCTACATATACCACAAGATATACAACTTTTTTGCCAACTTTCTTGACAAATAAAGTTGCATCATCAAGATCAAAATGTTTTAAATTGAGTTTCAGAAGATGCTCAGTTAGTTTTTCATACCAGGCTCGCGATGCTTGTTTGAGGCCATACAAGGACATCACAATTTTTCATACTTTATGTTCCTATCCTTTCACAACAAATCCTTCAGGCTGGGACATAAAAACATTCTCTTTTAGATCTCCATTCAAGAAAGCAGTTTTTACATCCATTTGATGGACTTTCCAACCGTTCTGAGCTGCTAGTGTAAAGAGTGTCCGGATGGTAGCCCATTTTGCTGTGGGGGAAAAAGTCTCCTCATAATTTACCCCTTCCTTCTGTGCAAAACCTTTTGCCGCAAGCCTAGCTTTGTGCTTGTCAAGTGAGCCATCAGCTTTATACTTGTTCTTGTAGACCCACTTGCAGCCAATTGGTTTGGTTCCAAATGGAGGATCAACCAGCTTCCAAGTGCCATTCTTTATGATGGCATCATAATCCTTTTGCATCACTTCTTTCCATTCATCATGAGAAGCAGCTTCTTTGAAGGAAGTTGGTTCAAAATCTTTAGACAAGTTCAATTCACAATCATAAGAAACATCCATATCAACAGGTGAATTAGAGTCATCTACATCACCTCCATTTTGCTAGTTTGAATTTCTGGTTCCTGTCTTTCCAACTTCATCAGGATTAACACTTTCAAGTGTCTTTGTCAACCACTTTGGGGGACCTTTCGGAGATGGTCCAGGCTGCTCCATTGATTGAGTTGGGACTGAATCAAGATTGAGTCTCCCAATTCTATCAATTACATCACTTAAAGCATCATCCGTTGTTGGAGTTTCATGCGGGGGAGAGTGTTCTTCAAAAGAAGATTCCACATGTTGATCTAGTATAGGAATCCCCCCTTCAAGATGTGGAATCTGATTATCAAATTCTTGAAATGATTTTTCTTTTTCGAATCTATCCAAGCGATCAAGTTGCTGCTCAACAACATTGTCAGTTTTGGATGATTCAAGGAAAATTACATCTCTAGATACAGCAAATTTCTTATTTACTTCATCATAGAGGTGATATGCTTTGGAGGTGTTTGAATACCCCAAGAAGATACACTTACGAATTCTAGCACCAAGTTTGTTTCTATGTACCTTTGGTATCAAAGCATAACAGGTGGAACCAAAGACCCTGAGATGCTTTACCGAAGGAACATGTCCATACCACATTTCATATGGAGTCTTGTTTCTTATAGCATTAGATGGACATCTATTCTTTATATATGCAGCACATAGAACAACATCAGCCCAAAACGTTATCTTTACATTTTTGAATACGATCATGGATCGTACCATATTTAAGATTGTCCTATTCATTCTTTTAGCTACACCATTCTGTTGGGGATTATAAGGCACAGTTGTTTGATGTTTGATCCCATGTTGGCGAAGATAGTTTTCAAATTCATTTGATGTGTATTCTTTTCCATTATCAGTGCGAATAGACCCAATATGAGATTGTGCATCATTTTCAATCCATTTATGAAAATTCTTGAATGTTTGAAAAGCATCAGATTTGTTCTTCAATAAATAAACCCAACACATTCTGGTGTAGTCATCAATAAATGTCATGATATATTTATTTCCATTTGCAGAAGGAACAAGAATTGGACCACATAAATCTGAATGAATGAGTTCAAGTTTCTTATGTGCTCTTGAATGTGAATCATGAAAAGACCGTTTTCTATGCTTTCCTAGAATGCAAGCATCAAATTGCTTAAGTTTCATAGGAATTGTAGGCAAACCAGCAACACCATTTTTCTTCAATAAGAAGAGACTTTCATAGTTCAAATGTCCAAATCTAGCATGCCATAATAAACTTGATGGAAGTATACCTTCTTCATGATGACAATTGTATGAGAAATGTTGTGCATGAGCAGAGGTTCCTTGCAGCTTGAGAAGCCTTTCTTCTTCTATTCCCCTCATGACAAGTGAGTGGTCAGATGCTTTTCTTACCTCAAGATTGCCATCAAACATATGAATGGAGTGACCTTGCTGGCGGATGTGGACCAAGGACAACAAGTTTCTCTTGAGCTGTGGGAGATATAGAACATGATCGAGAAGAAAGTATGAAAGACCAGGCAGTTTAAGCCTGATTGTGCCAAACCCTGATGGCTTGATTTTTGATTGATCTGCAAAGTATACTGCTCCATCAACATTGTCAGTGAAATCTTCAAAAAAATCTTTTCTATGAGTCATGTGGCAGGTTGCTCCTGAATCAAGCAACCAATCATTTGTCCAAGAATCAAGTGAAGCATCAAATAGATCTTCATTTACTCCAATGTTACATTGTACCTCAACATAGTGAGTGGATTCAGGTGCTTTATCTTTGTCTGTATCATCAGTTTTACCTTTCTGTTGGTTTCTTTTCTGCTCAATTTTGTCCCATGGTAGCTTGCATGTAGAGGCATCATGTGATCCATTTCTTTTGCAGCGAATGCAGTGAAAATATGCCTTTTCTCCTTGAGAATGTCTGCCCCCCCTGCCTTTGAAATATCTTCCTCTTCCTCTTCGTCCACCTCTTCCTCTTATAGAATCTTGAGCAGGATGCTTTTCTTTATGAGAAAGGCACACAGTCTCTTCAGAAGATTCAGGGGTTGTCTTCTTTCCAAAAGCTTTCTCTCTTTCAGCAAAATTTTTCACAAGAGAGTCAAAGGTTATATCTTTGAGATTTCCATTAGCTTGCAATGACTCAAGATAATTTGAGTAAGTAGGATAAAGTGCCTTGAGAAAAGCGATAAGAGGAATCCAATTCAACCTTAGTAGATTTGATATCATGCATTATATACTTTACTTCACATGCAATAGCAAGAGGATCATTATTTTTGTTATAGGCATTTTTGTGCCTTACAGCATTGAGCATGAAATGTCCATAATCCAAGGGATCCAAAGTCCCTAAAAGATTTTTTCCTACCCCTAAAGGAACAAGGTCAACCAATGACAGCTTCTCCCAGAAGTTCTCCACCAAAAACCACTCAGAAACAGTCAATTCAAGATCAATTCAGAGGCTCCACTAGCTGCCTGCGTTGAAATGCAGAAGTTACACTGGCTAGGTGCACTGCAACGCAGGCGGAAGCACTACCAGGGTGCGCTGAGCGTGAAATGACAAATGGCAAGCTCATTCAACGAGGTGGAAAGACCCTGGAAGCTTCCAGAATCTTCTCCAATGACACTTGCCTCAATGAATTCGAGTAGTGATGAGTAAGAGGTTCTCAACCTCCAAGTGGAAGCAAGAACTGACAGAGAGAAGCCACAAGTCAAAACATAAGGTGACTCATCCTCTCTGCTTACATCTATATATGGATCACTCACCCAGAGGTTCAGAAGGCTGGAATTTTGTACTTTGCAGAGAATTGTTGTTGGTTTGAGATTAGAACTATTGGGGGATTTGCTTTGAAGGAGGTGAAGAAGGGATTCCTTTGCTGGGAAGGTGATGCTGGATCAGGCCTCATTTGGTTGTATCTCTTCCTGAACTTTTGTTACTCTATCAATAAAACCATTTGAGTTTCTCCTATATGCTTGTAGATCAATGATGTTTTTTTATATTTGCATATTTAGTTTATATCTGATCCTAAACTAGTTATGAATGTAAATCTATGTCTTTTGTGTAGTTTTGCTCTCTTATGATCTTGCAGGAACTTGGTGAAGCTGGACCAGTGAAGGAGCAGGCAGCGGGAAGCGAACAAAAGAGAGAGATTGGATCAACAAACTAGCGGCAGACACCGGTTAGTTACATCCTTCTTCTCCATTTACATTTCATAAAGAAGAATACTCAGATAGTTTTCCTTGTTTGTTCCTAAGGCACTATCACACCTTAGAGTGGGATAGGGGCATTCCAAATTGGATACTTTTCCCAACAAAAAATTGGCGACTCCGCTGGGAATCATATCTTGTTGGTTTATTTGTGTTCTCTTGCTATTCATTTCATAAACTCAAAGAGTGTCGAATTGAACTGCATTTGCCATTTTCAAATGCAAAGTAGAGATCTGCTACTCTAGTCCATTCGCTGGGCCTGTTTATGATCTGAATAGCTGATCCACAAGTGCTCTAACAGCCCTTTGTGATAGATCTTAGTCCTCCTTTAAATCATCCCTCTAATTGTACCTAATTGATAGCTTTTATCCATCCAAAAACCGTAGATTAAACTGCAAACCGTAACCCAGAACCCATAAAAAACTCTCGTTTCTGCTTCAGCGCAGACTTTGTGAAGAGGTTCTGCATTTCAACGCAGGTCCCGTGAAGGCTACCTGCGCTGAAGTTCAATTTCTCTGTGCTGGGAGTGCGCTGATCAGTCTTTGCCTTGTGCAGCTGTGGTTCCCTGCTTCCTTTTGCTCAGTTTTATCTCTGTTTTTGCAGCCTGTTGTCAGTCAGTGTACCTATCTGAAACCCCTTTTCTTTGCCTCAATTCCCCCTCAGTTGTTTAAAGAAACTGTATTTGTTCTTTCTGTATTTGTAACATCATTTGCAGTTTCCCATTACAAAAGTAAACTAGTCATACTGTCGCCCTTAGATCTAGACCTGTCGTAAGTGTCGTTTTGATCTTAGGAGTGAGTTTGTTTGCTGTTCACAGTTGATTTAGCTTTTACTTTTGTCTTTTGGTTTGAATTTATGCATTTCAAGTGTCGAAACAATTAAATCATAAAGTGTCGTAATCGTCTTTTTGATTTCGAAAAATGAACTTGTTTGTGCTTTTCACTTGAAATCGAATTCAAAATTGTACAACAGCTTTCTTTTTAGGCATCAATATTAAGAAAGTGAAAACAAATACATGCATATGTGCATTTGCATTTTGACAGTTTGTATGTTGATTTAGGGAAAAGTGCATTACTGTGTGCTCTATGCTCTTTGAGAAAAGATGGTGTCTTTCTTTTCCCCTTGTAGCTAGGATTTTCATTGTTGAAAAGATATAAAAGCTTGCTTATCATCTTTAGACTGCATTTAGGAATTGTATCATACATCTCGTGGTGATCCAAAAAGGAAAACTTCTAAGAAAGATCAACCTAAAATAAATTGAATGAACTTAACAACGCTTTGTAACATAACGCACAACATAGAGGTCTAGGCTAGAGACGTGTTCCGGCGTCGTAAAACCTGGTCACTGGTCGCCTCACTGATGGTTGGGTGATTCCTCCTGAGAGACGATAAGTGCCAGTACGGATTGTGCTCCCACGTACTGTCGAGTATATATTGGGAGACCCCTATAGGAATAAAACCTTTATCCATAGGAAGCCGTGTCGGCCGCCCTACTGATCGCAATGCACTGAACACAGCATTCGGGAAGATTGACCGCCCGTACCCTAAAAAGTATTCTGTGGTTTTGCGAAAAGTTTGGCACACCGTCTACCTAGAACTCCAGAGCAGTTCCTTTTGGCCTTTTTCAGACTCTATAACAGAAAAAGTCCATCTGAGCATTTGTCACTTCGGGCTCGTTAAAACATCGAAGGAGACTAGAGTCATCTTTAGCTTTTTCTCGACTCTTTAAAATTGAAAAAGCAAGTTGTGTCTAAGCGTCGTTAAAATTTATTTTAAACGGAATAATCACCCCCTTTTTCCTACGTTGATCTTTCAGTTGAGAAAATGGAACCCACCAACCAAGGAATTCCCCTTGGTGGAAATCCTAGTCCCTTCTCCTCTTAGGGAGATGTTGGTGCACCCCATATGGCCACATTGTCGCTTCTAGGACTGACAATTGGCTTGCCGGTCTGGCTCTTCTCAACCAATGTCGTTCAGAACACCACTATTCCTGAACATTCAAATCGACAGCTAGACGAGTCTAAAGTTTCCCACCAACCTTCTACATCTTCTAACTCTTCCTCTCCTCCTTCCTCTTCGCTTGAGGGAACTGGTAAAGCTAAAAGCCAAGTTCCTAAGGAGAAGAAGAAGAAGAAGAAGAAAGAGAAGAAGAAGAAGGAGCCAAAGGCGCATGGGGGCAAACAAGTGTCGTCCAGCAAAAATCCACACACAGCACTGGCCGGGCCTAAATCGCCATGTGTCATATGCAGAGGAGACCACTTCCATAGAGATTGTCCCTGTATTCCCCAGATACTGAGGGACTGGTCTCCCCGTTTGCACAATCCGGTGGCATCAACCTCTGGTGATCATGTTGAAAGCACACCATCAACTAACGAAAGTGAAGCCCCAGGGCAAAGAGGGAGAGCTAGATTTCCCTGCAAACTGTGCGAAGGTGACCACGCCATCCACCGTTGTCCCTTCTTAGACAAAGCAAAAAGAGTTTTGGATGATCGTCCAATTTCACCGTTACGACTTCCTCCTCGATATAAAAAACTCTTGCCAAGTCCTTCGTTAGTTGAAAATCCAGCTGGCCCGCTCAAGTGGTCAGCTGAAGCGCTGGTCATTGAAGATGAACCTACTGAATACATACCCGACGAAAGTCAAAAGGTCAAGGCGGCAGTTGACCCGGTCTTGCCTTCAGAGGATTTATCTTCGAATGATACAGTCACTGAAGAGGATAAGGATGACACCATCCAAATTCTTTTCATCAACACGGACTCCGACGAACACGGGGGCAATCCACCGATTCCTTTATCGCAGGAAGGAAGTTCGTCAGAGCGATATCCGGCCGTCTACTTGGTCCCACCACCAAGCAACTTAGTTGTATCCTTCGACTGGAACCAACTAGGCAGACCCCGTTTGCCAGCAAGCATACCATTCTGAATTATCGTCCAAATATATAGAATGGTCATGGCTGGCACCATCATTGATGAGGGGGCATCTGTGAGTATCCTTTCCTCTATTGCTTGGAAAGCGCTTGGTTCGCCAGCGCTTTTGCCTGAAATGAGAAATCTGACAGTCTTCGATAAAGGAACCATTCGACCTTTAGGGATCCTCCCCAATGTGTCGATAACATTGAAAGGGAAGACCATTCAAATGAACGTGATGGTCGTTCAAGGACCCTTGGATTATAACCTACTCCTTGGACGAGACTATATATATATTGCATGGGAGCCATCGTCTCCTCACTCTTTAGAGTAATGTGTTTTCCGCATGAAGGAAGAGTGGTCAAGCTCGTGGACCAGCTTTCATTTCCCGGATCACGCATCGCAAATAGTCATATACCATCCCTAAATGGTCTCTTCACGCAAGAAATGTCTCAACCCACGGTCCGTCCTCCCGATGAGCGTGAGTGATTCAGAAGGATATGACTGGAACCCAGGGGGCATGCGTCTTGGTCTGCTTCGGCAGGAAAACTTTGGGTATAGAGTAGGTTTCTGCGGGAGAATATGACTAGTCTGTACCCCGTCCGTGATTGGAAGAGGGGTTATTCTAGAATAAGATTCTTTTGTCAAAGTTATGTGAGTTGGCGGGCATCGTCACTCACCTTTGTTTATCTCGGTAGACATCGCCGAAGAAGTGTTTTGTTTGAAAGATTAATAGAACAATCTTTGGGTAACCTGAAAGAGGTAGGCCTCTCTCAGTAAAACAAATGTTTTGGCGGAAGTGAAGAAGGGGTAACCTTGAAATTCTGTTTTATACCTGGGGGCATGCAAACCTTTTGGAGTACAAGCAAAGAGCGGTTATTTATCTGTTTTTTGGATTAATCGTTTCCTAACTTGCATAAAGAAAGGATTCGGGGCATAGCTTTGTAAGGCGCAAGCTCCATAAAAAATGGCATCTTACATGAGACATTCTTATCATATGACTGGATAATCGAGCAGTTTTAGCGCATAGTTCATGCTCGTTAAAAAATAAACATAAGATCGAGCAAATGTTTCAATCCGCGTTTAAGCTCGTTAAAAAAATGAACTACCTGGTAAATAACCACCGTGAATGTAACATTATCAGCCATTAAAGCCTTGGTCATGTTTGCACCGTCACCTCCACTTTTCCATTGGCTTATCATTCACCTCCATTTGATTGTTTACCCATTTTGAGGAACAGCTGCGAAGAGTGATTTAACTAATCCATCCTTGTGACACTGTCGTGCTTGGAAAATTCCAACCCTTACCTGGAATCAGCTGCTACCCATCTTATCACTCGTTCCTCAAAAGACGAGTCTTCTTTAAGATCTTTTCAGCTGACTCGTAAAATATGAAAAGATTGCCGAGTTTTGGCCTTCCAGCTCGTTAAAGCGACCGGAAGTGCTATCCCTCTTCTAGATTTTAATCTTTTTGGACCTGAGGGATTATTGCACAAAAAGATCGAGCGCTTGTTTTGTTCGGCTCGTTAAAACTATCGAAAACTCATCCCTTCTGTATTGTTTTATACTTTTTCGGACTTAAGGGATTATATGACGAAAAAGGAACTTTGGAGTTATCTTTACGTACCTTTTCAAACTCTCTAAAATTGAAAAGGACCGAGTTATCTTTGTCGTTAGACTCGTTAAAAAACATTAATAGCGACAAACTTGTCTTTAGACGAGAACGAGTTTCACTATCGCTAGGCTCGTTAAAACATAGCGATGGGTTTGCCCGAAGGGAAAATTATAGAACAAGCATATGTTATCCTCCTCAAGCTTGACAAAAATAAAGAGGTACTGGTCAGAAATGACTGGGGAAAATTGGGAAGAAACTCAAAGAACTTTTATTGGTAGCAAGTTGCTCTTGAACATGACACTTCCACTCCATGCCTGAGTTGGGTTGGGTTGTTTCATTCACCGGTCACATCATCATGGTCTCGCCATACCATCCACCTTTGGGGTAAATGCTACCAATCCATCACACAAGTGTCGTCGATATGTTCAAGAGAAGTCATCCAGAGAAGTCAACCATTTCCCATCCACTACCATACATTATCCTTCATCCTTTCATGACCGCCACCCTTAACCATATATCATCAGATCGTTTTCACCTCCATCAAAATCATTTGCTCCGTTCCGCGTCACTGATGTGGGATACATTAAGGCCCTCCTTTGATGGATCGCTTCTTGTCGACATCAACTCATTATCCAAGAAGTTGATCTAGGAACACCCCCTTCAGTACTTTGAAGCTTGCATGCCTCAATGGCAAGTTTCTCACTTCCGGCGACAGGTATACATCAATGACCTTCGACCGAAAGATTTTGTGTGGTGTTCGACGCCAAGTCCTTTATTCACACCACGTGAATTGTACTGCAGTACCTTGAGGGTCATTATCATTATCGGTGATTCCTCTCGCGCTTGTTAACAGTTTACATCATTGGCTGGTAATCAAGCGATGTCTTTCCATGTTCGACTTCAGAACATTTCTCACATGGATCGACTTGTACTTAGAGTGAAGATTGGATGAGATTGAAGACCCCGGATCTAGTTTCATCCATCCGGGCTGCGATATATATTCAGCAAAAATAAAGACATTGACATGTACAGCATTGCAGCACAGATAATCATCCTACCAAAAGGATGATGATTCCATCAAAAGCATCAGTCTACCATCAGACGATTGTCTGTTCTATGTAAAGAAAAATGAATTTATAAATCTGAGCATGGGAATGGCCGCCTCAGCTAGATCATGAAAGCAGTATGAAAAATAACGTATTGTATTGTATCTTATTACAGGTCTCCTCCCAGCATTGGAAAAACTTCGGATCCTCCTAATAAAGCATTTCACCTAATAAATGGCCTCATACTTTAGGGGGCAACTGTTATAGACATTTTTGTGCCTTACAGCATTGAGCATGAAATGTCCATAATCCAAGGGATCCAAATTCCCTAAAAGAGTTGTTCCTACCCCTAAAGGAACAAGGTCAACCAATGACAGCTTCTCCCAGAAGTTCTCCACCAAAAACCACTCAGAAACAGTCAATTCAAGATCAATTCAGAGGCTCCACTAGCTTCCTGCGTTGAAATACAGAAGTTACACTGGCTAGGTGCACTGCAACGCAGGTGGAAGCACTACCAGGGTGCGCTGAGCAGGAAATGACAAATGGCAAGATCATTCAACGAGGTGGAAAGACCCTGGAAGCTTCCAGAATCTTCTCCAATGACACTTGCCTCAATGAATTCGACTAGTGATGAGTAAGAGGTTCTCAACCTCCAAGTGGAAGCAAGAACTGACAGAGAGAAGCCACAAGTCAAAACATAAGCTGACTCATCCTCTCTGCTTACATCTATATATGGATCACTCACCCAGAGGTTCAGAAGGCTGGAATTTTGTACTTTGCAGAGAATTGCTGTTGGTTTGAGATTAGAACTATTGGGTGATTTTCTTTGAAGGAGGTGAAGAAGGGATTCCTTTGCTGGGAAGGTGATGCTGGATCGGGCCTCATTTGGTTGTATCTCTTCCTGAACTTTTGTTACTCTATCAATAAAACCATTTGAGTTTCTCCTATATGCTTGTATATCAATGATGTTTTGTTATATTTGCATATTTAGTTTATATCTGATCCTAAACTAGTTATGAATGTAAATCTATGTCTTTTGTGTAGTTTTCCTCTCTTGTGATCTTGCAGGAACTTGGTGAAGCTGGACCAGTGAAGGAGCAGGCAGCGGGAAGCGAACAAAAGAGAGAGATTGGATCGACAAACTAGCGGAAGACACCGATTAGTTACATCCTTCTTCTCCATTTACATTTCATAAAGAAGAATACTCAGATAGTTTTCCTTGTTTGTTGCTAAGGCACTATCACACCTTAGAGTGGGATAGGGGCATTCCGAATTGGATACTTTTCCCAACAACAATTTTGCAGTTCAAGAGTGAAGATTTTAATCATTAGTTGGACAACTTCAAGTGCAGAATGTGAGTCATAGAGTTCTTTCAGCTTTTGTAAGGCTTCAAAGGCAGTTGAATATGATGAAATATGGAAACTCACCTCTTCATTTACAGATGCTGTGAGAATGCATAAGCTTTGTTGTTCTTGTTTTCCCAAATGACGAGCTCTTTGTCTGAGGTAGGCTGTACTGGGTCATTGTCTCCTTCTTTGACACACACTCCTTTCCACAACTCATTGAAAATGAGGGTGTGTTTTATCATCCGGGACCATTCAGGATAGTTCTCCTTGCCAGTGAGAACTATTCCCACCATGGATATGATTGAATGCATTCTGTAAAAAAAAATACTTCTGCTGATAGAAAAATACTTCTGCTATTAATGTATAAAATTGTACTTCTCGTGGAGAAAAAAGTGCAGCTCTGGTGTAAAAATTGTAAAAAGATTGCACTCTTATATATAGGACAAAGGTATTACCAATTCCTATATGGTGGAGATGATATCACTCACAACACAAAGCTTTAGAGAACCACATAACCTCGAGCTAGAAAACTCGTGCAACGTACCAAATAATACAATGTTCAAACAATACATATGGCTGCGTTAAAAAATACATATGGTTGCGTTCAACAAAATACATATGGCTACGTTCAAAACATATCTAACGCAGAGGTATCATACTGTTATAACACCATTCAAAAGTACCATTCAAGGGAAGCAGCTTCTCCCACTTCAAACACTCATCGGTCTCTGGATTCTCCACACATCAGCAGCATACCATGTCATCTCTACGCATGAAAAGAAGGTCAGCACATCTCCACGCATCACAGGTATTATAACCACAATAACCACGCATATCAGGCATTATAACCATGCATATCAGGTATTATAACCACAATAACCATGCATATCATGCTCTCTCAAATATTCACACGCAGTGTTAATATCAACGGAGCAGTGAATATCTCTCACGCGTAGTGTTAATATCTCTCACGCGACGCCAAGTGTGTGCGTATAACTGTAACAACGTATTAATAATAACTGTAACAGCAGTGTTTTCATTGAAAAAACGGAGAAAAGGGGAGACGCTTTACAAAACCAGAGAATGAAGGCCACTCAATCTAATGCGAACATCAATATATCTATCCATTTCATCCACGCCTTCATGCAATACATGCCATACTCGAATTTCCCCATCGAGGCTACCCGTATACATCAGGTAGCAGTTCAACAAATCGTCAATGCGTGCACTGATACACTTTACTGGAGCTGTATGGCCTTCCAAAACCGCTACGCACTTATTCAAATGAGCAATTATTCAGAACGCAGGTAATGTCAGACGCAGGTCTGATAAATGGAATATGGCAGAACAAAAAACGTTCATGGACAGTCGCCTTCAGGCAGACAGAGAGCGCAGGTAAGGAATATGGCAGACAGACAGAGGAGTTACAAGGAGCATGAAAGCTAAAAAAGGAGCTGCCTCTGATACCATGTCAAGCCAGGCAGTAACTCCATTAGGCAAAAAATAATTGACTGTCTTATTCCATTAGGTAGGTCCTCATTATATACATGAGGGAGAGACTGTTCAGTTCGTCTCCTAATGACTGTTCATATTTCCTATTTATATATTTACAATAATTCACCCAATCACAAGGATTAGGTGTCAACACTCTACGCACTCCTTACTGGAGTAAGTAGATCTGCACTTGGCTACTACTGTTCTGAGTGAGAAATCGAATTCCATGGCTAGGAATTCTCCAATGAAGAAATTCCATGGATGTGCCTTCTTCCTTTCTCTAATGCTTTTTTGCCTGAGAAACTGCTACAGAAAACTGTGTCCCACCTGAAGACTGCTCTGTGCTAAAACTGTTGCTGCACTACTCCCTCTGCGGTTGATAAATCTTGATCTGGAAAATCTTTATCTTTGTCAACGCAGTCAGAGAGATTTTTCCTTGAGAATCTTGCCCTCCTGGCACTAGACTGCGTAATATTTTTGGGGATTTGATCTATTGCCTACGCATTCGACCTATTGCCTACGTAGCTCTTTGATCTCCCTCTTCAGCTCAACGCTAGGCTCTTCCGGCTCTTCTCTCCTTCTTCACTTGCGCTCCGATACCATGTGAAAAATCCCTGACCCGATTCCCTACTACAACAACTGATTATATTTCTCCTAATTGTCAATTTTTGAATCAAGTTATTTACAGTGTTACACAGTAAACATTGAAATGAATACAACTACAGCTTTCACAATATAAATAATATGCAGAAACAAGTACTAAGCAAGAAAGAAATAACACACGCAATTAACACTATTGTTTTTCGACAATGTCCTCGGAAAAATCCAAAGCGGGAAAACCGGTACAACAAATGAGGGTTTGTATTATTATGTGGTAGTTTCCGAATATAATCTTTGGATGCCGTATTGGCTATTCAATATAGAGAATCTGATTGGCAAAGAAATTAGTGAGAAGTACCTCATGTTATCACTATCAATTCGACACTGATCCAACCACTGAATGGCTAGCCACAAGCTGCCTCTCCACAGTCATTGCACTGCTTTGCATCACAATTGATAGGGGGTACGACACTCCCTTTGGTTGATTGATTTACTAGTTGGATGCTTGATCCTCTTGCCCTTCGGTCTCACACCCCGGTTCTTGACACTGGATCTGATCTGCTCCTTAGCAAATTTGCAAATATCCTCTCAGGCTCTACATTACCTCAACGTGACTTTACGCTGCCCAGCGTGGCTCCACAATGCCTCTTCTGGATCTCTCTCTGCCTCCATGCAATGTATCCTTGGATCAGAAAACTCTCCAACCCGAAAAATATCCCTACCCATCACTACAAGAAATCTCCTCGATGACTTCTCCGACAACTGCTACGTTGCTCTCTTGAGAAATCAATCTCTTGATCTCACTCGATGTGTCTTTCAAATGCCCATCAAGCCTATTCTTATAATCTTCTCGTTGATCAATCAACGACCCAGATTAGATGTTAATCAATGGCTCAGATCATTTTGACTTGATCCTCGTCTTTTTCTAGAAGATCCACACCTAGTTTAATTAATACACTTTAATTATTTTAATTTCCTAAGTTTAGACTTAGGCATCCATTAAAAATAATTAATAGTTTTAAGTAAACCTCCTCCGAGTGGAATTTCCCAAAACAATTTCTGGGTATTGTGGAATGCATGTGTGCTAGCCTCCTGGAAAAATTTTGAGGCTAGCGTAGATCGATGCTACTAGAAATCAACACCACCCAAATTTTTATACAATAGTGTCTCTAATCAATACTACAACATCCAACTAAGTCCAACCTATGAAAAGAGTGAAGAAAGGGAAGATATGGACATCAAAACAACCTTCGCTCATCCTCAGGGGTCGAATCCCTGAGTTGAAGAAGAGATCCACAAAAATCTGAATAGATACCTAGAGTGTAGGAGCTCTAAGTGACTCCTCCCTAATTACATTGAAACTGATTCATTTGACTTGATGATAAATTTTACCTGATGAATCTACCCCTAGGTAACTTATCCACATCATTATTACATTTACAACATCAATTACATCAGCAAAAAGTTGATTTCCAAGGATGAAAATCAAATCTGGAGAAAAACAGTGAAAAATTAGGCAACTAGTCAAGTGCGCCATCTTTCTGTCAAGTTCGCCCTCATAGTGTCAAGTGCGCCCTCCATCGTACAAGCTAAGTTTGATTGCCTTCCCGGTGTCCAAATTGAGCCTAGGATAGCTCATTGGAAAGCTTGTCCTATCTAGTTTCCAAATATGCTTCATCTTCCAAAATGGACTTGATTTGACCCTCCCAAAGTTGATTCTCCCAATACTGGTCTGTGCGCAGTGCCTAGGCCAAAATTGAGGCATAAACATGATTTTTTTCTTTTTTTTTGCCCTTTTCACCTGCTAGTTTTGCAAAAAGGCTGGAAATGTGGTTTTCTTAGATGTATTTTTCATTTTTCATCCAATGGTGGTCTCCAATTTCTAAAAAAGTTCCCCAAAAAAGTGCATAGCACTTAGGGCGCTGCGCGTTTGACCATGCTACTGATATAACATTGTCCAATCTTAAAAATAGGTCCTCCTCCTCATGCTGAATCTATGTCTCTGTCATCTTCTCTTTGCCTTTGTGTACCTGATTTGTTGGTGAAGAAGGCAAGGCCCCTCCCACAATTTGTGGGGAAAAACCCTGCCTATGTCCTCTCTAATAAGTGTATGCCAATGTGCCAAAATATTCCCTTTTAAGCTTGATGACCTCAACCTGTTCAATCTACTTCGGCTCACTGATCTCATCTCTACTAGGTGACTCAATATGCTCATGAAATGGTGATGGTGGAGGTGATGGTGAAAGAGACTGATCTAATGATGATGCATGATCTGTGGGCTGATATGGAGGAATGGATGTGGAAGGATGAGATGATGAAGGCATATTTTGAACATTTTGAATAGATGGATCAGTGAATATGGGATTGACTATGAAGGTACTCCATGCGATGTTCAATTCATTGAGATGATAGAGAACTATGATTTTGATGAGAGAATGATGGAAAAGACTTTTCATTTGATGTTCATACTCTCTTTTCTGGACAATATATGCCATATTATCAATGCTCCGAAAAGGTTGTAGGGTATGTTGAGCATCTTTACCCTAGTGAAATGCATTAAGAGACGAATGTGATAGGACTAAATTCTATAAAATCTACCTTCACATGAAAAGTATTTCATGATAATCTTCATCATTGGGGCATATCTGTCGAGGAGGTGAGAAAAAGGAAAATAGCTCTTTCTCTCATTTCTGTACCTTGGTTTAATGAAAGTCTCATAGTAATGTTTCTCCAACTCACCTTGCTTGAACCATTTATCCCCAACATCTGGGATCCCGGTGGCAGCTGATATAACAGCTAGAGTAACTTGGTTGTCATGGATTTTAGATATGAAGAGTCTAGTCAACATGGCATGGTGTTGGAATCTTTGAATTTTCTCACATAATTCATAACAACCAAGATATTTGAAAGATGTCACAACCATAGGATATGCCAAGAGTTCCCTAATATCTATTGGCTCAAATCTAAGTACTCTCCCCCATTTGTGTGGTATCTTCACCTCTGTTTCTTCTCCCTCATTGTATGGTTTCTTTTCTTCTTCTTCCATGGTGTTTTAACGTCAAAACACTAGGGAGGTATAATGTTCATGGAATGTGGTTTTTAGGAGTAAGGAGCGGGAAAGGGAAATTGAAGGAGATGGGTTTAGGGATTTATGAAATGGGGGAGGGAAAAGGTAGTAGTAATGTGATGGAATTGTAGGATGGGAAATTGTTTACAGGTTAGGGGTTGGGAGCCTAGGCATTTGTAGCACCTACGACTTAGGGATAAAGGGTTTATATTATTGGAATAAAGGGTTTGGGGA
Source organism: Pinus tabuliformis (assembly GCA_031772625.1). Lineage (NCBI taxonomy): Eukaryota > Viridiplantae > Streptophyta > Pinopsida > Pinales > Pinaceae > Pinus > Pinus tabuliformis. The sequence continues at coordinate 1,180,620,547 of CM062807.1, read as the reverse complement.
AAGGGAATTGTAATGAGGCAAGGGTATGATAGTGTAGGGGAGTGAAATTTGGGATTGAGAGTGCAATGGTGGTTTGGAGAGAGATACTAGGGTTTTGATATGAGAAAAAAACCAAATGTTTAATAAAATTTTAAAACATATTAAGAAATGACTGTAGGAGAAGAATAATTCTATCTTTATCTATCACTCACTTGCTGGAGGTTTGGAGGCGATTTGGTGAAGTCTGGAAGCGTTTATGGCTTTTCTGGGAAAGTGAGCAATGCCAGAAGGAAGTGCGCCCTCTCTTCGGCAAGTGCGTAGCACCTAAAGGAAGTGTGCAGTGCCTAAACGAAGAGTGTAGCGCCTGAAGAAAGTGTGCAACGCCTACTCTGTTTTTTCAATTTCGCCCAAAATATTGAGAAATTCTCTCTTAGGGTTTGATCAATCGATGGTAGGAGACAAATGAAGTTGATTTGGGTGCTATGAAGGCTCTTATACTTGAGAAAATTTGATTTTTTAACTTTAAAACCCACTTTCTAATGTTTCAATTCACCTTTGAAAACTTTGCTAATTACCCTTTACACTTTGATTTTCTTCCTTGCAAATTGATGATGCTGGAGTGTGCAACTCTTTACATTTGACTTTGCTTTGATGAAGTTGGCATATAGAGTTTGAGTTGGTAGCTTAGAAACGATACTTATTACATATAGTGAACATAAAAAATAAATAAATAATTAAATAATATATATATATATGTGTGTGTGTGTGTGTGTGTGTGTGTGTGTGTGTTTGGAATAAAATTACAATCTGAAATAAAACTCATACTTGAAATGAAAATTAGAACTGGGGCAACCATGGTTACATGTTTAAAAATCCTCTTTAAATGAAAAAAAAGGATATTATTTTTCTTACTCTCATACTTTTTTTCTGACCTTATGGAGTGAAATGGAGTATTATTGAAATTTGCAAAATGAAACCTACTGACCTAATGGGACCTTGAATGACGAGATTCCATGTTGCCTTAACTGACATAAAGACATGATGAAGTGAGATTTTATGATTGATATATGCTCATTAAGACATGAAGGTGGGCCAACAAGTATTGATTTTTGAGGGAGAGTAGGATTTTTTGACTTGGGCTACCATCAGTGAGTAAATTTTTGAATGAGAACCTAGGTGGAATGACAAAAATTTACTCACTGATGGTAGCCCAAGTTGGTGGAATGACAAAAATTTATGAGTGGGACCCTTAAAATGAATATGAAAAGATGATTTTTTATCACTGATGACAGTATTTAAATAATGACACTAACACGGAGAATGGTTTCTCTTGGAGTTGGAGGAAGACTCAGGTTGTAGTTTTCCACCTTTTTTTTAGCTTACATCAATAAAGAAATGTTGTTATGTTCCTGATATTTATTGTGTTTATGCATTGATCCATGTTGTGATTTATATAAATATTATATTAATGTGTAATTTTTCATTTTCTTATATGATCTAACGTATATATCATGAATATTCTTTCCATTACTATTGTTGTATATGTTTCTCTTGGATAATTTATAGGCTCCAAAGGCATCAGAAGAAGCAGAGGGTTTGAACCCTACGGGATCTACCCAAACATAGGACCTCTGGGTAAGGACATTTCTTCCCAGTTCAGTAGTTAAAGCATTTCGATTGTTTGTCTGTGCATTTCTTGCTAATGTATGCCCTCCGCTCTGTTGGGTTTTTCAACCCAATACCCTGAGGCGTTCCCACCCGCAACAAAATTAGCGACTCCACTGGGGAAAACATTCTTGTTTTTCCTAGATTGGGTTGTTTGTTCTTGATCAGGGTTTGTTTTCTTGAATGCTTGCTTTTACAGTGTTATTTGACTTATTAGCTTCCAAGGCATCAAGTTTGATCTTCTAGACCAATCCTTGATTTTTTGTTTTTCTTAATTGAGCCTTGTATACACTTTTTTCTTGAGATATAGTCGCGTATACATGAAATTTTCCTCAAATATACTCACGTATACTCTAGTTTCCTGTGTTTGAAACACGTGTGTATGCCTCTGTGTCTTTACACAGTTGCGTATACATAATTTTGAATTGTGTTTTCAAAACCTTTTGCCCAGATAGGTTTGTTTCCTGTTGACTTCTGCTATTTTTTGGTCATCCACTATCTGTAGAACTCTATTCTCTTACAAGTTTTCGTTTTCAAATCTCCTTCTCAGTGAAAAGCCTAGTTGGCCTAGGATTTCTTCTTGAGAAAGATTTTGGTTTGTGTCTTTGGTTCAAGGCTTCTCTCTGAAGTTCTTGAATGTTTTGGTTTCCAAAATAAGAAATTGGTTTTAATTTCATTTATAACCCAAATTTCAAATTGCTTTGCATCACGTTCCCTTCTAGATGACCTTGTTGCTTTTTGTGATTTTTGAGGGCCTCTTTGGCAATCTTGAGATTTTTTCTTTCTTGACATTTTTTTGGTTTGCTGAAGTCTTTTACTATTGTTTGGATCAATTTGTGTGAGTTTGTAGTCCTTCTTGTTTCAAGTTTCATTTATTAATGAGTTTTATAACTTGCAAGGTATAAGGACTCCTTGTGCTTATTTCTTGATCTTTGAAATTTAGTAGTTTTTTTATTGACCTTGAAAATTTCTTTAGTTTTCTAAAAAGAAAAAGAAAAAAACATAGATTTTTCTTTTCTTTTTTCCAATATTTTGTTTTTTTGTTTTCATTTGTTTTGTTTTTGAGCAATTGTGATCTTTTTCAATTTGTTTTGCTTGATTTTGAGGGAAATTTGTTTTTAAAAAACAATTGCCCTCTTCATTGTCAAGTTGGATTATTGACCTTATAAAGAAGAACATTTTCTTATGGTATGAGTATTCATAGGATCTTGAATTGTCATTTAAATTTGCATTAGGTTAGTTTACATCATAAGAATTCTTAGTCGTTTTATATTTTGACTGCATGTGGAGTGTTTCTGAAAAGAAAAGAAAAACTATATATTTTGTTTATATAAGTTTTTCATAGAACCAAGTAAAAATCCCTCTTCATCGAAAGAAAATAACTTCATTCATATAGTTAAGTTTCTATTGGTTTCTTTTGCATCGAAAACATCATCAGTTCCACTCTCGTTATACCCTTGACTTAAAGAACAACCCTCTAAAATCAATCAATTTAATAAAAAGAACTAGAACTTTTTAATTTGTCATTAACAAACACCAACAAGTTTGAGTTCTTTAGGGCCTTGGACTAGGTGAGTGGAGAGTTAACTCTCCAAATCTGCTCAAATCATCAAACATAGAAGCTGAATAACGAGTGAAATCCAGTGTCATTAGAAAGACCGAGAAAGCTCCGTGACTGGGAGTTAAGCACGAGGGAGAGTGAAGACAAGGAAGAGAGATACCCCCTCTCCTACTTGTTGGATCTTGCCTCACGACTGTCCTACCCAGTTTTTGATACGAGTTGGTGCCCACAGTTTCCTTTCCTAGGGATCACATAGGTGGCTGCGAAGGGGAATCCTGTGGCACCTAAGGTAGATGTTGCATCACATTCAACAGTACTTCTGAAGGGTACCCTTGCGAAGCTTGGGTGCTTGCACCGATAAAGGCTATTGTCTGGAGGTCAGCCTAATTTTTTATGTTACCTTCGCTAGTAGGACTGGGTTGTCATTACCCCAGACTATTTTCGGAAGGTCCTTGATTTTTGCTTCTTGTATTTTGGTGTTCGATCCTCATCAACCAGAGTGGAAATACTTGGAAGTAGATTTATTGACTAGATCTTTAGGGATTTTTAGAGAGTTCTCTTTGCTCCTAGTTGGCCTAGCTTTACAAAAAAAATTGAGTCTTTAATTAGATCTCTTTAAAATAATTTAAAGTGGTTGATCGACCAACTCGTCGGTCTAGGAGGCCTCGTGGGCTTTCACCTACGAGTGTTGAGCCTTCTCCTTGAAGGTGTAGGAGCAATTATGCAGGTGATTTTCAATCTGTGGTAGCAGACACATCGGATATTGAACCTCCAGTTGGAGTTATTGATTTACAAGATAGACCTGGTACAAGTAGAGAGTTGGAGAGGAATACTCTAGTTCTTTCTAGAGTCCTCTTTCAATTGGAAGATGTTATTGAGGTTGAAGAGATTCCTGAGTCTCTTTTCACTCCAAATTATCCTCTTCCTCCCAGTCACCCAGACGTGTTATTATATGTCAAGACTCCAACCAACAAGCCTTCAAGCCCAGGTTTATTTCAATATTTTCCTTCGATGACCACTGCTGCGAGCATGACGTCCACCATGAGTGCTACTAGTATGCAAACTCTTGTATCTATACAAGGAGGAGGAGCGATTTCCATACCTTCCATTACTCCTAGCACTGCTATATTTGACTCTACTTCCATTCCATCTTCGAGTGGGGGTACTCAAGCTTTTTCCTCTAGCATTGACTTTTTCCCTTTTGGAATGCCGACGAGGGCTATTCCTTCAGTTCTGTAAAGTATTCCATCAACTACCTCCACATCTTCCATGGCAAGTGGGTTAGCTTATTTTCAGGGTTTCCCTTTTGAGAGTGGTCATATACCACATTCCAACCCATCTTTAGGATCAATACCTTTTCCCTCTATGGGTCAAAGTTATAATCCTTTGCAAGGTGGACAAACCCTATGGTTAGTGGACTTGGAGCTAGGAATCAATCTTACTTCAGCTGATAGGGGAATATGTCGTATTCTTCTATCATTCCATTCTAGAACGTTTCTCGCTACGCTCATGCATGGAACCCTTACCAAGGGCTCTCTGCTCCTTTTAACACCTCTTTAGGGGGAAATTCCACTGGCTACAGAAATTTTTCAGCAGTAGTTGGTCAAACTCCTGTTTTTTCAGGACAGTAAGGATCTCCTTATGGTTCAGGTGGGTCTACAAATTACTTTAGGTAACCTGGTGCCTTCTAAAATCCAAGGCATTATTTTCAGAACATTGGGAATTCCACCCACACCGGGTGGAATCCTCGGGGTCCTCCGCGAATACCTTTCTTGGCAACGTTAAACTTTCCATCTCTTTCTAAATTGACTAATGATCCAATTAGATATAACCCGGTCTAGCCTCCGGTCCCAACCAAACTTCCCTTAGATATACCTAAATTTGAAGAGAAGACTAGTAAAGATCTGGGTGACCATGTAACCACTTTCCATTTATGGTGTTTGTTAAACTCCCTGATAGATGATTCAATCAGGTTGAGATTATTTCAACATACCCTAACTGGAAATGCAGCTAAGTAGTACATTGAACTTCTAGGAGGAACCTTTGCTTCTTTCGGTGATTTGGCTACAATAACCATTTTCAGTTGCATGTCCTCTATGATGATGGAACTGAGCTATTAGCTAATTTTCAATAGGATCAGGCAACCCACATTTCAGATCACATCCAGGAATGGAGGAGAAGGAAAAGGCTCATTAAATCCAATATTCCACAATAGTTCCTTCTTGAATGCTTTCTTAAATCCTTACAACCCGAGATCTCTAAGGATGTGTCTCTCTTTGGTGTGTTCACCAAAGAACAGGCTATTTTTAGGGCCTAACGGTTAGAACTTATATATTCTCAATCTGGGGTTCTTCAAAAAAAAATCCCGATGCTCCTAGGTCCAAGGTTGATATAGCCAAGCTGAAGCCAGATCCCCATGCCGAAGGGCTAGTCGGATCGGTTGATGCTAACATAGCTAACCTGCTAAATCCATTGCATCAGTTATCTTTACAAACTACTTCTTCTATGCAGGCATCACCATCTGTGCATATGCCTTCTCAACCTACATCTATAAATGTTTTCCAAACTTCTAACCCCAAATGAAACCAAAAATTCAATGGGAAGAAGAAAGGATGAGGTAGGAAAAAGAACCAGGATGGGAAGGGTAATGCAAACAAACCCAACAATGATGTTGGAGGGGGTAGAAAAGAGTTTAAGAAAAAAGTAAAATTTCCATGCAAGTTATGCAATGGAGATCATTTGAATCATGTTTACCCTAAGATCCAAGATGATCAACACTTATTGGTTTAGCAAGGGTCTTCTAGCTCCTAGGTTGTCCTAACTAACCCTTTTCCCCAAGGGTAGCAGTTACTTGTTGGCGCAAACTCTAGTACTAGTACTAAGGGGATAATACATCAAATGTCTACATGATGAGTTCACATATTGACATTTCTACACAATCATGTGATTATGGTGAATCAAAATCATCTAAGGCTAAATATACTTCTGATGCTTCAGAGCCACTCGATATCGAGAGGCACTTTGTTGAGTCTAAACCTTGGATGTCGAAAGGCTCCTTAAAATGCTCGACCATGAACCCCAATGATAAGGCAGCCCAAAACTACTCGATTGTAAAATATCTGGCTCATATTCATTGTGCTATGTCGGTGTCAGAGGTACTACAGTCATGTCCCGCATAAAGGAGTGCATTGCTTGTTAGAATAATATATATTACAGAGCAATGGAACACATAAAATATATTGCAGAAATATTAACACATAAAATGCATAAAACAAGAGAGGCATAGATATATGTGTTTCACCCAATTTGTGCTACATCCACGGAGAAACAACCAATCCTTCCTTTTATATTATCTAGAAAAATGAATAGATACAACCTACAGAAGATCTATTGTAATTCCCTCTTCGCTCTCACACAATCTCCTTTCTCTTTCTCTCTCAGAATATAGATCTACATAGACACAATACAATTCCTTCATATATAGTGAGGGGTTTCCTTCTAGGGAAAAAAAGCCTAAATTAAACATAACTTCTACCGTCAGATCTTCACCAAATGAACAACCCAAATTGACTACAAAATCAAAACATTTTACAAGGAAATTTTACATCTATTTTTAGCTTCGGGGGCACTGCCCGTGATCCCCCACTAGGGGGGGATCCCAAAGATCATGACTACCCCCCCAGACTCCCCTTACAATGTACATTTTATGGGCAGCATTACCACCACATTACGAACTAGGGTCCAATGTGGCAATACCTCTAAATAAAGAAGATAATCAGGCTCCACACCCAACATTACTCACTGCAATTGGAGCAGTTGATCCAAAAAATTCTCTTGTGCTTACATTCGATATGTCAAACATCAAGAAGAGACTCCCGCATCATATGGATTTCCAGATAAAGTCTACATATCGAAAGACCAATATCTTTCGAACTGTTATCGATGAGGGAGCTTCCACATGTGTAATGTCCATATCATGTTGGAAATATATTGGATCACCTCAAGTTGTTCCTTCACCTACTCTATTGATAGCATTTGATGGTCATTCTCATAGGCTGCACAGGATTATTCCAGCCTTTCCCATCTATGTTGGGGGAAAGGTGGTGAATATTGAAGTAGAAATAGTCGATGCGAATTTGGATTACAACCTCCTTTTAGGCAGGAATTGGATTTATGAGATGGATGCTATTGTATCATCGTTATTTCACATCCTTTGTTTTCCTCATGAAGGGAGAATTGTAAAGGTTGATCAGATGGATTATTCTCCGGGTGACTCCCACGCATCTTCTAAGTCTACTGTTCCATTAGTGGATAATCCTAAGCAGCCTATAGAGAATTTAGGAGTTGGAATGTACTCTTCCTTAATGGGTACCTTTGATCTTCCTGCTCCTTTAGCTAGAATTAATGCTATTTCATCCTCCAAGGCACCTTCTCAAAGAGAGTTCTTTAGAACTCATTATTTTTTGGATCCTTGGCCCTTACCCTCATCTACCACCACATTAGATGAGGGGCAGGTAGGTGGAATGGCATGTCTTATGTCTACAGCAAAAATTTCTTATCAATCTATTGTTAACTCTACAGACTCTAATCCTACTCCTTTTTCACTAGAGGAGTTGGATGGGGATGTGGATTTGGCCTGGACTCTAGATTCGACTTCTGCTAAGGATTGCTTAGATATTGCCTTGCCATCTGAAGAAGAAATTCTTGAAGCAATGACGGGTATTGAAAGACCATGGAATGATTTGCATCATCATTCGTATTTCCTCCCTCATTTGCAAGAAGTAGAATCAAGTTTGTCTAGTCCTTCTACTTGTGATGTTCATTCAATTTTAAACCCTTTGGCCCCAGCATAGTTTTCTGCCAAAGGTAACATGTCTGTTATCTCACAAATTGTTTTGGTGAACATCTCTAGGAATCCCAACATTATTGAAAATGTCTTCATTGGCGCTGACTGTTCCCCTGAAGAAATTCAAACTTATACCGATCTCTTTAAAGAGTTTCAGGATGTGTTCACTTGGTGTTATGAGGAAATGTCTAGAATAGATCCATCTATAGTCCAACATGAGATCAAGACGTACGAAAATTCCAAACCTATTCATCAAAAACTCCGACCAATAAACCTTGGAAAAGCAACAACTATCAAAGCTGAAGTCGAGAAGCTGCTTAAGGCACATTTCATATACCCTATTCCTTTAACTGAGTGGGCCTCTAATCCAATCCCCATAGACAAAAGCAAGGAATGCTTCGTGTTTGCATTGATAGGGACCTAAATAAGGCTTGTCCTAAGGACAATTATCCCATGCCCTTTATTGATCATATTATTGATGAATGTGTGGGTAATGAGATTTTTTGTTTATGGACGGATTCTCTAGTTATAATCAAATTACTATCCTTCCAGAAGATCAACACAAGACATCTTTTATTTGTCTCGGGGGTACATTTGCGTACAAAAATATACCTTTTGGCCTCAAAAATGTTGGAGCTACTTTTCAGCGGGCCATGTCATATGCTTTTCACGACATCAAGCACATTATTGAAGCATATCTAGATGATTTAGCTGCTCATTCTCAAAAGAGAATTGATCATCCTAAACATCTTCGATTGGTTTTTAAATGATGTCGTTTTTATAAAATCTTGTTGAATCCGAATAAGTGCATTTTCACCATCACATCCAGTCGGTTGTTTGGATTCATCATGTCAACAGAGAGGATTCATGTAGATCCCTTCAATGTTGAGGCAATGCTTCAGTTGCCTCCCCTGTCTTCTATAGCAGATATTTCCTCTTGTATCTCACTACAGCAGAATCAACTATTGGTATGGTTTTGGTGCAGGAAGAAGATCCCTTGTGTGAGCGTGTAATGTATTATCTAAGTCGAGGCTTGGTTGGTCCTGAAACGCACTATTCTCCCATTGAGAAATTAGCTTTGGTAGTTGTTCATGCTATCCAGCAGCTTAGACATTATATTCTACTTCGAAAATCTTTTGTTTTAGTAGTCATCAATCCATTTTAGTTTGTTCTTAGTAGGCGAGTGATCGGGGGCAAATATAATAGAAGGATTGTCATTTTACATGAATTTGACCTCGAATTCATGTCAGCTAAATCTAAGAAATCTTTAGTATTTGAAAATTTGATCTCAGAGCTGCTTTGTGAGGAAGAAATCGTTCACGAGGAAAATTTTCCTGATGAACATCTATTTCTTATTTACTCACAAGATCCTTGGTATGGATATATCATTATATATCTCCAGAATTCGAAGTTTCCGCCTACTTTTTTGAAGGACGAGACTCGAAAATTTCATCACCACGCTAAAAATTATATTATTATATGTGATACTTTATATCGTCATAGGATTGATTCAATCCTTAGACGTTGTTTAACATTGGAAGAAATTGAGTCAATGCTTAATGATTGCCACAATGGAGCTTGTGGTGGTCATCTATCTAGGCTTGTTACAGCCCAAAAAATTTTGCGAGCAGGCTATTTTTGCCTTCGATCTTTAAATATTGTATTGAAGCGGTCAAGAGATGTCATCCTTGTCAGGTTTATACTCGGAAAATGCATGCACATCCAGCTCCGCTTTTCGCTGTGATCGCCATTGGTCCTTTCACAAAGTGGGGCATTGATTTTACTACTTGTAATTTGCCTTCGGCAAGAAATGACAAGTATATCATCGTGGTTGTAGACTACTTTACTAAGTGGGTTGAGGCTATGACTACTTTCAAGAATGACAGTGAAACAACAGCCTTATTTCTCTTCAATCAAGTTATTTCCCAATTCAGTATTCCTAAAGAGATTGTCACTAACCATGACAGTCATTTCCAAAATCAACTGATGTCTTAATTGGCTCTCAAGTTGGGTTTCCAGTAGGAGCATTCGTCTCCATACTATCCTCAAGCTAATGGGCAAGTCAAATTCGTGAAAAAATCCCTTAAAATTATCCTGCAAATGACAATTAACAAAGCTATATCTAATTGGCACATCATGTTATATCCCGCACTTTGGGCATACCAATGTTAGTTAAGACTGCCACTATTTTTACTCCCTTTCAACTGGTTTATGGGTTGGAATCTATTTTTCCTGTAGAATGTGAAATTCCTTCCCTTAAACTAGATGTTGAACTTCTTCCTGAGACTTCTAGTCTCGAAGAACACCTCGATCATTTGGAACATCTTGATGAGCAGCATTGAGATGCTGCCACAATAAACGAAGCTCATTAAAAGGGGGTAAAAACTCAATACAATAAAGTTGTCCATCTTAGAAATTTTTCTTAAGGTGACCTTGTCTTGGTCTACGATCAAGGCAAAGATGCCTTGGGGGCAAGAAAGTTTAAATATATGTGGTACAGTCCCTTCATTGTCAAGCGAGTTTTGAAAAAGGGAGCTTATGAATTGATTGATTTTGAAGGAAACAAGTTGGCGAAGCCCATAAATGGGCTCTACCTTAAGAAGTACTTTGCTTAGGCTTTGGCCAAGCATTTACTTGTTTGTATATATTGTATGATTGTACATATCTATCTATCGGTTTTAGTGATGTCGATATTTTTTGATCTGCTTTGGTAGGTATTGATGGACGATTTGATATATCTAGGGTTCGCCAATGGTGCCAGTAGACACACTTGGAACCTTGCTTCCGTGGCTTGGGTGATTTATTATCCATCTGGCCAGTTGATGGTTTCAAGAGGAGTATGTATCAGTCCTACTTCAAATAATATTGCCGAATATAATGTTTTTATTAATTTACTATCTGAGGTGATATCTCTTGATATTGATTCATTAGTAGTTTATTTGGATTCACAACTAGTGGTATCTCAACTGAATAACATCTATCGGGTACGAGATCCTTATTTGTATCGCCAATTTATGAGAGTGCGTTTATTTTAAGGATCATTTGTTTACATCACATTTGTTCACATTCCACGATCATAAAATTCCTTAACAGATTCTATTGCTAATCAAGCATTGGATTGGCATATAAATCATTCATCACATTAAAACATAAAAAATAATTGAAGTATCATCTGTGTATATAATCATCATAAAACCATCTATATATAGATAAAGCTTTTGTGTCCAAAATAATATACAAAATCGGGACAAAATGACCTACAAAATTTGGGCTTATGCCCATCATCACGTCCAATCACAAAAAAATCTAATCATCTATCTAACGATCCTGCTCAAGATAAGTAGCTAGAAAGAAAACGACGGCATTAGCCACCCACCGAAATAGTTGCACCCAGTCCCGTGGTACTCCCACCACGCGCCACTGCATCTCCTATGGTAAGTCCTCTATGGCCACCATGGGTACTTGGTGAGTCAATCTCACCAAGTTTCTTTGGACTACATGGAGGACTCTCTTAGTCTCAGCTGCAGCCCCTTTGGCATCCCTTCCACGACGCCTATGTCGAGGAAGTCCATCAGGTCTCACTACTCCCACATCTGAAACATGATCAATAATTTTGCAAGTGTCTTGTCTCATCACAAATATCGTTAATTCATTTATATTAAAAATTCAAAAAATCTTAAAATAAAAAAAAAAAAAAAATATCATTTATACCTATGGCACCCCATGTTGCGTCTTGTGGCAATACTAGATTCAGATCTCCTCGGAAATCCATTCTGGCATAAGGGTAGTCTTCAACTGCAATGACCTGTTGTTCCCACCAAAGGAAAAACTCGTCATCAAAATTTGTCCTAGGGACCTCACTACCCCCTAGGCATTTCATCAAGTGAGCCCACCTGCCCATCTGTGGATCTCTCGAGCTACTAATGGTGGATAGTACCTTAGGATGAAGCCCAGGTACTCTCTCAAAAAAGAAAGAACATAAGATAGTTCTGTATCCAAAATTCTTTGCCTGACCCTTCTGGATGGAAGTGATTTGTTTTTTCATATTGGTTAGCAGAGGTGTACACCAATCGAAGGCTGTAGTGAGACAATCCACTGCAAGGCTCATTGAAACACACGAAGCCTGATGTAGAGCAGCAGAACCGTTTACCCTGGCTATGGTAAATAGTAGGATTCTCAATTATAAACTCTCTACATACTTGATTGGAATCTAACTTCCAACCTTTTCAAGGTTGCTAGGACAGTATATACGAACGTAGTTTTCTACACTGAGACTACCTCTTGTCTTTCCAATTGAGTGCACTCTCTCTCCCCTTCAGGAAAGACCTATAATGAAATAAATGTCCTCTATCTCGATCCTCAGGGGCATCTGATCAATCATGAATGCATCTTCTTCTGCACTACAGTAATAAATTAGCAGCTCAAGAAATCGAGTATTCGCCTTCATGTTTGGAATTTTGAAGAATTTTAACAAACCACATCCTCTCAAGGCATCTAATTCGTTTTGATCCTCCATCACTTGGTTATCAGTGGCACTGTGCTCTCTTTCACTCTAGGTAATTGTCATCTATTTTGAATAGAATCAATGAAAACTCTGATGAACATGAAACATAACTTGAAATCTTGTAGTTAAAGGATAATGTGATACCAAGAGGTTTCGTTCCGCTTGAAGAATTATTTGATTTCGATGATGTGGCTCAAAATCCAAAAATGAAACATACTAGAATTGAAGTGGAAGATTGTAACATAGGGACTAAAGACAAAATAAATATTGTGAAGCTTTCTAAGTCCTTACCTCCGAAATAGAAGCAGAAGTACATGATTGGATGAGAGAATACTCGGATGTTTTTGCATGGGGATATGAGGATTTGAAGGTCTGTGACAAGAGTATCATTCAACATACTATTCCTATTAAAGAAGATAAAAAGCATTTCAAGCAAAATATGAGGAGAGAGAACCTTGTTTTGTTTCCCTTAATTGAGAAAGAGGTAAGGAAGCTTTTTTATGCCAAGATTATTGTACCTTTGATAGTTTCTAAATGGTTATCAAATCAGTACTAGTGAGAAAGAAGACCGAAAAGATAAGGTTATGTGTGGACTTTCAGAGCCTCAATAAGGTTTCTCTCAAAGACAATTACCCTTTTCTAAAGATGGATCATATATTGCAGTGGGTATTTGGGTCTAGCATAATTTCATTGCTTGATGGATTCTCATAGTAGAACCATATTTTAGTGCATCCAAATGATCAGGAAAAAATAACCTTCACAACACCGTGGGAGAAATTTATGTATGTGAAGATGAATTTTGGACTTATGAATGCAGGGGAAAAATTTCAGAGGGATATGCACATTTCTATTACAAATGAGAAGGATAGATTCATTGTGATATATCTCAATGGCATCACTGTGTTTTCTAAGTTTATTGAAGATCATTTGCAGCACATGAAAATTGTCTTTGAAAAATGCAAAAAATTTGGTACCTTGTTGAACCCAAAGAAGTCTCTCTTTGATATGGAAGAAGGGAAGCTACTTGGACATATAATTTCCAAAGATGGTATTATAATTGAACCAAGTAGAATTGAAGTTATCCAAAAGGTTGATATCCCAACAAAAAAAAAAAAAGTAAAGTCTTTCCTTGGTAGGATTAATTTTCTGAGGAGGTTTATTCCGAATTTGGCTAAAATTTTAAGAGTTTTTAACAATATGTTGAGTAAAGACAGTGAGATCAAGTGGACTGTTGAAGAAAAAATATTTTTCAATGAGGTGAAATCAACTTTAACCCATGCTCCTATTTTGGCTAGTCCTGACTACACCAAAGATTTCATGATTTTCTCTTTTGCCTCGGAGCACACTATTGCAACTACACTAATGTAGAAAAACCAAGAGAGTCATGAGCAACCCATATATTTTTTCAGTAGGGGGTTGAGATTCTTCTTTGAAATGTAATATTATGGAAAAGAAGTCCTTTTCCTTGGTGAAAGCTTTAAAATATTTTAGAGTGTACATTTAACTTTCTCACATCATTGCTTTTTTTTCCTAGGGATGTGGTTAAGGATATACTCACTCAGACTGACCCAGAAGGAAAGAGAGGTAAGTGGGTAGTTTTTATTTTGGAGTATGATGTTGAGATTAGGCCCACAAAACTTATTAAAGGTCGGGTATAAGCCAAATTGAGGGTTGAATCAAATTTACATGCATTAAACATAAATTTCATTGTTGCTCAAAACAGTGAAGAAGTAGTCCAACATGTATCATAAAGGTTTATTTCTTCCCCTTGGTATACATATATCATCTATGTTCTGCAACATTTACAAGCTTCACCTGGTTTGACTAAAACAAAGGAGAGGTTTCTTAAATTAAAGGTTGTTAAATTTTGTATTCTAAATTAGTCTTTGTATTGGAAAGATTCAGGAGGAATCTTGCTAAATTGTTTATTAGAGGATGAGGCAGATAAGACAATGGAATGGTTTCATAAAGGTGATTGTGGAGGCCAACGTTTCTGGAAGACAAAAGAAAAAAAATCTTAAGAGATGGTTTTTACTGCCCCATGTTGTTTTTTGATGTGCACATAAGGGTCTCTAGTTGTCATTAATGTCAAATATTTTAAGGGAAAAATAAGCTTTTACCTTTTCCTCTAAAGCCTATTTCAGTAGAAGTACCTTTTCAACAGTGGGGTTTGGACTTCATCAAGGAGATTCATCCAAGTTCTTCAACTCAACATAAGTGGATTTTAATAGCTACTGATCACTTCACCAAATGGATAGAAGGAGTTCCAACTAGGTAGGTCACAGACTCCATAATTATCCAATTCATGGAGGGTAATATTCTTTCTAGGTTTGGTCGTTCTCATAAGATCAGCACTGGTAATGTTGTTGCATTTAAATCTAAAAAGATGATTTATTTTTGCAATAAGTATCATATAGTGCTTGGACATTCTACTGCCTATTATCCACAAGGCAATGGCTTAGTGGAGTCTTCTAACAGGAGTTTAGTCAATATCATTAAAAATTTGTTATAGGAGAACAAAAAGTCATGGCACAAAAAGTTGATAAATGCTCTATGGGCAGACAACGTAAGTACTGAAAAATCTATTGGAATTGTTAGAAAATTATATAATTTAGAGCAATGGAACACATAAAATATTGTAGAAATATAAACATAGAAAACACATAAAACAAGAGAGACATAGATATACGTGGTTCACCCAGTTTGGGCTATGTCCACAGAGAAATAGCCATTCCTTCCTTTTATATTATCCAGCAAACTGAAGAGACACAACCTACAGCAGATCCATTGTAATTGCCTCTTCACTCTTAATCTCCTCTCTCTTCCTCACTTAGAATACAGATCTACATAGACGCAATACAATTCCCTCATATATAGTGAGGGGTTGCCTTATAGGGCAAAAAACCCTAAATTAAACATAAGTTCTATCGTCAGAATTCCGCCTAATGAACGACCCAGATTGACTACGAAATTACAACATTTTACAAGGCAATTTTACATCTATTTTTAGCTTCGGGGGTGCTACCCCCGATCCCCCTGTTAAGGGGGGCTCCTGAAGGTCGCAACCACCCCCTGGACCTCTCTGCAGCGAATATTTTATGGGCGGCATTACTGCCCCATTTCAAACTGGGGTCCAATGTAGCGATACCTTTGAATACAGAAGATGGTCAGGCTCCACACCCAATAGGAATGTCACCTTTCCAATTGTTTTATGGAGTGGATTTTTTTTCCTACTTCCCTTGGGATTACAGTGTTAATATTATTGCAAAAATTAGAAGTAGAAACAAATGATGTGCAAAGAAGGATAAATAAAATGGTGCAATTGCATTAGACCAAAGAATAATTCTATAACAAGACACATCTAATCCAAGATAAGATCAAAAGGATTCATGACAAGAGGGTGAAAGATGATGATTTTTAGCTTGATGACCTTGCGTTAAAATGGGACGCCATAAATGAGGAGAAGGGAAAACATGGAAAATTTGATAGTTTGTGGAAGGGGCCTTACAATATTGAATCTCTCCGTGCAGGAGGGTCTGTTAATGGCGGGTTACTCAAACATTACTTCACCTAAGTTTAGTTGGTTTCAAACATAAAACTATGTATATCATTTTATATTTTCAAGTACTATAGGTGTGGATGGTTGTCATAAAAAATTGAAGCCCAGAGTGAAGGCCCTAAGTTTCTAATGAGTTGCTATCATATGTAATGGAATTTTAGTCATTCAAGTCAGTTTCAACTGATTGAGGTCAAATAAGTGCCCAATGGATAAGGCTACTAGTCTACAGTGTTCTTGGCACCTCACAGGGAGGATGCCATCCCCATTGGAGCCACTATTAGGGTCCTATAAATATAGTGATCAAGGTATGATTATCTAGATCTTTATCTTG
This sequence comes from Pinus tabuliformis, assembly GCA_031772625.1. Classification (NCBI taxonomy): domain Eukaryota; kingdom Viridiplantae; phylum Streptophyta; class Pinopsida; order Pinales; family Pinaceae; genus Pinus; species Pinus tabuliformis. The sequence goes on along the minus strand of CM062807.1, from coordinate 1,180,604,102 downwards.
AGGGATGTTGTAAATTATTTTTTACTTTAGTTGTTATTTAATCCTTCATAAAAAAGGAAAAATAAGAAAAAATAGAAAAAGAAAATAAAAGAAAAAGAAAAATAGAAAAATCATAAAAACAAAAAACAATGAATAAAATGGATAAATAAAATAAAAATAAAAATGCCCAAAAGGGTGGGCTAGTAAAAATTCATCTTTAGTTTCTTATTATGCTTAATTTTGATTAATTATCAAAAGATTCGATTAAGGTTGCAAATAAAGGGAGATGTGATGTTTGTCGCCTTTTCACAAAATGATGATGTAATTTAATGGACGCAATTTTCCCCACTCAGATCAACGGAGGAGGACAATGTCCCCCCCGGAGCTTTCGAAACTTAACAAGGGAGAGGGGGGTGTCCGAAATATGGTTTTGTGGAAACCGTTTAAACCCACATGGTGGCTCCATGGCAACTTCGAGACCCTCCCTCTTATTCACCCTCCCTCTCGCTTTAAAAACCCCGCATCATCCTGCATTAGTCCCCTTTTCCATTTCATTTTATCTGTGCAGGTCTGACCTGAATGTTTTCAAGTGCACCAACACCCTCTACAATAGCATTCTCCTTATGTCATCAATCAAATATAGTTTGGTAACACCATTCACATAGCCTCCATTACAGTCAAAGAAGTCGTCTCCTAAATGAAAAGTGAAAATTGTTGTTGAACGTCTTCTATTACCTCCTTTTTATAACTTAGATGAATTTCCCTTGGTCAACACACAGTGAAAAATAACAGAAACCCAATGTGAATTCAACTTGTATGAGCTTCATAACTGCGAAAATAAAAAATTCTTAGATAACAGTGATAATTTTAGTAGCTGGGAGTCATTTGTAGCTCAATTCATTTTTCCCCAAAATCATGTCTTCCAAGGACTTGTTACATGGTGTCATTTTAGGTATCTTCCTAGCTAGAATGTTATAATTTCCCAAAATAATGAAACCTTATTCACAATTACACCAGAAACTATCTATAAAGCTCTTTAGATTAATCCTCAAACTCCCTTACATCCATTTTCCACTGATTCACTCATGGAAATATACCAGAAGCTTACTTTCTCACAATGAGCCCATATTTTTTAATCTTTTCTGCCTAAAAATTCTGATTTACCCATAAATAATCCCCCATATTTTGCTTCTATTTTCCTTGAAATGTCAAGGAAAGTGATTGCTATGGTTACTTGCCTATTAGGTTATCCCACATATCAATGGGTATATGAAGTAGTATTAGATTCTTTTTTAGCGTTCTCAATTGGTGAGAAGCCATCAATCATTTTCAACTATAGTCAATATCTATCAAATGTTATTCATGATCAGTTTCTGAAGTTTACTTCTGAAGGTGCATTCAAACACCAGTCATTCCTTATATATTTGATGTTGTTCTATCAAGAAGACAGGTTAAAATTTCAATTGTGGAAGTTTTATGTATAAGGAAGACCATTATCAATCATTCAATAGACCTCCTCGGTGAGATATAATTCAGAGGAATATTCATTTAGTAAGTTTGTAGATCCGTTTTTTCATGTATCCTTATGTCTTTAGCAACAATTTTATACCAAGGATTTCACCAGAAATCAAAAGAGTTTTACATCTTACAAAACAAGCCAAGGTTGGAGACTGGTATCTTTGACATAATTATACATAAATTTGAATCTATGGATGTGAACTCCCTCCCTACAGGTTGCCAGTTTTTGTACCATTGAGAATTTTTTCCTTGGAATATATCAGGCAAATTTTGAATATGGATGACCTGCATTTTGTGTCAATAAAGCAAAAGGCACAAGAAGAAGATCAGTTACTAAAGCAGATGAAATTCAAGTTGAGTTTCACATAGTCTTATGATCCATTAGGGATAATTTCAAAATTAAGAGTTGAGCAAAAGACCACACCTTATGCACATACACCTAGACCAGAAATAGAGCATTATGCCAATCAAGAGGAGTGGACAGAAAACACACTACAAGAGGATGAAGATCCTATTGTCAGTCAGACATCTCTACAAACTCCTATTTCAAAGGAAAAAGAAGTTAAGAGATCAAGGGAAAGTATGTCTACTACAGATTCAAGGTCTCAAGTCGTAGACTTTTGTGTTTTCAAGAGAAGAAAGAAGACAAATCCTAAGGAAGATACTAATACTGATACTAAAAATGATACTTATATAAATACTCAAGAGGAATCATCAGAAGAAAAGGGCTCACATGAGAAAGTTATGGTTTTTTTAACAGGTCTTCCCACCACTTCATTCCCATACATTGAAGAGACAACAGAGTCACATGTGTCTTCTACATCCTAGATTGCAACACAGAAAAACATTTTTATGAGATATAAATAGATTAGTAAGAAGAATGAAGCATTGAAGGCTATAACGTACTCATAATTTTGGAAGAAGACTACTACTACTCAATATCAATTTATGTCTTCACTTGACATGGAGAAGGGACAGTTCCAATTAGCCTTCTTAGAACCTACAATTTTGTACATGCTTTTGTAGGCTAGTACAACCATCATAAGTCGGAATATTACTGAAAGCATGGTCTGGAGTAGAGAATCTACATACCATGGCAGACTTAGCAGTCTCTGAATCTGATAAATGATTATAATGGGCTCCCCACCATCTCGCAGGGGTTGCTTGTAGCACAACATCAAGAAGTGGAAGTTTTTGGTCTAGTACAATCTTGGAATCAACATCCTTAATAAAATTGACAATTGACCCAATACCATAATAAGTGAGATAGTCTCTTAATTCTGTGCCAGTATAGCGAACACATCAAACAGTTGCACAGTGCCTCGAGTGTAGTTCATGATCTCCTTACTACCAGTCATCCAACATAACCTCTGAACCTACTTTGATGCTCTTAATAATTCATCCTCTAATAGAGCCAGTTATTTTTGGATTAATATAGTCTTCCATCCTTCCAGCAGTAAGTTGATATAACTAATCTAATAGGTTAGATGATCAAGAGCTCAGGACCAAGTGTCGTAAAATGGTCAAAATTTAAAGTGCTCAGAACTGGTTCAAAGCTGAACGACTGGAAAGTGCTCGTCCTCCCAATTCTGGCGCCGTAAACGGTTCGAAAAACGGTCACCGTATGAGGAAGATATGGCCAAAAGAATATTTTGCCCAAAACATTAGAAAATTTGAATTTTTTAAAAAAATTCAAAAAAAGGAATATTCCGCAGAATATTCCTTGGAATATTCCAGGGAATATTCCCTTTCGGCAGCCAATCACAGGCTGCCACGTGGCAGGCCCAGAGGGCGCCACGTGCCCCCAGATGACGTCAGCGGAGCATTGTGGGCGCGTTATAAAAATTTGATTGGGATGGCTGGGTTTGAACCCGCAACCTCCCCCTTAACACTCCAAAGGCTTATCGTTAGCCCAAAGCCCAATTCATTGTTGAAATGGTGGAACAAATCGTTGATAAGGTTTAAATTTGGTTAAGGCGGGAAAACAAAGGGGGCCAGCCCTCATACCATGTGACCGTGACACCGGAACCAGGAGCTTATGCAAACCACCAGCCCGCCAATGGTCAGCACGGAATCCGAGGCAGGCATTAAATTTAACAGCAGTTCAGTTGGCGGATTAATTGGCGGGCTTAACTGGCCGTCACTAAATGTAACTGGGGTTTTGTTAGGCCAAACTGGCAGTCAGGAGTAAATGGCCATAACTTTGGCTAGGAAAGTCAGTTTTGGACGAATTGTTTTTTGATTTTGGGTCTCTTCGACCTTCTGAAGCCATTGGCACAGGTTTCACAGCCATTTGAGGTCATTTTCAGGTGTTTTAGCTTCGTGGAAGTTCCAGGAGCCACTAGGGCCAAATCAGTTTGGGAGCTGCATTGGGAATTGTGTAGCCATTGGAAGTGGAACGAAGGCCATTCCTGAAGTTTTCCAACCTTCTGAATCCATTTCTACAGCTCGTTTTGCCTTCTGAGGCATTCTTCTCACTGTTTAGCTTCAGGGAAGCTTTCAGGGCCACTAGGGCCATTTCAGTGCTTGAGCTGTTTGAGGGCTATGTTCATCCGTTTTTGGTGATTCAAAAGCCTATGTTTTCTATTTTCAACCTTCTGAGTCTAATGGCAGAGGTTTCAGTACCAATTGAGGTCATCTTCACCTCGAAATTCTCCATGCAAGTGTAAAGGGCCACCAGGGCCAATTGGGGAAAGTACTGTATAAGGTACAAAATTCACTGTTTAGTGTTTGGGAAAGAGCATGTTTGGCTAATTCCTATCTTCCGATTCTGTATTTACAGTCAGATCTATCCTTTGAGACACCCATATTCTTGTATTAGCATTTGTAGCAATTTTAATACAAGAGGACAAGCCTAGTTGGAGAGGCTTGGTCCAGCAGATGTAGCCCAGGAGGGGGTGAACTGCTTTATCATTTTGATGTCTTTATTTTCTGAAGATGGTATGCTAAACAAAACTGATATAAAGTATTAAACATCAAATAAATATAACTTGCATACACACATAATCACCTGTTCAGCGACAGAAAGTTATTTGTCTTATTCCGCAAGACCTTAAACTTCAAGTATGTGTATGTCAAAGACTTCTAAGTGTTTACTTTGTTATTTCTTTAGGCAGAGCCTATAGAGGGCCAGGTAGCCTCTGGAACTCATCCTCTTTTTAGAGGTGACATGTCCGGTGAATGCCCCTACAGTCTATCTCTGTATAAGAAATAAGAAGTTTATACATTTTTATAGGTCATTTGGAGTGTCTAGCTCACAATTGAAATTATTGAGAATGGATACCTTGCACCCTTAAACAAGTACAATCCATTTCTAGATCATTAGACTCTTTAATATCATCCATAGGTTTAGTAAACCTCGGGCCCTCGTATGGATCCAATGGTTGTATAACTTGAACTCCATCAACTTCAAAGGTTATTATTTCTCTTTTCAAGTCAATGATAGCATAGTTTTCAAATGGCCAGTCAATACCTAATACAACTGGATACTAATCTTTATCACCCATGATATCTATTGCTTCAAATATGCATAAGAATTAACTCCTACAATGTCAACCTCAACATCTTCCAATATTCTAATAGGTAGGATGCAATATTAATTCACCATTCGTAATTGGATTGGGGAAAAAACTAACTTGGGTTTCTGTTATGGAACCAGCTCACAAAAATATAGAAAAGATAGATGAACGCCTTAGAAATAAGCCTCTTCGAGGGGGAAACCTCCTTTACATTATACAAATGAACAATTCTTAGATGATACAAATGACAAGACCTCCTTTCTATATATAGGAGTCTAAGGGGTCATAATATAATCAAAGCCGACATAACAATAATAACATAAGGGCATAATAATAACAATAGTGGGCTTCTATGGGGCACAATAATAACAATATGGGGACTAGATGGGTATAACAATATAATAAGGGGGTTGTACTAATAACAATAAGGGGTTACCCTAGTAGTATAGGGACCTAACATGCCCCTCTCCTTCAAAAAGTGTTGTCGTTAACGTTGGAGTAGTTCTTGATGCTTCTGTATAAAATTCTTGTCCTCCCATGTGGAATCTTCAGTGAGTAAGTTCTTCCACTTGATGAGATACTCTGAAATTGATTGATTTCGTAGCTATCGGGTTCTTGTTTCTGTGACTGCTCCAGGTTCCAATATGATTCTTGCTTCCTCGTCAAGTTCTGGCAATATTGTTTGAACTGGGATCTTCTGCAACTTTTGAATGAGTGGCCACACTTCTTCGTCCTTCTTCCATTCATCCCTTGATTCGTTTATCCAATCTGGTTGGATAATAGAAATAGCACAAAACAATGCTTCAACATCCTCATCCTTTCTTGAGAGTGCATCTACAAGAAAATTTTGCTTCCCTTTTCTGTAGATTATGTCAAAGTCATAACCCAACATATTTGTGACCCATTTTTTCTGTTCTTATAAAGATAATATTTGTTCTAAAAAGTATTTAAGACTATCATGATCCTTTTTTACCTTGAAGTGTCTTCCCATTATCGCCATTTCTTAAGTGCATGTAGTATTGCCAACATTTCCTTCTCATAAATAACTTGCCTGAGATGTAGTCGTAAAAATACCCAATCAACTACATCAAAAAAATTTTCATTGTGATGTTGATCTACCTATTGTTTCATTTCATTTGCATCAAAGTGGCATTATCCTTTAAAAGTTGGAGAACTTGTTGTTGATGCTCGATGTGATCTTTCACTGCTTGAACCTTTTTCTTCTTGATATGTCCTTCTATCTTGAGAGTTTGAGGAGTGGTAATTTCTTCCAATACTTTACAAGATATGGCCAGATTCATTTCTTGATGCTTGATGTGATCTTTCACTTCTTGAACATTTTTCTTCTTGATATGTCCTTCTATCTTGATAGCTTGAGGAGTGGTAATTCCAGCCAATGCATTACAAGATATGGTTGGATTCATTTCTTCTTTCTCGATGTGATCTTTCACTTCCTGAACCTTTTTCTCTTGATATGTCCTTCTATCTTGAGAGTTTTAGGAGTGGTAATTCTTGCCAATGCTTTACAAGATATGGTCATATTCATTTCTTCTTTCTCTAGGGTTGGGTCCTGGCGTATATCCTCTTCTTTTGATGTTTCTTGATCATTTTCTTCCTCCTCTTCATACTCTATGTAAAATAATTTCTTCTTAGCACACTTATGACCTTTAGTGCATTTGCTATCACAATTGTAACAAAGCCCTTTTTCTCTTTTTTCTTCTAATTGTTGTGGTGTAACCCTTGTAGATTGTGGAAGGCTAGGAGAAACAACACTTCCATATTTATAGTTGTGATGGGTAGACTTCCTTGCTGCCATAATTTTGCTTTCCACTTTTTAACCAAGCTCTTTTGCTCTTTTTTCTTCCAATTGTTGTGGTGTTGCTCTAAAGAAGGTGTTGCTCTTTGTATCCTCATAATGTGCTATAATTTCCTCCATGAAGATTGACCACGTAACAAGTAGTTTACGAGAAGAAAGCCCTTTATACCATAAAAATTGATCTTCTTCTAAATATGAACATGCAATACATACCTTTTGTAACAGTGGTACACCATGTAGATCAAAATATTTCTCCATCTATAGTATCCAATTTACCGGATCCTTGCCATCAAACTTCCTCATCTCAATTTTTCTTGACTTTAGGAGCTCAATCTTGAAACGACTGTAACTTTGTACTTCCGGATCTTTAAGTTTTGAAATTTCAGACTGTAATATCCCTCTGAGCCCTCTTTCTAACTCCACAAGTCTAATTGCAATTGGATTCCTGAAGAAAGATTTATTCCCAATCTCCCACGATGACCTAATTATAGACCTTTTCAAAAGAGAAAACTTGTATTAAGTGCCACGTGTCACTGTTCTGACCTTCAGATCTAAACAACATAAACGGGAAACTAAAATCCATCTTCTTTCTATAAGTTCTTACAAACTTTCAATCTGATGCTCAAAACAAAAGTTATGACGATTTTCCCTAGGTCACATGTTTGTAATGTAATTCGAGAGTCTGCAAAAATGCAAACTTCCTTAGATCATATCTCCGCAAACATAGTGACACAAGATCTGAAATTCGTAACCAAAGTTTAGAACTATTTCGGCCCAAATGGGTATTTTTTTTAAGCTTCTGAAACGTCACAGAAAAAAAAAAAAAATTATAGCGAAAATTCCATGATGACCTATTTGGAGTAGCGAAACCCTATAATCCAAAGCTCTGATACCAAATGTTATGAAATTAGCTCACAAAAAGATACAAAAGATAGATGAACGCCTTAGAAATAAGCCTCTTCGAGGGGGAAACCTCCTTTACATTACACAAATGAACAATTCTTAGATGATACAAATGACTAGATCTCCTTTCTATATATAGGAGTCTAAGGGGTCATAATATAATCAAAGCCGACATAACAATAATAATATAAGGGCACAATAATAACAATAGTGGGCTTCAAATCAGGAGAATGGGAGAAGTCGATGGCTAGGGTTTCTGAACTTCTGAGCGTCGCCGCTATGATACAGAACAACGATGGGGGTGTGTTAGCAGCTAGCCCCTTCAGGAAATCGGCTGCAGGGCTACCGGAATCGAATACACGAACAAGGATTTGGCTCCACGGCGGATCACATAACAAATCCCCTGTGGCTGAATGGTCCTCTGCGGCAGATCGTTCTTCACACAGGACACAGGCGCATACATTATCTCAGGGTTTATCACACTGTGTGCCGTCTGAACCCACTAAAACTCATCATGGCATGGATGATGCAGCCCGTCACCGACCAGATCTGCAAACCCACCCTGATTCAGTCCTGCTTAAAGACAAGGGAGAAATGTTCAGGTCGGGAACGGCTATGCAAATAAGGGCAGAACAGAATGATGCGCCACTACCTCCCAGTCGGCCAGATCCAGCAAAGCGAGGGCTCCACAAGACCGATCTACTTTGCATGTGCGCAGATCCGGTTCAGCGAGGGCTTCACAAGACTGATCTACTTCGCACGGACGCAGATCTGGTTCAGATTTTCATCAAATCGATTGAGGGCAAACACTTATGCATGCGGCTCAGTAAGGGAATGAGCATCCTTGAGTTAAAAAAGGAAATCCAGGGTCTCCTTGGAACCCCAGCACATCTTCAAAACCTCATATACTCAGGGTACAGTATGCAGGACTACCAAACCCTCCAGTACTATGGCATTGCCAAAGATTCAACCATTATTCTAAATCTCCGACTGCGGGGCGGAAGCACTGGAACCAGCTCAAAAAATATAGGTTCCTTTCAGGATGCAGTAAAAGGGAAGGAAAAAATGAAAAATAAAGCAGCACCACCATCAGAATTACCAGGACCCTACATTGTTGAACAGAAGCCAGAATCACCAATGCTACAAGTATCTATGCTATAGGTAATGAGTTTACACAACGACTTATCTAATAGTGCAGTAATTTGTAGATTTAATGGTTTCTGGCCAAAATCAGATGCCCTGCACCAATGGATCTTCTCAACATGGACATCTAACTGTGAAATTTACCTATGCCCTAAAGGGTTTTTCATAGTTAGATTTAACACAGAACAAGAAAGAGACAACATTATCAATCAGGGGCCTTGGTTCTGGGGCAGTGCTGGCCTCTTCACCACCCCCTGGTTTTCTGATTTCGACGCCAATACAATGATAGTCTCAACGATGCCTGTATGGGTAAGGCTACATGGGCTCCCTCTACACTTTTGGCATCACAAAGTATTAACAACCATTGGGAATACCCTTGGGAAATTCCTAAAAATGGATGAAGACAGAGCTATCAGGGGAATATTTACATTTGCAAGAATATGTGTAGAAGTGGACTTGAGTCAGGGGCTACCTGACCACATTACGCTGAACTTCAATAATTCTCAATGGATACAATAGCTTGACTATGAGAACACAGTGTTCCAGTGCAGGGGCTGCATGCAAACAGGGCACCTTCAATACGACCGCTCTTTTGCTCGAAAAGACCCCAGGAGAACTAAGAAACAACAAAAAAATCCCAAAGGCTGGCAGCACACCGACCCATTGGAAGAAGAAGACATAAATGTGGAGCCTACAGAGAACCAAACAGAACCAGACACTCAAATGAGACAAAAACAAAATCAGGAAGTAAATGCCCCAACCACTCATTTGGGGCCACACATTTCAAATATGCAACAAGAGTTACAAATGGAAGTAAGTGGCATCAAACGAACCCATGGATCAGAGGGCTCAGAATCTGAAAAAGAACTTCAATTGATCCCAATGGAAAATCAGTTAACTATTATTACACCCACACCTGACTCTGGAGGATGGCGACGGGTGGAGAAGAAGAAGGGTAGGAAAGTTTAGGCTTGTTGGAACTTATTATTTTTTCTGTTACTCTATTTCTGTTGCTTCCTGTCATTACAGGAACAGCCATCTGCATATGCCTCTGGCATCTACAAAATGTAATTTTATCAATATGAATAAAATTACGACTTTTTTCTACGGGAAAAAAAAACAATACTGGGCTTCTATGGGGCACAATAATAACAATATGGGGACTACATGGGTACGAAAGTATGATAAGGGGGTTGTACTATTAAAAATAAGGGGTTACACTAGTAGTATAGGGACCTAACAATTTCCCTAACATTTCTCAAGTTTTCCTTGGCAAAATATTCACATCTGAGCCTAGATATAACATAGAGTCCTTGATTGATACCCCACAATTTGTGCATCTACCCTGAACTCTCTTCCTATCCTCTTCTTATTTGTTCAAACCCTTTAGAATGTCTAGACTATGTAAGATTGGCAAAGATAGTTTCTTCTGAGAATGGGTCATCTTTCACGATTTCTTTTAGTTTCTTACACATATGTCCAGTTAATTGCTCATCATTCACAATATGTAAGAACAACTTAAGCCATTCCAAAATTGTTTGAGATGTACCTTGTAGCAGTTGAGGACTTTGAGGCTTCACTCGATCTTGTGGTTCTGTGTGAGTTTTATAAGAAGAAACCAAATGCCCGAATAGTTATGCTGCATCTTGGTAATATTCTTTCTACTGATTAGGATCATAGGACTTCTCGGGGGAAACCAGTCTTATGATGGTTGTTCTAAAGTCCTTATATCAGCCATTTTTATTTTCCCTACTCTGGTCACAATATTAATATTTGGTTGCACAATTGAATTTGGGTCTCAAGGCTCAACACTAATTAAATTATCTCCTTTAGCTTGATTACCATCCTCCCACCGAGCAATAGGTCTTGGACAATCCTCCGTAGCATGCATATTGATTTGTCAATGTGAACACCAAGGTCTTCTTTACATCAGGGAATCCCTCGCAACATGACCTTCTTGATCACAATTGTAACATCGGATTGGGCCTCTTCCTCTTATCCTTCCTCCCCTTGGAGCCCCTCCTCTTCACCCTCAAGGAGTCTAATTAATTCGAAAGGTAGAGCAATCCAGACAATCAAACAATGTGTTCAGAGAGTGACATTAATTGGTATGATGTTTAGGTGACCCACAAAATTCAAGAAACATATTGTTTGTCATATTGGAATAATTCTGTAAAATGTGACATAAGCGAGGCGAGCGGCCAAAATTTTGGCAAATTTCAAATAATTCGTTCATAGACATACCTTGGTGATTCGGGAAGACATGATACTGTATATTCCCTTAGAAGGGAATTTCAAAGGAAATCTGCACAACTCCAAAATTATGTGGTGATGGCAGAGGAGGTCGCATTGGTTCACTAAATGGTCCAGTACCCCTTAGTCGTAGTCATTCTATAATATGACGTCCTTCAATTTAACAGTGCGTACACCAAACATGACGTCTTATTGGTCTCATCAAAGCAAGATCTTTGAATTTTTCAGTCAGATTAGCAATCTAGTTTTGGAGACCCATAATAGCAAGATTAGTAGAGGAAGTACCTACTTTATAATCCTGTGGGTATCCCACCATGGCTTCTATATGCATCACCTACTCCAAAGCATCTTGTAATGTATCAATCTTCGATTGCGACAGGGGAATCCTAGTCATAGATAGATAAGCCTTAATAAATAAATCTCTTTGATGATGAGGATCAACTGGGTAGGATAATTTACTAATGGAATCCTTAAATCTATGCATGCACTGCCAAGCATATTCACCCTCCCTATGGTGAAAATCCAACAATTATGCCAAGCCTTGTTGATTAGATTGGGGTAACTTAAACTCTCGAAGAAATTCTCATTTGACTACATCCATGGTAACATTAGGATTTACATCAATCCACTTGATAAGCCACCGAAGTGCTCGATCTCTTAAAGTAGTTTGGAACTCAATAGGCTTGGTTGTGTCAGGAGTCTGACGAGCCCCCTATACAACTTCACACAAATACCAATGTTGTTCAATATCTTCACCACCTTTCCCTAAAAACTTTGGATACCAGGTAAGTGATCCAGCCATGTTTCCAACCATGATTGGTTGCCCAGGTGGAAGAATTATAAATCCCTTGGAACCCGGTTGAGAACAACTAGTTGAACTTGATTAAACACCACGACTAGAACTACTTCTTCCACTAGAACTCTCAGTACTATATCTAGAATGTACTTGCTGAAATTTGATAATATTATGTAACTTAGAAAAGAAATGATCAGGGTTTTGATAAGTACTAGGGGAAGGTGAGGGAGAGGAGGAGTCGCACCACTACATTGCGAGCTTCTATGATCAGGGATTGACTCATATTCAAAGAATAGTCGCCTCATTACAAAGTGCATATCATCATCTGTAACCGGTGTATGCTCACCAGACATCATAATCGACTGTACAAATGGCTTAGGTGTATTAAATCCTACTGATTCTTAGTGGGGTCTGCTGGTCCCATCCAATCCTTCTACAATACTTCCATTGGCGCCTCTTATTTCTCCAGAAAGAGATCCATCATTTTCCCCTTTTCCTCGCAACTCGGGACTCTCCATCATCTTTCTCCTCAACGTTGAACTCATTATTGCATCTCCTATCCACTGTAACTCCCTTCTGCTAAGCCTAATTTTCCACAACTTCCATTCGCTCCACTCATCGATTATCTGTTCCCTCTGCAAAACTATAAAATCTCATGCCTTCTGCAACTCCTCTTGATTCATTATAGCAACCTCTTCATTTTCTACAACGATAGAACACTCCCCCCCCCTAAATCCAACCCCCAACACTAAGTTTTTAAGTGGTCATTCGATCTTATAGGAATAGTGACAAGTTTTCTTCAACCATTAATGTCTTAATCCAAAGTAGGATCTATTTTAACAATATTCCCTGCAACCTGACCTTAAATATCGCTTATGTGCAAGAGAAATATTGATTGTTTTCAACTACAAATTCAATAATATTGCCTTCCGGTGTTGCATTCACCCATAAATCAACCCTTGTTAAATTTGTGTATAATTGGTGAAGCTCAGTCAGATCAACCGTAGACGAGTTTCTATGCAACCCAGGTCGACTTCCAACTTCGACCTTAACCTACACCCGCCTCAACCCATTATGTAACTCTTCAGGTAATTTACTCCATAAGGTCCTCTATTGGTTGCAAGCATGTTCAACATACAAAACTTCTTCTCTAACCCAATCTAGATTATTTTGTCTCAATTATGCCTGCTGCAAAATAAAGTGATCATTCTTCTCATGCCACCATTCCTGAATACCTCGACCAAAGATTTTAGACGTCATGATCTAGATCCCTTCTGAAGTTTGGGTCCCAACAACAGAACCATTTGTTGGCTGAAAATTTAGAATCATGATAGACCTAGGGTTCAACTTGAGTTTGCCAACAAAAAAAGTCAATGTAGTCTAGCTTATCGCTAATATTTTCACTCCCTATTGAGAAGGAGTGCCTCACAAATCTATCCTATTCTTCTCTACAACTAATATGTGAGTTGGTTTCAAAAATATTTTCAAAAAAAATGAAGGACCCAACACACTTTGTGCTCATGCATAGGTTATGAGCAGTGGGCTTGCCTCATGGCGCTTGCATTAGAGAGTTTGAAAAACCTTATGGTATGCATTCAGCAGTGCGATTTTTTCGTGGCGCTTGGGCTGGAGAGTTTTGTATAAATTAATAAATTATAAAATAGTTTTATTAAATACAAAAATGATTTCTCTCTACAAATTTAAAAGACGTGCAAGTGATGCTTTTGGAAATTTGGAAGTCGTCTGAATTTGATGCCCTTTGTTGGAAGTGCCGCCATTTTTGTTTTGTTACTTAAGTTTTGGAACAACTAGATGTCCATTCTTGTAAAGAAATAGAGAAGCTAGGAATCAATGCCATCTTCCAAGACTATGTATTCGCAAATGAAATCAAATATTAGAGTTGCTATGTGTGGAGCATCTAATGTTTTTGGAGAGGCTCGATTCATCTAGCTATCCCAAAATCAAGTGGCGTGCAGGAGTAGTGGAGGATAATAAATCCAAGATTAGGTTGATCCATTATTAAATATACACTACCTAAAGAAAATCCTTGGCATGGGTGAAAACGAAAGTGGTCATCCTCACTAAATTTGTTGTCGCAACACATCTAAGACACTTGGATCATTTTTTAGTTTCGCTTTGCAGTAAGGTTAGCATTATCTGCTAGAGGCGTCTGCTAGAGATATATGTAATTCATTAAATCTACTTTATCTCAATACCACTTGGATGATTCTTTAGTCCCACTTTACAATAAAGTTAGCATTATCTGCTAGAGACATATGCTAGAGATATATGTAATTCATTGAATCTACTTTATCTCAATAAAATACATGCCACATCAACTTGCTCAATCTGATGTAGTAAATGTAGTGATACATTTTATTTATTTCAATTTTTTTTTTTAAATAATTTTTATATAATATTTATTCTATTAAAAATAAAAGTTTCTATATTTAGTTTTTTAAGATGATCTTCCTATATATATCTATATCTATATATATATATATATATATATATATATATATATATATATATATATATATATATATAATCACTAATTATATAATCAATACAATTTAACAATTAAATAATGGTTATAAACCCATTATAGTATAGATTAATAAAAAATTAAATAAAAACGCTAACGATAACCAATAGGGAAAAATGAAAAAGAAGAGGAAATAAAAACGCTAACGATGACCAATAGGAAAAAATGCAAAAGTAGAGGAAAAGTGCGCAAGAGAAATCCTTTTCTCCTCCACTAAATGAGTAGTTTACTAAGGCTCAATTTCTTAAAGCTCAACAATTACCACCATGAGTGAAAAATAGTATAAATATAGATTTCTAGTTATCTAGGCATCTAAAGAGATCAGCAACTTGAATTTGAAAACTCGGCAAAACTAAAGGTAGTCTAAGTGCCCCACTCAAACTCTACAAATCTCAAATATTATATTATATTATATTATATTATATATTATTATATTATATTGAATTTGCATTAATTATATATTTATAATTATTAAATAATATTAAATTTACATTAATTATATTGCATAGTATTGATGGTAAAATTGGCATATCAATAGAAAAAACAAAATGGAAGATTTGAGATCTTGCAAAAGGATGGCCTTCGCTGCGTATTCGATCCGGGCAAGAGATGAAACCCTCGGCAAGATGATCGTCGGAGGCGGCGTGGGGGGCAAGGCCGCAGCCCTCCACAGGATCGAAGGCAAGAACGCTCTGCGGGAGTTTTATGACCCTCTTCAAACCTCTGAAGCAGCGTCGATTAGGCGGCAAAATACCTGGAGTTTACTGGAGGGTGTGGATACAGTGTTTACCCTGCACCCATACTGCCCAATGCATGATGGGTCAAACGAAATTGCAGCTGATCTGAAGGAGAAGAAAACAAATCCGCCCGAGATCAGAGAGCTGCAGTCGATCTTTGTTCTTGGGGTCAGAACTCGTTTTGGCGGTGGATTTCTTACAGAAAGCGGACGGGCATATTCCGAATCTGCCAACCCTGGTTATGCATGCAAAGTAGTAGGGTTGCATGGGGAAGATCAGCCGGTGGACCTTTTTGCATGGCTCTTTTCTTGCAGATCCAGGACGGAGACCACAAATATGAAAAAGATGCAAGACTTCCAGGAGGTTAGGCAGTTGGTTGGTGATTATATACATCGATCCAACAGAGAGCTGGCAGATCGCGACAAGCAAAGGGTAGAAGGCCGCAAGAGAAGTCCAGATCTGGAAGATCGCCGACAGATAGATCGCAAGGAAGCCAATCGCTATAGCTCTGGGGTGGAACGATTAGATCTGGCCAGATCTAGGCAAAAGACAGATGGAAGCCAGCCAGACCCAGAACTCAAACCAGTAAAATGGGACCTAAACAAGGCAGACACAGCAGATCTGAAGCAAATCTTTATCAAATCAACAGAAGGAAGACACGTTTGTGTGCAGATCTGGGAATGGATGACTGTACTGGAATTAAAAAAAGAGATCCAGGTCAAACTGGGTACTCCAGCTGCATTACAAAATCTTTTATTTTCAGGGCTCTACATGCAGGATCAACACACACTCCAGCATTACAGGGTTGCAAAGGACTCAACTGTTATCCTCAATCACCGATTGCGAGGTGGATCAAAGGGATCTACATCAAAACCTACAGGATCCTACAGAGACGCAGCAAAAGGGAAAGAATCTCCAAAGGGGAAAGAACATGCAACTGTTAATATACCTCCAGGGCAGTATATCGTGGATGAAGTCCCAGAGAGCCCCTCCATTCCGTTGGATATCCCAGAGGTAAAGTGCATATTCTCAGATCTACAAAAAAATGCCATTATTTGTAGATTTAACGGCTTCTAGCCTAGATCGGATGCTTTGTATCAATGGATTCACACGGCATGGACAAAAAACTGTCAGATACACCTATGCTCGAAGGGTTTTTTCATAGTAGTCTTTCGCGTTGAAGAAGAAAGGGAAAAAGCTCTCACTGAAGGACCATGGTTCTGGGGCAGTGCGGGATTATTCATTACCCCTTGGTTCCCGGAGTTTGATCCAAATACCATGGTGGTATCAAGGATGCCGGTATGGGTAAGGTTACATAACCTTCCGATGCATTTTTGGCACTTTACGTCCTTATCAGCTATAGGGAATACCCTTGGAAGAATGTTAAAGATTGACACAGAGAGACATTTAAAAGGAATCTTTACCTTTGCTAGAATCTGTGTCGAGGTAGATCTTAGTCAAGGGTTACCGAAAAGCATCATCCTGAATTTCAACAATACTCAATGGAAACAACCTTTGGACTATGAGAATACAGCATTCATATGTAGGGGATGTCAACAAACAGGTCATCTGTTCAATGCATGCAAAAGCCATAACAAGAGCAAGCCACAACAAAGGAAGCACAAAGGATGGCAGAACATAGATAAAGTCATAAAGAAGAAAACCGCGAAAAATAAAGCCCCCACAGTATCAGAAGACGAAGAAACAGAAGCAGAGGAGGATGATACCACCATAGAGGAGGTTGAAATAGAAAACCAGAAGGAAAATACAGCAGTCAACAAGGATCTACATCCACACTCAATTCAGGCAGAGACCCAGCAAAATCAGGCAGAAATGACAAGCGTGGATCAAAGCATGGGAGGCATCAAACGGCAGCATCACTCAGATACTTCAGATTCAGACAAAGAAACAGGGCAGCAGAATGTAACAACACAGTTAGTCATTTCTTCGACCAATCCCACTGTGGGAGAGTGGCGCAAGGTTGAAAAGAAAAAGGGGCGAAAAACCTTAAGCGTGAGTTTTACTCACTGCCGGAAGTCAGGCTTTTTTCCCCTTTTTACTTTCACTTTTCTCTTCTCCTTCTTATTCTTTGTGCACGTTATTTTCCTAACGCTGCGAGCCCATGTGGCAACATACTGAATGCTTCATTGCATCTACTAGTGTAACTTTTCATTAATTCATTAATAAAAGGTTACCGTTTTTTTCCTTGGAAAAAAAAATTATATTGCATAGTATTATATTTATTATATATATATATATATAGTGATATTTAAAGTTTTAAGTTAATTTAGGTGAAAATATAACATATTGTCAATTCATTCTTAACTATTTAATATAGACAATATAATACATGGTACGTATTGTAAAAAATAACTACAAAATGCTTGAGCTTCTCATAATTAAAAATGAGATTTATGGTAAAACCTAGTTATTGTCAAATACCATAGATGTATAGGTAAGGTTTTTACAATTCAACATGTCATATCTTTTTTTGTTTAAACTAAGTTATAATTTTTAGTATGATGCATTTTACATGAACAAATTCACTCAACCTTGGGGCACAACAAAATGACTGGTAACTTTATATTATGCTACTCTATAATGATTCTCATGAGGATTATTTTTCTATCAATTGCTTTTTGCATAAGAGGCAGGTTAGTAGCAGCAACGTTGCTGATCCAGAGATCAAAATTTTGCTAAAAAAATAAAATTGCCAAGAATGTTTCGAAATTGGTGTCAAGTCGTAGTGTTCGTCGTTTTGATTCCAACGACAATTGAATCACCTCAATCTAATGTCGTATGAAAAAGATACGATGTTTTGATCATTTGGCTCAACAACGAAAAAAATTGCAGGTGTGCTAACTAGAATCTCACATTGTTTGTATTTGATTCAATGTTCTCTGTTGAGGATGATGAAGTAGAAACTTGGTTTGTGGACTCAGGAGCTTCCACTCACATGACAGGTAATAGATGTTGGTTTGATAATTTTAAAGAAACCAGCAATGGTGCAAATATCTACCTTGGTGATGATAGAGGGTACCAAATCAAAGGGTATGGTAATGTTCCTATCGTTTTGCCTGATGGAAATATTAGACATATTCAAAATGTAATGTATGTACCTGGAATAAAAAATAATTTGATCTTTGTTTCTATGATAACAGATGAAAACCTTAAGGTAGATTTTTTTAAGTCTTACTGTGTTATTAAAGATCTGTTGGATCGTATGAAACCAATTACATCAAGTATTCGAGTGGGAGGATTTTATAAGTTGAATGTAAGAAGCGCACCACACCAAGCCTTGACCTCATCAATTATGAATGTAAAAGACTTATGGCATCAAAGATTCGGTCATATCAACTTCAATGACCTGCTGCTACTTCAGAAACGAGGTATGGCCAATGGTCTTCATGTTTTAAAGAATGTACATATTGATTGTGAAGCATGTGCTCTTGGGAAGATGCATAGATATGAGTTTCCTGCAAATGTAGATAGAAAGAAGAGAGATATACTAGAGCTTGTGCACACTGATTTGTGTGGGCCGATGCAAATAAGGTCATTAGGAGGTGCCTATTATTTCTTATTGTTTTTTTTTTATTGCACGAGATTTACTTGGGTATATTTCCTCAGAAACAAGAGTCATACTTTTGAATATTTTAAAGAGTTCAGAAGCATGATTGAAAAACAAACAGGAAAATTCATCAAAATTCTCCGCTTGGATCAAGGGGGAGAATACAAGAAGGGTGGTTTCATCAAATATTGCAAGGACCATGGGATAGTTCAGCAGTTCATAGTACCCCATGCTGCTCAACAGAACAGGGTTGCAAAGAGGAAGAACAAAACACTTGTGGAGTGTGCTCGAAGCATGTTAAAATGTAGGAACCTGTATAAATCTTTTGGGAAGAAGAAATAAATACCGCAGTATATTTGAAGAATAGGAGTCCAACAAAAAGCCTTGATTTTAACACTCCATTCGAAGCTTTATTAGGTTTTAAGCCTGCAATTAATCATTTAAGAGTTTTTGGCTCCAAAGCCTTTGCTCATGTTCCAAAAGATGATAGGAAGAAACTGGATTCAAAGGCCATTAAATTCATTTTTGTTGGGTACTGCATAGAGTTTAAAGCTTATAAATTGTTTAATCCATCTACTCATAAAGTGTTTGCAAGTAGAGATGTAGTATTCCATGAGCAGGTTGATGATGGAAACCATGTAAGAAGCAATGAAGATTGGCACATACCTTTGCTGGTGGAAGATGGAAGTTATGATAGGGACAACCATGAGAAGCAGTAGCAACAACAACAACAACAACATAAAAATGAAGATGTGGATGGTACAGATGCAGGTAGTAGGCCAAGTCCACCAAGGGATGATCAAAATAGATTTGAAGCTAGTCTACCACTTAGGAGATCAGGTAGGAAAATTCAGTTGCCAACAAGATATAGGATTCATGTGTAGAAATTCCCACCTATAGATTACCTGATAATGCAATATACTAAAGAAAAATACTTGATCTACTTCTACAAACCTTTTTGGAAGCTTAATCAATTTGAGCAATCAATGAGAACAATATGAGCAGAAGCAATCACACAAATATAACTGAGAATGAGAAGCAATCACACATAACATAGAAGAAATAACTAGGTGAAAGCCTCAGCCTAAAACCTCCAACTCTGTATTATCATATGAGTGGAAATATAGTCCAGATTACAAAAAAAATCAGCTCACAAGCTATCCTGTTCTCTCTACAATCTCTCTGCTGCTCATAGATAGTCAAAGGCCTCTTTCAAACCTTCTCCTATGCCCTCCAAGCCTCCTATTTCTTTGCACAATTTTCCTTGGGGTCCAGTGCAACCACTTGTGTGAATTCCATCGCACACTCACTAACATCTGATCTAATTGCGCAATCCTGAAGGAGATAAATCCTTCTCCATGGATGAGTTTCCTTTATAGGAAAAATCCATCCAACTGATAGTCTCAATTGTCTCTCCTCTGATCTCAACTCTCTGCCTGAACTGACATGCATGAGTTATTCATGAGAGAATATTCAGTTATCTGAAGTGCAGCAGTTATATGCAAGCATGCATTAACTAACTGAACTCACATTAATTTAAACAAACTATTTAAATTAATATAACTGGACTTGACTCAGTTAACGAAGTCAACTAATTACAACTCAATTTAGAACTCATCCTTATCTCTTTAACTAATGGATAAATTCCTCAATTAATAGAGAAACTGTTGCATGTCCCCACATAGACTTCAAGCTTGATTTTCCTTAACTAATTAACTCAAGATGAATTAATTAATTATTTTACAAACTGCTGCTAAGATAAAATTCGAATTTTACTTCCTATTTTAGTCCAAGGATTGACTAAAATTGGAATCCATCATGAACTACTAAAAATAGAATGCTATTTTTAGCACTTCCATTTTTCATTCCCTGTTGCTCAATCCAGCACTAGTACCCAAAATGCTATTTATAGCAGTGCTATTTTTAGCACTTCTATTTTTAACATTTCTTGTTGCCATTTTCAACACTCCCTCTCAACAAAAAAAGCATTAAACTCAAACTCGATCTTGTACCTTTGGAATGTTCTACATGTAATACTTCTACCAAGTGTGGTTGCTCCAGCAACTCTACAAACAAAAAAGCTCCCCACTGACCTCTTTATTGGGCTAGAAACATACTCTGATGTTGAAGCTCTACCTGTTGCTGACAAGTGCTCCCTCTCTGACCTCTGAGCTGCTGCAACACTCCATGCATCTCGCACCATTGCACACCTCTATGTGCCATCCTGCACTGGTGCGACACTCCTGTGCCTCTCGCATTACTACAGCCTGCTAGCTCTACACTGCCTTGGGATTCCTGCATTGTAGCTCTCTCTGCCGCTCCATCTGCATCTGTCTCTACCCACTCAGTCAGTCCTGCTACTCCTCATCGGGGCTCATGTAGCAAAGTCGAATCAAAAAGGTTGGATACCTCAATGATCTTGCCCCTATTCCAACCTTCTTTGGATGATCACTCCACATCACCCTACCTCCTACCTGGAGGTATGGATGCATGTAATGCCTCTGCCCACCTGGTTCGAAATTTCCCCCTACTGGAGGTCTATGCATGAGTAGATGTCTCTACTCCCCCTACTGGAGGTCTCTGCATGGGTAGATGTCTCTACTCGAACTCCTCTCAACTTCTCTAGTTGTGGCTGCTCCACAACCTCCTGAAGCTACTTCACCAATCATGGCTCCTCCACAATCGTTTGAGACTTCTTCTGGCACTGCATGTTGAGAGGTAATGTACTCTCCCTCTCAATCACCACGTCTCCATCAGTTGCCTTGCTCCTCAAGGCTTTGCATGCATCTTGAACCTCAAGAGAATACAGGTTCTTGACCCATGAACCGATCTGCTTCACCTGTCTAGTGATGATGTGTCTAAGGAAGACCCTTCCCTTACTAAAGACTACATCATAGCCTCTGTCTTCCAGCATTGCGATCGACACCAAAATTCTCTTCAATCCCCGTACATACTTGACATTGATCAAGGTAATGCAAGCTCCATGCTCCCTCTAAAAAATAATCGTGCCTACACCTAGGACACTATACTTTTCATCATTACCCATTGCTATGAGTATCTAGAGATATTTCTCCTCCAAAGTACTGAACAAACTCTTGTCGTCGGTCATGTGGAAAGAAGCTCCATTATCAAGAAACCAACCACTTCCCACCATGGATGAAACCATGCATGCGAACAATGAGAAATCCAACTCAAACTGTGAGGCCAGTGCCTCACCTTCTGATCCTTCAACGAATCCCTTCTTGGATTTCCTCAGTGGACAATTTGTAGCAAAATGGCCCACCTCATGACAACGAAAGCATCGCACTTTCAATTTTTCAAACTTCTTCCTACCTTGGATTGGGAAAGAGAATCATTCTCCTTCCCCTTCTTCACCTTACTTTCTAAGGCACAATTTTCTTCATCCTCCATGGATGAAGAACCATCTCTGGTGCTTCTTCTTATCTCCTCCTACATCATATCCAACCAAATTCGTTCCCAATCTGGCAGTTTCTCTCTTCCATTAACTAAGTCCTGGTAGCTATGCCAGCTCTCAGGAAGACTGAGGAGTGCAAGACTCACCATGTCATCATCAGCTATCACGATCCCTAAACTTCCAAGCTCATCCCTGCATGTGGTGAGCTTTTTCAGATACGTAAAGATCGTGTCGCCCTTTTCACGCTTGATCTTCTGAAGCTTGTCTTTCAGTGCCAGCTTCCTCTGTTCACTGCTATTCTGATATAGATCTTTCAATGTTTTCCACATTGAAAATGGTGTCTCCTTCCCATGGAGACTCAAGACTATGTGATCTTGAACTCCCTCCAGAAGGATTCTCCTTGCTCTAGCCACACATTTCTTCCATTCAGCCAATTCAGTAGCACCAATTAGCTTGGGGACTTATCGATCAATGAAGTCCTTTAGACTGTTATCCTCTAGTACTACTTCCATGTCATCCTTCCAGACTATATAATTCGAACTGCCATCAAGGGCATATTCGAGTCTTAAACCATTGAACGCCATAGGTGAAATAGAGATGTGATAAAAACTCGATTTCTATATTCAAGAATCACAAACTTCAAACTTCTCCCTTCTTGTATACTGTTCTTTGCCTTGATCACCTTTGCTCCGATACCATGTAGAAATTCCCACCTGTAGATCACCTGATAATGCAATATACTAAAGCAAAATACTTGATATACTTCTACAAAACTTTGTGGAAGCTTAATCAATTTGAGCACAATCAATGAGAACACATATAACTGAGAATGAGAAGTAATCACACATAACACAGAAGAAATAACTCGGGGAAAGCCTCAGCCTAAAACCCCAACTCTATATTATCATACAAGTGGAAATATAGTTCGGTTTACAAAAAAGAATCAGCTCACAAGCTATCCTATTCTCTCTGCAATCCCTCTGCTACTCATAAACAGTCAAAGGCCTCTCTCAAACCTTCTCCTCTGCCCTCCAAGCCTCCTATTTCTTGGCACAATTTTCCTTGGGGTCCAATGCAACCACTTGTGTGAATTGGCCTCTTCACACACTCACTAACCTCTAAACTAACTGCGTAATCCTGAAGGAGATAAATCCTTATCCATGGATGAGTTTCCTTTATAGGAAAAATCCATCCAACTGATAGTACACTGTCCCTCCTCTGATCTCAACTGGGTTTCTGTCGGAACTGACATGCATGAGTTATTCATGAGAGAATATTCAGTTATTTGAAGTGCGGCAGTTATATGCAAGCATGCATTAACTAACTGAACTCACATTAATTTAAACAAACTATTTAAATTAATCTAACCGGACTTAACTCAGTTAACTAAGTCAACTAATTACAACTCAATTTAGAACTCATCCTTATCTCTTTAACTGATGGATAAATCCCTCAATTAATAGAGAAACTGTTGCATGTCCCCACATAGACTTCAAGTTTGATTTTCCTTAACTAATTAACTCAAGATGAATTAATTAATTATTTTACAAACTGTTGCTAAGATCAAATTCGAATTTTACTTCCTATTTTAGTCCAGGGACTGACTAAAATTGGAATCCATCCTGAACTGCTAAAAATAGAATGTTATTTTTAGCACTTCCATTTTTCATTTCCTGTTGCTCAATCCAGCTCTGGTACCCAAACTACTATTTATAGTAGTGCTATTTTTAGCACTTCTATGTTTAGCATTTCTTGTTGCCATTTACAACATCATGCTCTTATAACTAGTATGTTAAATGTTGTTGAACCCTCTAATTATAATGAAGAAAGTCAATATAGTGAATGGAGGGCAGTCATGGAAGAGGAATATGAGTCAATACTGAAAAACAAAACCTAGGATCTAGTTGAACTACCTCAAGGAAAACAACCCATAGGTTGCAAATGGTTATACAAGCCTAAACTTAAAGCAGATTGGAACATAGAAAAATATAAATCTAGGTTGGTTGCAAAGGGGTACTCGCAGAAAGAAGGCATAGACTATGAGGAAACCTTTGCCTCTGTAGCTAAATTAAACATAATCAGAATGTTAATTGCCTTAGCTACCAAACATCAATGGATGATACACCAACTAGATGTGAAATCTGCATTCTTAAATGGGGAATTAAAAGAAGAAGTTTATTTAAGGCAACTTGAAGGGTTTTCTAAGCAGGGGGAGGAACATTTAGTCTGTAGATTGAAGAAAGCATTGTATGGACTAAAACATGCACCCAGGTCATGGTATGATAAAATTGATTCATTTTTCCTACATCATAGTTATAAAAGAAGCAACAATGACCCTAATCTGTATATTGTGTTTGATGAAAAGGGGCAATTTGTTTTGATTTCTTTATATGTAGATGATCTTATCATTACAAGAAATGTTGATGAACTCATTAGATAAATCAAAGAGTAGATGTGACAGGTTTTTGAGATGAAATACCTTGGAGAGTTACACTATTGTTTGGTTCTAGAAGTCTGGAGGGATTATGGCCAGAATTTTTTGTCTCGGGGAAAATATGTCAAGAGTATATTGAAAATGTTCAAAATGGATTAGTGCAAAGTAGCATCAGTTCCTTTACAACATAATAACAAGCTTCAGAATAATGATGGTTCTAAGGAGGTCGATGCAACACTGTATAGACAACTAGTTGGGAGTTTAATTTACTTGACTACAACTAGGTCGACTTTGGCTTTTATAGTGAGTGTATTGAGCCAATTCATGTCAAAGCCTCTTGAGAATCATTCGGTTGCAGCGAAAGGCGTCTTAAGGTATCTTCAAGGAACCTTAGACTTTGGTATTAAATATATTGATTCATTTGATGTTAGATTGACAAGTTTTTCGGACATAGATTGAGCCAAAAATCTAGGTGACCGACGATCCATAATAGGCTATGCATTCAAAATTTGGTATGAGGTCACTACATGGAGCAACAAGAAGCAGAACATTGTATCCTTGTCTTCAACAGAAGCAAAGTATCAAGCAATGTGTGCAGCAACATGTGAGGTAGTTTGGGTGAGGAGACTTCTCCATGATGCCAGAGAAGAACAAAAAGATGTAATTGTTATCAGATGTGATAACCAGAGCTCAATCAAACTTGCAAATAATCCAGTGTTTCATAAAAACACAAAGCATATTGATACACAGTTTCACTTTGTTAGGGAGAAGGTTCAGTCAAAGGAAATCCATATTGAATATTGTAATACTTGTGACAATGTTGCAGATATTTTTACTAAGCCTCTTGGAAGAATTAAGTTTGAGTTATTTAGGGAGATGTTAGGAGTGCTAGTGAACCCTTTCTCCATTAAGGGGGAGTGTTAAAGTTAATGGAGAAATGTAATCTTGGAGTGAGTCAGCTCATTAGTTATGTGTGAGACTTAGATTAGGAATTTGTTCCTATTTTCTAGGTGGTTGTTCTAACCTCCCTATTTGCTTGTAAATTATTTATTCATGGCGATTAATGATGAATGTGTAGAGCGTTCTACCAGAGGCAGTATCTAAGTGAAGCCCTCACCTGAGAGCTGCTCAGTTTATTGAATATATTGTTTGTCTTCCAATTTTTAACAAAATTTTGTTGTTGTGGTTTACTCTCATGCTTTCCATGCTTTTCTGATAAGAAATGCACCCTTTCTGCACAACCTGATTCATCTGAAATTGCCCCATCTCCTCTCATTGTGATTACCAACCCTTCTCTTGTTGCAACTCTTACGGTAGAATATTCTCATCAATTATCTTCCTCTGCTCCTCCAAATGCTTCAGATGATATTTTAGTTTGTGACATCCAACCCAGTTCTACAGATGGTACAGTAATGCAGAATGACTCTCAACCTATTGCCCAATCAGTAGAATCTTCTCATCAATTATCGTCCTCTGCTCCTCAAAATGCTTCACATGATATTTTAGTTTGTGACTTCCAACCCAGTTCTCCATCATCGGTGGCTTCCTCTCAAGCCAATGCTTCTACGGTAATGTAGAATGACTCTCAACCTATTGCTCCATCAGTAGAATCTTCTCATCAATTATCTTCCTTTGCGCCTCCAAATGATTCAAATGATATTTTAGTTTGTGACTTCCAACCCATTTATCCATTAGCGACGACTTCCTCTCAAGTCAATGCTTCTACAATAATGCAGAATGACTCTCAACCTATTTCTCCATTAGATGCGGTGCCCTCCTCCTCTCAAGGTACTGTAACATCATCTGCCTTCCCCACTTCTTCTCAAACCACTACTTCTCCATCTACCCAGCTAGCATCCTCTTCGACCCCCTCCTCCACCAGCTCCTGCAATGACAAAATTAGGATTAGCCTCGGAAGAAAATATGATCTCAAAAAATATGTATTTTTTAAATAGGGAAAAACATTATTGGCAACTTCTAAATATGGGTTGCTACTATTACATCATATAAAATTATTTCATTAATGTTACAAATTGGATTATTACAACAATATTTATAAAACTATTTCATAAATGTTACAACTTGGCTTATTACAACAAGTTTTTGGAGAATTGAATTCACTTAACCCAAAACAAATTCTTATTAGAACCACTCAAATTAATATCCTTTGATATTAGTACAAACTTATCTTAGCACTAAATTTTTAATCAAAATCCAATCTAAAAAAATTGCAGATGGATGAGAATCTAAGAATTATAGATTGTTTCTTACCTTGTAAGAAGAAACTAAATAGGGTTACGCGCCCAATAGAACATAGATCGCAGTATACACCTCTTACAACGCGTTTCCACCTTGTTTTCCCTAATCGAGTGAAGTGATCATGTCGGCATGAGAAAAACTGAGCAGTAACAAAGCTAAACAAGCAAAAACCCAATACATAACATGAATATTGATGTTGAGAATCTATTTCAACCTCATAAACCGTTCGGAGGGATCAAATCTCTTGAATCGTAAACATATCTATATATATATATATATATATATATATATATATATATATATATATATATATATATATATATATATATATATATATATATAATATTACTTCCTTTGTCGACATGGAGTTAGCTCATGGTGCATATATATATACACTAATAAATTCATATATATATATATATATGAAACGAATATATTTGTGGAATATTTTGAAATAGTGAAAGAAATACATCTCTCTTTCATATTGGAAAGTATACGTTAAAATTTTTAATTTCAATTATATATATATATATATATATATATATATATAGTAATTGAAATTAACTTAATTAATATGTAAATTGAAATATTTTATGGTTAAATGATACATATCTCTATTAATTAAATTGAAATATTTTATGGTTAAATGATACATATCTCTCAATATAGAGTACGTGAAAATTTACACATCTTTTTAGTGAAGTGTAATATCAATACTATGACATATATGTCTTGTATCACTTCCATTACATATTTACAAAAATATTTAATTTATAATTTACATTGATTTTTCCAAAAATATTTAATTTATAATTGACATTGATTTTTCCCATATAATTAATATTTGCAATTTATGTTTTATATTATTAATATTTATAATTTACATTAAATTTAATTATTAATATTTTTTAATCTATTTTTTTTTTAATATAACATCTCATGCAACAATAACCTCTCAACGAAACGAAACAAAACAAATTAAATTAAAAACCTAAGTTACTCTTAATGAAACGAAAGATAGATTTGCAATGCACTGAGTGTTGGAAACGCTTACCTTTAAGTGTGATATCACCTAATATATAGAGATATTTGGGCAGCCGTATTGAAGAAATGGTCAACCACCTCGACGCATGGCATCACTTAGATGAGGGAATAATTTATGAATCGAGTAAGAATATCACTCGAAAGACTGGGTCATAAATGCTTAAAGATAAACAGGTGGGCCATGCTCATAGGCTCTCCACAGACGACGAAGGTCGGTGGCAGCCTTTCCCTTAAAATAAAATGACGCTTTCGGTGTAATAAAGAATTTCTTAGTGTAGTCAAATTTACGGTTTCATTAACAAAACAACATCACATACACGATGTGACATAAAGAATTTGGAAATAAAATTATAATTTATATTGTCATATAAAAAGAAGATAACTTTTTCTTGACATGAGTGAGTTTAATATGTTGTATTCAATGTAGGGTTGAAATTTCTAGGATTTTCTTTTAACACTTTTGACTTTAGTATTTAATGTGGGGTTAAGATTTTATATTTTTATGAAAGAAAATTGGTGATGTAATGTAAAGAATCTTATCAATGATGTAATATAAAAAAGTTTTAGTGTAGTTAAAATTTTAATTTAATTAATATAACAATTTTTCATGAATGATATAATATAAAGAATTTCTTAGTGTAGCAAATTTATGGTTTGATCAACAAAATAACATCACATAGACGATGTGACATAAAGAACCTTGCAATAAATTTTTAATTTAAATTGCCAGAAAAGAGATGTCATTGCATGAGTTTTTCAGCTTGGTTGAATATTAATGTGACATAAAGAACCTTGCACTAAATTTTTAATTTAAATTGCCAGAAAAGAGATGTCATTGCATGAGTTTTTCAGCTTGGTTGAATATTAATGTTAATAAAGGAAGATGTCCTTGCATACCTTTTCCTTGACATGAATGAGTTTAATACATTGTATTCAATGTGGGGTTGAAGTTTCCAGGATTTTCTTTAACAGTTTTGATTTTAGTATTTAGTATTTAATGTGGGTAAAGATTTTGATATTTTTTAGGAAAGAAAATTGGTGATGTAATGTAAAGAATTTCATCATTGATAAAAAAAAAAAAAATAATGTTAAATTTTAAATATAATAATTTCTCATGAATGATATAATATAAAGAATTTCTTAATGTAGTTAAATTTATAATTTGATTAACAAAACACCATCACATAGAATCTTGAAATAAAATTATAATTTAAATTGTATTCAATATCAAATTTTAACTAAAATGTAAATTATTGATGATGACCAAACTTTGGTCTATCGGACCTAAAGAAACAAATTATTTAGTTTGATTTAAGATTTTATTTCTATGCTCAAAAAGCTTGGAGAGAAGCCTCCCAAGCTCACTATAATTTTGACATAGTAAAAGGCTAGGAAGGTCAGTATTGCAACAAAGATTATGAAACTGAGATCTAATGTGGTTGTACGCGGGGCACTCTAAGAGGAAGTGGTTTTCATCCTCAATGTTCCTATTATCACAGAGATGGCAGATTCTTTCCATCCATGGTGTTTTAGGAACTGCCCAACGACCTGTTTCACTATGGAGCTCATGAGGGTTCATTCTAATCTTCGTTATATTAATTTTCTTCTTTGAGCTAGCTAAAACAGAGAGATACTTTTGATCTTCTAGGGTGGAGTTGATGACCTTCTTATAATAACTTAATTTTCTTTTAGCCACTAAATCTTTCTCACACCACATTTTTTCTTTGAACTTAGAAGTAACAATATTTTTAATGTTATTATATTGATTAAAAGTGCCTATATTTTAAATCCAATATATAAAAATTTTATATAATTGATTATATAATATTATTTCTGTAAAATTTATTATAATAATTATTTAATTAAAAAATAACTAAATTGAGTCACGTTAAAAAAAAAACAACAACAACAACAACAACAACAACTTAAATTTACTTCAGTTTGAACCAATACATAAATTATATTTATGTAATTTCTATAAAATTTACTTGAGTTTGAACCAATAAGTCATCAAAAACATGCATTATATTTGGGGTAAATCGATGTACTCTAATACGACAATGGATCTAATTTGAAAATCAACGTCACTTGTACATGTCTTCTCATGGTTTTAGTTGGTTTTCGTACTAATGGTCTGTGCATAATTTTAAGTATGTGAATTTTAATTATGATGATTAAAATAATAAACTTTTAAATCTATAAGGTTTTTGTATGTGAATTTATTAAGAGCTCATTCAATATCTCCCATTGTTAACTTAGGATTGTACAATGTTAACCCAATTATTATTGATGACAGTTGATTGAGGACATTTAGTGTGGAAGTCGGTTAGAGGATCACAGTTAACACTTCGCGAAAATGTGAATCAGGTGGCAACGCCATACTCCACACTAATCTCAAAAAAGTTTTCCTTTTGGAATCTAGAGTAATTAGTCTCATTGAACTACTACAATACCTATCCACCAAAAACATGTCTACATATGCAAAATCTATAGGAAAATTTCAATGGGAAAAAATTGTTACATAGCATGTCCACTTGCAAAATCTATAGGAAAAGTTCAAAGGAAAAAGAACCGTTACATAGCATGTCCACTTGACATAAATTTTATCAATATATTCTTCAAACCTACTGTTGTCACTCACTGCTAAATGTGTTTTCAGTTGCCCGAAGTGCAAAAGAAAAGTGAAGTATGAAGCCATATTCCAAGCCACAAAATATCTCAAAGATAAATCACACCCTCTCCATTGGATAGTGCTCGAAATAAGCTTTCCAACAGTATGTGGAGGCTCAAAAATGGACTTTTGGATCAGACGATATGGCCTATTGAAGTTCAGGGGTTTTGTTGCCTTTGAAATGAAGGAGAAGAGATATCAGAGGTCTGGGAGCATATCACAAATCACAATTAGAGTTTTCTAAAAGAAGCAGCATGGGAGGGCAGAGAAAACTAGTGATCAACGATCACTGATATCGGAGATCAGAGGTTCCAGCTATCCCACATATCGGTGATCACAAATGTCAGAGGTCCACCGTACAATGTATATCGGTGATCAGAGGTCCATGGCAATCACAAATCGCATATCGCAACATCAGGAAACATGGCATTCGACACTTCATGTAGCAGAGCTCTGATATCGACATATCAACAGTCGACGAGTCCAGGCCATATCGGCGATCGGAGGTCCATGGCACATAGTATATCGGTGATCGAAGGTCCAAGGTGAATCGACAATCGGCGATTGCAACAACGCAAGACATTTGCAAATCGACAATCAACGATCTTAAAGTAACCATTATAAAGGAATTGCAAGAAAAGAATGTCGGTGGTGTTAAAGCACTAGGAGGGATGAAAACAATTTAACAAAGGAAATGAGTCGCAAAACCAGAAGAGGGCGGGCCTTTTCTCTCTCCTCCAACTGGACACATGGCAGCACACTATTGGATTCGATAAAGACACGGGGTAGTTGACATCATCATGATGCAACAGTACGGAGGACACGTGGCATGCCGATCTAGCATTTTCAAGGTCCTATGGGGGCATATCGGGTGACACGTGTCACCACTCAGGAAGCGCCATGTGGCAGTGATGACGTCACATCGGTAATCGAAAATTAGAGGTTGAGGCTTATCGACACTTTGTAACGCAGTGCACACATGGGAAAGTGTGATAAAGGGGCTCTGATGTGGGGTCTGGCCTGCGGTCACAATGGCATAAGAAAACCAAAGGCGAAGCTGGAGGCCTAGCGCTAATTGGCTCTCGCAATCAGAGATCACAAACATGTTGCGACTCCAATATAAAATCTCGAACTGGAAACCTCTGATATAAAGGTTGAGCCCCAGGTCACAACCCTCACCCTATGATGAAGAAATACTGGAAGGGGCTAAACCAAAGGGGGCCGAAGGAGATCGGGAATCACTGTTTTGTAACGCCTTTTAGAGTAAAAGTCTCGATGTCGCGATGCCCCGATAGTATGGTGTAATGGTAAATCAGTATGGGGACTCAGGAAGACTTAATTCCTCAACGTGGAGCACCACTCAGTCATAAATGTAAAGGATTTCCTGGACAAACTCCGCTTCTGCTCTTTGACAAGCAAACAGATTCGATCGCTACCAACTCCAAAGAGTGGTGAAGCCAGATAGTTAAGGCAAAAGCAACAGGTGAATCGACTAAGCAGTAGAGAGGCACATCATGTCAGAGACGTGGGCTGATCAAGGGCCTTCATAGGAACAACAGAGGGATACTTCCTCCATCATCTTTCCATTTTCCTTTTTCTATTATTCTGTAATTTCTGTTTATTTTCAAGAACGGAATCAAATCCTTTGCAATCATTTTGGGCAGCAGAAATATCGCAAGCCAATACAGCTAGTCAATCAGACAGCTGGCCCTTAACTGAGATATTTTGGAAATGTTGATTCCAAGCTCTCCCTCTCCTTATAAATAAGGGGAAGAAACACTTAATAAAGGTTCCCAAATTATGCACCCAGAGTGGTTCAAATTCTATGGTTCCATTTTGGTTCTAATTGCTTTTTCATAAGGGACTTGATACAATGATGAATGTAATGGACTAGTAATTGGACTCATTTTGAAGGATGAATGAAACTCTTTGGTGATTCCAATCACAGCAATGTGCAGTATGTTTTCCCCTTTGTAAATCTCATTTCATATATGTTTTTCTTTCCACGAAATTGTGTAATGAAGTCATCGGTCTCATCCTCTCATGGTTATATGTATGCTGCTAAGTAGTAACAATACCTGTGTATAAGACAAATTTACTTGTGTTAGTCTATAACCTACAATACCTATGTATAAAACAGATTTACTTGTGTTATTCGAATAACCTGCAATACTTGTATGAGCAGATATTTACTTATGTTGTTTGGTGATAAATGTACCCATGAGGTATATGGCATGAAACCTTAATTTTCGCTCCACTCTTTCCTCTCTTTCATCTCCTCCCTCTTCCATACTTCTGCCATAATATTGTTGCTTAGGATTATGTCTTGTTTACAGCCTTATGCATCTATTTCCCTCCTTTCTCTCCTCCTCTTCATTTTACTACAACGTCAATATTAAAACTGCATGTTGTTGTGTGTCGGCCACCAAAACCAGACATTTCTCTTTGAGATTAGCCTGATTTACCCCCTTAGTATTTAGATCCATGTATTTTCTTGAGTCTACCTTGATGAAGGGCTATTGAACCAAGCCCCTTTTATTCTCTTTTTCAAATTTCGTGACAATTGGAGTGCAACAGAAAGCCCCCATTGATAATCTTCCATACACTCCTTTATTTAAGATGTCTTGGCAACTGGTCTACAATCAACCCAGAGACTATCTCTAAGAAACTTTCTATATCTCTAGAAGCACTTGTGCTACAGGTGCTAGAAAAAACAACAACACCTACCATATAAATTTTTATGGTGATTTTGATTGATATTTCAAAAAAAAAATCTTCTCCTCATTTATATAATTACATATCCATAAACAAATTTCTTCTACTCATTATTCATTTATAGAGTCCAATATACTTAAAATCAATTAAAAAAATAAAACAAATTTAAAAACGAAGATTTAAAAAACTTATATATAATTTACTAAATTTTCAAAACAATATTGAAAAAAATTATATCAATTAATGTAGGAAAAAATATAACTTTTACTTTTATGAATCATACAGAATATTCTGTATCAAAATAAATACAATAAATAAAATATTGTATTGAATAATAAGAAATTAATAAACCAAAATTGTTATAATAAAAAATTTAAAATTCTAATATATATATATATATATATAAAGTTGGAATATATTAAACATCATTTTTATCTTATTCCATCATTCTTGTTTTTTATATATATCATTTTTATGTTATTCCATATTTTTGTTAGTTTTATATATATAAATTTTTTTAATTAATAGTTTTTTATATTACAATTTTTTTATTTTTTTAATGGTTATAATAACTCTGAAAATTACTATTAATAAAAAAGATGAACAACAATATTTTATATATATAATTAGTATCAAAATAATAATAACTTAGTATTATAAACTATATAAATAAATTTAGTATTTTTTTATATTAATTAATTTATAAGTTGTTTAACGTTTATATTGATTATTTATAAATTGTAATGTTCATATTAAATATTTTATTATTTTTTTTAACGTTTAATTTTTTAAGAGCTTTGTATTTTTACAGTGTATAATTATATAGTTGGATTAATATATTCATCCAAGTCCCAATGATGAACCACACTTAGTGGTTCGAAACGGGTTGACCAGGAAAATTAAAATGTGATTTAGCCAAAAGATTCAGTAACATTATGAATCACAGGAATTTGCATTCTGACATCTTAAAAGACTTATAAAACAATTAATATTCTAAAATCATGAATTAATTGAATATGCTTCATTAATTCATATATATATATAGATGAAGATTTACTACTTAAATATTTATTTATTAATTTATAATATCAATATTGTATAATTATATATATATATATATATATATATATATTATGCATAATAAACAAAAAAAACTACATGATGATGATGTGCAAAAAAGTAACAATAGTGATATTACTACCATATGGCTCTTGTTATAATATTATTTAATTATTTTTTAAACAAAATTAAATCTAATTAAGAATCGACCCCAATTTTAAATAAAAACAATTTTCAATTAAAAAATTATATTCAATCTATTCAAAATTCAATTTGAACATGCAACCATAATTGACCCCGTATCTATTTATAAACATGACCTACATTTTCCTAACTTTTCATGGACTACATTTCGGCAACCTAAATGAAACAAACGTAACTTTGTTAGTCTTACATTTACAACCACCTAAATTAAACTTAAACTTACTTTGTGTGGCACATCAAATTCAACAAATGTACAACGCTCCCAACAAGCGTGCTCATAGACTCATTAAAGTTCATACACTCAAGGCATAATGTATTATTGATAATGAAGCTTACAAAGAGTTGGAATGATTTCCTTAGATGCCCAAACAAATTTAACAACTTGTAATAACAAAGGTTTTAAGAGCATCAAAGAAAAGGATAAAAAAGACTCTTGTGTTTTATTTTTTTTATATACATTGAAGCTCATAGACTTAAGGCACAAGCCACAACATATTATTGATAATGAAGTTGACAAAAAATAAGTCCTAATTTTAAAGAACACAACTAAAGCTAAAGTTAAAACCATTAGGGAAAACAAAGCAAAATCAAAACAAGAATCTAATCACAAAATAAGAGCTTCTATAAAAGCAGCATGAGTAGACCCCAAGAAAAAGAGCTCCACAATAACCTAAGTAAAGATACAAAATAATAGAAAAATAAAATAAAATAACAAGAGCCAAGGTATAGTGAGATTATTTCTTGAGCTTGGTTGAATATTAGGGGAGGGAGGCCAGTAGTTGTGTGGCCTCCCTACGTGGCCCAATTTAGACACCTTGCAGATCTAATTGGTTGTACGACACGCGTCACCCACCTGTCTCCACATGTTACCTTCCCGGACATGGATCCGAACTTCCGTTTTGGCATGAACTAGGGTTTTGTTGTTAGCGAATAGGGTGACCGTGTTTCATTCTCATTCATTTTTGTCCAGGCCTGAAAGTTGCTCGTTCTGCTCCACTAGTATTTGTCTATGAGCGACACCTGTAGTTGTGTGTGAGATGTTGGTTAATGGTGAGGTGAGGGAGGGTTTATCGGTTGTTATAGCGTCTTGTTCGGCTGTTGCGTTGTGTTGTTCAACTGGTACGGTGTGTTGTTCGGCTGTAGAGGTGGGGTGTGGGCGCAGTAAAGGGTTTTGACCCTTGGGTGGCATTGCGTTGTTGCAGGTTGTACATCGCCAAATGTGGTTGGGTTTTAGACGGACATTTGTTCATAGTCTCTCGTTCACTCGACCCTATTTGACCCGACATTGGACAACATAGTTGGCTCGCTGCAGCAAACGTTTGGAGCTTGGCGTCGTCATTCCCTGGCAGGATTCTTCATCTTGCCAACCATACCTGCAACCGTGTTTGTCAACACGTCTATTTTCTCGGTATTCACACCATTCATCTTCTTTGTGTTAATCTTTGGCTTTCTGTGCCTTCTATGGAGTATTTGTGGCTTAATTTGGAATTTATGTGGCTTAGTTTGAAAACCAAATTGGGGTTTATGCATTGGTTAGGTTTTTTGGTGGCTTGTGTTGCCTTCTGTGAATGTATGGAGTATGTGTGGCTTCTATTCATGGTTTCTATGACTTAATTGGTGGCTTTTGTGGCTTAGGTTAAAAAAAAAATTGGGGTTTTTGCATTGATTGGGTTTTTTGGTGGCTTGTTTCCCTTCTGTGATTGTTTGGAGTATATGTGGCTTCAGTTTGTGGCTTTTGTGGCTTAATTGGTGACTTTTGTGGCTTAGGTTGAAAAACAATTAGGTTTTTTGCAATGGTTGGGTTTTTCTGTGGCTTGCTTGCCTTCTATGAATGTACAAAGTATTTTTGGCTTCAATTCGTGGCTTCTGTGGCTTAGGTTGAAAAAAATGGGGTTTATGCACTGGTTGGCTTTTTTGGTTGCTTGTTTGCCTTCTGTGAATGTATGGAGTATCTGTGGCTTCAATTCATGTCTTTTGTGGCTTAGGTTGAAAAAACAATTGGGTTTTTGCACTAGTTGGGTTTTTCGGTGGCTTGTTTTCCTTCTGTGAATGTATGGAGTATATATGGCTTCAATTCGTGGCTTCTATGGTTTAGGTTGGAAAACAAATTGGGGCTTTTGCACTGGTTGGTTTTTTCGGTGGCTTGTTTTCCTTCTATGAATGTATGGAGTATCTATGGCTTAGGTTAATTTTTTTTGGGGGGTTTATACAATGGTTGGGTTTTTCGGTGGCTTGTTTGTCTTCTATGAATGTATGGAGTATTTGTGGCTTAATTGGTGGCTTATTTGGCTTAGGTTGAAAAGGAAAATGGGGTTTTTGCACTAGTTGGGTTTTTCAGTGGCTTGTTTTCCTTCTATGAATGTATGGAGTATTTGTGGCTTTAATTCATGGCTTTTGTGGTTTGGGTTAAGAAATAAGTTTGGGGTTTCTAACATGGGCAATCCAACTTCATTGTTGCTACTCCCTTAATGCATATCGACTCTCCTTAGATATCACACTTTTGAAATATACGCAATATGACCTTCAAATTACACTGCACGTTAATTAATCCAATCTAGCCTTCCTCCTTCAACGTTGTCGTATCATTCAAAACTGCTAAATTTATACAAATTCATTCAAAACTATTAATGTAGTCATAGATTCACCACGCCTTGACAATGTATGACATTATCTTTATAATAATATATGATCAGTATAAAAAATCACCTTGTTTAGTTTGAAAGTTTACCAATCATTTCAGCATGAATTCACATTGCTATAATGGCTACCTTCATCTCTCTTTAGACCTTGAGTATTTCTTATTCAGTCAGAACACGAGGGCATTATGTGGATACTTGATTTGCAACATTGTATTCTACAACTACAACTCTCATAATTGTAGTTTCTTTTGGGGTTATTGTAGCTTCTAGAGTTCTAATTTCGTTGTCTCATGGTGGAGTTGTAGCAATTGTGGCTTCTCCAAATGGGGTTGTAACACATTCT
Organism: Pinus tabuliformis; assembly: GCA_031772625.1. NCBI lineage: Eukaryota > Viridiplantae > Streptophyta > Pinopsida > Pinales > Pinaceae > Pinus > Pinus tabuliformis. The sequence goes on along the minus strand of CM062807.1, from coordinate 1,180,566,543 downwards.
AGTTTATACAACTCCATCAACCATGGTATTTTTGTGTGGTGGATAATTCCAATCATAATGTTTCTGAGTGGTGGATAACGTTTGTTATCACTATATTGCCCCTAGGATCATTGAGATTAAAATTCGAGTGACAAAAGAGATGTCGGAATTGACTTGGAGTATTTAAAGCTATCTCAAGTTCTAAAAAAGAATTGGATATGAAGTCCTTTGTTAAACCACATTGAATTTTTACAGTTTATTCAATATATTCATGTTGAGTTAGATATTGCCCCTAAGATCATTTCATTGGCCCCTAGGATCATTAAGATTATAATTATAGTGACAAATGAGATATCAGAATTTTCTTGGAGTACTTAAAGCCATCTCAAGTTCTGAGAAAGGATTGGATATGATGTCCTTTGTTAAACCACATTGAATTTTTACAGTTTATTCAATATATTCATGTTGAGTCAGATATTTCCCCTAGGATCGTTGAGATTAGAATTCAAGTGACAAAATAGATCTTGGAATTGATTTGGAGTACTTAAAGCCATCTCAAGTTCTGAGAAAGTATTGGATATGAAGTCCTTTGTTAAATCACATTGAATTTTTATAGTTTATTCAATATATTCATGTTAAGTTGGATATTTCAGAGGTTTGTTTAACATCACATTTTATCTATGATATGATACATTGACATAAGTGGTGAGCTCCAGTATTGCAGCAATGATGCTACAACTCCTGGGACTCCCTACTTTACTTTTATCAACCCGGTAGTTCGTAACAAACTTGGAAGCGACAGTGCTATATGCACAAGTGCCAGCTCTTACTACAGGTTGTCACTTGATCAGCTCGCACAAGTTCGCTAGGAGCGTAAACCAACTTCTATGAGTTCTTAGAAGAATATTTTAACTGCGGTGGATGAAAGCTAACTCAAAAGAGGCTAGTCTACTTGCAGAAAGAAAATGAAAGTTGAAAGGAAATGCAAACCCTAGTTTTACCGACTAACCCTACTTGTGCAAGAAAAGAGATGTACAATTACTGAAATGGATGCCATGGACTATTGCAGAGGTAAAATACATGTGTTTAAGCTACTTCTGAAGGAAAATATGGAAAAATCATCTTTTTGTATTTTTGAGCAATTTTATACAGAAATATTATGCATGTGTTTTAACTATTTTTTACTGTGCAGAGGTTTATTGGTGAAAGGAAATGGAGTGGGGGTTTGCAGGAGGTTAGCAAGGTGTGGAGATGACCTAAGAGGTCCCTAGCACCCATCTGGAGATTCACACCATGCTGAGATCTCGAAAAATCGCTCACGTTATCTTCTACAGGAGGCTGTAGGGGATCTACAGGAAATTCTATAGGAAGTTCTACAGGAACAGACCGTAAAGTGGTTTTTAGAGGATTGATGGTAGGAAAACAGTGGGGGAGTGGAAATGAAGGATGGATAAGGATGTTAAGAGGTGTAGGACCTGGTAAATTAAGCTAAGGAGGGATGAAGATGGTTGGATTAGTTCAAGGAGGAAGAAAGCAATGTTGCACAAAAATGTAGAAATTAGGGCAAGTTGGGAAAATGTGGTGAATGAAGGGAAGAAATCTTGAGTGAGGGACTGGAGCAGGTTATATGATGGAGGAAGGGTAGGTAGGAATGTATTACAGGTTTTCTGCACACTACCTTCCAAAACTGATCCAAACAAAGACTAAAAAAACAGAGATCTATCTATTTTGACCTAATCTGCCCTCAAAAACCAGAAATATGATGAATAGAAGTTTATAGACAGAAAATCATGCAAGAGATCTATGGAAACTAAGAAAGAACAAATCTAAACATGGAAACACAATTGATATCAACTTTTCCAACTCAAAATCTAACACTAGCAATTGCATTGGAAGGTAAAAACCATGTTTTTGTGGCAACAAGTGTACCTTGGTCTCAATTCATGATCCCAAGGAGGGATAAATGAGATCAAGGACTGCTTGGTAGTATTTTTGTGGATATTTTCTGTTACCAAACTGTCAAATCAACCTGAAGCATGAACAACTATCTTAATCATCAAAAACAACCTAAGTGATAAAGCAAGATTTTAACCTAAATAATAGAAATTATTTTATGAATGAAAGAAAAACACATAAAAGTACACAAAGTAGGGACTAGCACTTGGGTTGGGCCCAACCCCAAGAGCTACAGCCTCCTAAGAAATATCAGAGTTGGTGCAAAGCTGGATTCATCTTCATTGATCAAAAAATAATAGTTACATCCCAAAAACTGTCTACAAGAAGAAGCTCAAAAATGTGCTGATATAGGGCTGCACTAAAGTGCGAAAATAGACTAACAAAATGACTAAACTACCAAGGCTTGAAGCCTTCCTACTTATGCAAACGAGGACCCCCAACAATCCTCCTTAACTTTAGGAGCTTGGCTGCCCAAAACTACAGTTAATCAGCCACTTCACTAGACTTGCTCGGCTACCCCTTGAAATCATCTTTGGTGGGCTGTAGAACTCCGAGCTGATGGTGGAGAACTTGAGGAAGGGGTCATTTAGTGCAATAGACACCCCTCCTACAAATCCTCAGCCTTGTTTCCTCATATTTGGCTGCCAATCTACTCATAAATGCCTGATCTTGGTCCAAAAATGTCCAAAAATATGCAATAAGCACGTATTAGACCTTGTGGTAAAGTGACTATTCCCATTCACACAATTAACATAAATATATTCAAAAGCATGCATAAAACTATGGAGAATGGTGGATTAAATGAGAATAATAGGAAAAATGAGCCCATATAGTTACCCATTTCCGGGGCTCATCATCACCCCCTGCTGAATGTGTTGCTCATCCTCTGAGCAACTAATCCAGTTCATCATCTTTGATTGCTTTGACTGCCTCTCTGACATCCCAGGCCTCTGAGGTGATGTCCTCTTCCCTATCATGAAATCCTGCCTTTCTGTCTACCTCCTCCCATTGTCTTTGCTCCTCTTCTTCCTTGACCCCTTCTAACAGCCCTAGCAGTAGTGGAGGGCTGAACTTAAGGCCAATCCAATTGGCTTTCAAGTTTTGCATTGATTGTTTGTATAGGGGTACTCTTCTCATAGCCTCCCTCATTCTAGTTGGGGAGTGGTATTCTCTTATTTTCAGACTATGGGACAAGGTGTTCCATCTCCTTGTGCAAGCATGAATGCAATTACCACCAAATAGTGTTTCCATGTCCTCAAAGTGAGCAATGGCTAAGCCTACCTTTCAACATAGTCATGTATGATGTGAGCGTTGTTTGAAAGGTACCGATGGGAATATATAAGGGTTGAGGGATCTTCTGGTTCTGCCCTGATCATAAGTGGCTCATTTAGTTCCCTGGCCATAATCTTCTGAATCTCTACTCCCCTCTTTTCCCCATGGCTTAACCAATAAGCCATGGCCATAAGTTGCAGATATCCTAATACAGTGTTTGGGTCCCATAGATTCATGTTAGGAAGCGCCAAGTTATGTTAATAGAATTCTGCTAACTTGGCCTTATCTTCAACTGAGCTACTATCACACAATTGCAGAAATTGATTGTAATTCTGAAATTGAGTGGTGCCCCTTTGGGCTAATGTGTTAATTTGAAATTGCAACCATTGTTCTTTAAGATATAATGCATAAGATTTAGCAGGTTGCCTACATTGTAAGGCTTCTATTGCCCAACTGGCCATGCAGGCCAATTGGGCTTCTTTTTCTTGCAACTGCTGTTTTAAAACTTGTATTTCTTTTGCTGCCTGAGATTCCTGTTCTTGCAGCAGTTTTGTTAGCATCTCCACATTGGCTTGTAGCTCTCCCTCTTTCTGTTGTTTCTCAATTGTTTCCTTGTCTGCTGGAGGTCCTTCTTGCTGTTGTTGCCCTCCCAAAATGGACAACCTATCTTCCTTGTGGACTTCCTGTAGCTGCAACTGCTTTTTCAGCAGCTCATTCTCCTCCTATAGCTGGGCTCTTTTGCAGCTTTCTACGTGCCTCACCATGGCCAATTCTCCCCTTAATTCTTTTAACTTATCCTCCATGTGGCCTATGTCCTCAACTCCCTTAGATTTGGCAATTTGCATCCATGTATGTGTTCTGATCCTCTCTTTCTCTAATTCGAAAAATAATGGTACAACAAATTTCTGTGGGATGATTTTCCCACCCTCTAACAGATTGTAATATGAGCCCAAATCATGTTGAGGGGTAGGCTCAGGTATTTCTTCAGCCTTGCTCTTTCCTTGTGACTGTTTAGCTGCCTTCTCCTCCAATTTCTCAGTCTCTTTTAACTTGGCTAGAGTTTCCTGTAGAGATGTTTCAGCGTCTTGTAGAACTGCCTTTGAGTCTATTAACTTAATTCTCTCTTTCCATGTGGAGGTTTTTGGGCTTCCTCTTTCATAGGTGATAGATATCCTAGAAGGAGACTCTTCCTTCTTTTTAGTGGGTGTGTCCTCAATGATAATTGGTTCCTTGGATGGTGGTTGAGGTTTGCCCACTTTGATCCTTGTGCTTTTTCTGGCTTTAAAGTACATGGAGGTCTGCCTTTTTCTTTTTCCTTTTTGTTTTGTAGGTGTGCTTAATGCAGCAAGCACAGCTACTGCCTCCCTTGCCAACATTTCAAGGGATTTCTCTTTCTGCTGTTCTTTTTCTTCACTTCTTGTAGAAATCTCTATGCCCCCTGTTTCTGCTTGTGTCCCTAATATCTCAGGGTGTGTCTCTTCTTTCTCTTGCTGGGTGCCTGCCTTGGCTGTGGCAGCCTTCTTTTGGGCTTTCTTGGCCTTTTTCTTTCCAATTTTTGTCCTTTTTCCCTTCTCTGTTTTTGTTGTTTTCTCCTTTTCTGTCTTAGTTTCAGCAGGCTTGCCAAATTCCTCTTTTTCCTTCTGTTCTTCCTTTGTTTTTCCCTCTGCTTAGGTGTCCTGTACTCCCTCATCAATGTTCTTCTCAATTTCTTCAGTTTGGTCCCCCTCATCACTGCTGGATGGGCTGTTGTTTTCAGCTAAAGTTCTGATGTTATCATCCCAAGACATATTTCTAAAGATTTCCCAAGCTATGGGGATAGTATAGGTGTGTAAAGCATCTTCCACCAATAGTTTGATGAGTCCATGGTGGGCTAACTAATCTGGGACTCCTGCATTTAGCTTGGTACCACATTTAATTAAAGACTGAAGGAGGAAATATGGAATGTTCAGTTTCTTAGCTAGTGGGAAGTCCATCCCATACCTCAATTCATGTAGTAGCCATAAATGATGCTAAACCTCCCTTCACATGTGATATACTTCATTATTTGATAACTGACTTCACTCCAGAGAGGAGGCAAGCTTGTCCTCCTGACCCCGTTTTTGTCTTCTACAAGATGCTCCTCAGGCAGAAAAAATGTTTTCTTAGCCACTTGTCCCAATGACTTCTCCTCTTTGCTCCAAGGGAGCCCCAATGGTAAACTGGTAATTCTACTGATGAAATCAGGGGTAAGTTCTAGGGTCAAACCCCTAAAACTAACTGTGTTATGTGTCTTCAAATGTGGTCTCAGGGATATCAAAAACTCTTCAGTCACCTCCTCATCATAACCCTGAATTCTGTCAAAGAAGGATATCCAATTTGCCCTGGTGAAAAGGTCCACCACCTTAGGGTGCTCATATAATTTGCTAGAGTTTAAGGGTTCTTTCCTCATGAATCCTCCTGGCATGGTGTTGAGTTTGTGTTTTAACCGGCAAAGAAAATGCTCAGGTGGGAAAAAATCAATCACTGAAACAGAGGATAGCTGAATTCGGTTTTTTTCTAATCCCAAGAAGGAATTTCTCGTGCTCCTTACAATATCAAATGGAAATAATTCCCCTGTTTTAAAACTGCTGTCACCCAGAATTTGACTATCTGTTTATGAAGAGATTTTTTTTTTACAGAACAGAGCATGAGGACACAGATTCTTTTCTCAGCACATAGATAGATATGTAAATTCAGTTTTTTCACACACACACAGGTTGGCCTCTACTACTGCATGTATCTTCCTTATAGGAGAAAAAATGATGAGGAGATCTCGGATGTAGAGGAAAAAACTGGGTAAACTCAGTGAAATATGCAGGCAGACTTTCACTTTTTTCTCAATGCACAGGTAGACTTTTACTCTTGTTTTTCAATCTCATGCCATGTTCAATTCACCACCTTACACAAACAAATCATGCACAGAGAAGTTTTCCCGAGCCTACCTCGTTTGGAGCTTGAAATTCGATGAAAGTTTCGAGTTTTCTTTCTGTAGAGCTGTTCTCTGCTTTTCCTATAGAACCCTTCCTGTAGAAGTCACCCGGCTCCTGTAGAATGACACTGTGCCTCCAGTAGAATCCGATAGGCGGGAAATTTTCAAAAAACAGGCAGAAATCTGGCAGAGGATGACTGGTTAGCTGCTCTGGGAGTGGTAGATGCGTACTCCAGTCAAAAATGTTGTGAGTGCAGAATGAACAAAGGGTGGTGAATTTCTTAACTGAGCTGTTTTTTATCTGCGGGCGTGATTTGTGGTGAGGTGATGAGGTGGCCAGACCAGACCGTTCATCCTACGTCACGGGCATAATGTATCTGCATGCCGTCTGACCACCATCACCTCCCTTACTCCCGTTATCCACCGCCACCACTACCAGTCCCGAATATTTCATCTTAAATGGACATTCCACATGTGCTGGCTACGTATCTTATTAGTAGTTTTGAATTTAACGGGGCTCGTTTGGATTCCACGAGGACGTGTAACTGACCGAGGGTGGCCAGTTAACCGGCCACTGATTCCATTCAAACCGAACCATTCCCATAGTCACGCAGCCTTGAAATATGATTCATGTAATTGCATAATAGGTTTAGGCACTTACCTGTGCAATCGCGGCTGTGTTATGCACATTTCGGATTCTGGAAGCCATTTCTTCATTGCTTTGGTTGCTTTCATTCTGCATGCTCGACCTCGGATTTTTGTTGATGTTTACACGTTCCAACATAGCTCATGCATGTTTCATAGGCTATACTTTGCTATCCCTGGCTCTGTAGTATGTTTTTCAGGGGGATCAGCTGCTACAGGAATCCTGTAGGATTTCCTGTAGTTGCTTCTCCTTTTGATATTCAAGCTAAAATGAGTAGGGCTACAACTGCTGATGAGGGTCTCGGCTAACAAGTAATCTCAGCTAGAGGGTATCAGGTATGGTGACTAAAAAATTGTTGTTCTGATTTGTCATTAAAATTTTGTTTGCAGCATGAAAAACAGGATTTTTGTGTGTGACTGTGCAGGGACATGAAAACGAGTGGAATGGAGGTGTACAGAGATGGAAAAAGGTGACATATGGTGAGGGATGAAGGCAGGGAGGTTCATAGGCATCATAGACAGATCTCAAACCCTCGGGTCCTCTTCTGAGATCGATTTTGGCTTGTCTGTAGTTTCTACAGGATCCTCCTGTAGAAGATATAGAGCTTCCTATAGGATATGGAATTTCGGACCAAATGAGACCAGATCTTGGGAAAGGGTAACGATGATGGAGAAATGTGTTGTGGGGGATGTATGCATCTTGGTCATGTCCTCAGTCTTTGTCTTGCGCGATCTTCCCAAAACCTGCAATGACCTTCCTGCAACCTGTAATTTATTCAACATAAACTAGGTTTATTTTTCTTTTTCTTTTTTTTCTTTTTTCTTTTTTCTCTTTTTTTTTGTCTGAGACAACTGGGGCCCCTCTAGGAGGTTTTCACCCTCACTGCCTACTCTGGGTTCTTCCAAGAGGTTTTCACCCAAGGATCTTTCATTCTTTATTCTTTTTTTTCTGTGTTTTTTTCGTTTTTTCCTTTTTCTTTTTTTTTTCTTTTTTTTTTCTTCTTCATGATATAGGTAGAGTGGAGACAGGGACCTGCTCCATTACCAATACTAATTTAATAAGAGTCTCAATGAACTCCTGCTTGGAAAGGGGCTTCTTGTAGATTTTTAATCTATGCCCATTGACGAGCATGGGGATGGCTTCTTCATCAATGGTCTGAATAAGAACTGAACCATTATCATTACATGTTTCCACTATATATGGTCCCAGCCATCTTGTCCTCAGCTTTCCCTTGAAATCCTTGTACCTTGAATCATATAATAGCGCCCAATCCCCTGGCTGAAATTGCTTTTCTTTGAGGTGTCGGTCATGCCATATCTTTCTCTGAAGTTGGATTACCTCTGAGTGGAGAAGGGCCTGCATTCTCTGTTCATCTAATCCATTCAGCTGAAGCAATCTTTCCTGTTGTGCATGGCTGAGATCTAGGTCCAGCTGGGCTGCCAACCTCAATGTGTTATATTCAAATTCTATGGACAGCAAAGCTTTCTTCCCATAGACCAACTTATAAGGTGTGAAACCTGTTGTAGTTTTCCAAGTAGTTTTATAGGCCCGGGTGGCCTCAACCAAGCGATCTGCCCAATTTTTTCTGATCCTGCTCACTACCTTAGTCAAAATCCCTTCCAAATCTCTGTTAGTAACTTCCACCTGTCCATTTGCTTGCGAAAGATAAGGGGTGGAAGTTATGTGCTTAATATTATGATAAATGAGCAGGTCTTCAATCAAGTTAGAGGTGAACTGACTTCCTTGATCTGTGACTAATTCACTTGGGTAGCCAAAATTGTAGAAGATATTTTCCCTCAAAAACTCAGCTACCTTTTCTTCTATTGCTGCTTTGATTTCCTTTTTTTCTACCCACTTTGTCAGGTAATCTGTGCACACAATGATGTAGGACCTCTGTTTTGAAGGAGGGTTGATAGGACCCACAAAGTCTATGCCCCACTTCTCAAATGGCTTGAAAGTCATCTGAGGCTGCAAGGGCATCTCATCCTTTGGAGTAGGTTTCCCCATCCTTTGACATTTGTCACATTGGCTGATGTATCTCCTGACATCTTGATGAAGAGTGGGCCAATAGTATCCTGCCTGTAGAATTTTGAAGGTGGTTCTCTTTGCTGCAAAGTGGCCTCCACAGGGCCCATCATGACAGGTTAGGAGGATGTCAAAAAATTTCTCCTCCTTGACACACCACCTCAAAATCTGATCTAGGCCAAGCTTAAAAAGATTGCCCCCAATCCAAGTGAATGGGGCACTTTTCCTCACGATCTTACTCTTCTCTTTTGAGGATAGGTATGGCGAAAACTGTGCTGAAACCAAATAATTTGCTATATCAGCAAACCATGGAGAGAGTAATGAAATAGCAAACAGGAGTCCATCTAGAATTTGATCATCCACCATCCCTCCTTCACCTACAGGCAAATCTAATCTAGACAGAAAATCAACAACAACATTTTCCTTACCTAGCTTATCAACAATGGTCAAATCAAATTGCTACAATAAAAGTAACCATCTAATGATTTGAGCATTTACATCAGGTTTGTTCATCAAATACCTAACTGCAGCATGATCATTATGCACAAATGTTTGATAGCCAGTGATGTAGTGTCTGAAATTGTTTAGGGAATGGACTACAGCCAGGAGCTTTTTCTCGGTTATAGTATAGTTTAACTCTGCCTTGGACAGGTTTTTACTAATAAAATATATGGCATACAGTAGCTTCTCCTCAACTTGTCCTAAGGCTGCTCCTATGGCTTTGTTTGAGGCATCTGTGTGAAAGTGGAAAGGTAGGGCCCAGTTTGGACCTCTCAAGATTGGGGTAGTTATCAGCTTACCTTTCAAAGCATCCAGAGCCTCTTGACAGTTGTCAGTCCATATGAGCTCAACATCTTTTCCAAAAAGGCCAAACAATGGAGAGGCTAGCTTACTGAAATATTTAATGAATCTTATATAATATCCTGCTAAGCCTAGAAAACTCTGAACATCTCTTACCTTTTGAGGAGGTGGGACCCTTTGGATGATAGCAATCTTGTTGGGATCCACCTGTAAATCTTGCTGAGAAATTGTATGACCTAGCATGGTCCCTTCAGTCATTAGGAATTCACATTTATCAGGATTGAGGGACAGGTTCATCTCAATACACTTGGCTAAAACTTTCCTCAGGTTAGTTAGAGCTTCTTGAAAGTTAGAACCATAAGGGGTAAATTCATCCATATAGATTTCCACTGAATCATGAACCAGCTCAGCGAATATACTCAGTACTTCTCTCTGGAAAGTGGCAGGAGCGTTGCATAACCCAAAGGGAAGGACCCAGTAGGCAAAGGTACCCCATGGACAAGTGAAAGTGGTCTTATCTTGGTCTTCCGGGCTGATTTGGATCTGATTGTACCTGCTAAACCCATCTAGGAAGGAAAATAACTTCTTCCCTGCCAGGCCATCTAACACTTGATCTATGAAAGGCAAAGGGTAATGGTCCTTCTTGGTGGCTTTGTTAAGTTCTTGATAATCTACACAGATTCTCCACTTCCCTTTTTTCTTGGGCACAAGCACCAAAGGAGAAACACACTCGTTGTCAGAGATAGGGTAGATGAATCCTGCATCCAGCAGCTTTTGCAGTTCTTCTTTGACAATGTCCTTGAGGGCTGGATTCATCCTCCTTTGAGGTTTCCTGACTGGTTTACAATCCTCTTTAATGTAGATGTGATGGGTACAGACTGAAGGATGGACTCCTTTCATCTCCTTATAGCTCCAAGCAAAAGCATCCAAATGGTTGTTCAACAAGCTACACAACTCTTTCTCCTGAGAGGTGGATAGGGATGAGTTGACCTTCAAGGTTCTTTCAGGGCCAAATTCCACATTCTTAACTCGGAGAGAGGTCGAATCAGCGACACAAAGATCAAATAAAGCACTGGCTTGGGTTTCTTCCACCAACTCTTCTAATGGCAGCACACTGGGGGTGGATTTTGAATCAAATACTCAATAAGATCATCCTCGGTTTGGGACCTCCCCTAGTGGCTTCCACTGTGCACAATGGGTCAGAGTAAACATCACCCTCATCTTCCTCCTCCAACCAGAGAGGTAAGTCATGTTTGAGTAGAGTTTGGGCAGGAGGATATAGGACTAGTTGTTTGGACATATGCCCATTCTTGATGGTCATGCTCCCAACTCGACAACTAATGTAAGCATCTGCAGTAGCTAACCAAGGCCTTCCCAAGATGAGGGGATACCCAGTGAGTTTTGCCTTTGGCTGAAGGACCAAGAAGTCAGCAGGGTACTCCCAGGAATTAATAGAGACCATGACATCTTCCACAATCCCCTCAGGAGTCATAGTGGAGTGGTCTGCCAACTGCAGTACTGTTGAGGTCTTTCCTAGGGAATTCTGAAGGTTGAGTTTGAGCATAGTGTCCCTGGTCATTACGTTAATGGTAGCCCCTAGATCAATCAAAGTGTGGGGGATTATGGTGCCATTTATGTGGACATCGACTACAAGACTCCCAGGGTCCAGATATTTTGGACAGATTATCTGTCCCAACATCAATTCAGACAGTGTCCTATGACATTGATAGTTGGGGCATCTCTCTTGCGCCTGCCTGGGTGCTTGAAACACTTCTCTTTGATCAACTTATTGTAGATTGGTACATCTTTTATGGCCTAGAGAAGTGGTATTTTCACACATAACTGTTTAAGTTCTCCCAGAAGTTCAGTTTCTTCTGGGTTTGGTTACATGGTTCCAATTAGTCTCTCAGGGAAGGGTGGAATGGCTTTGGGTTCACTTTCTTGTTTCTCTTCCTCGTCCTACTTAGGAGGAGGTTGGCTATCTAGGAGGACCTTCCCAGATCGTAGGTTGATCTCCTGAATCTCCACATCATAGGTAGGGCATGTGGCTTCTCCAGTATATACCTGCTAGGCCTGTCTGTTATTGGGGTTCAGGTTCGGTTGAGTAGGTATCTGGGGTTGTCTTGGAGGAGCAGAGGGTAATGGTTATGGTTGAGCAGGTGGTGGAGGCAAAAAAGGGGGAGGAGAATTGTATTGGGGCCTCCACCCCTGATGAGGTGCATTCCACTGAGGTTGTGGCTGAGTGTGAGAATGAAACGAGTGAGCAGCTGGTTGATTATGGTATTGAGGAGGATATGACCAAGGAGGGGGTGTGGACTAGGAAGGATGAGCAGGGGGACCCCAAGAAGGCATGGAAGTGGCTTGATTGGGGTTGTAATAAGTCTAGGATGTGCCTTGCATTCCCTGCTACTAAGGTCTGGGTCCATGTGGCCTCCTTTGGTTCATGAAGTAGAGTGGTTTAGTGGCTCCTTCAGCCCCTTGGTACATAGCTTTAAATCCAGGCAAGGAAGGGCACTGATTTGTAGGATGATCTTCTTCACAGACAAAACACACTTCTACAGAGTGTAATGGAAATTCGTTCCTAGGATGCTTTCTGGTGCACCTGGGACAAAAGATGGCCAAAGCCCTCCCGGCTTCCTCTTGCTTCTTTTGGACTCGCAAGGTATCCATTTGCATGGCAATGGCCCATCTCATCTCGCTCTTGAAATTTTCCATCTGATTTTCAAACTCGTTTTTAAGGAATGAACTAGATAAGGGGGTACTGGCTAAGAGTTGACTTCCCCTACCTCTCTTTCTGGTTGCCCTAGAATGGTTTCTAAATACAGTCTTTATGTCATCATAAGGTAGCTGGTAGATGTCTCCCCCGACCAGCAAATGGAGGGTATCTAGAAGGTCTTCAGGGACTCCTCTGAGTAGAACCAACTTCAGAGATTCGGGGTCAAGTGTGCACCTGACCCTTTTATAACTGAGTTGAAACCTCTCTTCATAGTCTTCTAAAGATTCATCACTTCCCATGGTCATTCGAAAGATTTCTTCTTTTGTATCCTTTGACCTACAGTAGTCCCGGTATTTGTTGTTAAAGGCTTGCTGCATTTGAGCCCAAGTTGTGATACTGTTTCCAGGTAGCCCCATGAACCAGCGAAGTGCTGCATCCTTGAGGGTAGAAGGAAAGAGTTTCAACTTTTGCTCATCTTCCACATAGTCATAAGTTCGACAAAGGACAACAAACTCAAACAAGAAGGTATCAGGGTCTTCAGTAGTCAATCCATGGAAGTGAGGTAAGACTGAGGCACTGATGTTTTTCACTTTTGTGTCCCCACTGGTCTCTCAGATGGGGAAGGTACCTTCTCCTCTCTCCCCATTTCCTCTACCGTTTTTGTTTTCAACCATGGTCTCAGGAGGAATGGTTTCTTGCTCTTCTTCTGTTATAGGTTCTTTGTATATCTCTGGGGGTTCACCTATAGGTTCTTCGGGATCAATGCCACCAAAGAAGAGAGAAGGGTGACTCAGTGATGTGGTGGGGGTGTTGGATAGGAATTTTCCTGAATTGTCTCTGTTCCTACGAGGTATGAAATGAAATCTCTTTTTTGGGTGATTTTTGCTTGTACCTACAAAAACTTAAATAGATTGAACTGCAACTAACTAAAATCTATCTTGCTGACATGAAAATGCAGAACTGAAATGAAAGAAGGAAAGGACTAATATATTTTGCTGAAATGAAGTTGCAGAACTAAAATGAAAGCAGGAAATGCTAATCTACGCTTGCTGAAATGAAATTGCGGAATTGAAATGAAAGCAGGAAAAGTCTAATCTACGCTTGCTGAAATGAACTTGTGGAATGGAAATGAAAGCAGGAAATGTCTAATCTACGCTTGCTGAATTGAAAGGAAACAACTACTCTACTCTTGCTGAAATAAACTACTTAGCAGAATGTTGGCAGTAGAAAACAGAAGAAAAACAATGATCACAAAATACTCTGACGCTTCCCCGGCAACAGTGCCAAAAAGATGGTGAGCTCCAATATTGCAACAATTATGCTGCAACTCCTGAGACTCCCTACTTTACTTTTATCAACCCGGTAGTTCGTAACAAACTTGGAAGCGACGGTGCTATATGCACAAGTACTAGCTCTTACTGTAGGCTGTCATGTGATCAGTTGGCACAAGTTCACTAGGAGCTTAAGCCAACTTCTATGAGTTCTTAGAAAAAGCTTTTAACTATGATGGATGAAATCTAACTCAAAAGAGGCTAGTCTACTTGCAGAAAGAAAATGAAAGCTGAAAGGAAATGCAAATCCTAGCAAACCCTAGTTTTACCGACTAACCCTACTTGTGCAAGAAAAGAGATGTACAACTACTGAAATGGATGCCATGGACTATTGCAGAGGTAAAATACATGTGTTTAAGCTACTTCTGAAGGAAAATATGGAAAAATCATCTTTTTGTATTTTTGATCAATTTTATACAGAATTATTATGCATGTGTTTTAACTATTTTTTACTGTGCAGAGGTTTATTGGCGAAAGGAAATGGAGTGGGGGTTTGCAGGAGGTTGGGAAGGTGTGGAGAGGACCTAAGGGGTCCATAGCACCCTTCTGGAGATTTCCACCATGCTCAGATCTCGAAAATCACTCACGTTATCTTCTACAGGAGGTTGCAGGGGATCTACAGGAAATTCTACAGGAAGTTCTACAGGAACAGGCCGAAAGTGGTTTTAGAGGATTGATGGTAGGAAAAAGGTGGGGAAGTGGAAATGAAGGATAGATAAGTATGTTAAGAGGTGTAGGAACTGGTAAATGAAGCTAAGGAGTGATGAAGATGGTTGGATTTGTTCAAGGAGGAAGAAAGCAATGTTGCACAAAAATGTAGAAATTAGGGCAAGTTGGGAAAATGTGGCGAATGAAGGGAAGAAATCTTGAGTGAGGGAATGGAGCAGGTTGTATGATGGAGGAAGGGTAGGTAGGAATGTATTACAGGTGTTCTGCACACTACTTTCCAAAACTGATCCAAACAAAGACTAAAAAAAATAGAGATCTATCTATTTTGACCTAATCTGCCCTTAAAAACCAGAAATATGATGAATAGAAGTTTATAGACAGAAAATCATGCAAGAGAGCTATGGAAACTAAGCAAGAACATATCTAAACATGGAAACACAATTGATATCAACTTTTCCAACTCAAAATCTAACACTAGCAATTGCATTGGAAAGCAAAAACAGTGTTTTTGTGGCAACAAGTGTACCTTGGTCTCAATTCATGATCCCAAGGAGGGAGAAATGAGATCAAGGACTGCTTGGTAGCCTTATTTGTGGATCGTTTCTGTTACCAAACTGTCAAATCACTCTAAAGCATGAACAACTATCTTAATCATAAAAAACAACTTAAGTGATAAAGCAAGATTTTAACCTAAATAACAGAAATTATTCTATGAATGCAAGAAAAACACATAAAAGTACACAAAGGAGGGATTGGCACTTAGGTTGGGCCCAAACCTAAGAGCTACAACCTCCTAAGAAAGATCAGAGCTGGTGCAAAGCTGGATTCATCTTCATTGATCAAAAAATAATAGTTACATCCCAAAAACTGTCTACAAGGAGAAGCTCGAAAATGTGCTGATACAGGGCTGCACTAAAGTGCGAAAATAGACTAACAAAATGACTAAACTACCAAGGCTTGAAGCCTTCCTACTTATGCAAATGAGGACCCCCAACAATGCTCCTTAACCTTAGGAGCTTGGCTACCCAAAACTGCAGTTAATCAGCCACTTCACTAGACCTGCTTGGCTGCCCCTTGAAATCATCTTTGGTGGGCCGTCGAACTCCAAGCTGATGGTGGAGAACTCGAGGAAGGGGTCATTTAGTGTAGTAGACACCCCTCCTACAAATCCTCAACCTTGTTTCCTCGTATTTGGCTGCCAATCTACTCATAAAAGCCTGATCTTGGTCCAAAAATGTCCAAAAATCTGCAATAAGCACGTATTAGACCTTGTGGTAAAGTGATTATTCCCATTCACATAATTAACATAAATATATTCAAAAGCATGCATAAAACTATGGAGAATGCTGGATTAAATGAGAATAATAGGCAAAATGAGCCCATATAGTTACCCATTTCCAGGGCTCATCAATAAGGATCACAGTATTTTGGGCATTATGTGTTACCTTCGATTAGTCTTAGTTTTATATGGAAGTTATTTTGGAGACTAAGACTAGAGGAATGATTTCATGTACCTTTGTCCACTTGTAAGACATTCATAACTATACTGAAAGCTGCAACATATGGTTATCTGAATCTCTTGAACAATTTTTTTAGCTTTTGCATGTTTTTGGTTTTTGTGAATGGTTATGCTTCATATAAGATCGATGTTTTATGCTTGAATGTTTATTTTCCATGTTTCCTTTGGGATCATGGAGATTAGAATTTGATCGATAAAAGAGATCTCTGAATTGATTTGGGTACATTAGGCAATCTCAATGTTAGTAGAAAAGATTGTATTTTGGCTCTTTTATTAAGCCATTTTGAATATTTACAATTTTTTCTACATTTTCATGTTAAGTTGATGTTTCAAAAATTTGATATCATATCACATTTAATGTTTGATATTATATATTGGCACAAAGATCATGGTATCTTAGGACTCATATGCTTCTTCTAATTAGTCTTAATTCATAAGAAGAATGACTTTGTGCACTTTATTCACTCTTAAGACATTCTCAAAGATACCAAAAATCTGATATGGTGATTTCTAATCTCTTGAACAAAGTTTTGATTTCTTCTTATTTTGGGTTTTAGTGAATTTCATAGTTATCCAAATACATGTTGGAACTTACATTGCAGCAGACCAAAAATGGATGGTAACTTCATCCACATTGAAATTTGGTTACAAACAAAAAATTCATGCCACCCCTATGCTTGATGGCCTCCATTTTCTGAATTTCCCAAACTTGTTGAAGTGCCCGCCTGAGCCACGTTTCTACCATATGTTGGAGTCTAGTTTACTCCTTGTAACCATGGAGGGATTGAATAGTCGTATTGTCCACTTGTGCTACTAACCCAAACACTAATTGGAGGTGGCCTATAATACATAGGATTTACCCCTGCACTGGTAGGTGTATAGGGGGTGGGTATAACCCCTGACTGATATGGGGGACTTGGATGTTAATTAGGTCTTGGTATGATGGTGTATGATCTGCAATGTGGTCCAAAGTGTTGGAAATCATCATGTTTGCCTCCAACTGATTTGCACCATACTCTTCCTTGTCTGTCACCCTTTCTTTTTCCAACACTTGTTGAGCCTTTCTTGCCTCCCTCTCTTGCCTTGCCAACTATTTTTTATGTTCCTTCTCTTCCCTTGTCTTTTATCTTTCAAGCCTTTCCTTTGCCTGAGTTACTGTTGCTGCAATCCTTGAATCTCTCTTTTCCTTGGCCAACTCCTTTCTCTATTTAGATTCTTGAATTTCAATTTTTCTATGCTCAGACTTGAACATTAGGTTCATATATTCTTCATAGTTGAGTAACTGTGAACTCCTCTCTAACCAAAGATAGTTTGTTGTTGAATGCGTTCATGAGTCCTTCACTCTCTCTACTGGTAGCTTTAGGAACCTACCAAGTGTTGTTTGGTTCATTGTCACATTCTCCTGATGGCTTGACACTTGCCTTTCAACCTCAGGGGAACCTGATTGAAATCCATTGTTGTCCTCATTTGGTACTTCATTCTGAATAGACTCTTCTTCCAGTGATCTATTGTCCACAAAGTAATGAGCAAGTTCAGTTCTCAACTCTGTTGGTTGAGAATGCTTTTCCATGCTTTCATCATTGGTGGATGGCACATTATGTTTGTTGTTATTCATCATGGCCTCTGCCAACCATGATGGTGGGGTTACTTGGGTTAGCATGCTCAATTTGTCATTTTTTATTCTTATTACATTCTCATTTTAAACCACATTTGCATTGTCATTTTCATGACCAACTGCCTCATTTGGAATATCACATGCATAATTAGTAGGTGTTTCAGTGGGTGTGGTAGCCTCCATGTTATTGAAAATTGTTTCATTACTGAATTGTGTCTCACATACATGTTCATCATCATAGAAGTTCCCTTAAGAAAGGGATATCATACCTTCAGCAGTAGCATCTTCTTGCCAATCCACATCTTCTTGAGCATCAACCTGGTCATGTAATTCCTCTTCTTCTTGACCTTCCACAACAAATGCATGGTTGCAACTAGTATCATTAATAAGAGAATCAACATGCAGTGGCCAAATTCCAATCCTCTTAAATCCAACCTTGATATTATAAGGAGTTAGAGCCCTTTTAAATGTTTTACTTGCAAGCTCAGCTAACTCAAATATTTTTACCTCGACCCCTGGATTCTTTGCCATCCATGAAGCTCGCTATGCCCTGAAATAGTTCTTGAAAGGCCTAAACACGTTGACATCAAGAGGTTGCAATCTGGGAGTGGTATGAGTTGGCAGTGTTAATAGGTCAATGCCCAAATGGTTGACCTCCTCGATTGTCGGCACAACCATGTGGCTTCCATGGCCATCTAAAATTAGTAGGTGTCTCTTTTAAGGTGAGACACCAACTATCATATATGTAGCAAAGTGAAAAAGCCAATTTAGGAAGAGTTCATTTGTCATCCATGCATGGGGATGTGCAACCATGCATGCACCTGGTTGACAACTATGTATATAGTTTTTAAGTTGTTTTTTTTCCTTTGAATAAATAAAACCCTGGGATTGAAGAACCATTCAAATTGAAACAAAAAAGTATAGTGATTGACTCCCTTATCATAGGCATAATTTTTGGCACATTTATGCTCCATCTCTTGGAAATTACCCGCATTCCACAATTCCTTCCAATCTGTAAGCCTCTTTTGTCACAGTTCCATATATGGTTTGGGGTGTTAGCTCTGCTATAATCCAACAATTCGAGGATCAAATACAGGCTTGATCGGGTCGTTTACGCTCAAAAGGGATGTGCATCAGCTGTTCTTCTCCTACTCCTTCACTCCGTTCGCATTTTCATAAACCCTGCTACCTCCATTTTTGCTCTATAACTCTGTGAAAATCCATGATCTTTCAGCCCCTAGGCGCTAAGTATCAAACCCATATAACCGCGATAACATGACCGCGTGCCTTCTCCAACTGTTTCTCACCGAATAACCCTCCGCCGTAATCGCAGCCGTCGATCGCATATTGCCCGATCCAACGGTCCCCTCCGCGAGTAGCCTGCACAGCTGCTTCCGCATCATCCGATCCACTCCGCCGTGATTGGACGGCGTTCACACCTCTAGATCCCGCGAGCTACCCACTCGTTAACCCGTGGGGAAAGTGGTTTTGGCCCCGTCGCATCCGCCACGTGTCGCGCAATGATTGTGATCGCGTAGCCGTGTATGTTTACCGCTTCCCTCCCATAAGTGGTGCCGGGAATACCGCCCACCGCTCAAACCATTTTCCCCAGCCGTTAAACCCCCGCGCAGCTTCCGCCCCCGATCACTGTTGGATCTTCCCTTGTTTAATCCAACGGCCCTCGTCCATCTCAATCCCATATCTCCCCGTACCTTCTACAAAACGATCCCTACCATCGATCACTGCGACCCAACAGTTGATGTTCGTCCTCCGCCCACTCGTACATCCTCCATGAAGTCAACACACCCTGGTCATGTCGTGCACCTGAAGGACGACAGTGATCATCTACCAAGTACCTGGTGCATTTCCTCTCCAACAACCGCATTCAAGAAACAGAGTGGTCGAAGAACGAGAAGGACCAGCCTCGAGCAGTTAAATGCATTCAATGGTTATGGAGTTTCATCCATATTTCACACTACCTGCTCAGAGAAGGACCACTGAGTAGCAGAAAGGGTCAATTGGTTCATTAAAACACGCAGATCATAGCAGAGGCCCATTTTAGATAGTTAATGTGGTTGGTGGTCCATTATGACCCCTCCACGCATAGAATAGCAAAGCATTTTTGTAATCAACCTCTATATATATCCAGAAAACAGATGTAGTCAGGGTTGATGGTTGTAGTTTTGATGTAAGGTTCAACTTCTAGAGACTGTAACTACTGTGATACTTGCAGCGTTTGGTCTTCATTTTCAGCTAATACAAGCTTCTTTTGTTGTTAATTGCTCACTTTCCATTTCTGCTCTATTCTAGGCTGTGCCTGTTATGCATTTGTTCATGTGCTCTTGATTCTTAGCATTAGAGGGGCTGTCATCCCACCTCTGTGTTGAAGTCTAGTGTGTATCATTGAATGTGTTATGCAGGTTTCTGTTTACTTAGTGCCAGAGAGTTGTCATCCTGTTTGTGCATTAAGAAATAGATTTGCAGACCTCTTTACTGGTTGCAGCTGGCCATCACATGGTCTTGTGCATTTGTTGGTGTGGTCAGTATTCTCCATGTTCACTTAATCCTCAAACTGTGAGTAATTGGTGGTCTAAAGCCTTGTAGTCTGGGGGTGTTCACCCCTGTTTGGAGTTAAGCATAGTAGAAGTGGTTATCTGGCTTGAACAAGCATCATTAATTCCATTCATCCATTTCCAACATTTTGTTGAGTTTGTAATGTTCCCGAGAATCTCTGAGATACAACCTAGGAGAGTTTCTTGGGGTAATAACATGGGGCATAAGAGTGTTTCTCATATGCACGGGAAAGGGTGTTGTAGAACTTAGACACAATTGCAGGGCATAAATTTAAAACCATGTCTCTGTCAAGAACCTTGGTTGTTCGTAAGACAAGGTATGGATGCCTTTTTTTAAACCCACTCCTCCAAGATTTTCCAGGAAACCCATCTTTGAAGGGGTTTGGCCTCTCTTGACATATTTGAGCTACTGCAGATTTGAGTTGTATCAACTCTAACCCATGTCCCATTTGGTCCATCTCCTTACACCACACAACCACCTTGGCCTCCTCCTCTTCAGTCATAACAGTAACAAACCCTCTATGCTTTGTATTAGTGAGCCCATTAATCCAATAATGTATGCTTGAGGCTGCAATTCCATGTTTTTTTGCAGATGCACATACTAAATATCCCTTGAACTCTATATCATCAATTTCACCTAGCTTGTCTCCCTTTGTCCACCCTCTTATGGAACTAATCTTCTTAGTTGATCTTGCACCTTGTATTATGGTTGAGGGTGGATCTATGGTATATGGCTAGACAGTAGGATCTACCACCACATGGGCATTCTCAACATCATTGCATGGAGCATTGGCAACATTGACATCATCAACTGTTTCCTCTTCCGATGAAGTGCATCAAAATTGGGCACCCTTGGTCCCTCGCCTCCTGATGTTCCTTATACAATATGAAATTGAAACTCGTGGCATGGATGCAACAACATGCATATTGTTAAAATTTATTTTTGTTAGTGGAAGTTGTTTCATCAATAGAAACTCAGTCTTATTTGAATAAGAAATTTAAATATGAAAAGGGTAATCAATAATTGCAACCTACATAATGAAACTCAGTCTTATTTATTTCCTAAAATTTAAATATGAACAGGTTAATCAATACTTGCAACCTGCATATATTTGAATAAGAAATTTATGTGTTTGCATTGACTTGAATCTCCATCCACAGATATCAGGACTTAATTTGATAGAAATATCAGGCCTATGTGTTTGATAGAAATATCATGACTATGTGTTTGATAGAAATATCAGGACTAAATTTAGCTTGAACATAATCATGTATCCTGAGCACGGCATCAAATCCATAACATCCCGATCAACCTCACAAAAAAAAGAAAAAAAAAAGGGAAGGATTTTGAAATTTGTCTCCTTACAAATGCCAGGAATAGGTGTTGGTTAATTGAAATAAGTTTTAAATTCATTTGTTGTTAAGGTAACTAAAAGTTGCAGTGTTTGACTGTATCTTAAAACACTCCAATTCTCTACATTGTCAGCTACAATTGCTTCCAATTATGTCATTCTTAGAGGCATGACAATTATTGCATACAAGTTGCCAAATTGTTGTGATTAAGGAATGATCAGGCCTATGTGTTTTGACTCAATTGTTATGATTAAGGAATGATAAGGCCTATGTGTTTTGACTTAGATGCTCTGGTATTTTTGTCTTTGTTGTCTTTGTTTCGCATGATTTTATTTTTTTGTCTCTGTTGACTCAAATGCTATGGTTTTTTCTCTGCAATTTCACACATAGAAGCCGAATTTCACACACAAAAGCCTAATGTTTGTCAAAACTACTTGAAAAATCTCTGCAACAAAAGAGAGACCGCACACTTGTGACTATGATACATTATCGTATTCTACTGACATTTTATTTTATTCTTTTATTAGGTTGGTTTACACAAGGCATTATAAAATTGGAGATAAGGATTTGTTTAAATTTGTGCTTCACAAGAATCTTGTTAGGTCTTTTTTAGTATCTATAGGCCTATATTATATTCATTGTCCTATTGATAAGAAAAAAGGGAATAGATAACATGTGTGAGGAGGTTGTGATTTCCTTTCTTAAAAGTTAAACATGGAGATTTAACTTGGCCATTTCCATTGTGTCTACCAATAATGTTTGTCAATTTAAGTATCATTGTAATCATCGAGTGAGATGTGAGAGAGTACTTATAGAAGTTGAGACTTGGTATATTTCTTCCATTGTGTTGTTTTAGGTTTTGAATAACTATTGATTGTGATATCGATGTTAAAAACTTCTTTGCATAATGCATCAAATTTCTAGTCCATCACATTCTGCTTTTACATTATGGATTAATGTTGACTACCTTTTTTCTCCACCACTTGAGCAACAAAGGTCTTGTTCAACCGATATAACTCAATAAGTTTAAAACTCTTGGTGTATTTGGCCCATTCATTAAACTAGTGTCTAGGGCCCATTCATTGAACTTTACCTTTAGATATTCCTTGGAGAGTTACTATGTTTTTCACTTGAAAACCTACTCGATGCTAGCCACCTCGTCTTTTCTTTCCATATAGAATCTATAGTGGAAATTGACAAATATTCTCATGACATTTGTCTAGTGATGTGTTGTGGCGCTTGTAGGGAAGGGTATAATTTGATAGAGGATGAAGTGCTTATGTTCAACCCACATTTTTTGCATAAAGAGAACGAACCTACATCTTTAGTGATAGTGTAGGTTTTAAAGAGAATGAACCCTGAATTTCCCATAATGGCACATGATCTCATCATCCTACTCAAATCATTTCTTAAACTATCACTTGGATGACCTAGCTTTGCATTGAAATCTCTTGTTCCCCTTCCTAATTAACATCGTTTAATTATGCTAACATGCACAAGATTATAGATTTGTCTCCTATAGGCATGCCAAGGATGTCCTAGTCTTGATGTCCTCCATTGTAACTACCTCGTTTTCATTTTACATTTGTGTCTCAACTAGCTGAAAACTAACATACTACAGTTTCCTTTTAAAATAGACCATAAACTTCCAAGTGATTTTGAAACTAATTTATTCATTTTTTCTTAGAGGCATGACAGTTATTGCATACAATTTGCCAAATTGTGGTGATTAAGGAATGATTAGGCCTATGTGTTTTGACTTAGTTGCTTGATTAAGGAATGATCAGGCCTATGTGTTTTGACTCAGATGCTCTGGTATTTTTGTCCATGTTTTGTTTGTTTGGCATGATTAATTTTTTGTCTTTGTTGACTCATAAGCTATGATTTTTCTATGCAATTTCACACACATAAGCCGAATTTCACACACATAAGCTAAATTGCACACACAATTTTTTCATATGGTAAATTAATTGAAGGTTTGGAAGATTAAAAATAACAGAAAGAAATAAAAAAAAATGAAGTTTATACTGTAAATTAATGGAATATTAAAAAAAACAGAAATAAAATACTTGAATTATTTAAACCTGATTACAATCTGCATAGTATCTGATAGAGTGAATTCAACTGTAGATGAGTAGAATGAAAGTTTATGAAGCAATTGTGAGGTGGTTTTATAAAAAAAAAATTGTTGAATTTGATTGGAAGGGAGGATTGACATGGATTTATTTTTTCCAAATTCAAATGTGTGTTGTGGATTGATTTGGATGTCATCCAATGGTTGAGAAACTCTTATGGTTGATCCTTGTGCTTTCTTGTGTTTAATTCATGAATCTTGTGTGTTGGTGTCATTTATTGCTTTGAGCACGTTGCATTGATGAACATATATGCAGTTATGGCTGACACATACAGTCTCTATTCTTGTGTAGGTAGAAATGAACTTTGGTCATAGATGCTCCAGTTTGTATATATTGGGGTCGGTCTAATGTGATATGTGTCATGTTGGATAGTATGAGATTGAAGTTTTTCTTGTTAATTTTGTCTTATTTTCTAAATCAGATCCGGAGGCACTTGAGACACGATGTCTTGTCAAATTGTGATAGTAAAGGCTAGTGTTGGTCATTGTAAGCCCAATCAATATATGGGCCCATTTTGGACCTATTTGAATAACTTATATAACTTAATATTATCTATTTATGTTTTAATTATGAATGAATTTTTGTCATGTTTTAGTGGTTGTGTGGGACCATGACTATAACAATTATTGGTCCATGTAGAACAATAGAAGTCTCTCCCCTAGTGGAATCATGTTGCAAGATATATTTTTACATAAAGGAAGACAAATGAGTTTAATATATTGTATTCGGTGTGGAATTAAATTTTTTTAACACTTTTGAGTTTAGTATTTAATGTAGAGTAAGATTTCAATAGCTTTATGAAAGAAAACGGTAATGTAATGTAAAGAATCTCATTAATAATGTAATATAAAAAAACTTTGAATAGTTATAATTTTAGATTAATTAACTTAATAATTTTACACGAATGACAAAACATAAAGAAATTGTTAGAATAGTTAAAACAATATAACATATAAAATTCTTTGAAAAAAATTATAACTTAATTGGTATTTAATATCATATTTTAACTCACATGTAAATTATGTCCATATACTATAACTCAGAGAGGTTATATTTTATATTTTTTAAGCATAATAATATTATTTATATTTAAAATTATTAAAATAAATATTTAATTAAAAGTTTAATTAAATTAAATGGAGTTAGATCAATTTTAATATTAAATTTTAAAACTTTTTAATTAAAAAAATTAGATATATTTAATATGAGTTTGCACTAATATGTAAATTAAACTAATACATCAAGAATTTATGTAATCTAAGGGAGGGTGTCTCTGTTTTAAATGAGTATATACAAATTATCATTTGTAAAAAATATAATAATATTATTTAATTAATTTTCTTTTCTAAACGAAACTGTTTTTAATGGGTAACCAACCGAATATTAAATAAAAACAGCCTTTTAATTAAAAAAATTACATCTGATTTGAAGATACAACCATAGTTGACCACTATAAACATAACCTACTTTTCCTAACTTTTCATATCCTACATTTATGGCAACCTAAATGAAACGTAAAGCCTTACATTTACGACCATTTACGACCACATACTTCCTGTGGGGCATCAAAAGGCAGGCAACGTACACTTTTCTGTCAATCGGATTAAGCTTATCTACAGCTGATAATATTCTTAGGTTCAAAATCTTACATTCTTGACGAATTGGAGCCAGTGACTGGAGTCATTTCTCATCCCTTATTTTTTCAGAGCTGCGCATCGTTGCATCTTTATCAAACATGTCTGCAAACAAATGTTGCTGCTGCGGTTTACTCTCATGCTTTCCATGCTTTTCTGATAAGAAATCCACCCTTTCTGCACAACCTGATTCATCTGAAATTGCCCCACCTCCTCTCACTGTGATTACCAACCCTTCTCCTGCAGCAACTCTTTCCTCTGCTCCTTCTCATCAATTATCTTCCTCTGCTCCTCCATCAGCGGCGGCTCCCTCTCAAGTCAATGCTTCTGCAGTAATGCAGAATGCCTCTCAACCTATTGCTCCATCAGATGCGGTGCCCTCCTCCTCTCGAGGTATTGTAACACCATCTGCCTTGATCCCCACGACTTCTCAAACCACTGCTTCTCCACCTACCCAGCCAGCATCCTCTTCGACCCCCTCCTCCTTGATCCCCGCGACTTCTCAAACCACTGCTTCTCCACCTACCCAGCCAGCATCCTCTTCGACCCCCTCCTCCTTGATCCCCGCGACTTCTCAAACCACTGCTTCTCCACCTACCCAGCCAGCATCCTCTTCGACCCCCTCCTCCTTGATCCCCGCGACTTCTCAAACCACTGCTTCTCCACCTACCCAGCCAGCATCCTCTTCGACCCCCTCCTCCTTGATCCCCCCGGCTTCCCAAACCACTGCTTCTCCACCTACCCAGCCAGCATCCTCTTCGACCCCCTCCTCCTTGATCCCCACGGCTTCCCAAACCACTGCTTCTCCACTTACCCAGCCAGCATCCTCTTCGACCCCCTCCTCCTCTGCCTTGATCCCCATGGCTTCCCAAACCACTGCTTCTCCACCTACCCAGCCACCATCCTCTTCGACCCCCTCCTCCTCCAGAGTTCCAAAGGAGTCGGATTATGCTGAGACTATAAAGGAAGCCGCTAAGGAACTTGATAAAGAAAATGTTGATGGCGATTTCAGTGCCCTTATCAACTACATATCGCAGCTTCTCGATTTCATCGAGGTTCATCTCTATCTTGATTCTCTTTGTTTTCTATTTGAAACAGATGAAACTGAGAAGATTTTCATTAAGGTAAATCTTTGTGTGTATATATTAATGAAAAAAATAAAGAAAATTCTCAGTTTACGCACTCCTCTTGGTTATCCACTAAATTTCAAAAGCTATTAAGCACAGGCTTAATGAATCATAGCAAACACCAAAAGAAGAGTCCTTCGACACTCGCCTAACAAGAGAAGAAATAGAATTCTATAGATTGATTGACTTTACTTTTTGAAATTCTTTCTGAATCTGGTCCTTAAATTTCAATTTTTATACCAAGAAACCATATACCCTCTGTGATTCATAGATCTCTGTGATCTGGAAATCCCCTAGACATGATTCTTGTTCGGAAGAAGCAAGTCATATTATGTAGATGGTTGGGTGACCATTCGAGGACACCCAGCTGATTTGCCTTTGGGCCTTCCCACCATTTGGAATCTCTCCAAATAGGGGGCTGCTATATCCGTAGGTAGAGAATTATAACCTAAAAGCCATACGGGAAGAAAGTGGGTACAGGAGAATCACAGGCATAATGAATCATGGCAAGAACAAACAATAGTCTTTAGACACTCGATTAAGAAGAAAGTGGGTACAGGAGAATCACAGGCATAATGAATCATGGCAAGAACAAACAATAGTCTTTAGACACTCGATTAAGAAGAGAGGAAATAGAATTTTATAGATCCACTGACAAAGTATTTAGGAAGTAGAGAGTCCGATCTTACGAGAGAGGAAATAGAATTTTATAGATTTATGACCGTGTTTAGGAGGTAGAGGGTCCTGAAATTGAAATTTTAATTTTCTAAATTCTATGTCACTCTGGTGATATTGTTATTGGAATTGTGGGTTTGAATTTTTTTTACAGTAGATATTTAATTATTCAATATAGATTTATTAAAGTTGGGATTTATTAAGTGTTTAGAGAGATTTTCCCAGACTTAATTTTTTTAGGTAAAATTTGAATAAAAATTTACATTTTATAAATATAATTTTTTTAAATAATTAATAAATAAAACATTAAGAAAAAACTATGTTGATTTTTAATTATTTATTCAGATTTATATAAATTTCACATTTTTATATATAAAAATATTTCTTATTTTTAATTATATATATATATTTATTTATTTTAATTACATATTTATTGATTAAATTTATTAATTGTTTTTTATATATTTATTAATTATATTTTGTTATAAATAATTAACTATTATTATTTAGATTTATTTTATTATACACCATTACACCACCACCTTCCCAAAAGGATAAAGAACCTCTCAAAACAATTATGCTATAACTATATTATTTTCTTTGCAACATTTTCTGACACTGCATGGAATTTTCCAACTTCGCATTTTTTAACATCTGCCTGTCAACAAACTATGATCTCAACAGTTTGACTGCATGCAAGTGCAAGTTTTAGTGATAAATAACAGCGAGTGGATGGCCATTTGAAACATCTGCCATGTGTTCACACAAACGCTCGTGCGTGAATCCCAAATATAATATTCGTTGAAGGATAGACCATTGAATTCTGTTTCAGCGATTTAGCGAGGAGAGGGTGAGGGTAAATTTGGCCCTTGTGATATGATATTATGTAATTGATACAACTGCGCTACAGTAGAAAAAAATAGAAAGAATCTTGGGTATGCTAAAACTCTGGTAACCAAGAATCACCTAGTCCTTCGCGGGTTGAGGTTACTCTAGGCATTGACCACTATTTCCTTCGCGGGTTGAGGTTATTCTAGGCATTGACCACTATTTTTTTATTTAACCAGGGTTGCTTACACAAAAGGCATGTATTTAAGTTATTTTGGGGTTGATCAAGTTTGTTTTGGGTCAATTTTAATTAATTTTTGTTAAATATGATTAATTATAAGTAACGAATCTGGTTATTAACACAACAACATTTATTATTATTGAGATATTTTCTATTTCTTATACACTAATAGATTTATAAAAATTATATAAATATATTTATATCAACCACACATTAGTAAATATGATTATTTTAATATTATATAATTAATACAACTACTAGAAAAAGAAAAAGAAAAAACCTTAAAAGATGGCATACTCTGGTAACCCTGAATCACCTAATCTTGAATATGCTACAACTCTGGTAACCCTGAATCACCTAGTCCGTAACGCGTTACTGAAATGACCTATACTCAAGGTTACCTTGGGGTTGATCAAACTTTCTTTGGACCAATCTAGTTCGCGGGTATTACTTCAACTCGTTAAGTGCTCTACATCTCCTGAGACGTTTGTTGGTTGTTTTTATATTTTTCATTCCGGAAAATGGAGAGTTGGGTCTCGAAGACCTTGAAAGAAGATTATTATTCTTATTTTGATTAACTTGGCTTGTCATGGAGCCCAGTGCTCTAATATATATTTTTTCCAGTAGGAAAAAAGGCATAATATATATTAAATTCAGTCAGTTTCATTATCTTCGTTAACAAGCAAATATGTTCATTATCTTCGTTTACAAGCAAATGTTAAACTCTGTGTTTTCTAATTGATTTGATCAGATGTCTTTAAATTCTTACTTGTTGCTGAAATATGATGCAACAAAGAAGAAAACACAGAGGGCATAATGATTAGCGTCTCCTTATAACAATACTGAAGAACAGACTTAATGAAGGCGCAATAGACAAATATAACTACTGTTTGGTAGAGGGCACATGGATATTAAAGTTATGCATGTGCCACTTTCAAGATGATCCAACGTATTTTCTTGTTTGATTAAAATGTTTTTAAGATGAGCATAAATTCACACATGGTAAAGGCTAACAATTGGACCTTTTGGTGCAAGAGAGGCTTATAAGGTTATTAAATTGAAAAAAAATTACTTTGATTTTGAATAATAATAATCCTATTAAATTTAGTATTTTAGTATTATTTTCTTGTTTGCTTAAAATGTTTTTAAGCTGAGCATAAATTCACACATGGTAAAGACTAACAATTACACCTTTTGGTGCCAGAGAGGCTTATAAAGTTATTCAATTGGAAAAAAATACTTTGGTTTTGAATAATAATAATTTTATTAAATTTAATATTTTAGTATTATTTGATAATTATATGCAGGGTGGATTATACAATATAGCTAAAAAAATAATTTGAAAATTTATATTTTATTTTATTTAAAAATAAAAAAATATTTTAATTTTTATATATATATATATGTTTTAATTTAATAAAAAAATAATTTTATTAAAAATTTTAATTTTGTTAATTCTATTTGGTTCATATTAAAATACTTTATAAATTATTAAAATAAAAATTTATTAAAAAATGAATGGTTTATTTATTTAGATCAATTATGTTTCCATGAAAAACCAGCAATGGAAACTTAGATATTTCAAGTCATTCTCCCTCAAAACAGTGCTCCGAAGTCAAATTTCTGGTAACTAGGTCTTGGACTATTATTTCAGTGACCGAAGTTCAAACCTCCATGGGAATAGAGTTGTCGGACAAGTTTTATCAAGATGTTAGGAAGCATGAAAATCAAATTAATTAATTAATTAAACTTAAGTAATAATTTGTTATTTTGTTTCTTGTCTCATCATGAGGTCCGTCACAGGTGAAATGACTCATTATGCCATATATATATATATATATATATATATATATATATACTAAAATGGTTAAGTTTAGGGAGAGGGTTATTTATGGTTCTGTAGAAAAAAGAATGATTTGTTGTGTAAAGTTAGGTTTAGCTTGGATTTTTGGAATTTTTAGATTTTTAAAATAATTTAATTCCCTAAAAGTGATTCTCATCTTCAACCTCTCTCATGAAATTTGAACATCTAACTTAATAAGACTAATCCCCACAAAAACCAATTAATCATAAATTCAAACTCTCCTATGAAATTTGAACATCTAACCTAATAAGACTAATCCCCACAGACACCCATTGATCATAAGTTTAAAATATAAAAATATAAAGATTTGTTAGTTTATTTACCAGGATACTGTATTACATAACAGTTTGTGTTACATGTGCACGTTGACAAAAGTTTTTAATTATATTCAAATGTTGAAGTCAGTGTTTCCTTAGTGAGATGATTCTATGAATTATATATATATATATATATATATATATATATATATATATATATATATATATATATTCTCTTCGAAAATGGGAGCTGAAAAAATGAAAACGAACTGTTATGCAACGCTAGGTGGAGCTGGGACCCCTTAAAATGGTTTAATTCTCGAAAAGTAGCTCCCATTCCGAATCCCTCCCATGAAATTTCAACCTCTGAGGTGATGAGACTGAACTCCAGAGAAACAACAAAGAGAAATGACAAATTAAGCATGGATTCAAAAAATATAAATCTTAAAAATATGTAAGGAATGTAACGATTTGTTGATGTATCTACCAAGATACGGTATTAAATAGCGGTTTGTGTTACATGTTCACCTTGACAAAAGTTTTTAATTATATTCAAATGCTGAAGTCAGTGTTTCATCAGTCAGATAATTCTATATGACGAGAAAATACAACTTCAGGGAGGAAATCTTATGTTTCTTTGATTACAGAAATTAACTCGTCAAAATTGAACAGCCATAGAACCTGAGCTGAGAACAAGATTTAAGTACAAATGCAAGGGTGTGTAGAAAATTCTTGTTTTTCATATAACTGGCAAGGTCCAAGCCTTTAGTATCTGTATAGCCCGCCAAAATAACCAAGAAAATGCAGTCCAACAAAAGCCAGTGCTGATAACAGTGACCCTATGAATCTCACAGGTACAAATTAATCTCGCAAATCATTCCGGAAGACAAAATCAACGAGTAAAACTCTGGCAAGCCAGTGAGATGAATGTGAATAATGCAACTTAAAGAGGGGAAGATAATATGAAGCACATAGGAAATATATCTGTCGATCTGGAAGCTTATATATGAACAGTGTCCAAATTGCAGATAGAAATTGGTTGGATCAATAGGGAACAAAAATGGCAGAAACAATGGTTGAAAGGCAGATGGAATTGTTGGAAAATAATAATGAAAATAATAATGAACACCTGCAACATTGGTTTGATCAATAGGGAACAAAAATGGCAGATGGAATTGTTGGAAAATAATAATGAAATTAATAATAAACACACTGCAACATGATCACCAGGAGCAGTATGTGATCCCCCAACTTTTTGCTTCAATGATGATGCAAGGAAACAAGATCTGTGATCTCCTTGGACCTGGAGATGGGTGTTGCCATTCAAGTAGTCTTTCTCTTTTTTGAGCATTTTTGAGCCGCAAATAAATCTCCCGTTATTTTCAGCTACCAAAAGATGTATAAGTGGTCAAATATGAAACGCCAAACAGAACAGAGTGACCCTCTAAGATACCTTATAATAATAGAAAAATATGCATATCAGAAAGATTGGAAATTGGACTTCAGCATACCAAAGTCATTTGTGCCTAAGTTTTTCATGATCCTAAGTCATTTGACTGTATGAAGAAACATTCTGCAAGTCATCTTTGCTCAGAGTCACAGTCTCCAATCACTGTTATCCAAAGGGGTGGCCATTAATCCACTTAGTCCACTTCTGTGTGCCCCAAGTTGAGGGCAGACTCTACCCATTCCTGAGCAGTTTATTGCTAGATAAAAGTTGGACAAGCACTAGAAATTACTAGATAAATTTACAAGATTAATACCGAAATTGTTTCCCAAAAAATAGAAAGGAGTATGACCTTACTTTATGATAGAAGAGTCATCAAGAGTTGTTGAGTGATCTATCAAATTGTGATCAAAGGTAGATGGTTGGCATGCTTCATCATAGCTCGAGTTGCAAAGGTCATCCATTCTAGAATGGTTTGTTGAGAATGACTCAAACTGTTTGGATGTAATCCAAGAAAAAGCTAAATGCTTAGCTTCATTCGAGTTACTCACAGGAGTTTCCTGCTAATTTTCTTTTAGTGTTCCCAAAGCACTGCACTGAATTGGTCCTAGCTGGGCTACAATTACTTCTTGGTAGATCTCTTCAAACCGTTCCACTGCATCCACCATATTCCTAGAATCAGAGTACATGTTTTGGTCTTCTCTGCTTAGAGTTGGGGTTTGAAAATCTCTTCTTGTCAACATTCTTGCCTGCTCCATTCCTCCTGCTAAAATAGTTGATTGCACTCTTAAGTTTGGGGGATTAGGTTGGGGGATTGCATGTTTGCTCTCAACATGATTGATCCACAACGTTAAATCCAGACCCAAGTTGAGATCGATGCCTCCATGACTTCCATTTTTATCAAATCATTCGCAAGATGATATCTCAGTAAACCTAACATAATCCTCATTTTCATTGATATACTGGCTAATCTTGGGTTGTGAAGTGGAGGAGTTTCTGGCATATGTGCAGCTCAACTCCGATCCTAGAGACATATCCATGCAAGATTGGTTCTGGCTTAGACTGTTACTGTTACAGGGATATAAACTCAGTGGACCCTGGTTACATAGAATGGTAATGCCTGCAAAGTAGATAGAGTTAAATATTAATACTTTTAATATCTAGAATCAAGATTTATTTAACATAAAATTTGTCAATGCAATGGTAGCCTCGAGAGTAACGACAAAAATAATTCAATATCTACCTACAAAAATAATTCGCTATGAAAGTTCTTGAAAAAATCGACAGAATTATGACGAGGCCCTCAGGTCAAAATCATCACCTCAATGTATCTAATAAATATGTCCAGAAAGAAATGCCCTTCATACTACATACATCAACGAACAACAAAATGAACACATAAGAACTAAAATTACAATGATGGAAGATGGTACGGAATTGGCCAGACCAGTTTGTTGGAAAGGTGGAGGAGACAAAACACAAATTCACACATAAATACATGACCTGTGACTCTTCTATTGATCATACAAAACTATGGAAATTCCCACTATAGATTAAACTGATTATGCAATGTACTAAAGCAAAATACTTAATCTACTTCTACAATCAAATTTGTGGAAGCTTAATCAATTTTGAGCAAGATCAAACCGAACACATATAACATAGAAGAATATTCAATCACACATGAACACAGAAGAATATTATGTGGAAAGCCTTAGCTAAAATCCCCGCTATTTGTATTAGCATATAAGTGGAAATATCTCTGGATTACACAAAGCTTTAGCTTACAAGCTATCCAGCTCTCAGTACAATCCCTCAATGCTGCTTATAGACATCCAAAGGCTTCTCACAAACCTTCTCCCCTGCCTTCCAAGCCTCCTATTTCCTTGCACAGTTTCTCTTGGGTCCTCAAGTTGCCACCTGTGTGTAATTACCTCACACATTGCTCACTAACCTTTGAAATAACTGCGCAATCTTGAAGGAGATGAATTCTTTCTGCATGCAAGAGATATCCTCAAGGGAATATTCCTGCAACTGATAGTACACTATCCCATCCTCTGATCTCAACTGGGTCTCTGATTGAACTAACATGCATGAGTTATTTATGAGACAATATTCAGTTATCTGAATTACACTAGTTACATGCATGCATGCATTAACTAACTGAACTCACAATCAGTTCCATAAACTGTTTGAACTAATATATCTGAACTTAACTAAGTCAACTGAGCTAACTAATTACAACTAAAAGTACAACTTATCCTGATCTCCTTAATTAAGGGATAACTTCCTCAATCAAAGGGATAATTGTTGCATGTCTTCACAAAGACTTCATGTTTGATTTTCTCCAACTAATTAACTCAAGATGAATTAATTAATTATTTTTCAAACAACTGCTAAGACTAAATTCGGATTTTATTTCTCAATTTTGATTCAAGGACAAATCAAAATTGGAATATATCCTAAAATGCTATTTATAGCAATGTTATTTTTAGCGTTTCTATTTTATCATTCCTTGTTGCTATTTTCCACACTGGTACTTGAAATGCTATCTGTAGCAATGCTATTTATAGCATTTCTATTTTTAGCATTTATTGTTGCTATTTTCAACAAAAACTTGATACTATGATGAACCCGGTGAAGGGTGTTTAACCTTTTCCAACTAGCAACTTGCCAAAAACATCTTGACATGCAACCACATGCAACTACATACTAAAATTCGTCTATCACTTGACTTGACTCAACACTCCAACACTCAACCCTCAACAGTTAGTTAACTGACACTCTAAGTTTAGCCAACTCCTCATGCGAGAGTAATTAGCTTATTTTAACACTCCCCCTTAATTACGACTGCTAAACTAAAACTTGACTCATGACAACTCAAACATGCATGCTGGTCTATGTCTCAGCTAGGCTTACAACACCCAAGTTTCTTCTATGAAACTCAAACACATATTTTTCTAATGACTTAGTAAATATATCAACCAATTGATCACTAGATTTACAAGGCTTCAAGTGAACTTCTCCATTGCTCACAAGTTCTCTAATAAAGTGATATCTAATATCAATATGCTTGCTCTTTTGATGAAACACACTATTCTTGGATAGTGCAATTGTTGAGGTGTTGTCACAATATATTGTTGTTGATCCTTGTTGTTTTTGCTTGAGTCCATAAAATACTCTTCTTAACCACACTGCTTGACATGATGCTGATGTTGCTGCTACATATTCTGCTTCTACTGACGAAAGTGTCACAATGGGTTGTTTCTTAGATGCCCACAAAATCACACCTGAACCAAGATGGAACACATAACCAAAAGTGCTCTTCTTATCATCCAAACTGCTTGCAAAATCACTATGTATCCAATCAAATCCTTCTTTTATGTGCTTGCATACATTATGCCACAATATCTAGTTCATGTTATGCATCTCATAATTCTTTTTCTTGCACTCCAATGTGTGTCTTTTGGAGTCTCCATAAATCTGGAAATCAAACTCACTCCTTGCATGATATCTGGTTTTGTAGCTGTGAGATACATGAGGCTGCCAACCAATCTTTTGAATAGAGTTGGATTGACATATGATCCTTCATCATCCTTGCTTAACTTTGTACCTGTTGTAACTAGTGTAGGGACAGGTTTGCAATTTTCCATCTTGAATCTTTTCAACAAATCTTTGGCATATTTATTTTGACAAATAAAAATTCCTTTTTCAGATTGCTCAACTTCTATGCCAAGAAAATATTTCATGAGACCAAGATCTATCATCTAAAATTATTTCATCATGGCTGCTTTAGATTCATCTATCTCAAAATCACCTGTAAAAATCATGTCATCAACATATAAGAAAACAATCAAAATTTGTCCATGCTCATTTACCTTTGTGTATAAGGTAGGCTCAATGTTGCTTCTGTAAAATCCATTTTTAATCATGTAGTTTTCGATTCTACTATACCAAGCTCTAGGTGCTTGCTTCAGTCCATAGAGCGCTTTCTTCAACCTGTAAACTTTCTCTTCGTTACCTTCAACTTTCTTCTAGAATTCCATTAAAGAAGGTTGATTTCACATCCATCTGATATACTTTCCACTTGTTTTGCGTTGTTGTGGCTAGAACTGCTCTTACAATATCCAATCTAGCTACCAGAGCAAATGTTTCTCCAAAGTTTATTCCTAGTTGCTGCAAGAATCCTTTTGCTACAAATCTAGCTTTAAAATTGTCAATTTCACCTTTCTCATTCAACTTTGTCTTGTACACCCACTTTACACCAATGAGATTTTTGTCCTTTGGTAAATTAATCAAATCCCATGTATCATTATATTCAATAGCTTAAATTTCTTCATCCATGGCTTCCACCCAATTTTCATTTCTGATTGCTTCTTCAAACAAAGAATGTTAGAATGACAACAATGCAAAATTTTAACTAACATCCAAACCATCATAAATATCTTTCAGAATTCTCATCTTTCTCTTACCATTTCTTGATTCATCACCTGATTGATTTCTGGCTGAATCTTGATCTGTTGATTTTCTTGAAGGTCCATGTTGCTTTGAAAATCTTGGAGTCCTTGTTGGTGTGTTTCTGTTTGGTGTCTTCACCTGTGATTCTAGCTGCTCCTTTTATGGTACATTATCTTCTTCCATCAATGGCACTTGTGCATCAACTGTTTTGTCTATAGTTCCATTCCATGCCTCTTATTCTTTGAACACAACATCTCTACTAATTATGGTTTTCTTTGTGATAGGGTTATACAATTTGTAATCTTTTGATTGCTCACTATAACCAATAAATATGCATTTTTCACTTTTATCAACCAATTTGCCTCTTCACTCTTTAGGCACACGTGCATAAGATACACATCCAAATACTCTGAGATGAGATACGTTGCAAGACATACCTGACCATGCTTGTCTCGGTACTCTGTTTATCACACTCTTTGTAGGATATCTGTTGATCACATAAATAACACATGCAACTACTTCTGCCCAATACTCATTAGACAAGTTTCTTCTTTGCAACATGCTTCTTACCATGTTCATAATTGTCCTGTTCTTTCTCTCTGCTACACCATTATGTTGCGGTGTGTACCTGGTTGTAAACAGTCTTTTGCTTCCATATTGTTTGCAGTAATCATGGAATGCCTTTGAGTCATATTTTCCACCATGATCTGACCTCAATACCTTGATCTGTCGATCACTTTGGTTCTCTGCTAAGGCTTTAAATTCTTTGAACTTTGTAAAAGTTTCAGACTTCTGCTTCAAAAAGTAAACCCAAGTCTTTCTGCTATAATAATCAATGAAAGTGAGGAAGTAACAACTTCCACCAATCGACTGTGTCCTCATAGGTCCACACAAGTCTATATGCACTAGCTCAAGGGGTTTCTTTGCTCTGTATGCAACTCCCTTTGGAAAAATTTCACGGTGTTGCTTTCCAAAGATGCAACACTCACAAGTACTTGCAGGTTCTTTGATGGGAGGTAATCCTCTGACCATCTATTTTTGCTGCAACAATCTTAAACCAGAAAAGTGCAAGTGTCCAAACCGAAAGTGCCATAACTAATAATCATCAGAACATGCAAATGTAAAAGAATTGGCCTGATCACTGTAATTCATTATGAGAGGAAAGAGTTTGTTCCTCGTCATCTGCACCTTCGCTATCAGCTGCCTGCTTGGGGGCTTGTCATATATAACACATTCTTGACCTTGAAAGATAACTATGTATAATTTCTGTGTCAATTGACCAACACTTGTCAAATTATGTTTGAGACTAAGAACATAATATACCTCTGAGATTGTCTTCGCCCCCTTGCTTGGTCAGAATGTTGACCACTCCTTTTCCATCTACTTCCACAGTCTTATCAGTCCCCAACTTTACCTTTGTTTTCACAGATTGATCGAAATTTGCAACCAAATTCTTGTTGCATGTCATGTGGTCACTGCAACCACTATCTAATAGCCACACACTAGCAGAAGGTTCATGCATGGTATGGCAAGCTAGGAACATGAAGTTAGTACTCTCTATAGTGACATTAGCTCTTTGGTTCCCTTGATCAACTATCTTCTTCCTGCAATCACGAGCATAGTGACCAAATTTATTGCAATAATAACATCTCACATTTGATTTGTCAACTCTTTGGTTATTTTTGAAGCTTCTGTAGTTGCTTCCACTTTCATGTTCATGCTCTTCTAGGCCATGTCTTTGACCACCATATCTTCTGCTTCATTCTGTGCCTCTCGATCTACTTCTACCTCGACCTCTATCTCTTGAAATAGAAACCTAACTTTTGAAGGCGGTCTCTAAAGTGGAATCCTTATTTCTCTCTATCTTTGCCTCATGCAATAGAAGTGATCCCATCAGCTCATCAATTGTTAATGATGCCAAATCCTTGGCTTCTTCTATGGCTGCTACCACAACATCAAATTTGGTAGACAAATATATTAGGACCTTCTCAACCACTATTTGATTTTTAATTTTTTCACCATAAATCTTTAACTGATTTACGACAATTATGACCTGATTCATGAAAGAATCGATGTCCTCTGTCTCCTTCATTTGCAGACTTTCAAAATTTCTCTTAGTATTCTGCAACTTAACAATATTGACTTTGGTCATACCTTTATAGTTTGTCGCCAAAGTATCCCATGCTTCCTTTGCTGAAGACATGATCATAATTTTCTGAAACACTGCTCGATCCACTCCTTGCTGGATAAGTTGCAACGCTTGTGCATTATTCTTCTTGTTTTTCTTCCATTGTTCCCTCTCTGCTTTATTGAGATCTGTTTTTGATGTTTCATCTTTAGGTTTTGAAAACCCAAACTGGATATAATCACAAACATCATGTGCCTGCAACGTGGTCCCCATCTTAATTTCCCACACATCATAATCATTCCCTGTAAACAGTGGGAACTAAGGCTGAAAATTTGAGAAAACCATATTTCTCCAAAAAATTTCTCTTTTAAAAAACCCTAAAATTCTCCTTTTATAAGCTTTGCAAAG
This sequence comes from Pinus tabuliformis, assembly GCA_031772625.1. Taxonomy (NCBI): domain Eukaryota; kingdom Viridiplantae; phylum Streptophyta; class Pinopsida; order Pinales; family Pinaceae; genus Pinus; species Pinus tabuliformis. The sequence continues at coordinate 1,180,527,939 of CM062807.1, read as the reverse complement.
CCCCTTTTAATAAAACCCTAACTTTTTATTTTATATATAAAAAAAAAAACCTTAAAAAAAACTTTTTCAAAAGCCCTTTTGAAAAAACTTTAATACATTAAAAAAAATTATACTTCACCATAAAATCAAAAGGCCCACTTAACATATAACACAACGTATTTCACTCTTGTTTATGTGGTTGACTTTTAAGTCTTACGCGCTAATGCTCCTCTTGTGATGAGGGCATGCGACTAACGTGTTTCACGATGACTAACTCCAGCGTTAGTCTGCTAAAGCCACGGAAATAAACTTGACCCTCGTGCTTCTAAAACCGCTTAATTTAAGGATTGTTAACGCGGCTCTCCACTGAGCCCTGGTGCGTTATAACGCCCTGTACATAACCTACAAGGTGTGTTGTAAAACTTACTATGACAAAAATTGCGTTATAAAACTTACTACGAGAAAAATTATAAATTGCTCTCCTCTCACACAGACTATTGCTCATCCATTCTCTTTGGTTTTTTTCACTGTGCTTTGATATCAATTTGTTGGAAAGCAAAATTTCACACACAAATACACGAGGTGTGGCTCTTCTATTGATCATACAAATCTTGATACTTACAGTGAACCCGGTGAAGGGTATTTAACCTTTTCCAACTAGAGACTTGCCTAAAATATCTTGACATGCAACCACACAGTAAAATTCATCTATCACTTAACTCAACTTGACTCAACAATCCAACACTCAACCCTCAACAGTTAGTTAACTGTCTCTCTAAGTTTAGCCAACCCCTCATGCGGGAGTAATTAGCTTATTTTAACACAGTTTGCATGACATTGTTGAGACAAAGGAGCTTATAGTCTCCTTTGTTTGCATTTATACACATCGTTTCTTTTGGGTTCTTCACTGATCATTAGAACTCTCTACTGACAACATAAATCATTTGGAATTTCCTGGGTTTTCCCTAGCAAAGTCTTCTAATATACTGTGATTCCGAGATACATGCTTAGAGAGGAAGGAGAAATAGGAGGGAAAGCAAAGAAGGTTCAAAGTCTGAATATATAAGTGTTATAGGTGTTTTCTAAACTATATCTTTCATGTGAATGACTTGCAATTTTTACTTAACATTTACAATTCAGATTGGACTGATTTCTCGCCCTACCCTCTAAGTCATGTATTTTTCATTGTGGACTCTCCTTACAGTATTTAGTTATCTAAAATCATAGGTAGATTGTCAAGCCAGAGAAGCACTTCAAAATGCAGTGCCAAATTTCTGTAGATTTTTCGTTATACTTTTAAGCCCTATAGATACTTTCAATATATAATTCTCTTAGGCACGATCTAATGTAAGTTAGCAATGTACTCAAGTGAAAATTTCAGTAAAGTTTTATAAACCCACAATGTTGGCTTCAAGAAAAGTAATGAACATAAGCAATATTCAAATATTAAAAAAGAAAACCTTTTGCTGAAGCTAATCCCAAGTTGACAACTAAAAATTTGTGGAAGTTTTTCCATGAAAATCCTTATCATTGAGGGACAATATAATGATAAAACAAGTGTAATATGTAGCATTTATGCTTAGTACTTGCCTTTTATGTAAAAAGTAATTGATAACTACGTTAGATTAATTTAAATGGTTATAGAATTAAAAACCTCCAAAACCATCTACATATAAGTATGGTACATAGCAAACATAAACCCCAATTTAAGGTAGTCTTGGATTTAAAACTTTTCTTATAGTTAAATTGTTATACATTAATTGTACAAAATATGTTAGAGGGTACTCCTAAATCTTAGTTTAAAGTATCTACATATAAAGTATGTTACATAGTAATCATAAACCCTAGTTTAAGGTAAACTTGGAATTTATAACTTTCCTAATTAATATTGAATAAAATAAGAATGTGAAGTTTTTGATTCACTGACCAAGACTTAGACTAATTTAAATTGTTATAGAGTTAAATACCTCCAAAAGCATGTACAAGTGGAAGCCTATTCACATTACCCTTGTATATATTATGAAATGTTTAGGTTAAATAATGTGAGGTTTGGACTAGCTAAAATACTATAAAGGTGAGTCAAGTATGCACTTTGCAAGGATTTCATTTCATTGATACAACTTCCAAGCTAGAGTTAGACTTACATTGTTGAGACAAGTATGCACTTCCTAAAGATTTCATTGGTATAATTTCTAATTAAGTATGAAGGGCGTGTATATATATATATATATATATATATATATATATATATATATATATATATATATATATATATATATGCTATTTAATTTATGCATGTAATTGATAATAGTTTTATTCAATTTGAATTTGAATTGTTAAAGATTTTTAAACCATTTGATAAGAGTGAAAATTTACTCCAATTTGATTAACAAAAAACATTATTATTAAATACTAAATAATAAATGTATTTTAAGTAATTGAAATAGATTTACAAATAAATATGTGTGATTTAAATATCCATTAAATTAACATTTAGCTATTTGTTAACAAATGTCCCTCTCTTAAGTAAGTAATTTTGATAGAATCCACAAATATCATAATTTTGATGATATGATTTTGTCATTTTGCAAACTCTAATACTTTAAATGAATTCCAGTATTTTCTTTATAAAACAACCTTTAGAGTAATTTCAATAATCAAAATTTATAACAATCCATCAAAAAATTCCTACTAAATTTATAAATAAAGCTAAAAAAAAATTAATATTCTAAAAACACTTTCTACAAATAGTGATGAGACCAAAAATTCGTTATTGCTATTTATAAGATAAAGCTTGGAAAAATTACTGTAAAAAACAACTATTTAATTTTGACTTTTCTAGATCTCAAGTCAACTATAAAATTTTACATCCAATATGTATTACAACATATTTATAATTATATAATATGCAATATGACATAACTTTATCTTTTAAGATATACATTAAATTTTTATTAAATATTTTTAATATAAATTTATAAAAACACAAAATTAAATATAATAAATATGATGTATGATGATGATGATGATGATGGTTAACGTCTGCTGAGACCAAATAATGATCTATCGGACCTAAAAAGACAAATTATTTATTTTGATTTAAGATTTTATTCCTATGCTCAAAAAGCTTGGAGAGAAGCCCCCTGAGTTCACTATAATTTTGGCATTGTAAAAGGCTAGGAAGGTCAGTATTGTAACAAAGGTTGTGAAATTGAGATCTAATGTGGTTGTATGCAAGGCACTCTAAGAGGAAGTGGTTTTCATCCTCGATGCTCCTATTCTCACAAATATGGCAGATCCTTTCCTTCCATGGCGTTTTAGGAACTACCCAGCGGCCAGTTTCACTATGGAGCTCATGAGAATTCGTTCTAATCTTTGCTATATTAGTTTTCTTTTTTGAGCTAGTTAGAATAGAGATATACTTTTGATCTTCAAGGGTGGGGTTGATGACCTTCTTATAATAACTTAACTTTCTTTTAGACGCTAAATCTTTCTCACACCACAATTTTTCTTTCAACTTAGAAGTAACAATATCTTTAATGTTATTTATGTTTTGCAAAGCATCATTCTCATTGATCTCCCAATAGTTTAACCAGGCCCTTGTGTCCTTATGCCATCCTCGGCTAAGCCTTAGGTGATTCTGGCTGGAATTTAAAGCTAGCTTAGGAAGTCTATGATTGTCTATGTTATTGAGCTTGTGCTTGTACATCAGAAACCTGAGCATAGCTAGGCTCTCAATAGAAGAAAGGCCTGCTTCTATAAGGAGAATAGGATAGGGTGTATTACTTTTAATTTTCAGGTTATAAGTTATAAAACGCTTCTGGATTTGCTCAATCTTCCTCCATGATTCTCTGGAGATGCTGCAGCCCCAAACTTCACACCCATATAAGATAACTGGAGTGACTAAAGTTTCAAAGATGAACTTCTTTTTATCCCACATTACGAGGTTTGCTGTTTTACAATTATTTTCAAGACCAAAATAAGCTTTCCATCCCCCATTGATCCTTTTCTCAATGCTATGGTTCCAGTTGAGCTTGTGATGGATATCAATTCCTAGGTACTTGTAAGAATACACTTCCTCCAAGTTATTATTGTCATACGTAAAATTAGCGCAAGTGTCCTTCTTAGATTTGATAATCATAACTTTTGTTTTGTCTGTGTTAACAGTCATACCCATGGTAGAGAAAAAATCCTTAAGAAGCTTGAGTTGCTTATCAAGATCAGAAGGGAACCTTGCCAGAAGAACAACATCGTCAGCATAGAGAAGAAGGGTAATGACTATCCCAGCTAAGATTGTGCCACCACATCCTGCTTCTTCTAAATAACCTTCGAGCTTATCGATGTAAATGCCAAATAGAGTAGGGGAGAGGGGGCAACCTTGTTTAACTCCGATGTTACACTTAATATCTTTTGACCACCCCTCATTGTTCTTTAGCTTGGCAATTACATTCTCGTATAGCCTTATAGCAGCAGCTCTTAACTCAAGAGGAACCTTTAGCTCTTCTAACCTATTCCAAAGGTTGTATCTAGGAACCGTATCGAAAGCCTTTCTAAAGTCTACAAAGCAGCAGAATAAATTGGATTTATCATTACGACATTCCTCTACAATGATCCTTAGCGTAACAAGGTGGTCTGTTGTTGAGTGATGCCTTCTGAAACCTGCTTGGCCTTTAGCCCGCTTACCTTCACTTTCAAGCCATATGCTTAACTTTTTTTCCAGAATACTACCATATAATTTGGCTAAGAGAGGGCTGATCATAATTGTTCGATAATTAGAGGGGTTATTTGTATCTCCACTTTTAAAAATAGGGATAATGAGGCTCTCAGTCCAAGGTTTAGGGAACCCTTGCTTAACAGCTTGATTTATGCCTGGTAACCTTCAATGTCCTTAGCTTTCCCATTCGCGAGGCGATTAACCCCAAACTTAATGTCTTCTAAAGAGAAGACTTCTTTCGTTGTGAGCAGGGTTTCCAAATTATCCGTGACATTAGGAGATTCATAAATCTTTTTAAGATAAGAATTCCAATCGTGAAGAGCAATTTTATTACTATCCTTAGTCTTTCTAGTCAGAATCTGCCTCCAAAATTTCTTAGGAGCTACCTTAGAGAGGTGTAAGAGATTCTCCTGTCTTTGACGAATGAACTGCCTTTTTTTCCTTTTAATTAGGGCTTTGTATATTATATATTTAATAAAAATAATACATAATAAATATGGTAAATATTATATATTTTGCATATAGAATTATACCACAATTGAATTTATTCTGAACAAAATAAATAAATAAATAATATAGTATCATTAAAGGTGGAGCGATGAGGGTTTCGGGAGCAGGAGCGGATTCGACCATGGGTTGATGGTAGGGTTTCAGAAACGCTGGAAAGAAGCGGAGAAAGAGCAAACCAAGGCGGAGTAAGGAAAGCAGGCGACCGCAGAGGTTTCGGCCGGGTAAATTCGAAGCTTTAAGAAAAGTTTGAAGAAGAATAGAGGGTGGGGAAGGACTGAGAGAAGTAATGGGAGAAAGGCAGGGGAGGGGAGAGATCCCCTCCTACAGAAATGCAATGGTAGGAAATACGGGGAATGAATATGGGCAAGGGGAGGTGCGGGAAATAAGCAGGGATACACCAGTCCTGGGGAATAAATGGCAAGCAAGGATGATAAACAGGTGCCTTCCTAGGGCACAGAAAAAGCCACGGTATGTGATTCCAAATAATAAATTGGAGAATTACCACTGCTATATGAGAGATCACGCTTTAATTTGCAAGTTTATAGGATACTGGCCATCTGAAAAGGACCTCACGAGATGGATTCAGTAGAGATGGAGACCAAGAGGGCATATAGATCTCAAACTAGGGGCCAAGGGATTCTTTATAGTTATCTTCGAAAACTTAGAGGAAAAGGAAAGGGTTTTCGAGGAGGGACCACACTTCATGAACAATGCGGGTTTGTTCATACGATATTGGGAAGATAGATACAACCCTGATGAGGAGAAAATAATGGCAGCCCCGATATGGGTCAGATTATTTGGGCTACCCGATGAATTTTGGGATCCTGAAATATTGGAAGGAATTGGAAATTCGATTGGTACTTTTGTAAAGGTGGCAGAATCGACGAGAAGAGGAAAATATACTTCTTATGCTAGGATCTGTGTATACATGAACATCGCAGACCCTTTACGGGAATCCATTGAGCTTGAATATCAGGATGAAATATGGCAGCAACCCATAGATTACGAACATATACCGTTCAGGTGTAGGAGATGTCACGTGTATGGACATCTCGCAAGGGAATGTCCACAAAGTCGAACAGTGGAGGCAGAGAAGGACAACAGGGAGGAAATAAGGAAAGGAGAAGGATCTGGAGGGGAAGAAAATGAATTTAGGGAGGTACAGAGAAGAAGGAAGCCAAATCCGGGAACATCAAAACCTCAAGTCAAGGAAACAAACTCATCAATAGAAAGTCAAAACAAATTCAAAATCCTCCAAGAGGAAGAAGAGGAGTGCAAAGGAAAAAAACAAGAAAAAGAGGTTAATGAGACAACTCCAATGGAAATCATAAAGGATGGAAAAAGAAAAAGCATGAGCCCAAGCAGAGAAATTGAAGGGGAAGCAGGAGGAAGACAAGAGAATATCGCAGAACAATCAATGACAGGTATGGAGAACATCAAAGAAATGGGTACAGAGGAAGAGAAGATAATGAAGAAATTACTCAATGAATGGAAAAAATTGGACGAAAGATTCATCTCGGAAAAAGAGAAACAGTTGTATAAAGAAACCTTTCAAAGATATAAGGAGAAAAAGGGAGGATTTACAGAAAACAGATCAGATCAAGCCAGTAACCAGGAACCCCAAAGCCTAGAAGGGGACAGCCATGGTAAGGGGGGGAGGAAAAAAGGGAGAAGAACGATAAATGAATCAATCCAAGCAGTGGGAGAGACTCTAGTAAATTCAGGTAGGGTGATACCTCTGTCAGAGGTATTTCAACAAACTTCAAAAAAGTTTTAAATGATTGTTACAAGCTGGAATATTAGGGGACTAAATAGTAAAGGGAAACAGAGATATTTGAAAGAAAGAGTGAAGAAAGATAAACCAAGCATTATGGTAATTCAGGAAACGAAAATGGAATGCCAGCAGCTGGCAGAAATTGTAAAGAAATTGAAATTAGGATACGAGGTTATGGCCCTGGATACAGTAGCAACAACAGGGGGTTTGGCTATCTTGTGGAACCCGGAGGAGGTAATTTTTGAAAATTGGTTTAGTCTGCCTAGAATCCTTTCAGGCCTTTTTAGATTAGTGGGGATGGGGGAAAGAATCCTTATCACAGGAGTATATGGGCCCCATAATTATAGAGAACGGAAATATTTCTTGATGAATATCCACACCATGAGAAGCTTAATCCCGAATATTCCTTGGATAATTGGAGGGGACTTCAACATGATACGAGATTTAGGAGAAAAGAGAGGGGGAATAAGGAGGGAGGACCAAAACATGGAGGAGTTCAACGACATGATTAGGGACCTGAGATTAGTAGATATCCATACAACTAATGGGGTCCATACCTGGAACAATCGAAGAGGAGGACAAAATCAAATCGCTTCTAAACTGGATAGATTCCTGCTTTTAGAACAAATTTTGAATCGTGATGTGTTTATTGAAGCTACAATCCTTCCTAGTCTTGGTTCTGATCACTGGCCCATAAGATTAGATATCGATATCAAGAAGGTTGAGGGAAAGAAGCCCTTCAGGTTCGAATCTTTTTGGCTTAGAGATCCCCAATTCATAAAGATATTGGAGGAGTGGTGGAATCAGAGCACTATCAGGGGTAAGGGGAAAATGCATACTATAGTATTGAAGCTCAAGGAAATTAAAAAGAGAATAAAAGAATGGAATAGGAAAGAATTTGGGAACATTATGGAAGCAAAGCAGAAATTAGAAAGAGAAATGGAGGAAATCCATCAAAAAATAATCCTGGAAGGAAGAGACGAAGAGACGAGTATGGAGGAAGGAAGAATAATAAGCCAGTTGGAAGAGAGAATGAAGCAGGAGGAGATTCTGTGGAGACAAAAATCAAGGATAAAATGGTTAAGGAAGGAGAAAGGAATACAAAATTCTTCCATCAAGCTATGATCCAAAATAGACAGAGAAATAGAATCTTCTCTATTAAAAATGCTGAAGGAGAAAGAGTAATAGAACAGAAGGCTATGGAGAAGACTCTAGTTGATTACTATAAAGGGATCCTGACAGAAAATCAAAGGGATAGAGGAGTAGCAATAAATAATATTTGCAGGGAAATACCAAGACTAGTAACAGAGGAACAAAACAAAGCATTAATGCGGGAAGTAACCATGGAAGAATTAAAAGAAGTAGTGATGAATATGAGAAGGAACAAGGCTCCAGGTCTGGATGGGTACACAGTGGAATTCTTCCAGGCCAGTTGGCATTTTATGGGAAAGGAGATACTGGAGGCCGTGGAAGAATCACGAATGTGACAACGAATATGTCCTGGAATAAACTTGACTTTTCTGACCCTGATTCCTAAAAGTAATATCTCGGAGGAGCCACAGGGCTTTAGACCCATAGCCCTGTGTAATGTCATCTACAAGATTATATCCACTCTGATTGCGAAAAGGTTGAAACCTCTCCTACCCAACTTGATTGCGCCTGAGCAGACTGGCTTTGTGGAGGGTCGGCAAATCTTGGATGGTATAGTGGTATCTCAGGAGGTGATACACTCCCTAAAGGTGAAGAAACAGAAAGGGATGCTAATGAAGTTGGATTTATCCAAGGCCTATAATCGATTGAACTGGGACTATCTCAGAGCGGTTTTGGGAGCTTTTGGTTTTGAAAGCAGGTGGATTGAATGGATAGTCAACATGATCACTACTCCGAATTTCTCAATTTTGGTCAATGGTATTCCTACAGATACGTTTAATTCCACCAGGGGAATCAGGCAGGGGGACCCAATTTCCCCGTTCCTATTCATCTTAGCTATGGAAGGATTAAGTAGAAAACTCAAAAAGGAAGTAAGCGAAAGGAGGATCAGAGGAATCAGGTTGTGGGGGAATAATCTGATCATCACACATCAACAGTTTGTTGATGATTTGATGCTATTTGGAGAAGCGTCGCTTAAGGAGGTGAGAAATTTCAAGAAGGTCTTAGAAGCATTCATGAGCGCATCAGGTATGGAGATTAACAAAGATAAATCTTGTACTTTTATATTTAATTCGCCTGAGTCTATCAAAGTCCATTTAACCAGGATTCTAGGTTTTAGACAGGGAGAGTTACCCACTAAGTACTTGGGTATCCAACTGGATATTAACCCTAACCAGATAAAGAATTGGCAGAGCTTGTTGGAAAAAATCAGGAAAAGATTAGCTAGTTGTTCGTTCCGAGTGCTGAACATTGCAAGTAGAATTGTCCTATTAAAATCGGTCTTATTATCTATTCCCATATACCCCCTGTCTATTATGGCCGCTCCCAAAGGAGTTTTTTCCAAAATGAGAGAGATAATAAAAAAATTTCTATGGGGGGGTCCCAAACAACAGAAGAAGTGGACTCTGGTTTCATGGAAGAATGTAATCAAGAGGAAAGAGGAAGGAGGCCTGGGAGTAAGAGACCCAGAAATTGTGAATAAGGTTCTAGGGGCGAAGCTATGGTGGAGATGGGTCCAGGGGGGGACTGATGTGTGGAAAAAAATTTGGAATCAAAAATATGAAATGCCTGGTACAACCGAAGGGCGTTTAAGAGTAGAGGAAACTCCAAGAGGATCGCAAATTTGGGAATTAACAAGTAGAAATAAGGACTTAGTCAAGAACCTTGCTTTCTGGGAAATTCGAGATGGAAGCTCAGCAAGATTTTGGGAGGAAGGATGGCAACAGCGTGACAAATTGGATACGATCCAAATTCTCCATGAAGTCCAAGAGAAAGCGAAAAGAGCAGGAATGGAATATGTTAAGGAATACTGGAAAAGAGAAGAACTAAACGACATGTGGAGAGTCTGGAGAAGACCGGGGGAATGGGATGAGAATATAAATCATGAGGAAGAGCAAGCGTTTATTAAAGAAATGGAATCGAGGAAGATCAAAATCAGAGCTGGGAAAGATATCCTTAGATGGGGTAAAACGATGAAGGGCAGTTTCACAGTAAAGGAAGCATATTATTGGGCAACGAAAGAGGAAAGAGAAGAGGGACTAATGGAATGGAAAAAGATTTGGGAAGGAAAATGGTGGCCAAAAATAACATTTTTTTCATGGCTGGTGAGTAGAGGAAGGATCCTGACATGGGATAATATTCAGAAAAGAGGAATGAATGGACCCTCAAGATGCAGCCTCTGCTACAAGGAAATAGAAACTCAGGAGCATTTATTGAATAAATGTGTATATGCTCAGAGCTTGTGGGACGAAATTAGGGTGCTCTTTGGTATGACAAGAAGGGATCCAGACAACATCAGGAATTCTCTGATTCAATGGGGAAAGGGGAATTACCAAAGCAAAGTTGTAAGAAGAATATGGAGCTTAGCGGTAGGATTTGTAATATGGTCGATTTGGAAAGAGAGAAATCGAAGAGTCTTCAGGGATAAAAGCTGTCAAGAATCGAGAATTTGGGATGAAATATGTAGGTCTATTAAAGAAACTGTTTTGTCTGAAAGATGGGAGGAAGAAAATTGGAAGTTGAATCCCGAGGAGCAGAGAATAGTTTCAAAACTGAACATGGAATTTCAAATGATCTACCCCAATTCAGAGAGGAGGATCATATCTGGCATACAGAGCCCCAATTGTTTCAGACTTCCAGGAGATCAACGGATCAAATTAAATTTCGACGGGGCTTCAAAGGGTAACCCGGGACAAGCAGGTATGGGAGGCATCTTCAGGGATAGCAGAGGTAATACAAGGTGGGTCTTTGCTGAATGGGGAGGGGAAATGACGAACAACGAAGCAGAGTTGTGGGCAGTTCATCAAGGTCTTTGGATTGCAGTTAGAAACGGTTATATGAACCTTGAAATCGAAGGTGACTCCAAAATTACGATAGGGATGTTAAGGAAATTAAGGGATGGTAGGAGGTGGGATCAGGTAACGAATAGCTGGAGGACAGCAGGGATAACCCAGGATATTGAGGGACTGCTGAGTAGGATTGACTACACAATAATCAACCATGTATTTAGAACGGGAAACCGCGCAGCTGATTTATTGGCCAATTGGGGAAGTGGAGGTTCGAACAGGATAGTGGATGGTAGCTGGACCTCATTAAAGGATGATCCGAGCTGGATCGAGTTGAATAATATTCTAAATCAGGACTATAATGAAGCAATCGCACAGGACATAAGCAATTAGTTGTATCATGGTTATGGAAAGGAGGAGAAAGGACAGAGCAATCAATGCTTGGACAGAGCGTATGTAGGATCAAGCATTCGAAGATCATGTCATGACGGTCGGGTTCAATCAAACCAACGGAAAGGTGAGCATCTCAAGGAGAGAGGTGGGAAAGGTACCGAGAAAGGGAGGTGGAGTTGTCAGTGAGATCGAGGAAGCTAACCCTCATGAGAGAGCGAAGAGGACAGATGGAAGAACGCAGGTAAATGGTAATAATGAGGAGGACAGGAAGCAACGACACTTCAAGAAGAAAAGGTGGCAAACCAGGGATAATATGGGAATAGCATGCAATAGAACGATGCATTCAGGGAAACCAGGAGCGAAACAAAGCCAAACGAGAGGGAGAAGTAGTAAACTTCAGCAGACGAAGGAAAGTCGGGGAAAGCGCAAGAGGGTAAGGAAAATGGCAGGGAATCAAGAGAGGGGAACAGGAAGGTATACGAGAAGCAAAGCGGCAGCTCCAGAAGAGAAAGGAAAGAGCATAGCAGAGGAAGCGATGCAGAAGATCTTTTTAACAATTCCGGACGAGTCGCAGGAAGAATTTGACATTCGAAATTATATTATAGAAGAGGGGTTAGGACGGGAAAATGCTGGAAAGGAGAGTAAGTTGGAGGGGAACCAGACTGAGAGAAATTGCAAAGACGAGGACGATGACCAGGAAGAAGATGAAGATGAGGAGAGTGGTAGAAGAGTGAGGGGCAGAGGAACGCGTGGTCGGGGAAACCAAAGAGGAAGACGAGGGGCTGGAGGTCGAGGCAGACGAGGGATTAAATATGGAGGAAGGGGAGTAGACGAGGGAGAAGCCAGCGAGGCGAGAGGCAGAAAAGAAGGAAAGAGGGATATGAGAAAGAAGCTACAGGAAGCAGAGGAGGCCTACTACCATGATACCAACCCGAATATCAGAAAGATAATTGACCACTTAGACGAAGAAGCCATGCAGGAGGCTTCAGATCTAGAAATGGAAGATTGGGAGCAGTTGATCCCAGACCCGGGGCATACGAGGGGGAGAATGACCCTGTATAAACAGTCGCTACATGTTTACTGGGGAATGAAACGGTTATTGGCCAAAGCATTGGAACAGGTGGCCATGGAAATGGCTGAACTATCCCAAGGTATCCCCACCATGAAAAAGGAACTGAACAATATTCAGATTACTTTAATCATGCAGGATAGGAAATTGGATGAGATTCAGAATATGATGCGAATGGGAGGAATGGGAGTCAAGAGCAAGAAGGAGTCAGAGCCTGGCACAACGAACCAGTAGAAGAGAAGTGGCTGCATGGAGGTTCTTTTTTCCATTTTGAATTTTGTAATATCATATGTTACTGATGATGAGAAAGACCAGTTTGACTAGAGGTAGAATAGAGGTGTATTTAGCATGGATAGATAGACTGATAATATACTTTTTCTGGCTTTCTTTTAAAAACTTTAGATGGTCAAGAAACTCGGTTTCCCTTAAGGGCGGGTTGAGACCTGCTTATATATGTACTGCTTTTAATTTTTAGTAATGAAAATTCAGAGTAATGCCTCAGCTTACAAAAAAATAATAATAATATAGTATCATTGTCTGCACTTAAGGATGCACCAACATATATTTTTTGTAGTTTGAAAAACTCTCTTGATATCTAACCACTCAACCCTATTTTCAATGGAATAGTTGAAAATCGATTTACCTTTACTTGAAAAAAATGCAAATGTTTTTAGTTGAAAATTGGTGAACCTTTATTTTGTGTGGTTGATGATGTAGCCGCTGCATTCATACCCTACAAATCGTCTTTCCTATTTAGACTATTCATTTTCATAAATATTTAGTGTACTATATATTAAATGTTATGAGACTTCATTCTTATAAATATTATGTATTAAATATGATGACACTTAATTTTTATAAAAATTATTCAGGGCAGAAGATTTTTATTTTTTATTTTTTATTTTTTAATATATATAATATTAAATTTCTTAAAATTAGTCATGTAATGACAAATTAAAAAATAAAAATTAATTTTTAATTTAAAAAATTAAGAAATTAACTCTACAATACAATTTACTGAATAGATGTGCACAAATACATGCAATGAATAAGTAAAAAAAAAAAAACTTATGAACCCATAAAAAGCTCTACAACTTGTCTCCCAAGAATTGATTCATTTCAATCTCACAATGGGCCTCAAAAATCTGAACTCTGAAATTGTTTGAAAGCCAATACAAGTAGAAACAAACATTGTTGTAATGACTGGCAAATTCAGCCTCTCGTTGTTTCTGCGATTGATGATTTCTCTCTCCTAGTGACTTGCCAAGATGCTTTTATGAAACAAGCCAGTGTTGCTCAGATGTCTTCCCAGATTTCAAGGTGAATCTGCTTGAGTATATAATCCTATGAATGTAGTTGGCATGATTTAAACAGTGTATGTTTGTTGAATGGCATTGATGTCTAATCCCTTTAACTGAACAACTGATTCCATGTGTCCCTTCAATGTATGCAGTTCTCTCAACCTGCACAAGGTTAAACTGATTCCATGTGTCCCTTCAATGTATGCAGTTCTCTCAACCTGCACAAGTACTATTAGCATCAACATGTTTTTCCATCCCCGACAAAATGGTCAAGTGAAGCAGAATTCAGATATTCTAGATGAATAACTTGAGTATACTTTCTTGCATGAAGCAAATGGAAGGGATCACTCGTGTGCAGTGTTTTAAAACAATGGTTCTTTCCCAACGTTGTTTCCAAAATACAAATTTTTTTCTCCTATAATTGAATAGGCATGAGGATTGAATTTTTTGTTTTACTGATCATCAAACAATTGCAAATATTAAAAACAAGTTTTTCTTACTTTAGATCATTGGTGAAATGGGATTGAATGCAAGCCATGTAGATTTTCCTAAATAATAAAACTAGTGCAAAAACACACAGAACACGCTTTTTGCTCAGGGCGTGGTATTTATAACCTTCAAATCATTTTCAAAATGCAAAGACTCAAATCAATTTGGTTTTTCTCATGAAATAGGATTAGGGCGATAACAGAAAGTCTGAAAGCATTATGCATTTCCATGATTTGTTACCTTGCAATTTCTGCACGTCTTCTGGCTTGCTTTGCAATCATGGATGAACGCCCAATAGAAGTCTAGGCATTAGGAGCAATCAGACCATGTAAAGTTCTCTGAGCAAGTGCCAATTTGGCTTCTCTGTCCTCTCTCCTGTAATCTTTCTTTGTTTTGAAAACCATTTGCATGATGTCATTGTTACCAAAATGAGTATTTGCAAGAGAAGAATATATGCTACAGGGAAACTTTTCCGACACAACAAAATAGAAAACCTATGAAGAGTGGAGAACGCCTAAAACAGACCTTTCTCTCAAAGAGAAATTCCCAAGCTTGTCCACTAAGAGTGTAACGCACTGCAAACTTGATTATATCTAAATGAACATAGAATACCACACTGTAAAGCCAGATCACTCCAACCCATCCCCAGCCGATGCCTTTTATGGAAGCAAATCCCCAGTGTGCATATACTGCTATCAACGTTCCAATCTGAAATGAAGATATTTAAACACGACGAAATTTGCAGAGAGAGATAATACTGGGCTTGAAAGAAGGAACAGTGAAAGGGTAGTTACTGATATAATATTTGATCTGCATCCTCAATGTTTAATGGATTTTTTTAAATGGACACTCATATTGTATCGATTTTTGGAGCTTTCATGACAGGAGTGGCCTTGAGAATGGCGTGGGGGCCAACCGTCTTGTATTCAAAAGAGCAGTCATGCATATCAGTGTACTTGTGTTGAGCACAGAAAAGGTCACCACAGTGACACTTAAAGCCCGTCAGCCCCACCTGCCTATTGCACGTAAAACACCTCTGCTTGCTCTTCCTCGGTTGTTCCTCCTCGTCCTGTTCATGTTTCTCCACCTTATGTTCTATTGAGCTGGATGGGGCTGTGCCAATGGCCATCTCCACCATTGCGACTACTTCCACCATCGGGGCGTCACTACTTGAGGGCACCGACGATGCATCGGTTGTTGGGGTTTCAGCTGCCCAAGCATCAGTTGGTGGGGTTTCAAGTGAGAAGAAAAAGAAGGTTGTTTGGCGTTAAGCTCTCTGTAGCACTTGGAGCACAAGTTCATGGTGGTCGCGCTCTCGAAGAAGCCGTCGTTGTTCAACCAGTGAATGGGCCCTTCCAGCACTTGTCTCCCACTCCCTTCCTCTTGCATTTTTGAGCTCTCCTGTGACGCATTTTCCGGATGCTTCCACTGTAAGCCAGAGTCCGAAGGCACAGAAAAGCAAAAGAAAAACCCTGAGATAACTCTTGCCAAACCGAGCCCTGCCTCCTCCTGCGCAGACGATTTCACCAGAGAAACCCGGAGTAGAAGAAAAAGAATCACAGAGAAAAGCTTAGCAGTTTTTTTTTTCAAACTCTTCGCCCATAACCGAAATGCCCACCATTCCGCCGACCGTAACTGAAGACCATGACGAATAGTCGATTTGTCTCATCGCACCGCCGCGCCACTGTCGGTTTGTCCTATTGCACTGCCATTCAAGAGAAAGTTGTCAAATTAGGAGTCGTCTAATGAGGTGGAGGAATTGCCTCTGTAAAGGTAGTGTTTGAATCATGTTTTTGATGCTAGAAATGAATTCAGCACCATCAAAAACGTCTAGGACACTTACAATTTTGAAGTTTAACAACTATAACTTGGATTTACAAAAATCCTTCCCAGAATTTCTTTAAATATAACCAGAATTTCCATAACTTTCCGGGCAACTCCTCTGCCTCGTTACACTACGCGATCAAATTATAGTGAAAGAGGTAAACGAAATTTGGAAGTTAACTGATTCAAAAGGAAAGCACACCGGCTTAAATATGACGTACGAGGGTTGTAAAATGTCCATGAACATATCCAAATGCACACAATGTAAAAAATGACACGCATGAGGGTGAGGGTCGAGACTTGAGCCCCGGGCCTTTGAAAATTCAAAATTTTGAGGCTTATTAGTAAAGAAGGTTTTTGGTTTTTTTTAAAGTCTAATTTGTGACTTTTTAATGGGAAAGTGTTTTAGTGAAAGGACTTCCACCAATTGAACTAATCATTATAGCTAGCAACAAAAACCTAACCAATTAAGCTAAAGAACCCAACCAATTTAACTAGTTCTCAAGACTATTTAAATATTAAGTTATCTTACTTTAAATTTTAATTAGTCATAAATTTTAATGAGTAGTTTCCAATTTAACTAATTCTCAAGACTATATAAGTATTAAGTTATTTTACTTTAAATTTTAATTAGTCATAAATTTTAATGAGTAATTTAGATAGAGGCTAAGTTAGACAATTTGATTAGTTATAACTCCTCCTCTTTATCACCATGAGTTAGACATTGTTTGTCAAAATAAATTTCTTAAACGATTTTTGGGTGTCATAGAGCTAGACTACACTGGCGAGATATTGTGTTTCTTCTCCCTAGGATAACTACCTTCAAACCTAACCCCAAATGTTATAAAAAATATACATACGACACTAAATAATTTGACGTTCACAAATATACGTAAAATAGAAAGCGAATAAAAACAAATAACAGTCATCAAATTTCCTCTTTACAAGCAAGATAAATTTGAAATTCCAAACATACTCGAGCATATAGGTGGTGAGTGGAGGTTCATGAAGATGTGTGTCATTGCAGGTGGTTGGTGGAGGGTGACGCAGGAAAAACCGCCTAAAGGCAATTTCCCTGTTTTTCATAATAACCTTACGTGACCTTGTGGGTTATGGCCCACCTATACAAATTGGAGGCGTTTACGTTGGTGGGTTTTAAACAAAAGCCCAACCAATCACCAACATCGGAATACAATGAACCCCGCCAACGAACACCGGTCCCACTTGAATGCACAAGACCAGACCTCAAATAGATTTAAACCCGCATCCATAAACTTCTCGTTTTCGCCATTCCCACAAATATTATCGGAAAAATTCTTTGCCGTTTATCTTCTACTGAATCCGACAGTTGATGGTTCACTCGATCAGTGAAACTAATTGTTGATCCTCCACTGTTTGATCAAGGCATAATTGATCCAACGGTCAGTAGCGATATCACATGGACCACTTGCATGACGCTTAACTGCTCTTACAGAGCCGATAAGGATTATAAATCCTTAATCTATAAATGTTCGGGTCCGTTTTGAGATTAACATCCGATCACTTTATGACCCGATATCTATGGGATATACGAGGTCATGAGATCTACGGCCCGCGGGTCTTCAACTAACACATGGATTACCAAGCAACTTAGCACCGCAGTGCACTGTGACGTAAGTGTTTGAAAATGAGATCGACAGCCAGGATCTAGTAGGGGCTTCAACCACGATCAAGACATCCACACACTCCTATTCCTTGCATTTTATTTCTCTGTCATTTTTCTTCCGCCATTAATATCCGTCGGTCTAAACAATCCAATGGCTCCCTTTGCGCTTGTTCACTGAAGATGGAATTCGCATTTCCACCCATTAATTCTGCCATACTCTATTCACATTCATACAACAGTTAACTTGTTAACATTGGATCGCCATCGATCCTTACCATGATCGATCGTCGATCAATGAACCAATAACACGGGTATTAACTCAATAACACATAAAAACACAGACATACGAATTCCACATAACACACAATTTATATTATACACAAAAAAATTCCAGTCTAAGGCATTTCAACCTTATTCACAAATTCTCCTCTCAACTACATTGAATCCACACTCTGTTTACACAAATGTTTCTTGCCCCTCTATCACTCTCTATTTTTTTGTCACACAACACAGACTCTTTATAGAGAAAATTACAAAGTCGTGGATCATCTCAGATCCACGATTTCCTCTCACAAATCACCTAAATCTCTCAACACACATACATGGTAGATAATTACATTAAATTAAGTCTTCTGGAGACTTATCAATTCCTTCAAATTAGCTCATTTTTAACAGAAAATTGCTCCCGGTTTACATGATTGTCCACATCTACCCCTCCATAGCTTTGAATTTGAATTTTGATTAAGGGTGGTCAGATGCTCCTGCATCAGACTCCCGAGGCACAAAAGTTTATGACCTCCTGGTCATATGCTTCTCCCTAATCCCATAGCAATTCTACCCACTTCCTCAGTGGAACTGCCTTCATGATCTTTCTGTGAGCTGCAACAAAACCTCTGCAGTAACAGTCTTCTCTGCTACATGATACCTCACCAAGCTTCTCTCCTCGAGCTTAGTCTTTTGGCATCTCTCTGGTTCTCTCTTCTGTGGAACCATATGAGCATTTCATGCTCTAGGTTGCTGCAAGTTTTCTCACCTTCTGCTGCTACTATCGAAAGTACCAAGATCATAAACGCTCTAGTCTTCACCATAACTGTACTTCCTCCTTTTTCACGCAAAATCTTCTTTTTTTACAGGAAACCTTTCCCCGCTCTGATACCACTTTTATGCAGGAAAAACTGCCTAAAGGCAATTTCCCTGATTTTCATAATAACCTTACGTGACCTTGTGGGTTATGGCCCACCTATACAAATTGGAAGCGTTTATGTTGGTGGGTTTTAAACAGAATCCCACCCAATCATCAAACAACGGAATACAATGAACCCCACCAACGAACACCGGTCCCACTTGAATGCACAAGACAGGACCTCAAATAGATTTAAACCCACGTCCATAAAATGCTAGGTTCCGCCTTTCCCACAAATCTTATCGGATAAATTCTCCGTCGTTGATCTTCTACCCAATCTAACGGTTTATGGTTCACCCGATCAACGAAAATAATCACTAATCCTCCACCATTTGATCAAGGCACGCTCGATCTAACAGTCAGCAACGATATCGCACGGACCACTTGCACAACATTTAACCGCCCTTACGGAGCCGGTAAGGATTATAAATCCTTAATCTACAAATGTTTGGATCCATTTCGAGATTAACGTTCGATCACTTTATGACCCAATATCCATTGGATACATGAGGTCATTAGATCTACAGCTTGCGGGTTTTCAACTAACACACGGATTACCAAATAGCTTAGCCCCGCAGTTCACTATGACATAAGCGTTTGAAAATGAGATCGATGGCCAGGATTTAGTACGGGGCTTCAACCACGATCAAGACATCCGTACACTTCTATTCCCCATAGTTTATCCCTCTGCCATTTTTCCTCCGCCATTAATATTTGTCAGTCTAAATGATCCAACGGATCCCTCTACACTTGTTCACTGATGATGGAATTCGCATTTCCACCCATTAACTCTGCCATACTCTATTCACATTCATACAAAAGTTAACTTGTTAACATTGGATCGCCATCGATCCTTAGAGTGATCGATGGTCGATCAATGAACAAAAAACACGGGAATTAACTCAATAACACATAAACACACAGAGATACGAATTCCGCATAACACAATTTATATTATACACAATATAATTCCAGTCTAAGGAATTTCAACCTTAGTCACAAATTCTCCTCTCGACTACTTTGAATCGACACTCTGTTTACACAAATGTTTCCTGCCCCTCTATCACTCTCTGTTTTTCTGTCGCACAACAGACTCTTTATAGAGAAAATTACAAAGTCGTGGATGATCTCAAATCCACGATTTCCTCTCACAAATCGCCTAAATCTCTCAACACACATACATGGAAGATAATTAAATTAAATTAAGTCTTCTTGAGACTTATCAATTCCTTCAAATTAGTTCGTTTTTAACAGAAAATTGCTCCCGATTTACATGATTGTCCACGTCTGCCCCTCCATAGCTTTGACTTTGACTTTTGATTAAGGGTGGTTGGATGCTCCTACATCAGGCTCTGAGGCACAAAAGTTTATGACCTCCTAGTCATATGCTTCTCCCTAATCCCGTAGCAATTCTACTCACTTCCTCAGTGGAATTGCCTTCATGATCTTTCTGTGAGCTGCAACAAAACCTCTGCAGTAACAGTCTTCTCTGCTACATGATACCTCACCAAGCTTCTCTCCTCGAGCTTAGTCTTTCGGCATCTCTCTGGTTCTCTCTTCTATGGAACCATATGAGAATTTCATGCTCTAGGTTGCTGCAAGTTTTCTCACCTTCTGCTGCCACTATCGACAGTACCAAGATCATAAACTCTCTAGTCTTCAACATAACTGTACCTCCTCCTTTTGCACACAAAATCTTCTTTTTCGCAGGAAACCTTTCCCTGCTCTGATACCACTTTGATGCAGGAAAAAACGCCTAAAGGCAATCTCCCTGATTTTCATAATAACCTTACGTGACCCTGTGGGTTATGGCCCACCTATACAAATTGGAAGCATTTACGTTGGTGGGTTTTAAACAAAAACCCAACCAATCACCAAACAACGGAATACAATGAAACCCGCCAACGAACACCGGTCCCATATGAATACATAAGACCAGACCTCAAATAGATTTAAACCCGCCTCAATGAACTTCTCACTTCCACCTTTCCCACAAATCTTATCGGATAAATTCTCCGTCGTTGATCTTCTACCTAATCTGACGGCTGATGGTTCACCTGATCAATGAAACTAATCGCTAATCCTCCACTGTTTGATCAAGTCACGCTTGATCCAATGGTGAGTAGCGATATCGCATGAACCACTTGCATGATGTTTAACGCCCTTATGGAGCCGATAAGGATTATAAATCCTTAATCTATAAATGTTGGGGTCCATTCTGAGATTAACGTCTGATCACTTTATGACCCGATATCCGTTGGATATACAAGGTCATTAGATCTACGACCTGCGCGTCTTCAACTAACACATGGATTACCAAACAGCTTAGCCCCATAGTTGACTGTGACGTAAGTGTTTGAAAATGAGATCGACGACCAGGATTTAGTACGAGGCTTCAATCATGATCAAGACATCCATACACTCCTATTCCCCACAGTTTATCCCTCCACCATTTTTCATCCGCCATTAATATCCGTCGGTCTAAATGATTCGACGGCTCCCTTTGCGCTTGTTCATTGAAGATGGAATTCGCATTTCCACCCATTAACTCTGCCATACTCTATTCACATTCATACAACAATTATTTTGTTAACATTGGATCACCATCGATCCTTATAGTGATCGATGGTCGATCAATGAACCAATAACACGGGAATTAACTCAATAACACATAAACACACAAACATACGAAATCCACATAACCCAATTCATATTATACACAATATAATTCCAGTCTAAGGCATTTCAATTTTAGTCACAAATTCTCCTCTCGACTGCATTGAATCCACACTCTGTTTACACAAATGTTTCCTGCCCCTCTATCACTCTTTGTTTTTCTGTCGCACAACATAAACTCTTTATAGAGAAAATTACAAAGTCGTGGATCATCTCATATCCACGATTTCCTCTCAAAAATCGCTTAAATCTCTCAACACACATACATGGCAAATAGTTACCTTAAATTAAGTCATCTCGAGACTTATCAATTCCTTCAAATTCGCTTGTTTTTAACAGAAAATTGCTCCTAGTTTACATGATTGTCCACGTCTGCCCCTCCATAGCTTTGACTTTGAATTTTGATTAAGGGTGGTCAGATGCCCCTGAATTAGAATCTTTAGGCACAAAAGTTTATGACCTCCTCGTCATCTGCTTCTCCCTAATCCCATAGCAATTCTACCCACTTCCTCAGTGGAACTGTCTTCATGATCTTTGTGTGAGCTGCAACAAAACATCTGTAGTAACAGTCTTCTCTCCTACATGATATTTCACCAAGCTTCTCTCCTCGAGCTTAGTCTTTTGGCATGTCTCTAGTTCTCTCTTCTGTGGAACCATATGAGCATTTCATGCTCTAGGTTGCTGCACGTTTTCTCACCTTTTGCTGCCGCTATCGACAATACCAAGATCATAAACTCTCCAGTCTTCAACATAACCATACCTCCTCCTTTTGGACACGAAATCTTCTTTTTCGCAGGAAACCTTTCCCTGCTCTGATACCACTTTGATGCAGGAAAAATCGCCTAAAGGAAATTTCCCTGATTTTCATTATAACCTTACGTGACCCTGTGGGTTATGGCCCACCTATAAAAATTGGAAGCATTTACGTTAGCAGGTTTTAAACAAAAACCCAACCAATCACCAAACAACACAATACAATGAACCCCACCAATGAACACCGTTCCCACCTGAATGCACACTACCGGACCTCAAAAAGATTTAAACTCGTGTCCATAAACTTCTCGGTTCCGCCTTTTCCACAAATCTTATCAGATAAATTCTTCACCGTTGATCTTCAACCCAATCCGACAGTTTATGGTTCACCCGATCAATGAAACTAATCGCTAATCCTCCACCGTTTGATCAAGGCACGCTTGATCCAATGGTCAGCAACGATATCGCATGGACCACTTGCACAACGTTTAACTGCCCTTACGGAGTCGATAAGGATTATAAATCTTTAATATATAAATGTTCGGGTCCGTTATGAGATTAACGATCGATCACTTTATGACCCGATATTCATTGGATATACGAGGTCATCAGATCTATGACCTATGGGTCTTCAACTAACACACGGTTTACCAAACAGCTTAGCCCCGTGGTTGACTGTGATGTAAGCGTTTGAAAATGAGATCGATGACTAGGATTTAGTATGGGGCTTCAACCACAATCAAGACATCTGCACACTCCTATTCCCCGCAGTTTATCCCTCCGCCATTTTTCATCCGCCATTAATATCCGTCGGTCTAAACGATCCGACGGCTCCCTTTGCGCTTGTTCACTGAAGATGGAATTTGCATTTCCACCCATTAACTCTGCCAGACTCTATTCAAATTCATACAATATTTAACTCGTTAACATTGGATCGCCATCGACCCTTACAGTGATCGATGGTCGATCAATGAACAAATAACACGGGAATTAACTCAATAACACATAAACACACAAATATATGAATTCCACATAACACACAATTTATATTATACACAATATAATTCCAGTCTAAGGCATTTCAGCCTTAGTCACAAATTCTCCTCTCGACTACATTGAATCCACACTCTGTTTACACAAATGTTTCCTGCCCCTCTATCACTCTCTGTTTTTCTGTCACACAACACAGACTCTTTATAGAGCAAATTACAAAGTCGTGGATCATCTCAGATCCACGATTTCCTCTCACAAATCGCCTAAATCTCTCAACACACATACATGGCAGATAATTACATTAAATTAAGTCTTCTCGAGACTTATCAATTCCTTCAAATTAGCTCGTTTTTAACAGAAAATTGCTCCCAGTTTACATGATTGTCCATGTTTGCCCCTCCATAGCTTTGACTTTGACTTTTTATTAAGGGTGGTAGGATGATCCTGCATCAGACTCCTGAGGCACAAAATTTTATGACTTCCTGGTCATATGCTTCTCCCTAATCTCATAGCAATTCTACCCACCTCCTCAGTGGAACTGCCTTCATGATCTTTCTGTGAGCTACAACAAAACTTCTACAGTAACAATCTTCTCTGCTACATGATACCACACCAAGCTTCTCTCCTTGAGCTTAGTCCTTCGGCATCTCTCTGGTTCTCTGTTTTGTGGAACCATATTAGCATTTCATGCTCTAAGTTGCTGCATTTCTCGAGTTCTCATCTTCTGCTACCGCTATTGACAGTACCAAGATCATAAACTCTCCAGTATTCAACATAACTATACCTCCTCCTTTTGCATGCAAAATCTTCTTCCGCAGGAAACCTTTCCCTACTCTGATACCACTTTGATGTAGGAAAACTGCCTAAAGGCAATTTCCTTGATTTTCATAATAAACTTACATGACCCTATGGGTTATGGCCCACCTATACAAATTGGAAGCGTTTACGTTGGTGGGTTTTAAACAAAAACACAACCAATCACCAAACAACGGAATACAATGAACCCCGCCAACGAACACCGGTCCCACCTGAATGCACAAGACGGGACCTCAAATAGATTTAAACCCGCGTCCATAAACTTCTCGGTTCCGCCTTTCCCACAAATCTTATCGGATAAATTCTTTGTCGTTGATCTTCTACCCAATCCGACGGTTGATGGTTCACCCGATCAACGAAACTAATCGCTAATCCTCCACTGTTTGATCAAGGCACGCTTGATCCAGCGGTCAACAGTGATATCGCACGGACCACTTGCACGACGTTTAACCGCCCTTACGGAGCCGATAAGGATTATAAATCCTTAATCTATAAATGTTCAGGTCCATTCTGAGATTAACGTCCGATCACTTTATGACCCAATATCTGTTGGATATATGAGGTCATCAGATCTACGGCGTGCGGGTCTTCAACTAACACACGGATTACCAAACAGCTTAGCCCCGCAGTTGAATGTGACGTAAGAATTTGAAAATGAGATCGACGGCCAAGATTTAGTACGGGGCTTCAACCATGATCAAGACATCCATACACTCCTATTCCCCGTAGTTTATCCTTTCGCCATTAATATCCGTCGGTCTAAACGATCCGACGACTCCCTCTGCACTTGTTCACTGAAGATGGAATTCATATTTCCACCCATTAACTCTGTCATACTCTATTCACATTCATACAACAGTTAACTTGTTAACATTGGATCGCCATCGATCCTTACAGTGATTGATGGTCGATCAATGAACCAATAACACAGGAATTAACTCAATAACACATAAACACACAGACATACGAATTCCACATAACACACAATCTATATTATACACAATATAATTCCATTCTAAGGCATTTCAGCCTTAGTCACAAATTCTCCTCTTGACTACATTGAATCCACACTCTGTTTACAAAAATGTTTCCTGCCCCTCTATCACTCTCTGTTTTTCTGTCACACAACATAGACTCTTTATAGAGAAAATTACAAAGTCGTGGATCATCTTAGATCCATGATTTCCTCTCAAAAATTGCCTAAATTTCTCAACACACATACATGGAAAATAATTACAATAAATTAAGTCTTCTCGAGACTCATCAATTCCTTCAAATTATCTTATTTTTAACAGAAATTGCTCCGGTTTACATGATTATCCACGTCTTCCCCTTCATAGCTGTTAAACACACATGGACAGCAAAAGAGTGTGAAAGATAAATCAGTGAGTGCATATTTTTATTAACATCAGATATACATTTATAGTACAATGTGTGACTCTTGGGATTCAGATCCCAAGGTCTCTTGGACTGCTTTGTCCATTCGAATTCCACACTAACCCTTTAGGATTAGGTGTCCAACATTCCCCCTTTTAATTCGAAGGGTTATGTATGAGTCCAAGAAAAGAGCTGTAATACAAAATGTGAAAAAATGCATGGCAGCACTAGGCTGAATGTGCTCTATGAAATGTTGGTATAAAAAGGGCGGTGGTTTAAGGATGACCACCAACACTGAAACGCTTAGTGCAGTTCCCGGAACTCTTCCAAAACTGGCAAGAAACTGAAGTTTTCTGCTAGAGGAAGTGATCCTATTGTTTTAAAGAGGGAAACCTTCTACCATAAAAGGGAGGTCTCACCTCGTATAAAAGGTAAAACTTCAACCTGAAAAGGGAAGTCTCAACCTGTGATGGTTTAAGGATAACCAACAACTCTGGAATGCTTAATGCATTTCCTGGAACTCTTCCAACACTGGCAAGAAGCTGGAGTCTTCTGCTAGAGGAAGTGTTCTCAATCTGTGTTCACGGGCATCTTTGTCTCTGGCTACAACTATGAAACTGGTGTGGAAGGTTGTGGCTCAGGCTCGCTTGATGTGACTTTGAAGCTTGTAGATGACCATCATTTCCCCCCCTGTCAGATACAAGGTGAGAAGATGGAGAAAACTCAACTGCAAGACTGTTCAATACTCTGGAACAAGTTCTGATATGTGTTTGGAATATCTTCTTGGCTGTTGATGCCCATTGCCAAGAAGCGATCCATCCAAGATGAATCTTTGTTCTTGCAGGACGTTTGTTTCTGAAGCATCTGTGTGAAGAATGACTGGTTTTATGACAGTGCTTACATGGTCGAAGATCAAAACAGTGATCTTTCAAATGGCCAACTCGATCACAGTGTTGGCATTTCATGATCTGTTGTTGTTGTTGTTGTGGAAGAGGGGCAGAGTCTGGAACAGTTGAAGCTGAACTGTCATAAGGAGCAGGTGAACTGTCATTAATGAATCCAGCACTCTGAAACTGAATGGGCTTGGCATAGTCTGGAATATGAAAGGACAAGTCCTTGTCATATCCAAGACCGGTTCTGTGCTTGTTGTGGACAAGCTGTTCCCAAGGTCTGATGATGGGCTTGGGAAGTGCAGACTGAGTTTCTGCATCTGCATGTACAACTGCTGCTTTATCTGAATGAACTGTAACATTATTGACTTGCTGTTTATGGGAGTCTGCTTCATTTTTCTGAACAGAAACAGGTTCAGAATGATGACTCCACTGGTGTAATTCTTCCTGCTGTAGCTTTGTTTCAAGCTGCAAAAACTCAATATCTTCTTGTACATTATGCAAACAGGTTCTAATGTCAACAAGAGAAGCTTTGCTTATTCTTACTGTACCATGATCAGAGGAATGTATCAGAGTTTTTAAGAACTCCAATATTTCACCAATTTGAGTCATTTCTTGATATCTTTACTAAACAAAAAAAATATATCTTGATGCAAAAGTTCAGCAAATCTCTCTCAGAAAATTAGCCCAAGCAGAACAAAAGCTTCTTCCTTCCCTTCAAATTTACAAAATCAATAGGTTTTCTCTGTCAACAACAAAACTCTTCGCATGGCAGCCAAAGTTTAACCTAGACCACTCTACCGAACAATACACGAATGGGTCACTAGAGATAAAGATAAGATCGCGCAGCAATGAGTGGAGTGAAGATAGAGATGGATCTGAAAAGAAAATAATACAACAACAGGATTGAAGTTTTAAAAGTGTGGGCATTCATTCACTCAAACTGTTCTGAATCTCTATCTCAATTCGTTCACCATGCTTTTTGTATCAAACATTTCATTTTATGTTGTGCCAAACAACATGAATGAGCTTACTGCACATATCAATTGCCTTCTTAAAAGAATCCCAAACTCATCCCACACATTCAATGCCAATAGCAATGCAGAGAAACGCATTAAAAGATTGTGTAACAGAATACAAAGGGAAATGTAAAATTGTCCGGCCGTATGCCTGCACAATGCATTCGGCAATAGAGTCTGCAGAGTTTTCAGATCAATTCCCGCAGAGACCAACTCTGTGAAGTAACACGATGTTGCTTCTTCTCTTAGACAATATGAAAACATGAGAGCGGCGAAGGAAGCACATCGTTATATGTTGAGAGATGGATTTGGTCTATTAAAACAAGAGGTGAACCAACGAGCTATTCTACACGAATGCAATTCGTATACTTCTCTGTTGCAGGCATGCAAAAACATAAGAGCATTGAATGAAGTCCATGCTCACATGCTCAGACATGGATTCAGCCAGAATATTAATCTTGAAACCAAGCTTGTAAGTAGGTATGCCATTTGCAGCAGTATAAAGAACTCACGCCTATTGTTTGATAAAATGCATAAACCAGATTTGTTCTTATGGAATGTGATGACCAAGAATATATTACAGCCTGCACCAAATGAAGAGAAGCATGCCCTTCTCCTCTGACGGGAGGCATTGTCAAAACTCCAAACGATTGATAAGATACTTCTTAGGGGCGGTGAGCTTCAGAGTTCAACCCTCTCTTTAACTGTACAGATGCAGATCGAAATCAAACCCCTAAAGGAACAAGCTATGCACTTGCAAGTGCCAATACAGGCAATCGTTCCGCTGTGAACAGCTGTTCGGAAATTTCAACCTTCTCCCGAGAATTTGACTCCTCTGCACCCAGACCTTTTGCTTGTATGTTTGCTGGCTAAATTCTATAAAGCTGCATTAAGCATTTTTCTCACACATCTTCAGGGATTACTTAAGCAAAACGAGGAAGCTCTACGAGAGCAAGGCTCTAGACTGTCGTCCTTGTTGACTCAATTGGACCCTGCCAAGCACTCTCTTGGTTATCTATACGTCTTGGAAGCCTATTCATCTAGTTCAATTCCAAGAGAGCAGGGTGAGGGATTCATGCTGATACACAATCGATACACAAGCATGCGCTTCAATAGAATCTCATCGAAAATGCAGCGATACCACAGTTCAAAGAAAACGTAGCGTAACCACAGTTCTTACAAAAACGCAGTCGATACCATTAAAAAACGCAGTCTTCAGTCTTCAATACCCAAAAAACGCAGTCACCATTACAATAAAATGCTATAGGGGCAATTCGGCATTTCTGTTTCTGTCTCTATTTCACAGAGGTGCGCAAAAAGGAAAGGGAAATACATTATAGGATATGCAGCAGTCGCTGATATGATTTGGGAAAATTTCTAACAGATTTCTGACCAAGGTATCTTTGGATTATTGTACGCCAGAGCAGGTAGGATTCACTAAAGCACTAGAGAAGGATAAACCATGACAAGACCTGAGCTAAAACTGCAGACAATGGCTGATGTGTTCAAGCAGGCACTGATATCTTTTAGGGCAAATATACGAGTTCTTCTTGTTATAGCAGCATTATCCTCGATGTATAATAATGCAATTGAGAGCTCTATAGGTTTAGTTGGTTTACCTTTCAATGTATCACATGGAAACTTTTCACTCGACTTCGATCACCGTGGTAAACAAAATCACAGCCCTTTAGAAAGCGTTTCTGGTATATCTCAACGACAGAGACGTTTTGTAGATGGGAATGGCAATACGCATACTGAGTTTCAACGCATTGATAATTCAAACATTCATGCGCAGAGAGGGACAGAAACGCACAGCAATTACTTATGATCTGAGGGCGCAGTCTCCAGAGGCGCTCAGAACAGAGGGCGCAGTCGTGACAGAGGCGTTATAAGGCAGGGCTTGAAAGGAATATGGCAGAGGGCCAGGACTGCTCACGACAGAGGAATGGCAACACTGAAACAGGTGGCTCACAATGGAGCAGGGCAGGAGAGAACCTGGCTCTGATACCATGTTAAGCACACATGGACAGCAAAAGAGTGTGAAAGATAAATCAGTGAGTGCATATTTTTATTAACATCAGATATACATTTATAGTACAATGTGTGACTCTTGGGATTCAGATCCCAAGGTCTCTTGGACTGCTTTGTCCATTCGAATTCCACACTAACCCTTTAGGATTAGGTGTCCAACAATAGCTTTGACTTTGACTTTTGATTAAGGGTGCTCGGATGCTCTTCCATCAGACTCTCGAGGCACAAAAGTTTATGACCTCTTGGTCATATGCTTCTCCCTAATCCCATAACAATTCTACCCACTTCCTCATTGGAACTGCCTTCTTGATCTTTCTGCGAGTTGCAACCGAACCTCTGCAGTAACAGTCTTCTCTGCTACATGATACCTCGCCAAGCTTCTCTCCTCGAGCTTAGTCTTTCGGCATCTCTCTGGTTCTCTCTTCTGTGGAACCATATGAGCATTTCATGCTCTAGGTTGCTGCAAGTTTTCTCACCTTCTGCTGCTGCTATCGACAGTACCAAGATCATAAACTCTCCAGTCTTCAACATAACTATACCTCCTCCTTTTGCACGCAAAATCTTCTTTTTCGCAGGAAACCTTTCCCTGCTCTGATACCACTTTGATGCAGGAAAAACCGCCTAAAGGAAATTTCCCTGATTTTCATAATAACCTTACGTGACCCTGTGGGTTATGGCCCACCTATACAAATTGGAAGAGTTTACGTTGGTGGGTTTTAAACAAAAACCCAACCAATCACCAAACAACGGAATACAATGAACCCCACCAACGAACACCGGTCCCACCTGAATGCACAAGACCAGACCTCAAATAGATTTAAACCCACATCCATAAACTTCTCAATTCCACCTTTCCCACAAATCTTATCGAATAAATTCTTCACTGTTGATCTTCTACCCAATCCGACAGTTGGTGGTTCACTCGATCAATGAAACTAATCGCTAATCCTCCACTGTTTGACCAAGGCACGCTTGATCCAACAATCAGCAATGATATCGCACGGACCCCTTGCACGACGTTTAACCGCCCTTACGGAGCCGATAAGGATTATAAATCCTTAATCTATAAATGTTCAAGTTCATTTTGAGATTAATGTCTGATCACTTTATGACCCGATATCCGTTGGATATACGAGTTCATAAAATCTATGGCCTGTGGGTCTTCAACTAACACATGGATTACCAAACAGTTTAGCCCAGCAGTTGACTGTGACGTAAGCGTTTGAAAATGAGATCGATGGCCAGGATTTAGTACAGGGCTTCAACCACGATCAAGACATTTGTACAATCTTATTTCCTGTTGTTTATCCCTCCGCCATTTTTCTTCCTTTATTAATATCCGTCGGTCTAAACGATCCGACTGCTCCCTCTGCGCTTGTTCACTGAAGATGGAATTCGCATTTCCACCCATGAACTCTGCCATACTCTATTCACATTCATATAACAATTAACTTGTTAACATTGGATCGCCATTAATCTTTACAGTGATCGATGGTCGATAAATGAATCAATAACATGGGAATTAACTCAATAACACATAAACACACAGACATACGAATTCCACATAGCAGACAATTTATATTATACACAATATAATTCCAGTCGAAGGCATTTCAGCCTTAGTAACAAATTCTCCTCTCGATTACATTGAATCAACAATCTGTTTACACAAATGTTTCCTGCCCCTCTGTCACTCTCTATTTTTTTGTCACACAACATAAACTCTTTATAGAGAAAATTACAAAGTTGTGGATCATCTCAGATCTACGATTTCCCCTCACAGATCGCCTAAATTTCTCAACACACATACATGGCAGATAATTACATTAAATTAAGTCTTCCCGAGACTTATCAATTCCTTCAAATTAACTCGTTTTTAATAGAAAATTGCTCCCGGTTTACATGATTGTCCACGTTTGCCCCTCCATAACTTTGACTTTGACTTTTGATTAAGGGTGGTCGGATGCTCCTGCATCAGAGGGTAAGGATGAGTACCTTGAGGGATAACAATTTTTATTTAATCATAATTAAATATTAATTAATTAATTAATCTAGGTGGAAAATGTATTAATAATTTAAATTAATTAATTAATTATTAAAATCAATTTTATTTATTATATAAAAATTATATATAATTGTGGAGAGCACTCTACAACCTAGCATGGGGTGGATGTTTTAGTGTCCATAAAAACTTAATAATTTTAATTAATAAATATATACAATTTCAATAATTACCAAACAAATAAACAAAACAATTTTTTTTTTTTTATTAATAAATTTACAAACCATCTTTTTTTGAAAAAATTCATAATATACATACCACACTAATCTATTTTTAACTATTCTTATTTTAGAACATATAAAAACTTAATAATTTTAATTAATAAATATATAAAATTTCAATAATTACCAAAGAAACAAAACAAAAAACTTTTTTACTAAGTCATATATATATATATTGAATACTATGCACATCACATTAATTTTTTTATAAAATAATGTATTATGAGAATTTTAATATAAGTAAAAATAGGAATACTTTTATTAATAACTATGTGAAATTTGTATAAATATAAATAATATTATTCCTGGATGGGAGTGACCTTGGAGATAAATGGTGGGATTAGGGAATGAGCCCACGACCTTGCCACGGAAAGCACAATAAATGTCAGAGGTGTTGTGGCCATACACACATGCGACTAATTTTTAAGCTTGGAGTTATGGCATATGATGCTTTATGGATTTTGAGTATCCAGTTGCAACACTGAGAGAGGGGGTTGGGGAAGCTAGGCCCCTTGCTACAGGAGGCATGGTCAGAGGAAGGGTGGAGTAGAGTGCATCCTGTTAACATCTTGATGCTATCAATTCTAGGAATCTATGGTTTGTTTTATGAAGTCAATTCCAAAGGAAATGCCACCACCTTGGCTTTGTTCGTCGTCTGTTTTATTGATTTCTTTGAGTTGGAAGAAAAGAGTTATGGTCACCTAAAGGAAACTGGGAGAGAAGGGTACATTATAAAAGTGAGCCACAACTTCTCGGGTGAACTTCGAGCTTTCGACACTCTAGATTCATTTGCAACACTCCAACCTCTAAGTTTGAGTCCCTCTCGACCTACTGGTCCTGGGTAGCTCCTTACTCCATTTGAATCTCTATCAAATTTTATATTAGCTTACTATTCGGCCTTTGGTGTTGGTTTTGGGGAGGTCTTGTTCAATTTTGGGTCTTATACTGTATTTTCAGTTTCTTGAATGGTCAATTGTTTCTTCATTGTGGAGAGTCTCTTGGGTTGATAACCTTTGATTGCTCCATCTAGTGTCTTCTTTATATTTTTGGGTCAATCCACTTGGCCCTGTACTTACCGTTAGTTCATCTGATTTCTTTACCCCCTGTTCTCTCGCTAGCTCAGGCTTTTTGTGGTTTAATTAGTCTCAACTTTCTAACACAAGTATTCTTTGCATGGAGCACAAAACAAGGTTGATGGATGTCGAGATCCGAGCTTAGTTTATGCAACAAAACTCTTCGACACAATGAATGCAATCAACAACAAAATTTTTGATATTGTATCACCAAAAATAAAATGAGATATATATTAGTCACAAGGACCACAAAAGGAAAGGAAAGTAGTAAGTTATGAAGGCCATATCAAAATAAAGAGGGAAAATACATAATTTGAAGGTTGTCATTAAAAAAAGACCAATACTAACTTCAGTCACTGCGATACTGTAACCACTAGTCAAGACAATTAGGTACTATCTTATACACAAATCTCATTAGAAACATATATAATTCCTTACAACCTAAGATCTTACACGGCTATAATCTCATGATTTAAGCCACATTTTTATCCTCACTTGCCTAGAAAATTCACGGTCTAGACTCTACACCAACAACTAATCCCATGCTTAGAATCAAGAAAAAAAACCATTCCACATGGGTTTGCAAGACCACCCAACAAGCAACCTGACTTTAGTTTCCAGTGATCTTTGTTTGCATAGCTATGAGTTACGACTTGTTGAGTTTCAAGCCTATGACTTGACTTAATGTCGACTAGGGCGAGAAGCCTTCGTTCCATGGGTTGCGAACTCCTTAAAAACACACTAAAAAATAAATAAAATTAAAAATTAAAAAAACAAATTCATTTACCAAAAAATACATTTAAAAAAAAATTAAATTTAAAATTAAGAAAAAAATGAAGTCACCTGGGCGGGAAGGTCGATACTCGAAAATCAACCTCCCCACCCAGGTGGTTGTGTGGCCTGGCCTTGAAGCGGGCAGGGAGGTTGATTCCCAGAATCGGCCTCCCTCTCAAGAGGTTGAGGGGCCTGGCCCCTGGGCGGGCAGGGCGCTGCCTCCTGGGCATGGACACTGATTCTCGGAATCGGCGTCCCCGCCCAGGTGGCCATGGGGCCTAGCCTCTGGGGGGAGTTGCGCTCAATTCCCTACCTGCCTAGGGTCCAGGCCTTGCGGCCACCTCGATGGGGAGGACGATTCTGGAAATCGACCTCCCCTCCTAGTTGGTTGCTGGCCTAATTCATTTTTTATTTTTTTTATTTTTTTATTTTTTTTTAAATTTATCTGAATTCAGACTTCTGTGATCCATAATGAATTAAGAAAAGTCTTACGGAACCAACAAGTGTAGTTTTATTTTTTTTTTTGAACTATTTTAATCTGTGTTTTTTAATAGTTAATTTAAATTTTAATTATTTCGCCCAAGGGTTAGGCCACGTGGCCACTGGGAGGGGAGATCGATTCCGAAAATTGGCCTCCCCGCCTAGGTCTCTGCGGGTTGGGCCTAATTCATTTATTTATTTATTTTAAATTTTAAATTTTGATTTTATTTTTTATTTTTTATTTTTTAAATTTAAATTTTTTGAAATTTTAATTTTTTGGAATTTAATTTAAAAAAAAATAATTATTTTTTAATTATTTAAATTGGTTTTTTTAATCTATTTATTTATTTATTTGTAATTTAAATTTTAATTATTTTTAAATTTTTATTTTAACTGTTGTTGTTGTTATTATTATTATTAAATTTTAATTATTTCACCCAGGGGCTAGGCCCTAATTCATTTTTCTTTTTCTTTTTGTTGTTAAATTCAGGTTTCTGTGATCCATAATGCATTAAGAAAAGTATTTATCACATAAGAGAAATTTTTAGCCGACGTGTTTCGAACCAACAACTGTAGATTTAATTTTTAATTTTTAAAATTATTTTAGTTTGTTTTCTTTTAATATCTAATTTAAATTTTAATTATTTTGACCAGGGGCTAGGCCCCGTGGCAACTTCTGCGGGGAGGCCCTAGTTCATTTATTTATTTACACTTAATTCATTAGAAAAATTAAAGTGTAAAAAAAAGGGTTGATGCCGCATCAACACTTTTCAAAATCAAGATGAAAATCACTAATACTTGAAAAAAAAAATCATACTTGATACATAAAAAAATTTAAAGTGTAAAAAATAAGTCCTAAAAAAAATGTGTTGATGGTGCATTAACACTTTTCAAAATTAGCATGAAAATCCTAATATTTAAAAAAAATGTTCAAACTTGATACATAAGAAAATTTAAAGTGCCAAAAATATGCTCCAAAAAAAAGGTGTATTTTCAATCACAACTTTTCAAATCAGGTGATTTTTTGTTACCCCGATTTTTTTTTTTTTTGAATTATTTAATTTGTTTTTTTAATATCTAATTTAATTTTTAAGTATTTTGCCCAGGGCAATGCCCCGCGACAACCTGGGCGAGGAGGCCCTAATTCATTTATTTATTTACACTTAATACATTAGAAAATTTATAGTGTAAAAAAAAAGGGTTGATTCTGCATCAACACTTTTGAAAATGAAGATGAAAATCACTAATATTTAAAAAAAAATCATACTTGATGCATAAAAAAATTTGAAATGTAAAAAATAAGCCCTAAAAAAATGTGTTGATGCTGCATTAACACTTTTCAAAATTAGCGTGAATATCACTAACATCTAAAAAAAATTGTTCATACTTCTACATAAGAAAATTTAAAGTGCCAAAAATATGATCCAAAAAGATGGTGTATTCTGAATCACCACTTTTCCAATCGGTTGATTTTTTGCTACCTCGAAAAAATAGGTACTAGGCAATTTTCCCGTTTGATTGGTAACTATGTTGTAGGGTTCTTGTAACCCTGACTCAGTACCATAGAAATCAATAGAGGTTGTTTAGTGGAATTATTGTTCCATTATATTCATCAAAAGATAAAGTCATTCGAGAAATAATTGTTAAAAAGACAACAGTACAAGGAAGCGAGTTACAAAGGTGTTCTGGCGTGTTTGTGGTAGAGAAATACACACGAAAAAACCAAGTGACAAAATTTGTTGATTGGAGTAATGTGGCATTGCTTTTAGTGATCGGTCCGACGAGTTGATTTTTTTTTTTTTTAATGGTTATGGTAACCTACTAGACTTTCACAAACACCCAACAAAATAGTACTTAATTGTGTGTTTATGTTGTGGTGTTGTATTAAAAGTGATATAACATATTTATGAAGATAATCGTGAACATTGTGCTAACCATTATGTGAAGGGTTTGTAATGTTCACACTGATCAAGGTGCTAGGCATGGCAAGGTATTGTTAAGTAAATCTCATGTATACGTGGAGAGATTTGTGTGTTTGACATTCACAACCAATTTTTGGTTTGGAATAACTCCATTATGACGATTTTTTTTTTTGAGTTATCTGTTATGATTTCATTTGGTGGAGTTCTTGAAGGCACAAAATTTTTTTCAAGCTGATTATGATATGATTGTAAAAATTAAAATTGTGTGGGATATCAAAAACAAGAATGAATGTTTGAAAACGAACCAAACCAGTATGCCCCATGAGAAGATTAAAAGCGATGGAATAATAAATATTATTCATACAAATGCTTGGAATTATTTTGGAACAAACCCAATCAATCGACTCTTGAGCTAGTTTGCCTTCTCTTCCCTTCCCTGACAATTGAAACACCGACCACACTGATGATTTTGTAGGTTTTAACCCCGTACATAAATTACCTGCATACGAATTCTAAAACACGGAAAATAAACAATGCGAGAGCATAACACATAAAACGCATATACATAGAGATTTTCCCATGGATCCCAAAACCGGGACTACCAACTTGATTTTTCATTATGTTCTTTTCAATGTTACAATACGTATTTATATATGCCGAAGCATCCAATACCTTGGATCGAAAACCATCGCGTTCAAAACCATGTGCGAAAAATCATGCAAAAAACCATAAGTACGTCTACCCAACCTAATATAGGGTCCAAAAACAAAATTTTCTGGGGCACTGCCCCAGACCGCATAGAGTGGGGTTACCTGCACTCCTCAAACCCCTTGT
The DNA here is from genome assembly GCA_031772625.1 of Pinus tabuliformis. Lineage (NCBI taxonomy): Eukaryota > Viridiplantae > Streptophyta > Pinopsida > Pinales > Pinaceae > Pinus > Pinus tabuliformis. The sequence continues at coordinate 1,180,491,202 of CM062807.1, read as the reverse complement.
GACACCCCCCCGCTACGGAATCGACGGAACGAAGGGGGGGCTCTGCCCCCCTTCTAACCCCCCGGTTAACTACGTGGGCTAGCCATAGAAAGAATATACTACAACCCAAAATTCTCCCACTTGTTGTTTTCTTTCCACAGGGGGGCCTCAAGAGAGCTTAGTCATTTATCCAGCCCTGCAATGCCCATTGTTTCTCTACACCAAGAGAACTTCTCAGAGCTCACAGATTTTGTCAATGCATCTACATTATTCTTTGAAGTTTGCACCTTTACCATCGACACCTTTTTGTCTTCTATCATGTCCCTCACAAAGTGATACTGAATATCAACGTGCTTTGTCTTTGAATGATATGCAGGGTTCTTTGCCAAGAAAATTGCACTTTCGCTATCACAGTCTATCTTTATAGCTTCCTGTACTAACCCCATACTTGAACACAATATCTACAACCAAACTGCTTCCTTGCTTGCATGAGTGGTTGCCATGTATTCTGCCTCTGTAGTTGATAATTCCACTACATATTGTTTCTTACTCGTCCAACTGACTACACCTCCAAATAGGTTAAACACATACCCACTTGTAGATTTTCTTTGATCCAGATCTCCAGCGCGGTCTGCATCAACAAAGCCACGAATATCTAACACTTTTTCCAATCCTGGTCTTCCTTGGTAGCACAAACCATAATCACTAGTGCCACACAACTCCCTGAAAACCCGCTTCACTGTTGTCTAGTGCTCCTTCCCTGGTTTCAACATAAACCTGCTCAATACTCCCACTGCATGTGCAATGTCTGGTCTAGTATAGACCATCGCATACATTAGGCTACCAACTTCACTTTCATATAGAACACGAGACATGTCCTCATCCTCTTCTTGCGTCTTGGGACACTGTTCAACAGATAACTTTACACCTACATGCCTACAGGAATACGAACCTTCATCGGTTTACTATCTTGCATATTAAACCTCTACAATATTGTCTCGACATACTTCCTCTGGTTTAATCAGAGCTTTCTCTTTGTCCGATCTCTTTTAATTTCCATGCCAAAAATATAGTTTGTAGCACCAAGATCTTTCATATCGAATTTGGAGGACAAATGGGTCTTCAAATCTTGGATAATTTCTTTGTCATTTCCAACCAGCAACATATCGTCGACATACAAGACCAGATAAATAACACAATCACCAATTAAATTAAAATACACACAGTGATGTGCTTTTCTTCTAGTGAAGCCAAGTCTTCGTATAAATGTATCAAATTTCTGATACCACATCCTTGGTGACTGTTTTAACCCATACAGAGACTTCTTTAACTTGCATACCAGTTCTTTCTTACCCTTCACAACAAAACCTTTAGGTTGCTTCATGTAGATCTCCACTTCCAGATCCCCATGAAGAAATGATGTCTTCACATCGATCTGTTCTACTTCAAAATCAAAAGGAGCAACAATAGATAAAAGTAATCTAATAGAAGTTACCTTGGCAATAAGAGAAAAAAAATCACCAAAATCAATTCCCGACACCTGGGAATAACCTTTTGCTACCAACTGAGCTTTTTATTTCTCCACCTTTCCTTCTGCATTTGTCTTCTTCTTGAACACCCATTTGCGTCCAATGGGTTTCCTTCCAGCTGGCAACTCCACCAGATCCCAAGCATCATTTTTGTAAAAAGATGCCATTTCATCAACCATGGCCTCTTTCCATAGTTTTCCATCTTCTGAATCTATTGCTTCCTTCACAGTCCTTCACAGTTATGGGATCATCATCAGTAATAGATAAAGAAAAATTTGAACAGAAAGTAGATGGACTATACCTTTATGGCTGCTTTTTTTATCGAACTAATCTTTTCACACTCGGAGTTTGTGGCTCTTCATCTTCTGATTCCTTCTCTGTTGTAGAGTCTGATTCTTCCTCCTTAAGCTCAAACTCTATCTTCTTGGGTTCCTTTGGTTGGACTTCATGTTTAATAACATCTTTCACCTCTCTGAACACCACATCTCGGTTGTACACAACTTTCATTGTTACTGGGTTCCAAAGCTTATAACCCTTTAAATCATCTTTATACACAATAAAGATGCACTTTTCAGATTTACTATCCAACTTGGTTCTTTTCTCTTTTGGAACATGTACATATGCATCACATCCAAATACCCTTAGATGTGAAAGAGAAGGCTTCTTACCAATCCATACCTCTTATGGAGTCTTATCTTCCAATGATAATGAAGGTGATCTGTTAACCAGGTAACATGCAGTGTTGACCACCTTTGCCCATAATTCTTGTCCTAACCCGACATCACTGAGCATATTTCTTGCCCTTTCCATCAACGTCTTGTTCATTCTTTCTGCAACTCCATTTTGCTGAGGTGTATATGGAGTAGTCTTCTGCCATGCTATACCACACTTCTTACAGAATTCTTCAAATTCCTTGCTACAAAACTCTCCATCGTTATCTATCCTCAGCACCTTTATCTTCTTCTTTGTTTGGTTTTCCACCAGAGCTTTAAATTCTTTAAACCTGTCAAAGACTTCAGATTTCTTCTTAAGTATATCCATGTATTCCTTGAGAAGTCATCTATAAATGATACATAGTATACAGACTTATCGAGTGATGGAACCTTCACAGGTCCAAACACATCACTATGGACAAGCTCTAATATTTGTTCCGCCCTCTTACCACCAGAGGGGAAACTCACCCAATTTTCCTTCCCGTATACACAATTTTCCTTGCTGCAAAACACTCCATCGTTATCTATCCTCAGCACCTTTATCTTCTTTTCTGTTTGGTTTTCCACCAGAGCCTTAAATTCTTTAAACCTGTCAAAGACTTCAGATTTCTTCTTAAGTATATCCATGTATTCCTTGAGAAGTCACCTATAAATAATACATAGTATACAGACTTATCGAGTGATGGAACCTTCACAGGTCCAAACACATCACTATGAACAAGCTCTAATATCTGTTCCGCCCTCTTACCACCAGAGAGGAAACTCACCCAATTCTCTTTCCTGTATACACAATTTTCACAGAAATCAAAATCCAGAGAGTTATTACTCATACCTTCTATTATACCTTTACCATGAAGCATTCGAAGACCTTTCTCTCCAATATGTCCAAGCCTTTGATGCCACGACATGGTCTTCTCTCTAGAGGCCATTAGATTTTCTGCTCCACTTTCAGGAACCACAGAATTGTTGCACCCATAAACAACAATGCTACCTTGTAGCTTGTACATATTTCCAATCCGAACTCCCCACATTAATACTAGTGCTCCCCGAACCATCTTGTAGGTATCTTTCTCAAACACTGTTTTTACACCTGCATCATCCAGCTTGCTTACAGAAATCAGATTTCTAGCTAATGCAGGAATATGCAGAACACCTCGAAGTGTTCTAACCCTTCCACCTTGCAACTTCAACTTTACTTTTCCGCGACCAACGATTCTAGCCTTCCTATTATCGCCCAAGAAGACATCACCACCATCATATTTCTCATACTTGCATAACCACTCTCTATGGGGAGTGAAGTGAAAGGATGCACATGTGTCAATCAACCATGCCTCATGATCTACATGTGTACTTGAAGAAGCCAAATACACATCCCCACCTTCATCTGAGGTGGTTTTTGCCTCTACAGAAGTAGCATCATCAGATCTCTTTACTTTATCAGGAGATTTACATTTACAGTCCCTTTTGTAGTGTCTTTCCTTTCTGCATTTCCAGCACACCACCTTTACAGGTTTTCCTAGAGATTTAGATCTCCCTCTAGATTTATATCTCCCACTCGATGACTTATTTTTGTTTCTGTCCTAGGACCGTCCTCGTACAGACAAAGCATCATCATTCTGGCTCTCCATATTTTATCGTCTCATCTCCTCCATGAGCAAGGATGAGACTATTTCATTAAACTGCAAAGCAGTTACATTGCTACCTATTGCAATAACCAGACCGAATCTGGTAGAGAACACAACAAACTGATGCACTTATCTTCATATGAGATTTTAATATCAATAGACAAAAACTAACTAACCATAATATTAAATGCATTTATATGCTTTGTCACCGAGTCTCCATCTTTCATCCTCAGGTTATACAGTTTTTTCCGCAGGAACAATTTATTTACCAGAGACTTAGATTGGTACAAAGTCCCTAACTTGTCCCACAAAGGTTTCGCCGTAGCTTCCCCTAATACATTCAAAAATACTGAATTTGAGAGACAATCGTATTGTGCAATTTGCCTTTCGATCCAACTTCTTCCATTCTTCATTGGACACTCCCGCTGGTTTAGTACTCGGATCTACCGCGATCCATTGATCTTTATCCACCAACAGATCCTCCATCTTGAGTTTCCACAACTCAAAACTTTGACCATTAAATTTCTCAATCTCTATCTTTTCATTGCTCGCCATCTTCTTTCACCACTAGAATCGATATCGCAGATCTCCCACGGAACATGGTCTACCACACGCCGAGTGAAACCCCTCAGTGACAAAGGCATCCCCTTGAAGCCAAAAACATCTCAATGTAGGTTTTAACCTCGTACAAAAATTACTTGCATACGAATTCTAAAACACAGAAAATAAACAATGCGAGAGCATAACACATAAAACACATATACACAGAGATTTCCCCTGGATCCCAAAACTGGGACTACCAGCTTGATTTTTCATTATGTTCCTTTAAATTTTATAATACATATTTATACATGCTGAAGCATCCAATACCATGGACCATAAACCATCGCATCCAAAACCATGTGCGAAAAATCATGCACAAAACCATAGGTAGGTCCGCCCAACCTAATATAGGGTCCAAAAACAAAATTTCCGGGGCGTTTCCCCAGATCACATAGAGTGGGGTTACTTGCACCCATAAAATCCCCTCTAATCCCCCCCGCTATGCAATTGGCGCAACCAAGGGGGGGCTCCACCCCCCGGTTAACTACGTGGGCTAGTCGTAGAAAGAATATAACACAACCCAACATATTTGAGGTACCATTGCCACTCCTATACTTCATTAAAGTTTTTTCTATTGCTTGTGTAAATCCTAGTGTCATTCCCTTATGTAAGAAATATCATGAACAAATAAATTTTGTTGGCGAAGTCAAGCCAGAATTGAGAGAACGAGAATGTGGTGTCCTCAGCCTAGTGTTATTAATTTCTCCTTCCAAGGTTTTATTGACATTTCACTCTTTTGAATCCCATATGAGAAAATTCTAGCATATAAGATGAGCTCTAGATATGATTTCCCTCGAAGTTGATGTAATAGTGTGATGGTGTGAGAACCTTTTATATCTATCTGTATACTCTAATAGTCTCCATTTTCCAAGAATTAGGGATCACTTCCACTAGCATAAGACTTCACCTTTTAGCCAGATTCGAAATTGTTCTAGGAATTGCATCAAGTGTTCCAGGTTGAGACCATAATGGTCTCCCTTTTTAGAACATTAGGGAGCACTTCCACTAGAAAAAGACTTCAGTTTCTAGCAAGATTTGGAATTGTTCTAGGAACTGCACCAGGTGTTCCATAGTTGGTGGTCAGAGTTAAACCACTGCCGATTGAGACCTCAAATTCTCCCACCTTAAACCATCATTTCCGAGAGCATAATTAGCCAATTGCTGCTATGCATTTTTTGTATTTCATCTCTCTTCCCGGACTCATATATATCCCTTCAGATTAAGGGGGAGAATGGTGGACATGTAATCCGCTAAGGGTTATTGTGTGGAATGTGAAAAGTTGGAAAAGTCCAAGAAACCACTTAGAATATGAAAACCAAGGGTCATAAAACAATGTATTTTATGTAAATCTTTGTAAATAGAAAACATCTTATGATTTAACATATATTGTCTATCATTTGCGAGTGTTTGACAAAAACAATGAGCAATGCATACATAATAGTTTTCACACCTCTCTCATCAAGTGCCCACTACAATGTGCCACCACAAAGTAATTCATTAAATACTAGTGTCTCCATATTTGGTCTTTTTTACTTTTTTTGTTTCCCATTACCAACTATTTTAACAGATGCAGATTGGATCTTCTTTTCAAATTGAATCTTCTTTTTAGATGTTTTTGTTTTTGGTTTTTTAATTCATTTTTAGATTTTTTAAAATTTTAAATTTTTACTATGTAATGTACAAATAAGTGTTCTAAGAATTTTAAGAATATTTATACATTTTAAACAATTAAAATTCACAATTTTTCTTATATATTAAAAATTATCTTTTAAATAACTAAAATTGACCATCTTACTTGAAAATTGTTTTATTAAATTTAAAAAATAAGATTATACCACTCCCCTTTTATCAAGCTTTTTTTCCCTTTTATGTGCTGCTTGTGTGATGTGTAGGGAACATAGTTAATATATATATATATATATATATATATATATATATATATATATATATATATTGATTGAATATTTCTAGCTTATGTTCCATAAACATTGTATATAATTCGAGTTTATGCTTGGTAAGCATTTAGATAATTCTAGTTTATGTTATCTTTCTCTTTCTTCTCTTTGCTTATGAAATATTTAATATGATCATAAAGAATCTCTATGGTGATTTTGTTTGGTCTCCCTTTGCTATATGGATGTTTAGACATATGAGGAGTACTTACAATTTTAACAAGTAGAACTAACAAGATTGTGTGAGAACCTTTTATATCTATATGCATACTCCAATAGTCTCCATTTTCCAAGAATTAGGGAGCACTTCCACTAGCATAAGACTTCACCTTCTAGCCAGATTCGAAATTGTTCTAGGAACTACATAAGTGTTCCAGGTTGAGACCACAATGGTCTCCCTTTTTAGAACATTAGCACTTCCACTAGAAAAAGACTTCAGTTCCTAGCAAGATTTGGAATTGTTCTAGGAACTGCACCAGGTGTTCCATAGTTGGTGGTCAGCTTTAAACTACCATTGATTGAGACCTCAAATTCTCCCACCTTAAACCATCATTTCAAAGAGCACAATTAGCCAATTGTTGCTACGCATTTTTATGCATTTTTTATATTTTATCTCTCTTCTTGGACTCATATATACCCCTTCGGAATAAGGGGGAGAATGCTAGACATGTAATCGGTTAAGGGTTATTGTTTGGAATGTGAAAAGTTGGAAAAGTCCAAAAAAACCACTTAGAATATGAAAACCAAGGGTCATAAGACAATGTATTATTATGTAAATCTTTGAGAATAGAAAGCATCTTATGACTTATCATATATTATCTATCATTTATGAGTGTTTGACAAAAACAATAAACATTGCATGCATAATAATTTTCACACCTCTCTCATCAAGTGCCTACTACAATGTGCCACCACAAAGTACTTCATTAAATACTCGTCTCCATATTTGGTCATTTTTACTTTTTTTTTTTTTTTTTTTCCCATTACCAACTATTTTAACAGACGCAGATTGGATCTTCTTTTTGTGTAATCTAATTTTTAGATGTTTTTGTTTTTTTAAGTTATTTTTAGATTTTTTAATTTTTACAATATAATGTACAAATAAGTGTTTTAAGAATTTTAAGAATATTTATACATTTAAAAATACCTTTTAAAAAATTACAATTTTTTTTTGTATATTAAAAGTTATCTTTTAAATGTCTAAAATTGACCATCTTACTTGAAAATTGTATTATTAAATTAAAAAACAAGATTGAAAGTATATAAGTATATATATATATATATATACTTCTAGCTTAGGTTCTATAATCATTGTATATAATTTGAATTTATTCTTATCGCTATAATCATTGTATATAATTTGAATTTATTCTCGATAAGTATTTAGATAATTTTAGTTTTTGTTATTTTTTTTGTTTTTTGTTTTTCTGATATTTATACAGTTTTTTTTAGGTAATTTTGTTTAGCCTCTCTTTGCTATATAGATGTTTAGAAATATGGATAGTATTTATAATTTAAAGAAAAAAAAAAAAAAAAAAACTTACTCAGGGCATATTTGTAAAAATAAAGTTACCCTAAGCCTGAGGATTAAATTCACCGAAAAGCTACAGAGATATCAAATTCATCCATGTCGCAGAGATGCTTTCAGTGCAAAGTTCAATCTTTACCTAGGACCGCAGAGATTATATTAGAGCCACAGATTATATCACTAAAAACGAGCCACGGAGATAATTAAAATACAGTCGCACAGATGAAATTTCTTTTGATACAGGCTGCAAAGATAATTAGAATACTAGCCGCATATATAAAATTTCTTTTGAATGCGAACCACAGAGATGGAGTTTCTTTTAAAATTTTAGTCAACATAATCTAGGTCAACGTTCGAACAACGAAAACAATCGAAACAGAGTAGTATACTTGGCCAAAAGCCAAGTATTCACAACCTTATTTGGACAAGGGTACGTATTGTCTCCAAATTCAATATGATTCCTTCCGCCCAGTAAAATCATCATGGCATGGCATTGTCTATGGAGGTGGTAAATTTTCTTGAAGGGTAAAACCGTTAAAAAATTGTTGGAATTTGTTTTTTTTTTGGTTTTTGTTAAATTTATTAGAATACAGTGTTTAAATTTTGTTTTTAATTTTGTTTTTAGTGGTGGAAATAGATTTAATACCATCAAAAATTTTAGGGTATCTAAAATATTGAAACTTTACAGCTGTAATCTGGATTTCCCAAAATTTCTGTAGGATTTTATCAAAATTTTGCCATAATTTCCATTATTTTCTGGGCAAATTTGAAACCTCCTTAAACATGTTACTATTTTAAAAATTGATCTGAACTTAAATAAGCTATATCAGCACACAAAGACAATATACTTAAAATTTAATAAAAACATATATTTTTTAATATGAAATGGTAAAGATGGAGATTAATTACGATAATATAATGCTATCTCTAACCTATATGTACTCATTTTTAAAAATCTATCTCTAACATATATGTACTCATTTTTAAAAATTTAGCCTATATCACTGCACAAACACAATGGACTTAAAATCCAACGAGTTCTACATGGTAGCGAGTCCCTACTGCTTTATTTAAATAATGCTAACACGGAAATAAAAAATATCGTTATTGTTAACAACGTGGAAGTAGAAAGTGGAAGAAAAATGTTCTTTGAACATACTTAATCCATTTATAGGTTTTGTTTCGGACTTGGGACTCGAACAACTAGTAACCACATACCTTGCATTGTAGCGAGATTGAGGTCCGGATACTTGAATTGTAAGTGGGCATTGTAGCGAGATGGAGGACATTTCAATCGTAAGTGGGTTTGAGTTTAGAGTTGTGAAGAAATTCAATTAGGTATAAGATTAAAATTGGAGGGATATTAATTTTAATGTAGTAGCTAGTCTTCGCTGCTTAGTTTAAATATGGCTAAATTAAAGTAAAATCACTGAATTTAAGTTAGCTCTAAATTGAGTGAAATTTCAACCTTTTTAAAAATTAAGTAAAATTACTGAATTCAATTTAGTGTTAAATTGAGTGAAAGTTCAACCCTTTTAAAAACTACCAGATAAGTGTTTTAGTTGGTCAAGTTTTTTCAAGATACACATGATGATGTAGTCACATATTAGGTTTTTCTATATTAATAGAAGATATAACAATAATATTTGATACTACAAATTCATTTTTATTTAAAAATAAATGAATAATTGAATAAATATTCAAATAAATGTTTTAACATATGATTAAATTCAAGTTAATTCTTGTTACTGATGACTATGTTCTATATTAATAGAGGATATAACAATAACAGTTGATACTATAAATTTATTTTTATTTAAACATAATTGAATAATTGAATAAATATTCAAATAAATGATTCAACATATGATTAAATTCAAGCTAATTCTTGTTAATGATAACTATGTTAAACATAATAGCTATTCACTTCTTAATAGGTTTTGCAAACATTTACAACCATGTTGAAAATTATTATAAAATACTTTGGTTTTTTAAAGATATTAAATTCATATTTCATATTAAGAAGGGGATTGAATAGGAACGTATTTAAACATTTAGTGCTCAATGCAAGTCACTATTGGCAGCAATGTTGGCATTGATGTCAACAATCAGTGAACCTGTGTTAACATTGGTGTAATAGTTGTGGATGTGTGTGCACAAGGTTTGATTTACGTGTTTCAATGCTAAAGGTGATTGGTAGAATGTCTGAAGGTGGTTTGAACTAGTGGTTGCAGATTTGGGCATATGACTTTTGATTTTTCCCCAAGTTTATGTATGGACACAGATTGAAAAGGAGCAATTGGTGTTTTCATTGTTGAAAACTCAAATCGCCAATGTAAAACCCATGGACATGTCTTGTAAGATGCAAAAAGAAATCTACAAGCTTTCCCAATGAAGTTTCCCGTGGTTTTGGAGTCATGTTGATTTGTTCTTAGTGTTATTGCGTTGGTATGCTCATGGTGTTTAATTAGTTTTTATTTGGTCTGCAAAACATCATGAACCATTTGATTTGGTCACCAAGGAAATGGAAAATGATTAAGAAGGTTGATTTAATGAATGGGGCAATAAGTTTAAATTGTCTTGGCTGTGGATCTAATTTTGTTGCTCATAGTGCATATTAGAGCCTAAAGTGTAACCCTCTGCATTGATGCAGTTAGAGTTGATGTATACTTCGTTGTATGTTAATGTGCGACAACCTTGGAATAGAGAAAATCAAGCTAATAGTTCTAAGTTTGGAAGCTGAGCAATTGGCAAGTCAATAATGAAGACACCTATAACAGAGTGTGATTGTATGTATGTGTAAACTTGAAGATTTTTAACAATTTTGCAAGTGAAAATTATATGTGTTTTGGGTAGAGGATCAATTTACTAAACACATAAAAGATGATTTTTATCTCAGTTTTGTAGAAAATAAAGAATACATTAGTACCATAACAACATACACAAGACAACAAATGATGAAGGAGTTCACCCCTCTTGGGCTACATCTCTTGGTCCAGCTTCCAATGTTGGGCCTCTTTCATTATGCTCAAAAATATGTGTTTACATCAAGTTACAATGCTTAAAATGCTAAAACAATGTCTCCAATGGCTCCATAACAGTAAAAAACCTCTATTTTGGTTCTTTCTACACCTCATTTGGCCAAAACCTAAGAAAGTTATGCTTGTTTCCTCTTTTCTCCAATTTTCTGACTAGTGATCCTACAATTCGCCCCAAACCTGGCTTGAGCACCCCAAATGTGGAAACAACGTGAAAACTTGGCCTACATTCCCGCTCTGTGGGCAAAATTATAGGATGGATAACTCTTCCATTAAGCCCCCAATTCCGAAAAATTAGGCCACATGGGGGCCACGTGCCCAGGGGTCGGGGCTAACTGCTCGCCCCCACCGGTTGGGCTCCCAACCACTTGACATGCAGTCATGTCGCGCTCCATAAAACCCGAGGCTTAATGCTTAAATTCTGTGTTGAGGACTATGCTCTCCATTTGTTGGCAATGAGGTCACGTGGTGGCCATATGGCCAGGCGCTGGCCCCTGCTGCAAGTTCCTAGCCGCTAGCTCCTCCTGCTCTTTCGTCGGTGGTCGTATAAACTTGCATATGGCCGAGGGCTGGCCCTCTTTTCATTTGTCGATGATTTTCAGCCATGGGTCCAACACATTGTATGGAGGGCGGTGACCATGGGGCTGGGGCTAAGCCCTAGCCCATGGTCCCGCTGCTTGGTTCTCTTGGCATGGTGACCAAGGCTGGGGCTTAGCCCCAACCCTACCCCCAAACATGCCAACGGTTAAAGTTTAATTACAATCGCGCTACTATATAGGTCAAGTATCATTGTAGCAGAGTTGCCAGAGGTCTTGCGTGGCCTATGCGAGGTCCGGTGTTCGGTTCCATGGGGGTTGTTCGACCTCCATACAAAATTTTGGTCAACCATGAGGAGGCCATGTGGAAGCCACTGGTTGGCCCACATGGCACTCCCTCATTGGGCCACCACAACAAACATTCAACCAATGAAAATTAACCACACCTCAACCAATCAGCTGATGCCAAATATCGACCAACCATTGGTTGTTGAAGGACCCAGTAATCCTGCCAAGTCATGGCCGGGTCATCGTATGGATTGCTGACTGGGCATCCCTGCAAATCATTTTTTAATTTTTAGTTGTTTCCCAAATTGATCAGAACAAGCTATCAAGAGCATTCGATGTCATATTTGAATGAAACAAGTTGCGTTAGATTCAAGTCGTTGAGATCTATCCAATTGTATAGGTTTCGAGCTTTGTCACACACTTTCAATTTTGAGCATTTTTTTGATCCCTTGGATCACTCCATATTGGAAGCTTTTGGAACTCCAAAAGCACATTTTTCAGTCAACAAATAGATGAGGGTACAATTCCCTCACCCTTCCCTTCTCAATCCACTTAGCTTTTCTTGGATTTGTGCCTTTGAGACCAACACGAAGGTACTCCACATTCCCTTGTTTTGAAGTTCTTGTCCTTCTGTCAATGATGGAATTATGTTGCTATTATTCAATAAATTCTGGTGAGAAATCTTCTTTTGAAGGAATCTGAACATGCTCTCTTTGATCATCAATCAAAGGAGGCTCATATAGTCTCGAATTATCAACATTAACAACTACATACATTTACATATAATCCAAATGGAATGCATTGTTACCAATATTTTCAACAATCTTGAAAGGACCATACCTTATTGGTTTCAGCTTTTTACCTTCTCCTTTAAGCCTCTTTTTGCTAATGTAAAGCCATACTTCATCTCCAACTTGGAAACTATGGTCAACACGATGCTTATCATGTCTTGTCTTGTACTTGGCTTGGCTCCTTTCCAACTGTTTTTGAACCATTTGATGCGTCAATTGAACTTTCTCAATGAACCACTTGGCCTTGTCAATGTCACTATGACCATCAATAGCAACATCCTTCCCAAAGATAAAATCTAAAGGAGATTTTGGTAAGTAACCAAAACATGCCTCAAATGGAGATGTTTGATTCGATGAATGCTTTACCCAGTTATAAACATGATGAATGTAGTGTAAGTGTTCATCCCAAAGCTTGGGATGTTTGCTGCAATAACCACGAAGAAGATGTACTACTATTCTATTCACCATTTCTATTTGACCACCTGTTTGTGGATGGAATGTTGTGATGTTTTTCAAATTGGTGACCATGAGTCCCCATAAACTTGACCAAAACTTCCCAACAAATCGAGAATCTCGAACTGAAATAATGGATTTGGGCAACCCAAAATGCACCCAAACATTTTGAAAGAACATTTGAGCAATCTGTTCCGTTGTAACCTGCTTCTTACAAGGGATCAAAATACACATCTTGCTGAAACGATCCACCACAACATAAAGATAATCATGATTTCCTTTAGACATAGGAACTCTTCCTACAAATTCCATAGAGACACTTCCCAAGGACGGGAAGGAACTGGAAGTGGAGTATACAATCCTAAATTTCTATTGCTAGGCTTACTTATAGCACAAGAACATCCTCTTACATATTGTGATACACTTTCATTCATTCTAGGCCAATAACAATACATTTTTAATTATGCCACTGTATTGCCTACACTGAAATGGCCAACAATAAGATAAGTACGTGTCTCCCTTATGATGTTGACTCTTTCACCCCATGGAATGCATAGCTTGCCAAGATGATACAAAAGTTTATCATGCACATGGTAATCCAATTCCTCTACTTGGTTTCCTTGACATAAAGTTGCATATACATCTTTAAAGTCTCCATCTAAAGCATACTGTTCAACATAGCTCTCATGCATGATAAAATTATGCTTAAGAATAACTGAAGCACTAACAATTGGTCTAGAAAGCATGTCAGAAACCTTGTTATAAATACCTTTCTTATACCTTATCACCAAGTGGAATTACTACAAGAAACCCATCCATCTGAAGTGCCTCGCTTGCTATAGATTTGTTTGTGATTACAAGTATTGCAATGGTTGATGATCAGTGTGAATGATAGTTTCCTTTCCCATCAAATAATGTCTCCTTTTTTTCACACTTTTCACCAATGCATACAGTTCCTTGTCACAAATAGGATAGTTAACTACCACACCATTAAAAGTTTCAGAATGAAAACATATGGGCTTACCATGTTGCCTCAAGATCACTCCCATGGCATAGTCACTTGCATCTGTTTGTATCTCAAATGCCTGTCTTAAATCAGGAAGTGAAAGAACTGGAGTTGTAATGATTCTATCCTTCAATGCATCAAAAGATTTTTGTTGCTTTCCTCCCCATTGAAAAACCTCAGTTACATTAGTGGGCTTAGGCCAATCAACAATGACGTTGACCTTTGATAGATCTATATTCAATTCACCCCCTCCAACAATATGTCCAAAATAAACTAATGAGGTCTTTCCAAACTCACATTTAGACATCTTTAAAAACAATTTATCTTTCTTCAAGACATCTAAAATTTGTTTCACATGCATGACATGCTCTTCACAAGACTTGTTGAATATCAAGATATCATTTGAGTAGACAATCACAAAATCATCAAGAAAAGGTCTTAAAACATCATTCATAACCTGCATGAATGTTGCAGGAGAATTACAAAGCCCGAATGGCATAACCAACCATTCAAACAAACCTTGTTTTGTTTTGAAAGTTGTCTTCCATGTGTCTCCTTCAACAATCCTAATATGATGATAACCACTCCTCAAGTCCAACTTAGTGAAATAAACAACATCGTTCAATTGATCAAGAAAATCATCAATTCGAGGAAAAGGGTAACGATTCTTTACCGTTATCTTGTTTAAGGCTCTGAAATATACACACATGCGCCATGTGCCATATTTTTTTGGTACTAACACAATTGGTGACCCACATGGCGATGTGCTTGGTTTGATGACCCCTTTGTCAAGCAATCTTGTATTTGTCTTTTAATCTCTGCATTCTCCATAACTGACATCCTATACATGCCAATATTTGGAAGAGGACAATCTTGCTACAATTGGATCTCATGTAGGATACTTCTTTTAGGAGGCAATCCTTTGGGCTCCTGAAACATCTCATCATATGTGTTAACAACCTCATACAAATCATATTTTAACTTTGCATCACATCCTTGGAAAGCTTCATTTTCAACATTCTCTTTGGGTTTGATAATCAAGAGTGCAAAGTTCTTACTAGCATTGACTAACCTCTTCATTTGTCTAGCATTTACAAGTGATAAATTGAACTTCTTGTTATGTGCTCTAACAATGTACTCAACTCCATTTTTAAACAAGTGATATTTTTTCTCATGGCGATGAAAGATGACTCTCCTATCATATAGATATGGGCTTCCCAAAACAATACCACAAATATCAAGTGGAATGACATCAAGTTCTACCTCATCTATAAAGTTTGCAGTGATGGAAAATATTAATCTACATCTTTTTGTCACATGCAATTTTGCATTGTCACATATCCAACCTAAAGGATATGGTTTAGGATGAGGAGTTGTTCCCAAATTCAATTTCTTGACAGTGTCTTGAGAAATGAGGTTTGCTTGTGAACCACAATTAAACATTGTATCTATCTTGGTATGTTTTGAAATGAATGTAATGTGGGAAAGCTCTATTCTTTCCTTTTCATGTTGAGTTTCATTAAGGCTACTACTTGAAGAACTAGTACTTGCAATAGAGTCCTTACCTTTGAATCCCATGGTTGTGATCTTTGTTTCATCCCCAGAGTCAGATCCGAAATCATGTTGGGTAGTTGCAGTAGTCTTTTATTTGCCTTTGTTGTTAAACTTTTTGGGTC
Organism: Pinus tabuliformis; assembly: GCA_031772625.1. Lineage (NCBI taxonomy): Eukaryota > Viridiplantae > Streptophyta > Pinopsida > Pinales > Pinaceae > Pinus > Pinus tabuliformis. The sequence continues at coordinate 1,180,475,485 of CM062807.1, read as the reverse complement.
TCATTTTAGGATGAAGTTTCCAACAGTGGTCTTCATCATGATCTTCTTTGGAACGATGTTTACATGTAATTTTTTCTCCCTCCTTTTTGATTGAAGCATTCTTCTTGCTTTTGCCTTTGAATTTCCCCTTTCCTTTGTCACCATTCTTAAATGGATTTTTGCTGCCCTATTGAGGAACATTCTTCCCTCTTTCTTCTAAATGAGTTGCATGTACACAAACTTCATCTAGTTTTGTAGGGTTAAACATGAGAATTGTGTGTCTCAAATAACTATGCAATCATCCAATGTACTTGAGAAAAGTATCTTGTGAGGACAAATATATACCCAAAATCAAAGCCCTTTTTCTAAATTCTTGAGAATAAGATTGCACATTTTGCCCCTTAGCTTGTCTAAAGTTTTGCCAATCCATAATAGCTTTCTGCATGTATGCTAATGGATAAAATTGCCTTCTTATTGCAACAACAAAATCATTTAAAGAGGATAAAACCTTACCATGTTTCTTGATGTCCTCTTGAGTTTTGGATTCCCACCAAATTAGTGTTCCACCTTCTAATCTAAGAGAAGCAAGCTAAATCTTGGTTTTATCATCCTTGATTCTTTGTATCTTACAATACACTTCAATCTGACGAATCCAATTATCCAATCTATTTGCATTTACCACTCCATCGTATGTAGGAAATTCAAACTTAATATCAAGCTTAAGCAGAGGAGTTTTATGTTATGAAACCAGCTCAAGAAAAGATAGAAAAGAAAGATCAACGCCTTAGAATTCAGCCTCTTCGAGGGGGCAACCTCCTTTACATTACATAAATGAACAATTCTTCGATGATACAAATGAAAATACCTCCTTTCTATATATAGGAGTCTAAGTGGTCCCAATACAATCAAAGCCTACATAACAATAATATTGTAGGGCACAACGATAACAATAGTGGGCTTCTATGTGGCACAATAGTAACAATATGGGCACTACATGGGTACATCAATATAATAAGTGGGTTATACTAATAACAATAAGGGGTTACACTAGTAGTATAGGGGCCTAACATGCCCCTCTCCTTCAAAAAGCGTTGTCCTCAACGCTTGAGTAGTTCTTGATGCTTCTATATAAAATTCTTGTCCTCCCATGTGGAATATTCAGTGGGTAAGTTCTTCCACTTGATGAGATACTCTGAAATTGATTGATTTCGTAGCTGTCGGGTTCTTGATTCTGTGACTGTTCCAGGTTCCAATATGATTTTTCCTTCCTCTTCAATTTCTGGCAATATTGCTTGAATTGGGATCTTTTGCAACTTTTGAATAAGTGGCCATACTTCTTCGTTCTTCTTCCATTCATCCGTTGCTTCGTTTATCCAGTTTGGTTGGATAATATAAATAGCACAAAACAATGCTTTCACATCCTCATCCTTGAAGCGTCTTCCCATTCGGTAAGGTCGCCATGTTTTAAGTGCATGTAGTATTGCCAACATTTCCTTCTCATAAATAGCTTGCTTGAGATGTAGCAGTAAAAATACCCAATCACTTACATCAAAACATTTTTCACTACGATGTTGATCTACCTGTTGTTTCATTTGATTTTGCACCAAAGTGGCGTTATCCTTTAAAAGTTGGAGAACTTGCTGTTGATGCTCGATATGATCTTTCTCTGCTTGAACCTTTTTCTTCTTGATATGTCCTTCTATCTTTTGAGGAGTGGTAATTTCTTCCAGTCCTTTACAAGATATGGTCGGATTCATTTCTTGATGCTCGATGTGATCTTTCACTTCTTGAACATTTTTCTTCTTGATGTGTCCTTCTATCTTGATAGTTTGAGGAGTGGTAATTTCATCCATTGAATTACAAGATATGGTTGGATTCATTTCTTCTTTCTCGATCTGATCTTTCACTTCTTGCACCTTTTTCTTCTTGATATGTCCTTCTATCTTGAGAGTTTGAGGAGTGGTAATTCTTGCCAATGCTTTACAAGATATGGTCTGATTCATTTCTTCTTTCTCTGGGGTGGTGTCCTGACGTATATCCTCTTCTTTTGATGTTTCTTGATCCTTTTCTCCCTCCTCTTCATATTCTATGTAAAAGAATTTCTTCTCAGCACACCTATGACCTTTAGTGCATTTGCTATCACAATTGTAACAAAGCCCTTTTTCTCTTTTTTCTTCCAATTGTTGTGGTGTAACCCTTGTAGGTTGTGGAAGGCTGGGAGAAACAACACTTCCATCTTTATAGTTGTGAGGGGTATGCTTCCTGGTTTCCATAATTTTGCTTTCCATTATGTCACAAATCCCTTTTACTCTTTCCAATTGTTGTGGTGTTGCTCTAAAGAAGGTGTTGCTCTTTGTATCCTCATAATGTGCTATCATTTCCTCCGTGAAAATTGACCACGTAACAAGTTTTTTACGAGAACAAAGCCCTTTGTACCATAAAAATTGATCTGGTTCTAAATATGAAGATGCAATACATACCTTTTGTAACAGTTGTACACCATGTATATCAAAATATTGCTCCATCTGAAGTATCCAATTTACCGGATCCTTGCCATCAAACTTCCTCATCTTGCTTTTTCTTGATTTTAGGAGCTCTACCTTCAAATGACTCTAACTCTGTACTTTCGGATCTTTAAGTTCTGAAATTGCTACCTGTAGTAGCCTTCTGCGTCCTCTTTCCAATGCCGCAAGTATGAGCCAAATTGGATTCTCCAAGGAAGAGTTATGTGAAATCTCCCACGGTGACTTGCTTTTAGACTAGTTCAGTAGAGCGAAGTTGTATGACGTGCCACGAGTCACTGTTTCGATCTTTGGATCTAAAAAACACCCACAAGAAACTACAGTCCGTCCTCTTTCTATACCTTCTTACAAAACTTCAATCCGATGCTCAGAAAGAACGTTATGACGATTTTCCCCAGGTCACCTGTTTTGAGTGTAATTCAGGAGTCATCAAAAAGACCAACTTCCTGAAATCATATCTCCGAAAATATCGCGCGAAAATCTCTGAAATTCGGACCCAAGGTTCAGCGCGATGTCTTCTCAAATGGGTTTTTTTTTGCGACTTCTGAAACGTCACAGAAAAAAAGTTATAGCGAAAATGCCACGATGACCTGTTTGGAGCAGCGAAACCCTAGAATCCAAAGCTCTGATACCAAATGTTATGAAACCAGCTCAAGAAAAGATAGAAAAGAAAGATCAACGCCTTAGAATTCAGCCTCTTCGAGGGGGCAACCTCCTTTACATTACATAAATGAACAATTCTTCGATGATACAAATGAAAATACCTCCTTTCTATATATAGGAGTCTAAGTGGTCCCAATACAATCAAAGCCTACATAACAATAATATTGTAGGGCACAACGATAACAATAGTGGGCTTCTATGTGGCACAATAGTAACAATATGGGCACTACATGGGTACATCAATATAATAAGTGGGTTATACTAATAACAATAAGGGGTTACACTAGTAGTATAGGGGCCTAACATTTTATCATGACACCTTGGGGAACTTGGAGGTGTTTTTGAAAGAGTAGTAGCAGTAGAAGAAGATGAGGATGAAGATGAAGGTGAGGATGGATGTGAAGGTGGTGGCTCCTCACCATTTCCTCCATTCCCTTTTGGAGGTTTGTCTCCTTTTCCTTCATGAGGTTTCGAGATTTTTCCTTGCAACATGGAATTCCTCTCCTCATACAAAACCTTCCATATCTCAGAAATTTCAAAGAAATCCTTTTTGAAATTTCTCTCATTGTCAGACATCCTTTCAGGTTCTTCGTCATGTGCCATGACTATTGAAGCTTGAGGTTTCTATGTTCTCGTTGACACAATATGAGAGCTTGGATCCACCAATTCTCCCTCTCCTATCTTGAGCTTCAACCTTGTAAGCATCAGAAAACACTTGGAAACAAATCAAATTTTCACAAAAACCTTGAGCTCTGATACCAAAATGATATGTATGTGTAAACTTGAAGATTTTTAACAAGTTTTCAAGTGAAAATTATGTGTTTTAGGTAGAGGATCAATTTACTAAACACATAAAAGATGATTTTTATCTCAGTTTTGTAGAAAATAAATAAGACATTAGTACCATAATAGCATACACAAGACATCAAACGATGAAGGAGTTCACCCATCCCGGGCTACATCTCCTGGTCCAACTTCCAATGTTGGGCCTCTTTCATTATGTTCCAAAATATGTGTTTACATCATGTTATAGTGCTCAAAATGATAAAAATATGTCTCCAATGGATCCAGAATAGTCAAAAACCCCCATTTTGGTTGTTTTTGCAACTCATTTGGCGAAAAACTGAGAAAGCTATGCTTGTTTCCTCTTTTCTCCAATTTTTTGACTAGTGATCCTACAATTTGCCTACATTCCCGCTTAGCAGGAAAAATTGTAGGACGGATAAATCTGCCATCAAGTCCCCAATTCCAAAAATTACAGCCACATCGGGCCATGAGACCATGGGTCAGGACCAATTTCCTATCGACTAGGCCCCCAATCGCTTGACATGCAGTCATATCGTGCTCCATAAAATCCGGGCCTTGGAGCTTAAATTTCGCGTTGAGGACTACGCTATCCATATGTTGGCGGTGAGGTCACGTGGTGGCTATATGGCTCGGGGCTGGCCCCCGCTGCAAGCGCCTAGCTGCTAGCTCCTCCTCCTCTTCCGTCGGTGGTCGTATAGACTTGCATATGGCCTGGGGCTGGCTCTTTTAGGTTGGCCCCCTTTTCATCCACCAACCATTTTCAACCATGGGTCGAGTGCGTTTTATGGAGGGAGGTTACCACGGGGCTGGGGCTAAGCCCTGAAACATGGTCCCACCCCTTGGTTCTCTTGGGCATGATGACTAGGGCTGGGGCTTAGCCCCGACCCTACCCCCAAACATGCCAATGGTTAAAGTTTAAATACAATCGTGCAACTATATAGGTCAAGTACCGTTGTAGCAAAGTTGGCGGAGGCCTTGCTTAGTCTATGTGAGGAGGCAGTGTGGCAGCCACTGGTTGGCCCACGTGGCACTCACTCATTGGGTGACCAAAAAAAAAACATTCAACCAATGAAAATTAACCACACCTAAACCAATTAGTTGATGCCAAATGTCAACCAACCATTAGACGATGAAGGACCCATTCATCCTGCCAAGTCATGGCCCAGTTAGTGTACAGACTGCTGACTAGGCATCCCTGCAAACCATTTTTCAAATTTTTTGTTGTTTCCCAAATCGATTAGAACACGATATTGGGAGCATCTGATGTCAGATTTGAGTGAAATGAGTTGCGTTGGATTCAGGTTGTCGAGTTCTATTAAGTTGTAAAGTTTTCGAGCTTTGTCAGACACTTTCAATTTTGAGCATTGTTTTTATCCCTTGGATTAGTGATGGCAATGTTGACTCAATTGTGTGTTTGAAAGATTGTTGGTGTGATTGATCGCTTGTGTATTGAGATCGGATGCATATGTATCATTTAGTGCAAATGGAAGTGTGATTATAGCTATTGAATATGTCTGAGCAAAGATCATTGTCAGCTTGAAGTAGTGTGATCCAATGAAACACTAATCTAATTGTTATGTGCAAGGGTGAAAGTGTTTGTATGGTTGAGTGAGTATGAGGACAAAGTGTTGCAGATGACACTATTGTCTTGAGAGTATATTGTTATTGTCATGTGTATGTATTACTACTATTTTTGATGTAGTGAGATGTAAGTTGCTGCTAGGGTTTGATGATATTGATGAGAAAAGAGTGTAATTGAGTGTTGTTGGGTATTGAGCAGAGTTATTGTTGTTGCTCAGGTTGATAGTCAGATGCATTGTTGAGTAGGGAGAGAGTGTCTTGGCATGTTGTTGATTGTATTTATGACTAGAGAGGTTTTGTATCTTTTTTTTGTTATTATTGAGCAGAGAATGGTTGTTCAAGAAGAAGACATGCAAAAGGGAAGGTGGAGAAATACAAAGATCGGTTGGTAGCAAAAGGTTATTCTCAGGTGCTGGGAATTGATTTTGGTGTTTTTTTCTCCTGTTACCAAGGTATATTTATTAGATTACTTTTATCTGCTGCTGTTGTTTTTGATTTTGAGGTAGAACATATGGATGTGAAGACAACATTTTTTCACGGGGATCTGGAAGAAGAGATCTACATGAAGCAACCTGAAGGCTTTGCGATGAAGGGTAAGACAAAACTGGTATGCAAGTTAAAGAAGTCTCTGTATGAGTTAAAACATTCACCAAGGATGTCATATCATAAATTTGATGCATTTATACGGGGACTTGGATTCACCAGAAGCAAAGCAGATCATTGTGTGTGTTTTAAATTAATTGGTGACCATGTTATTTACTTGGTCTTGTATGTGGATGATATGTTGCTGGTTGGAAATAACGAAAAAATTATCCAAGATTAGAAGACCCAATTGTCCTCCAAATTCAACATGAAAGATCTTGGTGCTGCAAACTATATTTTGGGCATGGAAATTAAAAGAGATCAGGCAAAGAGGAAGCTCTAGTTAAACCTGAGGAAGTATGTAGAGACAATACTGTAGAGGTTTAATATGCAGGATAGTAAATCAGTGAAGGTTCCTAATCCTGTAGGTGTAAATTTATCTGTTGAACAGTGTCCCAAGGCACAAGAAGAGGAAGAGGACATGTCCCCTGTTCCATATAAAAGTGCAGTTGGTAGCTTGATGTATGCGATGCTATGTACTAGATTAGACATTGCATATGCAGTGGTAGTATTGAGCAGGTTTATGCCAAAACTAGGGAAGGAGCATTGGACAGTAGTGAAGCGGGTCTTCAGGTATTTGTGTGGCAGTAATGATTATAATTTGTGCTATCAAGGAAGACCAGGATTGGATAGAGTTTTGGATATTTGTGGCTTTGTTGATGTAGCTTGGGCTGAAGATCTGGATCAGAGAAAATCTACAAGTGGGTATGTGTTTAACCTAGTTGGAGGTGCAGTCAGTTGGATGAGTAAGAAACAATTTGTAGTGGCACTATCAACTACAGAGGCGGAATACATGACAGCCACTCATGTAAGCAAGGAAGTAGTGTGGTTGCAGAGATTATGTTCAAGTATGGGGTTAGTACATGGAGCTATAAGAATAGACTGTGATATCCAAAGGGCAATTTTCTTGGCAAAGAATCTTACTTACCATTCAAAGACAACACATTGATGTTCAGTATCACTTTGTGAGGGATACGATAGAAGACAAAAAGGTGTTGCTGGTAAAGGTGGATACTTTGAAGAATACTTTAGATGCATTGATAAAACCTATGAGCTCTGAGAAGTTCTCTTAGTGTAGAGTGTTAACACCCAGGTTGTTCCCTTTGACTCTAAGGGAATACGGCCGGGGTAACCACTAACCAATCTTTGGATTACAACTTCTAGCCAGGCTGTAATCAGAGAGGGCTCTCTCTTTATGATTTGTCTCTGTTCTGATAGTATGTTAGGCTAGCTATGATGTTCAAGAGTTGTTTTTGTATTTGGTTGGAAAATGTTTCAGTCAAGGTGTGTATGCTATCACTAGAATGTCATATGTCATTGGGCAATGGAGTCAGTGGTCCTTTAGCTATTTTGAGGTGCTGAGTGATACTGTAGTGATGCTGCAGAGCCAGATTAGTGTCTGAGAAAAAACGTTTATAATAGTGATTGGGTGGGGTGTATCCAGTTTATGCAAGGCAATTAAGAATCTTACAGTAAACTGCTAAAGAAAGACAGTGGGAATATTGTCCTAGAAGCAATGAAGAATTTCTAGGTAATATTCATACGTATAGAACCAATATACACATGAGCAATTAAGAATTCATGTCCATAGTAATCCTGAAGACAAACATTTACAGCAGTAAAATTGAGTACAAGGTGTAGCAAAACAAATCCTGCGCTATTCTTTTTCTTTACTGCTAGCTTAGTATAACATGAGTATGATTTGACAAACATAAGAACACCAAGAACAGAGTTTGAAGAAAACTTGTTATTTCATCAGACAGCACAGGAATTCTGCATCAGCACATGTAGCATCATCCAGACATCAAATATTTCAGGAAATCACTGAGCTCATCCAGCCCTTTGTATTAGATAATTCTGAAAGTGTACAATACATTTGTCTCATAGAGAAAATTACCAACCCTTTATGCGTTACTTAGGGGAGTATATATACAAAATTTACATCAAAAAATATCAGAGAATGAGTTAGTGACTCATTTATGATATGCCAATCTCTGGAATGCAGTAGCTGAGGGAGTGAATGCCGCAATAATTCCTTAATGCCTCAGCTGTCCAAATAGTCAGAAGATATTTGGACGTTATGGCTATTAGAGTCAACTGGAGATGCGCTGTCTAAAACTTGGCTAGCTGTCATTGTCTATGTGATGAGTCACTTTTTAGCTTCTTTTAAATGCTAACCCTTTTCTGCTGTTTGTCTTCTAGTGACCTGGAGCTGGCAGTGGCCGAACAACTGAGGTTACCGTGGCAATATCTAAAGCATCGATTGCCACCAATCCTCCTTAGGCATTTGATGTCTGCACATATTTATCAAGGTTTCCTCGGCCTCTGTATGTCTATAAAGGTTGGGAGGGGTCTAAAAAAGATGATTCACCTCATTCTCAATGAAGAACATGCCTTCAAGTTTGTCATATAAGCTCTGTCCTGTGGGAGGCCCTGTTTGTTCAGATGAACTGCCAGATGCAATAATCTGATTTTCAACAGTGGTTGCCATTCTGTTGGCCATTTGATCTGGAGAGATCAGTTTTCCTGCACCACTTAATAGGCTGGGCAGGCCTTTCGCTTGCAGCACTGCCATTTTAACTTTATATTCCTCCACATCTGCTTGTATCTCATAGTACTTCCTCTCCACTGTTTGTATATAGTTCCTGAGAGTTAGTACCTTCTTGGCAGTGAGGACAGCCTCTGTTCTGTTGGGAATGCCTATAGCTGCCAATTCCTCCCTTTCTTGCCTGTTTAGGAAGTCTATCATTCTGTTTGCCTACTCGGCTCTGTTCCCCAGCACTGTTTTGGCCTTATGGATCTCTGCTTGTGCTTGGCCCATTAGATCCATCTGCTCATGCATTATTTTTATTGACCTCCATTGTTGCTTGATGGATTGGCCAATTTTGGCCCATAGAATTCTCTTTATGTCGGCCATAGCAGTCTCCAGATTCAGCTCTTTCTCTAAGGCCTTTATCTTTTCTTTTTGGGCCTTTATTTCTCTGCCCTGTTCTGCTACAGTATCTTTGGACTTGTCATACTTGGCATCCAGTTCTGCCAACTTCTCCTTGGCCTTCTTTATTTCATATGCCTGGAGCTCCATTGCCTTGACGGCCTTGGTCAATTCCTCTACACTTGGGCTGGCATCTGGAGCTGCTGTTGTTCCTGCTGCTTCTGTTGTGGGGGCCATTGTTGCCCCTGAAGTTGCTGCTGTTGTTGAAGTAGTTGGAGGAGCTTGGGAAGTGGATTCTACCTGTTTATCTTGTAATGCTCCTTCCAGCTCTCTCTCCAAATCCCTGATCCTCTGGTCTTGCTGCATTAGGAGGTATAATTGGTCATCGACCTGTTTTTGCTTTTGAAGCTCTGCGATTTGAGGGTGCTCTGTGGGTTGCAGCTTCAACCTTTTCCTTAATGCATTCAGGTCATCATCTTTCTTCTTCATAAGGGCCTTCACACCCTTTGGATCACTAGGATCATGTCCAAGATCAATGATGATGTCCTCAAGAGATTTTATTCTATTGTCTTTGGCCAAGGAGGACATTCTCTCAAAATCCAACTGTGTGTTGGTATTATTTAGGGATTCTTTTAGCTCATGGGCCATAGTTGCCCTTTCTACCAAGGTTGCATAAACCATTTCTCCAGCTTGCTTGTGGAGTTCTATTTGGTCCATGGGATGGATGTCTTTGGCCATGACCTCCACCCTTGTCTTCACAAAATCTGCAGCTGATTTAGGCTGCGGTTTTGTAGGCTTGAAGTGACTGAAGATTAACTTTTCCTCTTTTATGTCATACACAGACATTAGCCTTTCTTGCTGGGCTGGTGTTGCATCTATAAATTGCTTGTAGACCTTAGCCCTCAGCAGATCATTCTGAGCCTTTATTTGTTTGAAAGAAGCCTTAGTGCTCTTGGGCTTCTTGCTCTGTTGGGAAGAAGAGGACACCTCCAAACCAAGCTGTAAACCTTGCTCCTGCTGAAAGGAGCTTGTACCTGTGTGCTGACTGCCCTCCCTGTCTTTTCTTGCACTGTCCAAGACATCTTCAGTGATGTCTTCTACCTCTGGGGAGTCTGCCCTTTGCCTTTTGGCTTCTGGCTGCTGGGAGGATCCACTAAGAGGAGTGGACTCTTCTCTATCTCTTTTTGTACCCCTTTCCTCATGTGCTGGGGTCTGTAAAATTGGGGCAGTTACTGGCTCAGTTTGTGGGGGTGGAATTTGTATTGTTGGAGCTGCTGGTAGCTCAGTTTCTGGAAGGACAGTTTGCCCTTGCTGCTGCTCACCTGAAGGGGCATATTTTTCTTTCACTGTTTCTTCTTCTGCACGCATTATCCCTTTGTCTTTGTCTAGCACTGGTGCTGTTGTGGAAGATATCTGTACTACTGGTGCAGTCCTTAAGGCCGAGGTCCCTTCTCCTACTGAATAAGGCCGTTTGAAAGGTACTTGCTCCACATAGTCTAGGTCAATAGTTTTTTCAAGCTCCTTCACATTCTTTAGCATTGTCTCTCCCTCAGTTAGGTTTTCAATTAAAGTATCCTGCTGCCATTCTTGCAGGTTGGCATATCTTTCAATGTGTGGGTAATGGCAATGCTTAATGCCTAGAAGCCTATATTTGTTTCTCCTAGCAGTAATGAAGCCTTCAGGGTCATAATGGACCCACCGAAAACTGTAGGACAGCTTGTATTTATCTTTAAGGATTAGGTCGGCCTCTTCCCATCCTTCCTTCTTATTCATGATGAAGGGGCCCAGCTGGTGTTTGAACTTGAGGTGGGCCTTCTTTTTGGAGCTGTGGAAGTGGGTGAGGTCGGACTGAATCAACTGCCTGTAATACTCCAAGGCAAATAACCTCATAGGCACATATTTTGGGAGCCTGTATGGATAGAGCTCACAGCCATAGATTCTAATGACTATATGGTTCTCATATAGCTACCAATCACCTATTTTGTATTTTTTGGAAAGCTGCAGAGCTTTCTTTATCTCAATTGATATTCTGGGAGGAGGGGACCTCATCAACAGGCAAGAGACTGGGTACACAAATTGGTCAACAAATTCACAGTAGGAATATGGTGAATTTGAGACTTTGTGATAGACAGAGGTCCAGAAGATGACAGATCTTCTTTCCCCTCTATAATCCAGCTTTTTGATGTAGCATGGAAAAGCTTCAGAATGATAGTACATGAAAAGGTGGTAAATATAGGCCGAGTACTTGAAGACCCCCTGTCTGTCCACTCTGCTCAAGTGATCATGAATCTTGTTAGCTATGAACTTAGCAAAGTTATATTTGCGGGCAGGGGGTTGGCCTAGGCTGTAAGCAGATAGCAATACCAACATTGTTTTATCCACATGCTCACTGGTTTTGTATCCCAACACATAGGCAATCATGTCCAGCAAAAGCCTGCCTACATCAGTGAAAGAGACATCCAGGTAGGGAGGTGGCCCTGTAGGCTGGCACTCAGGTCTCATGAATGTCCTGGTGACCTTTTGAATCTCCTCACTGGTCATCTTGGCACCAGTGTCCAGCAAATAGTTCATGGAGAATGGGATTAGAAACTCTGTCTGATCAAAATGTAGCATTTTGTTGATGGACTCAGGATTAATGTAGAAGAGGATCCTCCCAGATAGAGTGCTAATAGCTCTGTGGTGCACATCATAGTTTTCAGCACATAGGTGAATGATTTCAGGGAAGACATTTACAGCTGGGAGGCAATAGTATGGCAGGTTTGACTCTCATATGCCATATGTATCATGACCATTCAGGTAGTCCTCTCTTAATTGACAGGAGGTCTGCAAGAAGTCCCTGTTACCCACAAAGTCTTCAATGAGATAGTCCTTGTCAGCAAAGGGCAAGGCCTCCATGTCTTTATTTGGTGGATTTAATTTAGCTACACTGAGGGCTGAGGATGCAGAGGCAGCCATTGTAAAACTTGATTTTGAATAAGGTGATGGCAATGGTTTGCAAAGTTATTTTAAGAGCTTAAGTAATAGGCCAAATGTAGACAAAGTCTGAAGTGTTTTTTGTAATGGGAAAGTAGGCTTGCTTCTGCAGTTTTTTGCAAATTCACAGGGGTGTGGATTGCTAAGGGTAAATTGCAGAGGGTATGAGGTTTTCTTTGGTAGAAACTGCAGCTGGTCTACACCCAGCAAAAGGGAACAATGTCGGGCACTTCGAAGATATTTTCACAGTTTTGGCCCGCGATTTGACTGTTTCAATGCTGAATTTATAGTTTTGGGGGTAAGCAGGTTAGCTTGGCTCACTTTTAGGTAGTAGGTGCAGAGATGAATTTAGGATTCTGACAAGTGTTCAATGGTGAATTTACAGAGAAATGGAATGCATGGGCGAAATGGGGAAATATGGTGAATACCTGGATAAACGCTTGAAAAAACCTGCGGGCCGAACTGTGAAGACTGAATTGATGAGTTGGAACGGTTGTAATTTTGACTTTGGAGGCCTGGAGGCGTTTTGTCAGTGAACCAGCTGCAACGGCTAAGTCTTCTTTTGCGCGAAAATGACATAAAAACGGCTCAAAACGAGATTTTAACGACAATTTCGTAAAAAATAAGTAATTGGCGCCTTTCCGCCGATGACGTCAGCATGACGTCATGGCGGGCCCAGGTACGGAGGTGACATGGCTGCTGAGGTGTAGGCCAGGGTGGCAGGGCACAGTGGCAGGTGAATATGGTGGCAGGACTACGTGGAGGGCCACACGGCGCGGGGGCGGGGAAGGATGCTACGTCATGATGACGTATGCACGACGTATGGGGGAGGTGGTAACAGGATGGTGGTAAGCGGGTTCCCCGCACCACCTTTGGGCAAAAGGCAGTATCGGGGAGGGGGCTCCGAACAGCCCCACCGCCTGCCACGTGTCCCTTGTACGGGGCGGAAAACCATTTTCCCCGGACGCTAAAGGTCGGCAGCTCCGGGCCTAAGAATACCCGCCCACCGTTGGATCGTCGGTGGCAGAAGATCGACGGCTGGCGGGCCCTCCGACGGATCGTGCAGGTTGGGGGGTCTCGCTTAGCCTATTAAAATATTCACTTTAATACTTTAGGCGGAAAACTTTAGGGTTAAGGGTTTTTGTGTGTTTTCGAGGCAAGGGTAAATCTGAAAGGGGAGAAAGAAGGGTTAGAGAGTGGGTTTAAGCAGAGGAAAAGGGGTTCTTGTGAAATTTACTGGGTAGAGGTGAGGTGATGGCTTAGGGGAAGGCTGTCACTCCAACCTGAGGTCAGAGCAATCCCATGACAGGGTTGACCATAGTCCCTGGTGGACTAATGTCTCCCTTGACAACTTATTTAGCTATAGTGCTAAAGGGAGGATATTTATATAATGCTGGGATTTATACACCATAGTGTTATTATAGTAGGGAAAAGGGGACATAGGGGATTTAGATAGTAAAGTTAAGGGTTAATATGGATAAGAGAGGTGAATGAGGAGTGAAATCATTAAGTTTATTTGAAAACCACTTAGCTTAAAGAGTAGATCAAAATGAAAAGATTTTTAAACAGGAAATGTGGCTTTTAAAGGTATAAGAACCAGTATAAAACCTCAAACTCTTTCATGAATCTTGGCTGATTTAAGGGATGTTAGTAAATGGATGTGAAGAAAGGGGAAAATGGGAAGTTAGACATGCTCCTTTGCTTTGCTGCACATGATGTAGAAGAGGAGCCTCTGCATCCACTGGTTTGCCTTTGTGAACAGGTTATCAAACACTCAATTGAAAGGAATACCACTTCTGCAACCCCACCTACCTACCCCTCTGCTTGCCTAGCATTTTTTGTTTCTTCTTTGAGGGTGCACTTAGGCTTGCAGACCCTTATGTGCCTTTTCTTTTCATTGGCTTTTCTTTTGATCATCTATCTAAGGCTGCCCTTATTTCTTCCAAGGCCCCAGGTTAAGCAGTTGGGAACCTTAATTCTCTACCTAGCTACTTTGTCTGCCAAGATTAAACTGTTTGGATAGACTTCTTTCTCTAATCTACAACAAAAATTGAAACATGGCCTGACGCAGCTTAAGCTATTGGATCACCCATTGAGAAGTATGACAGCATCAATAAAATGCACATGTGTGCCTTTTATCAGAATATGAGATCTTTGCCTTGCCAAAGTAGATCATATTGGCACTTCCCAAGCCAATCATGAAAAATGAAACCTATTGGTATAGGTAGCTAACAGTGGCTCCACTTGGGGATGTTTTTTCTTCTTGAAAGACCAAGAACAGCAGGTCAAAATGCCTTGGTCATTGATCTGTTTTTACCAAAACTTGTAAGTTCTCTTCTTGCAGTTTCAAATTTGGAGGCTACAACCTGTGTGGAATTTCTGAGACATTGAGCCCCTTTCTGCTTATTTACAGCAGCATTCTCAAACTAAACTATTTACATGCTGAAAAAGAAAAGATATATACAGCTGTTTATGTATAGAAGGAAAGACCATGTTATGTGGATGGAAAGTGATCAAAATAGTGCTTCAACATCCTGCCGTTTACAGGACCTTCCCCTAAGTCAGTGCCATCCAAATTTTCCAAAAAATAAGTATTATTTCCCTGTAATGCTTGAATGACAAAAGGCCCTCTCCAAAGGGAGTCAAATTTGCCATGCTTACCCTTGTCTTCTCTCCTTGAATCCCACTTCAGCACTTTGTTCCCAATGAAAAAATCTTCGGCTTTGGTTCTTGTATCAAAGGATTTCTTCAGCTTTTCTTGTAGGATTTGAACTCTGTTATACACTTGATCTCTAGTTTGTTGTAGACATATAATTTGATTCACCCTCCTTTGCATATTATTGGGCTCATCTTGACTCTCTTGCAATAGTTTCATGACAGGAACCCCTAGTGAGGAAGGAAATTTGGCTTCTAGTCCATAGACTAACTCATATGGGCTGACCCCAAGGGACCTCTTGGTTGTTAGCCTATCTGCCCATAAGGCATTCACTAGTTTCTTATGCCAATTCTTTTTATTTTCTTCCAACACTTTCTTTATGATGTTGACAAGGCTTTTATTTGATGATTCAACTAGGCCATTCCCTTGAGGGTAGTAAGCAGTGGAGTGGCCCAAAGTAATCTGAAATTTGTGGCAGAAGTTGACCATCTTCTTGGATCTAAAAGCAGCAGCATTGTCTGTTATTATCTTGTTGGGGTAGCCAAATCTAGACAATATGTTATTCTCCAAGAACTGAATAATTGTTGAATCATTTGCCTGTCTACATGGGATGGCCTCAACCCATTTGGTAAAGTAGTATGTAGCTGTGAGGATCCATCTATGTTGGCCTGAAGATGAGGGATGAATTTCTCCAATGAAATCCAAGCCCCATTGCTGAAAAGGTCTTTCTATTGCAATAGGTCTCAGAGGAAGTGGCAACAACTTTCTTTTTCCCTCAAATATTTGACACTTATGACACGAAGTAGTAAAAATTTTAACATCAGAGAACAAAGTGGGCCAATAGTAACCAGCCCTCAGTACTTTATCCACAGTGGACTTCCAATACAAGTGTCGACCACAGTCACCTGCATGAAATTCTTCCTTGATCTTGTTAGTCTCATTTTCAATCAAGCAGTTCAATAAGATACCCTCATGGTTTTTCCAAAGCAAATTGCCATTCATAACACAGAATCTTGAGGCTTTCATTTTCACAAACCTACATTTAGTTCTGGACAATCCTGGGGGAGCACACAGGTTTTGTAACACATAACAGATATCAGAATACCAGGGGGATTGTTCAAAGGCTACATTGATCTTTGGAGTCGCCAGCTCCGGTTCACTGTCCAGTTGGTTGATGTCCAAGGCTTCGAAATTTGTTTCAGACATTAATTTGGCCAAGCCCTGCCCTTTTATCAGTTTTGTAGGTTTTATTTCAATATCAAATTCTAAAATGTTGGCAATCCATTTTCCTCTTCTACCCTCTAGGTTTTCTTGAGTAAGTATATCTTTCACAATTGGGCTTGGTACATAGGCTACAACATGGGAGTATAGGATGTAAATCCTAAGGTCTTTAATAGCTTTGACCAAAGCATATGCTTGCTTTTCCATGATCTGGTATTTCAGGGGTGCATCTCTAAGAGCTTTACTAAAGAAAGCAATGGGTTTCTCATTTCCTTGGTCATCTTTCTGTAATAAAACAGCAGCAATTGTGTGTTGGGAGGCAAAGGAAAATATGATAAATTCCATATCAAATTGTGGATTTGTTAGAGCTGGAGTTTGGGTGAGGGCCACCTTTATTCCTTCAAATGCTTGACTTGCTTCTACTGACCATTTTACTTTTGAATCCTTTTTAAGCATGTTATTGAGCAGTCTGCTTAATTCGGCCAGATTTGGGATGAATCTTCTTAGGAAGTTGATTTTTCCCAAGAAGGCTTGTAATTCCTTCACATTTCTTAGATGTGGCATTTGTAGGATGGCTTGGATTCTATCTGGGTCAATCCTAATGCCATCTTTAGAAATAATGTGACCCAATAGTTTGCCTTCCTCCAATCCAAACAGGGATTTCTTGGGATTTAGGGAAATTCCATATTTTCTACAAGTTATGAATATTTGTCTTAGATGTTTCAAATGTTCTTGGTCAGATTTGGAAAAAGGTGTGAGGTCATCTAGATAAATGACAAGGAAGTCATGAATCTCTTTGGAAAAAGCAATATCCATTGCTCTTTGGAATGTGGCCCCTACGTTTTTCAACCCAAAAGGCATTTTAACATATTTGAAGGTTCCCCATGGGGTTGTAAATTCCGTTTTGTCCTGATCATCAGGATGAACTAAGATCTGGTTGAAACCTGAGAATCCATCAAGTAGAGAAATTCTTGAGGCCCCTACTACTCTCTGCAAAATGTGATCCATCTTGGGCAAGGGGTAATTATCTTTTAAGGACACTTGATTCAAGTTCCTTAGGTCAACACAAAGCCTTATTTCGACAGTTTTCTTTCTTGTAGGGACTAAGTTTGAAATCCAATCAGAGAATCTGATTGGTGCTATGATGCCAGCTTTAAACATCTTTTGTACCTCTTGTTCCATTGCTGGGAGGAGCATAGGATTGATTCTCCTAAGTTTTTGTTTAAAGGGTTTTTGGTTTGGCTTGAGAGGGATAGTGTGTTGAATTACAGAGGTGTCATAGGATTTTAAATCCTCATAACTCCAGGCAAAGACATCCTGAAACTCCTTGAAAAGGTCAATGTATTTAGGCTTTTGATCAGGGGGTAAAGCAGCAGACAACTTTATGATTTTGGGTTGTTCAACAGTCCCAATGTTGCACTCTTCTATGGCAGTGTTGAGGGGTTGCATTTTAGGTTTGCCGGGAACATCATTGGAATCAAAAATATCTTCCAATGGAGCTAAACCAGTGGGAAGAAAATTGTCCTTCAATTGTATAACTTCGGCTTCATCATCAGCTGTCTCCTCATAATTTATTTGTTGAATTTCTAGTATGTTGTCTTTGTTAAAAATTGTGGGATTTAGCATTTGGTTAGCTGTTTTAGGTGATATTGCTTTGTTATTCTGTTCATCCTGTATTTGTGATTGACTTGCTCTTTCAAGTATTTGTGATTGACTTGCTCTTTCAGCGTCAATATTTAGTCCTGAAAATTCTTGCTGCAAAGTCAAGAAATTGTTTATTTGCATGTCATCATCAAACACTTGCCAATCTTTAACATTGTTTGGGACAGATGGTCTGTGCTTTATCTCAGCTGTAAAGCAGTGGTGGGGCTCAAAAGGTAGCTTACAGGTACTTGCAAATGTGGCCAAGCTATGAGCATGAAGGTTCTGAGTCCTAGGAATTTTGGTAATCTGAAATTCAGTGAATGAATTTAATAGTTCAACAGCAGCAGACCTATAAGACCTCAGTCTTTTGTCATTGGTGACAAAATTACCCTTGACTTGTTGGATAACTAGGTCTGAATCTCCTAGGATTGAAACTTTTATAGCTTGTAGGGACTTTACTAACTTGAGACCTAGTAAGAGAGCCTCATATTCAGCCATGTTGTTAGTGCACCTGAAGTTCAGTCTGTAAGCTTTGCCCTCTGCATGGCTGTTTTGTTTATTATGTATCCAGACTCCAGCTCCTGCCCCTAACTTGTTGACTGACCCATCAAACTCCAGGAACCATAGGGTCTGCTGTTCTAGGGGAGATTTAATAACTTCTCTGTGGTCTGGGATTGTGAGTTGAAGTTCTGTTTTTTCACTTAGTTCATCTTTTAGAACAGTCTCATCACTTGTTTGGATCAGCTTTACTTCTAGGGCAGCAGCTTGTTCACTACAGCCCTGATCTTGTTTGAGTGTCTTGGTTTCATGATTATTTATAAGACCTGAATTATCATTGAAGCAAATGTATGAATCTATATCCGAATGGACAACATATATAGGAAAGTTTTGAGGCTTTTCTTCACTGCTGACCATGTATTTCATGAGTGACTCTCTATATAGTCTCTTGGGTTGACTGAAGACTGTGATTGTGGCATATGACATGTCTAATTGTAAGGAACCTTGGAGTTTAGCCCCCCATGACCTTGATAACAACATCCCATATTTGGGTGGGATATCAGCAACTACAACATCCATTAAGATTGTTTTATTTGGATATTGGACAAGGGATACACACAAGTCTTTTATCAAGCCTAAACACTTAACTTGGCTGGAGTCAAATGAGAATAGGTCCTTATATGGTCTTGTAATGTCTAGATTCAGCCTCTCCATCACTGATTTAGGCATAAGGTTATGAGAAGCACCTGAATCAAACATTGCATTGTGTAGTATCTTGTCATGCACATGTAGACTAACATAGAAAGGTAATATCCCTGTGACTGCTATTTTTCCATCAACCTCTGGACCGAACAACAATTCTGGGGTGTCATCCAACACATTGACATTATCTTTGGTATGAGTGAGTTGAAGGGATTTCTTAATCTATTGTTTGTAGATGTCATGCTTGGCTAATTCTGAGAGAGGGATGGCCACTTTCAGTTTTCCAATTTCAGCTTCCAAGTCAAAAGGTTTTTCAGTTTGACACTTAGTGTTGTGGGCAACAACCTTTTCTTTGTTCACTAAGTTTTCTTCTTGATCCTTGTCTTGATCTTGGGGCTTATGTTTTTCATTCATCTTTTGAGGATGATCAGCTGGTTTAGGCTGCAAAGAAGGTGCAGCCAGTGGCTGTTGTGTTGAGGACATTTGTTCAGTAACCTCTTCCACAATTGCCTCTGTTGCAGGTAAATCAGTTGTGTTGATTGGTTCAGTGACTATGGCTCTTTTAGGCTGCAGCCTGTCCTTTGGTTTCTCAGGCTGTGTTATATTTACAGTTCTGCTCCTTAATTTGTATTGTTTATGAACTTCATAAACAGCTGTGTCATAACCTTGTTTGAAGTTAAATGACTCACCTGATTTGGTTTGGAATTGTGCAATGTCATCATCCTTTTGATCCTATTGACTAAGGAAAACTTGATGCCCATCATTCAAACCCATCAAGTTGATGTGGGTATCATCTTCTTGGTCATTTGAAGTGGATGTTTCGGCATAGTTTTCTTGAAATGGAGGTCTGATTTCTGGATTAGAATTGGCCTTGCCAACATTTGGGTTTGGGTTTCTCCTAAAATTGGGATTCCTGATAGGGTTGTTTTGTGGTGCTTCCCATGATGCTTTTCTCTCAACTGATTCCACCCTATCACCCAACCTCTTCATACCATTGAGTATTGCATCAAGTTTTTGATCAAAGGCTGAAGGTTCTTCTTTGTATATGTTTCTTTTTTCTAGTCTTGCCCTGTTTCTTTTAGCAATCAGGTTTGCTTCTACTG
This sequence comes from Pinus tabuliformis, assembly GCA_031772625.1. Taxonomy (NCBI): domain Eukaryota; kingdom Viridiplantae; phylum Streptophyta; class Pinopsida; order Pinales; family Pinaceae; genus Pinus; species Pinus tabuliformis. Next base: position 1,180,455,562 of record CM062807.1, on the reverse strand, counting down.
TAACAACAACCTTTTGGGCCTCTTGGAGAGTTTCAGGTGTCCTTGCTTTCAACTGATATGCCATGTCAGGATCAAATCCATCAGGGAATTTGTACAGGGCCAAATCAGGGGGAGGTCTTAAGTTTTGTGGTATTGCATTGTATACATTGTTGAATCTAGCACAATACTCCAGAACGGTCTCTTGAGGACCCCTCTTGATTGTGTCATATTCACCAAGTATGTGCAAGGGATCTTTCTTCTTCTCCCATCTGTTAGTAAAAGCTTGATAAAGCTCATCAGGGGTTGTGATGGTATTTGCAGCAAGTGATCTGAACCAGGTTCTAACATCACCTGTCAGGCTTTGGACAAAAATTCTCATCCTCACACTATCATCATCGATCTCGTAGTTTTCAAAGTGATCTTGCATCCTCTTAGCATGTTGGATGGCAGAGTAGGGGCCAGTGGAGTCAAAGTATGTGATCTTGGTTTGGTAATCCTGAGGAAAAGCTGAAGGATTGGCAGGCAACTGTAAGGGTGCATATCTTGCCATATTTACAAGGTTTAGGGGATTAACAGGGGTAGCTGGGATAATAGGAACAGTGGATACCACAGGGGTAACAAGTAAGGGTGAACCTAGAGTGTGATTCAAGGGAATATGTGCAGTGGCTGAAGATGTGAGAGGAGGGCTTTGAGATGTGGACGGTGAACTAGGGGAGCTAGGGGTGGATCGAAAAAGTACCTTGATTGGGGTAGAAACGGGGTTGGGATGGTCTGTATCTGGGGTCAAATCAGCAGGCTTCTCCTGCCTTTGCTTCTTCCTAATGATTCTAGGGAGTATTTGGATTATCAACAATGATGGGTGGATTAGGGTCAGGATTTGACCTAGTATACCGTGAATTTTTCTTGGGAGCCAGTTTCTGACTGTTTTTTGAATTTTTTAGGAAATTTGTATATCTGCAAGGACTGGATAAAATTTTTGGAATGGCTATATATGTTTCAAAGCTAAGAAGATTGACTGAAGCATCTCTTCCCTAAAGCTGTTAATGTAACACAGAAACAGTTTTGAAGGCTTCCTGACTGATATACAGGCTTGATCTATAGCTTTGGGAGATAGATAGTAATTGGAAAATCCTAAATGGTCCCCAGTGGAGTCGCCATTTATGTTAACACCCAGGTTGTTCCCTTTGACTCTAAGGGAATACGGCCGGGGTAACCACTAACCAATCTTTGGATTACAACTTCTAGCCAGGCTGTAATCAGAGAGGGCTCTCTCTTTATGATTTGTCTTTGTTCTGATAGTATGTTAGGCTAGCTATGAAATTCAAGAGTTGTTTTTGTATTTGGTTGAAAAATGTTTCAGTCAAGGTGTGTATGCTATCACTAGAATGTCATATGTCATTGGGCAATGGAGTCAGTGGTCCTTTAGCTATTTTGAGGTGCTGAGTGATACTGTAGTGATGCTGCAGAGCCAGATTAGTGTCTGAAAAAAAACGTTTATAATAGTGATTGGGTGGGGTGTATTCAGTTTATGCAAGGCAATTAAGAATCTTACAGTAAACTGCTAAAGAAAGACAGTGGGAATATTGTCCTAGAAGCAATGAAGAATTTCTAGGTAATATTCATACGTATAGAACCAATATACACATGAGCAATTAAGAATTCATGTCCATAGTAATCCTGAAGACAAACATTTACAGCAGTAAAAATTGAGTACAAGGTGTAGCAAAACAAATCCTGCGCTATTCTTTTTCTTTACTGCTAGCTTAGTATAACATGAGTATGATTTGACAAACATAAGAAAACCAAGAACAGAGTTTGAAGAAAACTTGTTATTTCATCAGACAGCACAGGAATTCTGCATCAGCACATGTAGCATCATCCAGACATCAAATATTTCAGGAAATCACTGAGCTCATCCAGCCCTTTGTATTAGATAATTCTGAAAATCTACAATACATTTGTCTCATAGAGAAAATTACCAACCCCTTATGCGTTACTTAGGGGAGTATATGTACAAAATTTACATCAAAAAATATCAGAGAATGAGTTAGTGTCTCATTTATGATATGCCAATCTCTGGAATGCAGTAGCTGAGGGAGTGAATGCCGCAATAATTCCTTAATGCCTCAGCTGTCCAAATAGTCAGAAGATATTTGGACTTTATGGCTATTAGAGTCGGCTGGAGATGCGCTGTCTAAAACTTGGCTAGCTGTCATTGTCTATGTGATGAGTCACTTTTTAGCTGCTTTTAAATGCTAACCCTTTTCTACTGTTTGTCTTCTAGTGACCTGGAGCTGGCAGTGGCCGAACAACTGAGGTTACCGTGGCAATATCTGAAGCATCGATTGCCACCAATCCTCCTTAGGCATTTGATGTCTGCGCATCTTTATCAAGGTTTCCTCGGCCTCTGTATGTCTATAAAGGTTGGGAGGGGTCTCAAAAAGATGGTTCACCTCATTCTCAATGAAGAACAGGCCTTCAAGTTTGTCATATAAGCTCTGTCCTGTGGGAGGCCCTGTTTGTTCAGATGAACTGCCAGATGCAATAATCTGATTTTCAATAGTGGTTGCCATTCTGTTGGCCATTTGATCTAGAGAGATCAGTTTTCCTGCACCACTTAATAGGCTGGGCAGGCCTTTCGCTTGCAGCACTGCCATTTTAACTTTATATTCCTCCACATCTGCTTGTATCTCATAGTACTTCCTCTCCACTGTTTGTATATAGTTCCTGAGAGTTAGTACCTTCTTGGCAGTGAGGACAGCCTCTGTTCTATTGGGAATGCCTATAGCTGCCAATTCCTCCCTTTCTTGCCTGTTTAGGAAGTCTATCATTCTGTTTGCCTGCTCGGCTCTGTTCCCTAGCACTGTTTTGGCCTTATGGATCTCTGCTTGTGCTTGGCCCATTAGATCCATCTGCTCATGCATTATTTTTATTGACCTCCATTGTTGCTTGATGGATTGGCCAATTTTGGCCCATAGAATTCTCTTTATGTCGGCCATAGCAGTCTCCAGATTCAGCTCTTTCTCTAAGGCCTTTATCTTTTCTTTTTGGGCCTTTATTTCTCTGCCCTGTTCTGCTACAGTCACTTTGGACTTGTCATACTTGGCATCCAGTTCTGCCAACTTCTCCTTGGCCTTCTTTATTTCATCTGCCTGGAGCTCCATTTCCTTGACGGCCTTGGTCAATTCCTCTACACTTGGGCTGGCATCTGGAGCTGCTGCTGTTCCTACTGCTTCTGTTGTGGGGGCCACTGCTGCCCCTGAAGTTGCTGCTGTTGTTGAAGTAGTTGGAGGAGCTTAGGAAGTGGATTCTGCCTGTTTATCTTGTAATGCTCCTTCCAGCTCTCTCTCCAAATCCCTGATCCTCTGGTCTTGCTGCATTAGGAGGTCTAATTGGTCATCGACCTGTTTTTGCTTTTGAAGCTCTGCGGTTTGAGGGTGCTCTGTGGGCTGCAGCTTCAACCTTTTCCTTAATGCATTCAGGTCATCATCTTTCTTCTTCATAAGGGCCTTCACACCCTTTGGATCACTAGGATCATGTCCAAGATCAATGATGATGTCCTCAAGAGATTTTATTCTATTGTCTTTGGCCAAGGAGGACATTCTCTCAAAATCCAACTGTGTGTTGGTATTCTTTAGGGATTCTTTTAGCTCATGGGCCATAGTTGCCCTCTCTACCAAGGTTGCATAAACCATTTCTCCAGCTTGCTTGTGGAGTTCTATTTGGTCCATGGGATGGATGTCTTTGGCCAAGACCTCCACCCTTGTCTTCACAAAATCTGCAGCTGATGTAGGCTGCGGTTTTGTAGGCTTGAAGTGACTGAAGATTATCTTTTCCTCTTTTATGTCATACACAGACATTAGCCTTTCTTGCTGGGCTGGTGTTGCATCTATAAATTGCTTGTAGACCTCAGCCCTCAGCAGATCATTCTGAGCCTTTATTTGTTTGAAAGAAGCCTTAGCGCTCTTGGGCTTCTTGCTCTGTTGGGAAGAAGAGGACACCTCCAAACCAAGCTGTAAACCTTGCTCCTGCTGAAAGGAGCTTGTACCTGTGTGCTGACTTCCCTCCCTGTCTTTTCTTCCACTGTCCAAGACATCTTCAGTGATGTCTTCTACCTCTTGGGAGTCTGCCCTTTGCCTTTCGGCTTCTGGTTGCTGGGAGGATCCATTAAGAGGAGTGGACTCTTCTCTATCTCTTTTTGTACCCCTTTCCTCATGTGCTGGGGTCTGTAAGATTGGGGCAGTTACTGGCTCAGTTTGTGGGGGTGGAATTTGTATTGTTGGAGCTGCTGGTAGCTCAGTTTGTGGAAGGACAGTTTGCCCTTGCTGCTGCTCACCTGAAGGGGCAGATTTTTCTTTCACTGTTTCTTCTTCTGCACCCATTATCCCTTTGCCTTTGTCTAGCACTGGTGCTGCTGTGGAAGATGTCTGTACTACTGGTGCAGTCCTTGAGGCCGAGGTCCCTTCTCCTACTGAATAAGGCCGTTTGAAAGGTACCTGTTGCACATAGTCTAGGTCAATAGTTTTTTCAAGCTCCTTCACATTCTTTAGCATTGTCTTTTCCTCAGTTAGGTTTTCAATTAAAGTATCCTGCTGCCATTCTTGCAGGTTGGCATATCTTTCAATGTGTGGGTAATGGCAATGCTTAATGCCTAGAAGCCTATATTTGTTTCTCCTAGCAGTAATTAAGCCTTTAGGGTCATAATGGACCCACCGAAAACTGTAGGACAGCTTGTATTTATCTTTAAGGATTAGGTCGGCCTCTTCCCATCCTTCCTTCTTATTCATGATGAAGGGGCCCAGCTGGTGTTTGAACTTGAGGTGGGCCTTCTTTTTGGAGCTGTGGAAGTGGGTGAGGTCGGACTGAATCAACTGCCTGTAATACTCCAAGGAAAATAACCTCATAGGCACATATTTTGGGAGCCTGTATGGACAGAGCTCACAACCATAGATTCTAATGACCGTATGGTTCTCATATAGGTACCAATCACCTATTTTGTATTTTTTGGAAAGCTGCAGAGCTTTCTTTATCTAAATTGATATTCTGGGAGGAGGGGACCTCATCAACAGGAAAGAGACTGGGTACACAAACTGGTCAACAAATTCACAGTAGGAATATGGTGAATTTGAGACTTTGTGATAGACAGAGGTCCAGAAGATGACAGATCTTCTTTCCCCTCTATAATCCAGATTTTTGATGTAGCATGGAAAAGCTTCAGAATGATAGTACATGAAAAGGTGGTAAATATAGGCCGAGTACTTGAAGACCCCCTGTCTGTCCACTCTGCTCAACTGATCATGAATCTTGTTAGCTATGAACTTAGCAAATTTATATTTACGGGGAGGGGGTTGGCCTGGGCTGTAAGCAGATAGCAATACCAGCATTGTTTTATCCACATGCTCACTGGTTTTGTATCCCAACACATAGGCAATCATGTCCAGCAAAAGCCTGCCTACATCAGTGAAAGAGACATCCAGGTAGGGAGGTGGCCCTGTAGGCTGGCACTCAGGTCTCATGAATGTCCTGGTGACCTTTTGAATCTCCTCACTGGTCATATTGGCACCAGTGTCCAACAAATAGTTCATGGAGAATGGGATTAGCAACTCTGTCTGATCAAAATGTAGCATTTTGTTGATGGACTCAGGATTAATGTAGAAGAGGATCCTCCCAGATGGAGTGCTAATAGCTCTGTGGTGCACATCATAGTTTTCAGCACATAGGTGAATGATTTCAGGGAAGACATTTACAGCTGGGAGGCAATAGTATGGCAGGTTTGACTCCCATATGCCATATGTATCATGATCATTCAGGTAGTCCTCTCTTAATTGACAGAGGGTCTGCAAGAAGTCCCTGTTACCCACAAAGTCTTCAATGAGATAGTCCTTGTCAGCAAAGGGCAAGGCCTCCAGGTCTTTATTTGGTGGATTTAATGGAGCTACACTGAGGGCTGAGGATGCAGAGGCAGCCATTGTAAAACTTGATTTTGAATAAGGTGATGGCAATGGTTTGAAAAGTTCTTTTAAGAGCTTAAGTAATAGGCCAAATGTAGACAAAGTCTGAAGTGTTTTTTGTAATGGGAAAGCAGGCTTGCTTCTGCAGTTTTTTGCAAATTCACAGGGGTGTGAATTGCTAAGGGTAAATTGCAGAGGGTATGAGGTTTTCTTTGGTAGAAACTGTAGCTGGTCTACACCCAGCAAAAGGGAACAATGCCGGGCACTTCGAAGATATTTTCACAGTTTTGGCCCGCGATTTGACTGTTTCAATGCTGAATTTATAGTTCTGGGGGTAAGCAGGTTAGCTTGGCTCACTTTTAGGTAGTAGGTGCAGAGCTGAATTTAGGATTCTGACAAGTGTTCAATGGTGAATTTACAGAGAAATGGAATGCATGGGCGAAATGGGGAAATATGGTGAATACCTGGATAAACGCTTGAAAAAACCTGCGGGCCGAACTGTGAAGACTGAATCGATGAGTTGGAACGGTTGTAATTTTGAATTTGGAGGCCTGGAGGCATTTTTTCAGTGAACCAGCTGCAACGGCTAAGTCTTCTTTTGCGCGAAAATGACATAAAAACGGCTCAAAACGATATTTTAACGACAATTTCAGAAAAAATAAGTAATTGGCGCCTTTCCGCCGATGACGTCATCATGACGTCATGACGGGCCCAGGTACGGAGGTGACGTGGGTGCTGAGGTGTAGGCCAGGGTGGCAGGGCACAGTGGTGGGTGAATATGGTGGCAGGACTACGTGGAGGGCCACACGGCGCGGGGGCGGGGAAGGATGCTACGTCATGATGACGTATGCACGACGTATGGGGGAGGTAGTAACGGGATGGTGGTAAGCGGGTTCCCCACACCACCTTTGGGCAAAAGGTGGTATCGGGGAGGGGGCTCCGAAAAGCCCCACCGCCTGCCACGCGTCCCTTGTACGGGGCGGAAAACCATTTTCCCCGGACGCTAAAGGTCCGCAGCTCCGGGCCTAAGAATACCCGCCCACCGTTGGATCGTGGGTGGAAGAAGATCGATGGCTGGCGGGCCCTCCGACGGATCGTGCAGGTTGGGGGGTCCCGCTTAGCCTATTAAAATATTCACTTTAATACTTTAGGCAGAAAACTTTAGGGTTAAGGGTTTTTGTGTGTTTTCAGGGCAAGGGTAAATCTGAAAGGGGAGAAAGAAGGGTTAGAGAGTGGGTTTAAGCAGAGGAAAAGGGGTTCTTGTGAAATTTACTGGGTAGAGGTGAGGTGATGGCTTAGGGGAAGGCTGTCACTCCAACCTGAGGTCAGAGCAATCCCATGACAGGGTTGACCATAGTCCCTGGTGGACTAATGTCTCCCTTGACAACTTATTTAGCTATAGTGCTAAAGGGAGGATATTTATATAATGCTGGGATTTATACACCATAGTGTTATTATAGTAGGGAAAAGGGGACATAGGGGATTTAGATAGTAAAGTTAAGGGTTAATATGGATAAGAGAGGTGAATGAGGAGTGAAATCATTAAGTTTATTTGAAAACCACTTAGCTTAAAGAGTAGATCAAAATGAAAAGATTTTTACACAGGAAATGTGGCTTTTAAAGGCATAAGAACCAGTATAAAACCTCAAACTCTTTCATGAATCTTGGCTGATTTAAGGGATGTTAGTAAATGGATGTGAAGAAAGGGGAAAATGGGAAGTTAGACATGCTCCTTTGCTTTGCTGCACATGATGTAGAAGAGGAGCCTCTGCATCCACTGGTTTGCCTTTGTGAACAGGTTATCAAACACTCAATTGAAAGGAATACCACTTCTGCAACCCCACCTACCTACCCGTCTGCTTGCCTAGCATTTTTTGTTTCTTCTTGGAGGGTGCACTTAGACTTGAAGACCCTTATGTGCCTTTTCTTTTGATCATCTATCTAAGGCCACCCTTATTTCTTCCAAGGCCCCAGGTTAAGCAGTTGGGAACCTTAATTCTCTACCTAGCTACTTTGTCTGCCAAGATTAAATTGTTTGGACAGACTTCTTTCTCTAATCTACAACAAAAATTGAAACATGGCCTGACCCAGCTTAACCTGTTGGATCACCCATTGAGAAGTATGACAGCATCAATAAAATGCACATGTGTGCCTTTTATCAGAATATGAGATCTTTTCCTTGCCAAAGTAGATCATATTGGCACTTCCCAAGCCAATCATTAAAAATGAAACCTATTGGTATAGGTAGCTATCATAGAGAACCAATGGTTGTTGTAGGGATAGATAAATGACTAAGCTCTCTTGTGGCACTCTATGGAAAGAAAACAACAAGTGGGAGAATGTTGGGTTGTGTTATATTATTTCCATGACTAGCTGCGCTAGCTAACTGAGGGGTTAGAGGGGGGGCGGAGCCCCCCCTTCGTTGTGCCGATTGCACAGTGGGGGGGTCACAAGGGGTTTGATGGGGGAGGTTAGCTCCCTCTACAGGGTTCAGGGCAACGCGCCGAGGAAATTTTTTTTAACCCTATATTAGGTGGGGCGATTTTTTGGGGCGATTTTTTGTAACCCTATCGTTTTGTGCATGGTTTTGGACGCGATGTTTTTTGGTCAATGGTATTGGATGCTTCGACATATATATATATATATATATATATATATATATATATATTGTAACATTGAAAGTAACATAATGAAAAATCAATCTGGTAGTCCCGGTTTTGGGATCTAGGGGAAAATTTCTGTGTATATTTGTTTTATGTGTTATGCTCTCGCTATTGTTTATTTTCTGTGTTTTAGAATTTGTATGTAGGTAATTTATGTATGGGGTTAAAAACCTACATTTGGTATCAGAGCTGTTTTGGCTTCAAGGGAACGCTTTTGTTGCTGAGGGGTTTCGCTCGGGCCTATGGTAGACCCTGTTTAGTGGAAGATATGCGAGATCGATTCTGGTGTTGAAAGAAGATGGCAAGCAATGGAAAGATAGAGATCGAGGAATTTAATGGTCAAAGTTTTGAGTTGTGGAAACTCAAGATGGAGGATTTGTTGGTGGACAAAGATCAGTGGATCGCAGTAGATTCGGGTACTAAACCAACAGGAGTGTCCGATGAAGAATGGAAGAAGTTGGATCGGAAGGCAAAGAGTACAATACGATTGTGTGTCTCAGATTCAGTATTATTGAATGTACCAGGGGATGCTACGACGAAGGTTTTATGGGACAAATTAGGGACTTTGTATCAATATAAGTCTCTGGTGAATAAACTATTCCTACAGAAAAAGCTATATAACCTGAGGATGAAAGATGGAGACTCGGTGACAGAGCATCTAAACACATTTAATACTGTGGTAAGTCAGTTATTATCTGTTGATATTAAAATTTCAGATGAAGATAAGTGCATCAGTTTGTTGTGTTCTCTATCTGATTTGTGGGATAATCTGGTTATTGCAATAGGCAGCAATGCAACTGCCTTGCAGTTTGATGAAATAGTCTCATCCTCACTGACGGAGGAGATGAGATGGAAAAATATGGAGAGCCAAAATGGTGATGCCTTGTTTGTACGAGGAAGGTCCCAGAGCATAAACAAAAATAAGTCATTGAGTGGGAGATCTAAATCTCAAGGAAAACCTGCAAAGTTGTGTTGGAAATGCGGAAATGAAGGGAACTACAAAGGAGAGTGTAAATCTAAAGCTCCTGACAAAGGAAAGGGATTTGATGATGATCCTTTTGTAGAGGAAAAAACCACCTCAGATGAAGGTGGAGATGTGTACTTTGCTTCTTCAAGTACACATGTAGATCATGAGGCATGGTTGATTGACTTAGGTGCATCCTTCACTTCACTCCCCATAGAGAGTGGTTCTGTGAGTATGAGAAATATGATGGTGGTGATGTCTTCTTGGGGAATGAAAGGAAGGCTAAAATCGTTGGTCGTGGAAAAGTTAAGTTGAATTTGCAAGGTGGAAGGATTAGAACACTTCCTGTTGTTCTGCATATACCTGCATTGGCTAGAAACTTTATTTCTGTAAGCAAGCTGGATGATGCAGGTGTAAAAACAGTGTTTGAGAAGGATACCTGCAAGATGGTTCGGGGAGCACTAGTATTGATGCGGGGAGTTCAGGTTGGAGCTCTGTACAAGATGCAAGGTAAAATTGTTGTTGATGGGTGCAGCAGTTTCGTGGTTCCTGAAAGTGGAGCAAAAAATCTAGTGGTTTTTGGAGAAAAGACCATGCTATGGCATCAAAGGCTTGGAAATATTGGAGAGAAGGGCCTTTGAATACTTCATGGTAAAGGCATGGTAGAATGTATGACTAATAGATCTCTGGGTTTTGATTTCTATGAAAATTGTGTATATGGGAAGCAGAATCGGGTGAGTTTCCCCCATAGTGGTAAGTGGACGAAACAGATATTAGAGCTTGTGCATAGTGATGTGTTTGGACTTGTGAAGGTTCCATCACTGGGTAAGTTTTGTACTATGTGTCATTTATAGATGACTTCTCGAAGAATACATGGATATATTTTTTTAAGAAGAAATTTGAAGTCTTTGACAAGTTTAAAGAATTTAAGGCTCTGGTGGAAAACTAGATATAAAAGAAGATAAAGGTGCTGAGGACAAATAATGTTCGAGATTTTTTTAAGAAGGAATTTGAATAATTTTGTAAGAAGTGTGGTATAGCATGGCAGAAGAATACTCCATACATACCTGAGAAAAATGGAGTTGCAGAAAGAATGAACAAGACGTTGATGGAAAAGGCAAGAACCATGTTCAATGGGTGCCGGGTTAGGACATGATTTCTGGACAGAGGTAGTGGAGACATCATGTTGCCTGGTCAATAGATCACCTTCATTAGAATTGGAGGATAAGACTCCACAAGAGGTATGGACTGATAAGAAACTCACTCTTTCAAATCTGAGGGTATTTGGATGTGATGCATATGTATATATTTTAAAGGAGAAAAGAACAAAATTGGATAGTAAATATGAAAAGTGCATTTTTATTAGGTATAGGGATGTTTTAAAGGGTTATAAGCTTTTGGAACCCAGTAATAAGGAAGGTTGTATATAACCGAGATGTGGTGTTCATAGAGGTGAAATATTGTTATTAAACATGAATTCCAACCAAAGGAACCTGAAAAGATAGAGTTTGAGCTTAAGGAGGATGAATCAGACTCTACAGCAGAAGAGGAATCAGAAGATGAAGAGCCACAAACTCTAGTTGTGAGAAGATCAATTTGAGAAAGAAGGCAACTAGAAAGGTATAGTCCATCTGCTTTCTGTTCGAATTTTTCTTTATCTATTATTGATGATGATCCCAGAACTGTGAAGGAAGCACTAGATTCAGAGGATGGAAAACTCTGGAAAGAGGCCATGGTTGATGAAAAAACATCTTTGCACAAAAATGAGGTTTGGGATTTGGTGGAGTTGTCGGCTGGAAGGAAATCCATTGGCAGCAAATGGGTGTTCAAGAAAAAGACAAATGTAGAAGGAAAGGTGGAGAAATACAAAGCTCGGTTGGTAGAAAAAAGGTTATTCCCACGTGCTGGGAATCGATTTTGGTGATATTTTTTATGTGTTGCCAAGGTAGCTTCTATCAGATTACTTTTATCTGTTGTGGCTGCTTTTGATTTTGAGGTAGAACAGATGGATGTGAAGACAACATTTCTTCACGGGGGTCTGGAAGAAGAGATCTACATGAAGCAACCTGAAGGATTTTGGTGAAGGGTAAGAAAGAACTGGTATGCAAGTTAAATAAGTCTCTGTATGGGTTAAAACCATCACCAATGATGTGGTATCAGAAATTTGATACATTTATACGGGGACTTGGCTTCACCAGAAGAAAAGCAGATCATTGTGTGTATTTTAATTTAATTGGTGACCATGTTATTTATCTGGTCTTGTATGTGGATGATATGTTGCTGGTTGGAAATGACAAAGAAATTATCCAGGATTTGAAGACCCAATTGTCTTCCAAATTCGACATGAAAGATCTTGGTGCTGCAAACTATATTTTGGGCATGGAAACTAAAAGATATCGGGCAAAGAGGAAGCTTTGGTTAAGCCAGAGGAAGTATGTCGAGAAAATACTGCAGAGGTTTAATATGCAGGATAGTAAACCGGTGACGGTTCCTATTCCTGTAGGTGTAAAGTTATCTGTTGAACAGTGTCCCAAGAAACAAGAAGAGGAAGAGGACATGTCCCGTGTTCTATATAAAAGTGCAGTTAGTAGCCTGATGTATGCGATGGTCCATACTAGACCAGACATTGCACATGCAGTGGGAGTATTGAGAAGGTTTATGTCAAAACTAGGGAAGGAGCATTGGGCAACAGTGAAGCGAGTCTTCAGGTATTTGCATGGCACTAGTGATTATGGTTTGTGCTACAAAGGAAGACCATGATTGGACAGAGTTTTGGATATTTGTAGCTTTGTTGATGTAGACTGGGCTGGAGATCTGGATCAGAGAAGATCTACAAGTGGGTATATGTTTAACCTATTTGGAGGTGCAGTGAGTTGGATGAGTAAGAAACGATTTGTCTTGGCACTATCAACTATAGAAGCAGAATACATGGCAGCCACTCATGCAAGAAAGGAAGAAGTTTTGGTGCAGAGATTGTGTTCAAGTATGGAGTTAGTACAGCGAGCTATAAAAATAGACTGTGATAGCCAAAGTGCAATTTTCTTGGGAAAGAATCATGTTTACCATTCAAAGACAAAGCACATTGATGTTCAATATCACTTTGTGAGGGATATGATAGAAGACAAAATGGCGTTACTAGTAAAGGTGGACACTTTGAAGAATACTGCAAATGCATTGACAAAATCTATGAGCTCTAAGAAGTTCTCTTGGTGTAGAGAAACAATGGGTGTTGCAGGGTTAGATAAATGACTAAGCTCTCTTGTGGCCCCCTATGGAAAGAAAACAACAAGTGAGAGAATGTTGGGTTGTGTTATATTATTTCCATGATTGGTTGGCCTAGTTAACTTGGGGGTTAGAAGGGTGGCGGAGCTCCCACTTCGTTGCGCCAATTGCACAGCGAGGGATCATAGGGGGTTTGATGGGGGAGGTTAGCCCCCCTCTACGGGGTTCGGGGCAGCGCCTCGGGGAAATTTTTTTGTACCCTATGTTAGGTGGGACGAACCTACCTATGGTTTTATACATGTTTTTCGCACATGGTTTTGGGCGCGATGGTTTTCGGTCCATGCTATTGGATGCTTCGGCATGTATATGTATGTATTGTAACATTGAAAGTAATATAATGAAAAATCAATATGGTAGTCTCAGTTTTGGGATCCAGAGGAAAATATTTGTGTATATTTGTTTTATGTGTTATGCTCTTGCTATTGTTTATTTTCTGTGTTTTAGAATTCGTATGCAGGTAATTTATGTACGGGGTTAAAACCTACAGACCTAGGGATGCCATTTGTAATCTTGCTCTCGTAATATATGTAATGTTTTTCTTGTTTACAAAATAACATAGAGGTATAGAAGAATAGACATGTGTGAAAATAAATCAAATCCAGTTTCAAATTTAAATAAAAATGTAGGGCTATCTACTGTGATATTGCAAGTCTTTTGAGATAGAGAAGCCCCACAACAATTGCAGGAGATGGATATGGGCAAGCCACATGGTCATGCTTGAATAGGAGAGATGAACTAAACTATCTGACGCAACATAGATTCTTCTGACTTATGTTCAACTTTCAGGACAAAAGACTGCGGGCACTCAAGCTTTACTGGGGCATGTGAGGGATGAATGAGAAGGTCGTTGAAAGTTGCAGAATCATTTCTTAGATAGGTGTTGAGAAAAGCAACCATAATTCGACAACAAAACCTACGCACGAGTTTCTTTAAGATGCACCCGAGATGTCTTGTATATGTAGTAAAATCGGAGGAGACCAGAATTGACAATCGCTGCCATCAACATAGTCTTCCTCATGTAGTCGTGCACCATAAAACTCATGTTCAGTGCCATAAACTCCATGAAGAATTCAAACAGACTCTCTTGGAACTTCAGCATAAAAGACTCTGACGTAAATATGGTGCGCACTACAAGTGGAGAGAAGAAGGGTGCGTAAAAATCTATGCACAGATGTCAGACAGACACAAGAAGTGTAGACGAAAATCAGAGGTCGATTGATTCAAAAGAAAAGCCTATAGGCCTAAATATATTTGAAAATTATATATATATATATATATATATATATATATATATATATAATTTTATTTATTTTTAATAATTCATATTATGATATAACACTAATTTATTTTCCAATTTCACTTTCTTCATAAAATAAGAGGTTTGCATATTAAGAGATTTAATTTCTCTAGACTTTTGGTAAATCCATAGTTAAATAAATCTAAGTTCATTTAATTATTAATTATAATTAATTATTAATATAATTATTAATTTAATGATTATTATTATTATTATATTTATTTTTAGTTTTATGTAATTTGACCCAATCAAAATGTTTTATTGATAATTATAACTATAATTATTAATTATTTTATTTTATTTTGACAAGTTAAAATGTTTGTAGGATATTACATTACATTAAAACATCTCTACCATACTAGACTTGAAAGCCCTTCTGAGCCCAAAAATATTTAATGAGTTAAATAGAATCACCTTAAAAAACTATTATGTAATGAGCTAAATGAGATTACCTTATCATTGCTTTGCCTCTTCCGTGGAAATGAAAAGGTTTTCCGTTCAAATCTTCCCTGATTTAGCATGGAGCATGAAAAAACCAACCAAGAATAAATAAATAGTATGAAACATAATTAAAAATGAATGTATTGAAGCAATATAGCAGGGTTTTCTTCCCCCGATTTAAAACCTGTCAGAGTTTTAGAAGTTTACAATTGACCAAAAAGTGGTTGTGCAGGGGTGGGCCCTATGTACAACTTTCAACACTATATGTTAGGGTATGGATCTGTAAATTTCCGTATTGTCTACTGTATATTATTTATTTGGGAGGCGATAACCATAGGTTGTCTAGTTTTGTGGGAATTAAACGACCATTTTTCTTGCCCATCTTCGATCTATGGGAATTCTTTCGAGGTATTTTCATGGATTCGTTTGAGCCTGCTGAGAATATTGACATTCGACTTGTTTGATTATTATATGACGATTTTACTGTGAGTTCCCAGCTACGGGAGCCCTTGAGCTTTTTCACCGGCTTGGCGAGGTCTTCCACACATTTCACATCTGCTAGACACATGAATGATTACGACTTGCTGCTGAAAATTTTTGGACAAACCCCTCCTGCAAATTACTCAAACAAACAACTAAAATCAGCAAAATATTGCAACATCCCCTGTTCGAAATGCAAACGAAGCAATTTTCTTAATCAATAAATTGTCGCCTGTCGACTTACTTGCGAGAGGGAAGGCTATCTTTGATAGATTTCATGTGGAAGAGAGGGCCGCCATGGGGTATCAGTGGAGGCAAGAAACCCCATGAAGAATTGACGTTGTCTGTCATGTTGTCCAAGGAAGCCGAGGAGGTCGTCGAATAGGCTGAAGAAACAGAAAAAGAAGTAGAAGATGAAGATAAATCTCATAATTTTGATATGAAGCGCTCTTGCACCATGAGTGCTCATAAAGAAAATAAGGTTTCTAGATCTTGAATTTTTGTCACAATTTTCTTGTTTCTTTCCTTTTGCACAACTGAAATTTCCCTCCTGCTAGTGATCGTGCTGGCCATTTTGTAGCAGGGAACCGATAAGGACGTCTCGGCATATGTTCATAGAAATCACGCCATGTGGAACTATCTGGAGAGAGATTTACTTGGGGCGGGCCATACTCACTGTTAAAGAAGAAGATAAGCTTCTGTTACGCGATTTTCTGCTCGTAGCTAGTGGTTTTAGTGTTCCCAGTTGGCGGTCTTCAGCTCTTGTCCTCGAAAATTCGAACAACTTGTGTTCTATTGGCGTAGAAATCTGTGGATACAACGATCATGCAATATGGAGGATGCTTCACAGCCGAAGATAGGGACATATGTATTTCTCACACTACGGGACATACATCATCAAAAGATGAAAAAGGTAGACAAAAATCAGAGATCGACTGATTAAAAAAAGGTCTATCTGCCTAATTATTTGAAAACTTAAAAAAACAATACAACAGACTTTGTAAATTATTAGTATTAATGTTGAGATTATAATAACATCCATCCATATTAATGTTGGGATTATAATGTCAATGATCCATATTTGAATTTAAGTTTGGTTTGGTTTGAATTTCTATTTATTTTTTAAATTTAAAGTGAAAATAAAACTTATATCAATTATATATAAAATTTGAATCGAAATCACCATTAAATAATTTAAAACAAATTTTATTTTTCTTCAAAATCCTTTGTTATTTTGATTTTCATATGTTATTATAATCTCAAGATATAAATGTAAAGTAATATCAATATTTTAAATAAATTTTAATCATTTAAAATGATTTAAGTTTTCCATTTTGATTTCTTGTGTCTTTTTAATATAAAGAGGATAAATTTTTTTTAATTAATAATAATTTTATTATAAATTATATTTCTATTTATTATTATTATTTTGTTATTTTTATTATCTTGTTACATGTAAGAGGATTAGTTTTCATTTCTTCTATTTTTGGTACAGGAGAAAAAGAAGGGAGAGAACCAGTCAATGCCAAAGGCGGTTGTGGGTTCCTGTCTCGCTTCAAAAAACTTTTTGAGATTGAAAGACGTGGTCTCTGAAGGAGTCAATGCGGTGGTACGTATTAAAGATTAATTTATTTTTTTAAGTGGAAAGGCTTAAGAGGCAATGAATGAAGTAATGCTCCGGATCAATCCTTGTGCGAAGAGTAACTAGTGGGATAGATTGGAGAAATAGAGAAAGGGATAGATAGATAAGTAATGGAAAAATTGTGAGATAAAAGGGATAGATTCGAATTCGAATTTGAGTTTTGTTGCTATGAAACAGAGAAATGGTGAAATAAAAGGGATAGATAAAGAATTTGATGTTTGCCAATATTCACCCTTCTTTATATTCAATCATCAGAAGTGCTCTTGCTTTTCTCTGTTGGTATTCAGAAAGATATTGTAACAGTGGACGGCAAGACATTCCTTATGGGCTTTCTCAAGGGCATGGGAATGGCACACATGGTTACCACAGGCTTTCTTGTAGCGGCATCTATTTTGGAGCGACACGAAGCAGTCTCTGCGAATAAAGAAGCCTGTCTGTACCTATTGAAGCAGATGAAAATATTGGCCGACCATGTTCAACAACTCCAAAAACGGCTTATGTTGAAGAAGGGGATGGAGGCCTCAATCAGAGAAGCAACAACGTTGATAGTTGAAGCCTCTATCGATTGTTGCACTCAAGTTGGTGCTTCAAAATTATCCAGGTGACTACTCACTCAACACACTTTAGTATTCTTAACACTGGGTAAATGGATTCTGAATTCCAGTGTCGTCTAGATCGTGGGAACCAGCTCCTCGTCCAATTCAAATAAATTTACATACTTCTTTAGTCTGTGATTTATGTGGGACATAGAGCCCTTTTATGAGATACGCTTTGTAAAGAAATTTTGTTAATGCAGGTTTATCTCCACTACTGTGAACGAAGAAGCGCTGGCTAATTTTCAGAAAAGGTTAGCGGATACGCACACCCATATGCAGGCTGAAATGGGTTTATGTGAATTCGATGTAACTAACCAGATCGATATGCGTCTACGAAAACGCCAAGAGCTAAAATATCCAGAATATCCTAAAGGCGCAGGTAAATTGTGATAATTTGTGCAAAAATATTATTTTAAATATTTTTATTGTAGTGGAGTATATCGAAGTTTGTGATCTTTTTTTTGCCTTCAAAAATTGTTACAACAGTTGGCATCGAAGATCCATTGAGAAAAGTTATTGAACGGCTAGAAATGGGAAGTGACAAAAATGCTGTAGCAGTAATCGTGCATGGCTTTGGTGGCATGGGAAAGACTACCCTTGCCGATGCTGTGTTTGCACGGCTGTTTGATGCAAACAGAGAAGGATATAAATATTCTTATGTTAGATTGTTTGATACTATAGCATCAACTCCAAATATAGTAGAGTTACAAAAATTCATAATAAAAGCTTTGAAGATGGGAGAAGAGCCAAAAGAGTTCCAGAGGTACGAGGAAGGACAACAACAAATTGAGAGCATTTTAGAGAACGAGATAGTTTTTATTTATATAGACAATGTTTTGCTTCCAGAAAACGGCCGACATGCACTTGAACAGCTTCTCCCTAACAGTATGGGGAAGGCGAGAAAATTGAGGTTGCTTCTCACTGCAAGGGAGAAAGATGCAGTGAGAATAAGTGGAGTAAAACCAGAATTCTACTCTATTGAAAGCCTTCCGGAAGAAAAGGCATTGGATCTTTTCAAGAAAACAATGGATGATGATAGTGAGAAGCAGCTACCTCCTAATGAGTTGAAGTAGATAGTCAAGATATGTGGAGGAGTCCCGAAGCTTCTGAAGGTGGTAGTAGGATTCATCAGTTCTGAAGAAAATGCACAACAAGCTTATAGTGCAGTGTTGGAAGAGAGCAAAGACAACTAGAAAGGTGAAATAGGGAATGATATAGATTACTACGTCTTTGCCTATGACAAACTTGACAAGAAGTTGAAAGATCCATTTCTGGATATTTGTTTATTGTTTCGAGACTGGCACTGGGAAGAACTTTCAGATATTGTGGGAGAGTCGCAACTGAAAATGCTAGAAAAAAGAGCGCTGGTCACCCGAGACGGGACAGGCATGACTGCAAAGGTACAACTACACGATGTCATCTTGACAATTGGTCTCCAGAAGGCAGAGGCAGAGGCAGAAAGATTCAGATTGACCAGTGCAACTCAAATAAAAGAGTTGTTAGACAAAGAAGATGAGGTACGTAATCTTTCAACTAAAAAGTATATCATACATGCTTTTGTTTCAAAATATGTCTATCTTGATTCTTATGATCGACTCAATAATATCGAAAAATAATGTAGGACCTTCGAAAGATCAAATGCATATGGTCGAGCGACAACAAAGATGCAGTGACAATACCCGCAAAAAAGCTGGACTTAATGTCTGGATCTTTAAGAGTTCTAACACTCGGACCCTTCACATTTGTGGAGGGCAAATGTACAAGAGTATTTGAAAAGCTGGTTCTTTTCAGCGCGAACGTTTCCCGACTTCCTTTTGATTTATCAAAGTTAAAGGGGTTCAAGGAATTGAGACATTTATGTTACAAACCAGAAGATTTACCAGATCTAAGTCAGGCAAGTTCACTTCAAAGTTCCCAATTTTCTTCGAATATCTTAGAACGGTATCATCCGCAGTTTTTATTACCTTTAATGATTTGAGTTATTATTTTCATATATGAATCATTGCATAAATTGCAGATGCCCTCCAGTCTTAGACACATCGATTTCGAATTAAACTCGCCTGCCTTTAAAATCACTTCCAATTGTCTTCAGCAAGTCAGGAATTTGCGAGTACTGGGGCTGGAGAATGCAAAGTTTAAAAAATTGCGACAAGAGTTGGGACATGTGGTAAACGGTTTGCAGGAATTACCGGTATCTATTTCAACGCTTGGATCTTTAAGAGAGTTGTACATTGGATCCTGTCCTGGTTTGAAGAGCCTGCCAGAAGATTTTGGTTCATTGAATTCTCTACAAATGCTCATGTTGGCTCACTGTACAAGTCTAGAAGCACTTCCTGGCAGTTTTGGAAATCTTACTTCATTGCAAACACTCTGTTTGTTCTGCTGTGAAAGTCTAAAAGCGCTTCCCGGCAGTCTTGGGAAGCTGACATCATTGCAAGAACTTTATTTGTACGAGTGTGATAGTCTAGAAACTCTTCCTCAGAGTCTTGAGAAACTTTCATCTTTGAAAGATTTGGCCATAGTCAGTCGAAGCATACAAGTTCTCCCATCTGGCATCGGAAACTTAACATCCCTTGTTAGCCTTTGTCTATGTTGTTCGAAACTAAATAGTATTCCTGAAAGCATTGGGCAGTCCAAGTTGCTGAACAGAATCAGCTTATCTGCCAGGGTAAAAGAACTACCCGACGGGTTTTGCAACCTCTCCTCTTTAACAGACTGTGATATGGGTGATTGCCCGCATCTAGAGAAACTTCCAGATCGATTTGGACAACTTACAAATTTAAGAAGCCTAATGCTAGACCGCTGTGAAAGTCTAAAGAAGCTCCCAGAAAGTTTCAGCCAACTCAAATGCTTGGAGCGCTTGAGTTTAAAAGATTGCGCGATTCTTGAAGAATTATGTACAGACTTCAAAGATCTCTCATCACTGCGAGTTCTAAGACTGAATGACTGCAAGATGCTAAAGAAGCTCCCTGAAGATATTCATTGCCTCGTCAAATTGGAAGTTCTAGATGTACGTAATTGCCGTGTGTTGGAAGGGAAATGGATGGACAGCATGGTAAAGATGAAAACATTACACATTGTGAAGATTGGAGGAAGCCCGTTGTCGGAGGAGAGATGGGGTGAAATTGAAAAACAATGGGATCCATCATGGACTTTTGCAGTTCATACAGGGCAGGTGATTAACATTTTCAAATATGTTTTCTTTGCGCACGTCATGGTTCACTCTCTGAATGTTTATTAGATCCTAAAACATATCATGCGGGAAAAAATTGCTAATCATACTTTATTTTTCCTTTCTACTCACTTTAGCTTTTTCTTCAGGGTTTATCAAATAAGGAGAATATTGCTAAACAGTTGCAGCCAAATTTTGATAGCATTCTCACTGATAGACGAGGACGGCCATTCCATATATCTGATCTTCCTTTGAACACCCCGCTACTTGTTATGTTTGATGCTGCCAAAGTGGATTTCCGGAAGCGTTTTCTTTTCTCTTTCATTAAGGAGAATATAGATGATATCCAAATAAATTTCGAAATAGTTTATTTTGGCAACCATTTTAATGAATTGCCTGAGAAATTGTTGTATAGAGTTCTTGGCCATGCTCCTGCTGACAGTACTGCCGAAGCATTGTTTCAAAAGGTGCTCTCATTAGATCTAGAGGAGACGTCGGACATTAGCTGGCGGCGCTCTGACATGGGTTTCCTGACATTGAGCGCGAAGATTGTCCATGACGAAAAAGGTGATAAATACCTTTCTTGTTGGGAACGTTTAGAAGAAGAGTCGATGGAGGAATTTATAATGAAAAAATGCGGAAGGTACCTTAAATTGAAGCAATTGGTAGAAAGACCTCGAGAGAGTCCTATAGAGTTGCTAAGAGAGCTATTCAAAAGTGGAGAAAATGAAAGTTCTCTTGGCTTTTTCAAGAAGGGTGCGCCAACGCAGGTATTCAAGTACTCTATATTTTGTTGATAATTTTTCATTAAAAACAAAATATTCAAATTCCCTTTATTGGCTATTGATTTTATTATGTTTTTGTTGATATAAAAATTGTAGGTCGGAGTCGACGAAGTGAAAGGGAAAACCATTTTATTAGACATCCGGCCCGCCAACCTCTCTTATGATGTTCCTCTTCAGTCATTAGTGGAGATGTATGCTGAGGTGAAGGAGAAAGGGATATTTGATTTTGAAATTATAACAATTCCAATAATACAGGACAATACAAATTGGTGGGATACATCTGAGAAGTTTTCAAGCGAAGTTCCGTGGTTGGTCCTTCAAAATCCGTGGCAGCTGACAAATGCAACTAAGTTTTTCCTCGTTGAAGGGTGCTGGGAAGAACGGCCAAGGGGTTGGAAACCATGGCCAAGGGGTTGGGAACAATGGCCAATAGGGTTGGACAGATGGTACCCGAATATAATGAGGATATTGCAAAGCAACGGGACATTTGCAGGGCGAAACCCAATAGGAGTATTGCTTATGGTGAACACATGGGGGATTGAAGCTTTTCCTTTTACGGAAGAAAAAAGTAAAGAATTAATAGAAAAAGAAGTCGAAGAAATTAAGAATATGCCTCCTTTAATGTTTCTTCTGAAGCATTTGGATAGGGTGTCGGAGCAGGTCAGTAATTATCTGTTTTTGGTCAGAAGGAAAATAATTCTGTTAGTGATTTCAAGTTTTAACTTCGTTATTCATTCTCGTGCGATATAAATTAGGAGGAAAATGGCTGTTATTGGTTTTTAGTCTTAACTATTCTTTTTCTTTACTGTTGATCATGAAAAAGGTGAAAAGGGCACTGCATCAGCAAAAAATTATTTGTTTATGTACTTTCGATCCAGAGGACTTTACAGATTCCATAAAGATTATGTTGACTGAGTTGAAGGATAACATTGAAATCATTTATATTCCAAAATTTGGTGGAGAAGGTTCAGTCTTCAATGTTTTAGAGCCTGTAGAATTCACAAATGGCATGGTTCAATTGTATGTGCCTTTGGAACAACCAAAGACGTTACAAGTGGAAATGCAGAAGATGTTTTTGTTAGATTTATCTGAGCACGAGGCTATGAGATTTTGGGCACGTTTCTACATTTTACAACAAGGAATGAAAGAAATAAATGATAAGTATGAACAATTGAATGAAATGAAAATGCTTTTAGATTCTACCACTTTAAGGCATATAAGGCTCCCTGGCTATTTATGGATGGTCATTATGGATGAAGATGGGAATTTGATAACAACCAGGGGAGAAAAATTTGTAAAATTATTTCAAACGCTTCAAAATGACAAAGCAAAGAATTTGATCCAACAATTGGTCAAAGGTGGTAAGGAAAGTCGGAAAGAAACATTGGTTGAATTGGAACAATTGTTAAATATTGATGATGTAGATAGTGGAAGCGACCTCCATGAGGAAGGCACACCCCTTAATCCGGCAGGACCCAAATCAATTAATGATGATTCTGCAGAACCTAGCTCAACTAATGATGATTCAGCACAACCCAGCTCAGCCAATGATGATTCAGCAGAACCCAGCTCAACCAATAATGATTCAGCAATGCCTAGCTCGACCAATGATGATTCAACAGAACCGAACTCAGCCAATGATGATTCAGCAAGAACCCAACTCAGCCAATGATGATTCAATAGTGGCCAGTGCTAAGAGTAACATACCTAATTTTGAAACATCAACCAATGATGATTCAGCAGAATCCAGTGCAACCAATGATGATTCAGCAAGAACGCAACTCAGCTCAGCCAGTGATGACTCAGCAGAGTCCAATGCAACCAATGATGATTCAACAGCTCAGCTCAGGTAAGCCAATGATGATTCAATACTGACCAGTATTGAAGAGTAACGTTCCTCATTTTAAGTTGTTTTAGCGTGTAGAATGTTTCTTGGCCTGCATCTTGATTTTGTGTGCATCTTGATCGTGTGTGGAACAATATATTTTTATATATAAAGACATTTCGCCATTTTTAATTGAAATCATTCATTTCTTTTTAATGTATCTTATTTTTATTTAAATTTAAAATATAAGTTTAATTTTTTTTTTTTATTTAAAGGTTTTGGATTTTTTTTATTAAAAAATTCTAATTTACATAATGCATTGAAACATTACATAATGTTTTTTTTCCTTGTTATAATAAATTGAATAAATTTGATGAATGTTTGAAAAATTTCTTCAGCTAAAATTTTTGGTCTTTATTTATTTGTTTACTTATAAATATAAACAAATAAAATATATATTTATAATTGTACCATATTTAATTTACACTTTTTTATTTATTAATATTTTAATATAAATTAAAAATAGTATATCATTTTAATAAAAAATAAACCTACTATAATATATATTATAGTTGTTTATAGTTGAAATATCTAAATGTTGTATTAAATTTTATATATATATATATATATATATATATATATATATATATATAATTGAAACTTGTTCATGACTATTTTCTTTCTTTATTTTTTATTTTATAATTAATAATATTTCGATTAAAAAATATCATAATATAATATTTGTTTTAATAATGTTAAAATGAACTTTAACTTAAAATTTCATACATATACATTTTAAAACTAATATACATGAAGAACTCATATCCAAAAAATCAAGTTTAAATGATAATTTATTATCAGATTTGACAAATAATAAGGTTTTTTTTTTTGCAATATTTGAAGTCATTTTTCAAATGGTTAACTAGCTTTACCATTCAATTCTTTGTACACTTGAAAATGAGATATATAATTAAGCATAGATTTATAATCTCTTTTAAACAAGTAACAAAAGAAGACTTATATTGAGTAATTTATTTTCACTTTTTATTCACTTAACGACTAATTGTGAATCTTTTTGTTGAAATTCCTTACAACTAATTTTATTAGCTCTCTTGAGGCCACACATTCAACATGGTTATGTATCTCATTCTTAATATTGATTTTGAATTTTATAAAATAATCTTTTAAACAATTACCAATACCATTGATACCACAAATACTATAGGGTTTCTAGTAATTCTAGTGAAAATACCCTAAATTTTTGACCCATATATGAATAAGTTTGTAACTTGTCTAGAAGTTTCTCTTTCTATTCTTGTCTATCTAATTGAAATTAGAATGAGCTTGTGGAACAACCTGGAATTTTTTGCATAGATACATTTTCAAATATCAAGGAAATTCAAACAAGCTAGATATTCCATTGGTACCAAGAGTGTTTATTGATGTCTCCAAAACCACAAGTGAAAATACTCAACTAACAAACCATGGTAGACATTTCCTTGTCACATCCCTTGACCAATGCCCTTCCAAACCTACTAAGAAAATGGATATAGAATTAAGTGTGAGATGAATTTACCATCCTTCATGATGATGATGATGATGATGATGATGATTAACGTCCACTATGGTTGTGTGGGAGAGGACTAGACTTTATTTCTTGAAACTATATCGGGGTGGCATCTCTATGCGATGGACAAACATGGAATTTCAGGGTAGCTTGGGTGCTTTGTGGGATCTAAAGGTCATTATTTTTTTGGCTAAAATTACCTTTGCAGGTATTCTGCTCTTTGATTTCTCTAGGGGATCTCAGTCTCATATTCATATCCTTCACATATATGCTCCATATGATTCTACAAGGGAGTTTTAGAATCAACTTGACAACTCTAGTATATTAACAATGGGTTCATTTATTCTTGTTGGTGATTTAAATATAATGATGGTTGTTGGGGATACATGGGGTCCAAAAGGAAAAATGGATCCTTTGGGGAGTTTCTTTTTGGACCTCTTTGGGGTAAATAATTTTGTTGACATTGTGTCAAATCCTCTTATTTCGACATGGAGGAATGGGCACACTGGTAGGGATGGCATAGCGAAAAGGTTGGACTGTTTCTTGGACCATGAAAATTGGGTAGAAAGGATGGGGTTTATGCAATTTTGGGTTTTTCTAGCAAGGATATCCAATCCAATCCTATTTTTCTTCATTGGAAAGGGGATTGTGATTGGATTGGTTATAGGATTTTGAATTTGAAAATCTTGTTTGTTCTACTTGGTTACAGGATGATTATAATCTGGAGACGTCTCAGATGAACATGGTGTGTAGGAAATTAAGTGACCTTAAGGGGGTTGTTCGAAAATTGGAGAAAGATAAAAAAGGTAAAAAAATATCAAAGAATTGATGGAGATTGACAAAAAACTATTGTCATTGTCTAACTCTTTTGGTATGGATTTATTTTTTGAGGCTCATAAATATTTGACCCTTGATATTGACCAATGGAAGAGGATGATTTAACTCTGCAAGAGGGGGAATGGTGGCTCAAGAGTCACTCCATTTGGATCAAAGGGGGTGACAAAAATACTAACATTTTTCATAGATATGCTTCACAAAGGAAAAGAGACAACACCATTTGGGAATTAAAGAATGCTGAGGGTAGAGCCATTTCTTCTAAGAAGGATCTTCAGGAGGAGGTTGTTCGTTAGTTTGGACACCTATATGGTTGTAACATGCCTCCTCTCATATCTACCCACTTTCAAAGTCTTTCCCGGGGAAAACATGAGTGGAGGGGCTACATTGACATGACTCAACCTCCTAGATGACCTCAAGGAAATGAAGCCGACATAACAAGACCCCACTGACTTCCCGTAAGTGCTACAGGACCACTAGGAACTAAATAACCATTTTAGGTGTCCAACCCCTGAGATAACTTTCTTTTTTAGTGACTTAGACCCCCAATCACTCCCATGAAAAGGCCTCATAGCAAATGTAACCCTCTAGTCACTCCCACATGATTTCTTCCTAGCGACTGCAATCTCTTTCAAGAAATTTTGTGCTAGTGATCATGAAATCTAAGCCATTTTTTTATGTCCAAGACACATACCACTGCCCAAAACTTAATGACACTTCTAGAAATGATAATAACATAGAGACAAAACCTCTGA
Source organism: Pinus tabuliformis (assembly GCA_031772625.1). Lineage (NCBI taxonomy): Eukaryota > Viridiplantae > Streptophyta > Pinopsida > Pinales > Pinaceae > Pinus > Pinus tabuliformis. The sequence continues at coordinate 1,180,429,329 of CM062807.1, read as the reverse complement.
CAAAAAAATTACTCAAGGACTTGACCTAAACTAGTCTAACCATGATAGTCATTCTGTCAAGCACACATGATGAACATGCAACCTACAGGTCATGAATGCATATCTGAACATAGAGATCTTAAGCTTATTTGAGGTTCACCAAGAAGGACTAATGTCTTCTCACAATAGTTTTCATACTACCAATTAGTCCACCAATATTTCATCAATTAAAAGGTGATAAGATCCATAATTAAATCTATCATAAAACCATGCTTATAACCAACATATAACCAAATAATTAACCATGATAGAACAACCATTAAATTGAAACAATAACAAGTACATTTAATCACAGAGATAAGATGAACTTAGTTCTTATTAACCATGTGCAAAAGACAACCAAGTGAGGGACTTCCACGTACCACCCAACCATAGATTGGGTTGAACCAAATATTTCTTTCAGCCAATCACCCTCGTGCTATTTTCCAAACATGAATGTGGGATCTCGTGGGATAAAACAATCCATAAACAACGAAGGGAATCCATATGCTAAACCACCTTTACCCCACGCACTATCGTGATCTCACCTAAACAGGCCATGAGATCATAAAACCAAACCAAGTTTGGATGGCTCAGAATTCCTTCACCATCCCTTGAGGAATTTTGTTGTCTCTACCCACATAATGAGGGCTTCCCAGAGAAAACCATCTCCACCCCCAACCCTTGGGATTTCTTTGAAACAACTTCAACTAGATCCAATACCTTATGGAAATACAGAGCTCAACCAAGAATGAATCCCATCACACCATGGCTATCTGAAAATGGGAAGGAAAGGCTAAAACCATTGTCGAAACCCGAAAAAACCAAATCCAATAACAAAAACTAAATCAAATACACACATGAATATACCATGGATGCCAAAACCAACTACGAAATCATACATGCAACCTGTTACCTGTAAGTATTCCCGCTGAAGTTGCTTGATCCAACCTTTCCTTATCATTTCTTTTTATTTTCTTGTCCTTTCTTTGCTTGCTTTCTTTCCTTTTCCTCTTGGTGCTCTTCTCCTTTCTATGAAACCAATTCTGAAACTGAACTCACAAAAGGCTAACCCGCAAAATCTAGGCTGATGAAAGTTGTGAACTGATCCTCATAAGCCTCTTTATTAGTGATGCCTCTAATTTATTCATTTTCCTTAATTTTACTTCAATTTCCTTCTCACATGCAACCTGTGACCTTTCACCTCCATTTTCTCCTATTTTCCTTTATTTTATAAAATAAATGCCAATAATGCCTTTTTTCCTTTTCAAAGTCTTTGCCAATTTCCCCTTAGCCATAATAAACAAAAAGTGATGCCCAATAGGATACTTTTCCCAACATTCATCTCAGAATACATGTCCCATGCCCTTTGTCATATTTTTCCTTTATTAACTTTATTACATGAAATTTTGACCTGGGGTTGTTACAGACCCCTCACCCCTAGGGGAACACCATCTGTGGTGTTCTATGACACCTACAACCAATGAAACCATTGAAAACCAAAAGATACTGGCCATGGAGCTTTATAACCCAGCTTGATATAGTATTCACAATGAACATCCTGCTCAAAAGCAAAACCATTATGACAAACATGAAAACATGACAACCATGCCGCTTATTGGAGCTTTATAACAAAGCTCACCGTGGTATTTAGAATATCAACCATACATAAGTTTGTACATATACCAAAAACTCATTTTCATCAAACGAAAACTAATGAAAGATACATACCATGTATCTGATAAGCCATCTCCCATGTAGATTCTTTAGGCCCAAAGTGCTTCCACTACACTTTAACTTGCTCGATGGCTTTGTTCCAGAGCATGCGTTGTTTCTGCTGCAATATGCACTGAGGTTTTAGTTGGAATTCTCCTTTTGGATCCACCTGCAATACATACCAATCAATAACATGATCAACATTATTCACATATCTTTTAAGCAATGAAGCATGGAAAACATCATGGACTTTCATTGTTGGAGACAGTGCAAATCTGTAGGTCGCTGGTCCAATCCTCTCAAGGATCTCGAAAGGCTCGCAATACCAAAGTGCCAAATTGGCACATGACCCAATCCTCAAGGAGATCTTCTTGGGCTTGATGCCAAAATAAACATGCTCCCTGTTATAGACATTTTTGTGCCTTACAGCTCTAAGCATGAAATGTCCATAAACCAAGGGCTCCTAAGTCCCTAAAAGTGTTGTTCTAACTCCTAAAGGAACAAGGTCAATAAATTACAGCTTCTCCCAGAAGTTCTCCACCAGAAACTGCTCAGAATTAGTCAAATCAGGATCATTTCAGCTGCTCCACTAGCCAAGTGCGTTGCATAGCACCTAAGTCCACTAGCTAGGTGCGTTGCAATGCACCTAAATGCACTACCAGGGTGCGTTGAGCGGGAAATGACAAGTGGCAGAGTCATTCCACGAGGTGGAGAGACAATGGAAGCTTCCAGAATCTTCTCCAATGACACTTGCCTCACTGAATTCGACCAAGGATGAGTAAGAGGCTCTCAGTCTCCAAGTGGAAGCAAGAACTGACAGAGAGAAGCCACTAATCAATTCATGAGCCGACTAATCCTCCTTGCATACATCTATATATGGATCCCTCATCCTAGAGATCCAGAGGCTGGAATTTTGCATATTGTAAGGAATTGTTGTTGGTTTTGAGATACATATCAGAGAATTGGGTGATCTATGCTTTGTTGGGGTTGAATAAGGGATTTCTTTGCTGGGAGGTTGATGCTGGGTCAGGAATCATCGGTTGTAACTCCTCCTGGATCTTCTTGTATATCAATAAAACTATTTGAGTTTCTTCTCCATGCTTGTGTTTCATTGATGCTTGTTACATTTGTATGGTTAACTTAAATCTGATCCTAAGTTATTTATGAATATAAACCCATGTCTTTGTATAGTTTCCTTCTTCTGTGATCTTACAGGTACTTGGTGAAGCTGGGCAAGTGAGAGAGCAGGTAGCTGGGAGCTGTCAAAGAGAAGAGAGATTGGATCAAAGGACTAGCGCAAGACATAGGTTGGTTCATCCTATTCCTCTTCGTTTATAGTTCATAAAGAAGAATACAAAAGTAGTTTTCTCTGTTTGTTTCTAGGGTAGCTGTCACACCCTAGTGGGATAGAGCAGATCTAGATAGACACTTTTCCCGATAACACTCCCCAAACTGAAACTCCTTAAATGCCATGTGCTAGTCTACATAACTTTTATACCTCTCCTGTGCTACCTTAGATTATTCTTTATAAACTGCATTTCCTATTCCATGTATACCAACATGTCTGTTCTAATAAGTACCCCGTTCACTCGATCACTCCAGTTTATGAGAGTATTGCAACTCTTCCCATAGAGTGCCTCAAATAGACTCATCCTTAACGGCTCGTGATAAACATTGTTGTAAGAAAATTCAACCAGTGGTAGACACTCTTCCGACTTCTGTTGATGGTGCATAACATACATCCTTATCATATCCTCTAGTATCATGTTGACCTTCTATGTCTATTAATCTGTCTACGGGTGATAAGTTGCACTGAAGGCCAACTCTATGCCCAAACCTACAAACAACTCTTTCCAAAACCTAGAAGTGAACTTAACATCTCTCTCCTACACAATTGTCTTCGGAACACTATGCAACCTCACTATCTCCCTGATGAAGACCTATGCTACATCACTAACTGAATAAGTAAAATTGACTAGAATGAAGTGAGTTACCTTGCTCAACATGTTAACCACCAACACGATGGAATCATATTGCTTCGATGTCCTCAGAAAACCTGTAATGAAATCCATGGAAATCACCTCCCATTTCCACTCCAGAATCAGAATGGGTGTAACAAACTAGCTCGATGATTACACTCAACTTTCACCGGCTGACAGTCCAAGAATCTAGCAACAAAATCTACCACTTTCTTCTTCAAATTTAGCCAATAGTAGAACTTCTTCACTGTTGTCAATGTATTATGATATTTTGGGTGACCTAAATATGGCTTGACATGAAACTCCCTCAAGATAAACTTCTTGAGCTCACTATCATCTGACACATAGATCTATTTCCTGAATTTGACCAGGCCATATGTTGTAAGACGATAGTCCACATCATGATCACCTATACCTTGTTGTAACTTGTATCTAAGATGTTAATACTTGTCATCCTATTGTCCTGCCTGTAATATCTGATCATGTAAATCTATCCCATAAGAGCTCACAGTCGCAACATGATTTACCCGCACTATCATTTTCTTTAATGTATCTGATCTCAAATTCAAACTCACTAAGGGTAGCCAACCATCTAGCTTTCTTGGCATTAAGATTCAGTTGGTCAAACAAGTACCTCAACCCACTGTGATCGCTCATCAACACAAACCTCCTCCCAAGAAGATAGTGACTCCACATCTTCAATGCATGAATTATCGTTGCTAACTCAAGGTCATGCGTCACATAATTTTTCTTGTGCTCATTAATTTTCCATGACTCATAGCACACCACCTGTCCCTCCTACATAAGAACTCCACCAAGTCCTCTCTTGAAAGCATATGTGCACATCCCAAACTATTTATCTAGGTTTGAAATCTTAAGAACTAAAGCATTTGTCAACAACTGTTTCAACTACTCAAAACTTCTTGCACATTCCTCATTCCATTCAAATTTCTTCCATTTCCTCTGCAATGATGTAATATGATATGAGATCTATTATAAGCTCCTAATGAACTTCCTATAGTAACCATCTTTCCCCATAAATGATCTCACTTCATCCAAATTCCTAGTAGCTTCCCACTCCATGATAGCCATTATCATTTATGGGTCCATTGGTATGCCTTTCTTGGAAACAACATGTCCCAAGTAATGTACCTCTATTTTAAAGAAGCTACATTTACTAAACTTGGCATAAAACTATTGCTCTCTTAGCATTCTCAACACTAATGATAGGTGTTCGACATGCTCTTCCTCATTCTTAGAATATATCAATATATCATCAATGAATACAATAACAAACTTGTCCAGATAAGGACACAACGCACTATTCATAAACCACATGAAAGTAGTTGGAGCATTAGTTAGACCAAAACGAACTACAACAAACTCATAATTCCCATAGATGGTCCGAAAATCAGTCTTGTAGATGTCTTCTTCTTTAATGTGTACTTGATGATATCCTGATCTCAAGTCAATCTTTGAGAACACTCTTGCTCCCTTCAATTGGTTAAACAAGTCATTGATCCTTAGTAATGCATACCTGCTCTTGATAGTCAACTTTTTCAGTTACCTGTAGTCAATGCACAATCTCAGAGTACCATCCTTCTTCTTCACGAACAACAGTGGTGTACCCAAGGTGATACACTTGGTCTAATGTATCCCTTGTCAATAATTTCCTTCAGCTGCAACTTCAATTCCACTAACTCTGGAGTGTTCATCCTGTATGGTGCCTTTGATGTTGGTGTCGCTCTTGGTACCAACTCAATAGAAAATTCCACTTCCCTGTGAGGAGGAAACTCTGAAACATCTGCTAGCAACAGATCCTGAAACTACTGCAATATAGGGTACCTCTTGAATATTTCTACATCGTCAACATATGTACCCTTGTCACTGGAAATATGGACTGCAAATAGTGCACACCCTTTTATGCAACTGTGCTTAGCTTGCATAAATGTAATCACCCTAATTGATGTAGGATTATTCTTTTTCTGCGATATTCTCTTTTCTCCATTATCATCCAGGCAATGAGTAGCCTTCTCATAGAAATCTACTTTGGTCATGTGGAGGTACAACCAATCCATACCCAAAAGCATACTATATGACCCCAATGCATAGGCATACCATTCAACTCAAATGCACAAGCTCTTACCTAGTGATGAACTCTCTTCTTAGTACCTGTAGCCAACTGCACCAACCAAGACTCTGCATGCACTTCTTTTCTCAAACCGCACTTATCCACTAGGTCAGGATTAACATAACTATAATTAGATCCAGGGCCAATCAAAATAGAAATAACTTGACCACAAAGCTTACCTTCCATCTCAATAATGGATGCCTTTTGTTTTTCCTCCTTGTTGCCCACAACTGCATAAATACGAGTAATGCTATGACCCACATCCCCAGCCTTCTAGGCCTACTGAGCACTTTAGATATGAGGCATACCACCCTAGTACAATAGAAAATCCTTATTGCAATGATCTTTATCACATATCTAACACTGGAATAGTCCCCTACCATCACCTCTATTCTGTTGCTCTTCAGGTTGTGGCCCATTCCCCTTCTCAACTTCATTAAACTTCTTGTAAGGAACAAAATTTTCTTGCTCACCTGTAGCCTGAGGTCTTCCCTACTTTGGTGGAAATTTTCCTTAAACTTTTCAATTCCCCTTCAATTCACGTTTAGGCTCAACTTTATGCTTTGAATTCTCATAAAAATGCTTCAGTTTCTTGATGGCTTCCTCCAACGACAGTGGCTCATCAAATTCAACCCGATCTCTATATGCTGCTAGCGACCCATTGATAAACATTTGAATATTCTCTTTCTCATCCTTGAGGTAAGGCACATACCATACAAATCCATGATCCTACTAGTATACTCATAATCCACCATAGATCCCATCTACAACTCATAAAACTCCTTATCTTTGTCATCCTAATACCTCTCAGATAGGTACTTCTTCTTGAAGAGTCTCTTGAACTCACCCGAAATCAATTCTTCTTCTTGAATGCCTTTGAAATTCTTCACATCCTCCCACCAGATATCTTCTTTCCCTTTAAGACCGACGGTGGCTATCTTGGCCTTCATGTTCTCTGAATAGTTATGCAATCTCAAGAATTTCTTCATCTCAAGCAACCATGCCTCTACATCTTCTGACTTCTTCATCTCTCCATCAAATGCAGGAAACTTGACTTTATTGAAATCCTCAGGAAAGTACTCACTCCTCCTATAAGGATGATGGTGATGATGATTATGATGTCTCAAGGACGAGGAACTAGAATGATACCCAGACATACCATTCCTCCAGTCAAGTGTGTCCAATGATCTTCCACCTCTAACTGTGTCCCCTCTATCCAACATGTACCCTAACCAAGACCTACTACCATAGGCTCCATTAGCCTTCTCTTCCTTCTCTTGACTAATCCTAAATTGTGCATGTCTCTGCAAGTCAGACAAACTATGAAGGATGACTACATTGGCCTCAACCTTCTTTTCTCGATCCTCTGAAAGTATTTCATGTGCCTCAACCAACCCATCATTGTCAACTTTGAAACTTATGATATCTTCCCTAAAACTCTTCAATGTGTCTGCTATATAAGGAGAATACTCATATCATTGTTGCCCAATTGATATGTAGGGAGAGTCATGTGAACTGTAGTCTACCATTTTTCTCTTCATCTTTGATTCTCTTCTTCCTACAATTATACCATGTCAGATAAACCAAATAGATACCATTACTAAAATCATACCTCAATGAAAATCAGTCCATATTAGCATGTATTGTGCTAATATATACATAATCATAATCATATCAATATATCAACATCATGCATAAAAATACCAACTACATACCATGACCTCATGCATGATAACCATAACCAGATAATGCATGCATAACCACATGCATCTCACCCATGACGTCCAAGTATTTGAACCATGCTCTGATACCACTTTGTGGTATCAGATATCACCCAAAGAGAGAATAACCTGCTATGATACCACTCTGTAACATGCCTCCTCTCATATCTACCCACTTTCACCATCTTCCCTGAGGTAAACATGATTTGAGGGGATACTATGACATGACTCAACCTCTTAGATGACCTTAAGGAAATGGAACTGACATAACAAAGCCTCACTAAATTCCCTCAGGTGCCACAAGTCCCCCAGGAACTAACCTACCATTCCAGGTGTCCAACCCCTAAGATAAATTTATTTTTCAGTGAGATAGACCTCCAATCACTCCCATGACAAGGCCTCCAAGTGAATGTAACCATATGTTTTCTCCCAGAGGCTTACTTCTTAGTGACTGCAGTCTCTTTCATGGAGTTTTGTGCCAGCGACTATGAAATCTAAGCCACTTTTTCAGGGTTAGGATCCAGATCTCTGCCCAGAACTTAATGACACTTCCAAAAATGATAAATAACATAGAGACAAAGCTTCTAATAGAAAACTTACTCAAGGACTTGACCTAACCCGATTTAACCATGACGGTCATTTTGTCAAACACATGATGAACATGCAACCTATAGACCATGAAACAATATCTGAACATAGAGATCTGAAACTTATCTGAGGTTTACCAAGAAGGACTAATGTTTTCTCATAATATCTACCATAATACAAATTAGGTCATGAATTCATTAACCAGTCATTCATGATCAACTAAAAGGCGTTAAGAGGCATACTCAAATTTGTCATAAAACCATGCTTATAGCCAGCATATAACCAGATAATTGACATTGACAGAAAAACCATGAAATCCACATAATAACAAGTACATTTAATCATAAATACAAGAGGAACTTAGCTCTTATCAACCATGTGCAAAGCCAACCAAGTCAAAGACTTCCACATACCACTCGACCATAGATTGGGCTAAACCAAATATTTCTTTCAACCAATCACCCCCATGCCATATTCCAAGCATGAATGTGGGATCTTGTGGGATAAGCCAATCCATAAAAAAACAAGGGAATTCATAGGTTAAACCACCTCCAATATCACACTACCGTGATATCACCTAAACCAGTCCCGAGATCATAAAACCAAACTGAGATTGGATGCCTCAAAATTCCTTCACCATCCCTTGAGGAAGTTTCCTGTATCCACCCACCTGTTGAGGGTTTCTCGGAGAAAACCATCTCCACCCCCAACCCTTGGGATTTTCTTGAGACCACCTCACTCGGATCCAAAAACTCCCGGAAATCCAAAGCTCAACCAAGAATGAATCCCATCACACCATGACTAGGAGGAAATGGAAAGGAAAGGATAAAGTCACTGCTGAAACCTGGCAAAACCTATGCCAAACAGGAATGCAATAAATTATAGATACCATGAATACATAGATGTTGCATAAATAACACTTCATTTCGTTAATAACATAATATTGAAATATGCTTACAAACAGAAACGAAACAAACTAGCTTGGGCGATGGTAGTTTATCTTTGAGAAGAGATATGGCGTCTACATGCCTATGAAATTTGTTACAATGAGGCTCAAGGGCCTATTTATTATTGAACACCAAGAGAAAACCGTAAAAAACCAAAACCCTAACCTCAGGAGATGTAACGCTAAGAGTTTTTTGGCCCCGTTGGGGGTTAGCTAGACAACCAACTTCTCGGGGTCGTAACTTGGTCATGTTATCTCTGTTTGGAACATACGATACCTTATACAATAATTTGGTCATATTATCTCCATTTCACGCCGTTTAGGGGGTCAAAAGTGTTGCAGAAGTTCATGACCCGAAAAACTGCTAAAAATAGTAAATGATGAAATAACAAGGAAACAGATGAAACCGACTGAAATTCTAGGTGGAATATGTGGGTGCCCACCAATATCCACCTGGATCATTCCACTCCCCTTAGGAAGGAATGGTCCCCATTGCATGCAGAGCCTCCATGAGGTGAGGATATTTTTGTTGAACCTGGTCCTTGGTGAACCACTTTCCCTGGTGAAGGAGTTGGCATGCTTTGACAACTTGATATAGGTGGATCCTCTGTTGGTGAGTGTTTTTTATCTATGCATCCATGAGATGATCAGTTGTGGCCTGTTACATGCAATCTGGGTTGAGATCTGGAGCAGAGAAATTAAGATGCACAGAAATTAATATATAAATATTTTATTAATAAGATGAAATTACAAATGACGTCTGATTACAATGGGGCTCCTGGCTTAAATACCACCATGGACACCCTTTGGGAAAGATCATGCCCTTTCGTCTAATTAAAATTAAAATTAAATAATAAAATAAAATTAACTAATTTTGTACATAACATTGCCTTCCTCTCGAAAGAATGCTTTGTCCTCAAAGCATACGTAACGACGGATGTTGTTGAAAAAATGCTTCATTCTCCCAAGAAGCTTCTTCTTCGGGCAAGTCCTTCCACTTGATCAGATATTCCTTGATAGTACGATAACGAAGCTTCTTTTCTCTAGTAGACAAAATACCTTCTGGTTCTAGAATGACTCTTCCTTCATCATCTAGGGATGGAAGTGTTGTTTGTGCTGTTTGATTGTTACCTAGTGCCCTTTTTAGGCAAGATACATGGAAGACGTTGTGAACGCGACTTGTCTCTAGAAGGCTTAAACCATACGCAACTTGGCTAATCTTTTTGTTGATCTGATAAGGTCCATAAAACTTTGGTGCCAATTTGTTTTTTCCCTTTTGTTTTAAGGATAATTGTTTGTATGGTTGGAGCTTAACAAATACCCATTCTCCAACTTCAAACTCTCTTTCGGTTCTGTTACGGTCTGCTTGTTGCTTCATACGATTCCTTGCATTATTTAGGTTTTCTTTTAATATTTGGACGATTTTTTGGGTTTCTTCTAGTTGATCTTTAACAGCAGGCAGATTTGTTTGGACAATAGCTAGATCTTTCCATTTCGGGGGTTCATACCCATATAGGGCTTGAAATGGCGTCATTTTCGCTGATGTATGATAAGTGGAGTTATACCACCATTCAGCAAGGTGTAACCATTGAGCCCATTTATTTTGTTTTTCTGTAGCGTAGCAACGTAGGTAGGCCTCCAAACATTTATTGACAACTTCTGTTTGGCCATCTGTTTGCGGGTGATAAGCGGAACTCATATTTAGGTAAGTTCCTATATGGTTGAACAATTCCTTCCAGAAATTACCTTTGAACTTGGCATCTCTATCACTTACAATGACTTTTGGAAAACCGTGTAACTTATATATATTTTTGCAAAATATTTCAGCGATTTCTTTTGCTGAGTATGACTTCTTTATTGCCATAAAGTGAGCATATTTTGTGAGTCTGTCGACTACTACGAAAATCTTGTCCTTGCCTTTAGATACTGGTAATCCTTCAATAAAGTCCATCGAGATTTCCTCCCATTTCTGATTTGGGATGTTTAAGGGGTGAAGTAATCCTGGTGTCGTAATATTTTCGCTTTTATTCCTTTGACATGTATCGCATTCTGCTACATACTTCTGAATATCACGATTCATCCCCTTCCAAAAGAAGGATTGACGTGCATTGTAGTATGTCTTAAAGAATCCTACGTGTCCAGCTGACGGTGAGTCATGTGATTCCTTGAGTATCTTAAACTTAAACTTGGAATTTGTATTTAGATATATTCTTCCCTTATACCATAAGATATCATTCTTCCACTCAAATTTTGAGTTATTGGGAAGGTTATTGATTATTGCTGTTACTTCTGGATCCTTGGCATACTCACTTCGAATTTCGTTAAGCCACTCAGGAACAACAACCGACATTGCAAGTAGTGTTGATTCTTCATCTTTCCTGGATAAGGCATCTGCTACTACATTGTCTTTACCCTTTTTATGTAATATTTCCAAGTCAAAAGCGGCAATTTTTTCAATCCATTTTTGTTGTTCTTCGGAAAGTGTTTTTTGTTGAAGGAGATGTTGGAGACTATTATGGTCTGTTCGAATAAAAAAATTACTTCCCAAAAGATATTGCCTCCACTTAGCTAGTGCGTGCATGATAGCGAGCATTTCTTTGTTGTATGTGGATTTGAGGCGTTCTCTTCTATTGAGCTTCCTACTTTCAAAAGCTATTGGATGTCCTTGTTGCATTAGTACTGCACCTATACCGAATCCAGACGCATCACACTCAATGATAAATGGTTTAGAAAAATCTGGTGTTGCTAATACGGGAGCATTAGACATAATTTCTTTTAATTTTTCAAAACACCTTCCTGCTTCCTCATCCCATAGAAATGAATTCTTCTTTAAAAGATTTGTTAGAGGTGCAATTATATGTGCATAGTTTTTAATAAACCTTCGGTAATATCCCATCAAACCTAAGAACCCTCTTAGCTTGGATATATTAACAGGTTTTGTCCATTCTTTTATGGCTTTGATTTTGTTAGGGTCCACCTTTACACCTTCATGGGATATAATATGTCCAAGATATTCTACTTCTTCCTTTCCGAAGGTACATTTGGATTTTTTTGCGTAAAATTGGTGTTCTTTAAGTAGTGTAAGAACCTTATCCAAATGTTGCAAGTGCTCCTTCCAAGTTTTACTGTAAATTAGAATATCATCAAAGAATACTAATACAAACTTTCTGAGATGTGGGAAAAATAATTCATTCATAGTTGCTTGAAACGTTGCTGGTGCATTGGTTAATCCAAATGGCATTACTTTAAATTCATAATGACCTTTGTGTGTTCGGAATGCGGTTTTTGGTATGTCTTCTAATCTTATTCTAATTTGATAGTAACCTGATCTTAGGTCCAATTTTGAGAAATACCTTGCGCCATGTAGCTCATCCAACATTTCGTCGATAAAGGGGATTGGAAACTTATTTTTAATTGTTATTTTGTTTAATCCCCTATAGTCAATACATAGCCTGAATGACCCGTCTTTCTTCCTTACCAACACCACTGGAGCAGCATAAGGACTTTTACTTTTCGAGATGATTCCACACCTTAAGAGGTCTTGGATTAGTCTCTCGATTTCTGTTTTTTGGTGATGTGGATATCGGTATGGCTTGATGTTAACCGGGTCTGATCCTGCCTTGATTTCTATTGTATGCTCAATTTCCCTATTAGGCGGCATCTTTAGAGGTAAGTCTTGAAATACTTCTTCGTGCTTCCTAATTAGTTCTTGTATCTCTGGTGACTCTTCACTGGTCATCTCTGCGGATAACATTTCTAACTGATGACATTGTACTACATAAGCAGGTGCTCCTTTTCGAATCATCTTCATCATCTGAGATGATGATACAATTTGATTTTCTGGTGCTTGGAACCCATGTAATTTGTACTTTTGACCTCCCCATTTGAATTTTATAAATTGTACTTGGTGGTTAGCGGCATAAGTACCTAAGGTTCGTAACCACTGGACACCTAAGACTACATCTACTCCTCCTAATGGTACTGTGAAAAACGAAGACTCTAAACTGAAGTCTTGAATTTGCAATTTAACCTTATGACATTTCCCCACCTTTTCTATCTTCTTACCGTCAGCTACCATCACCTTCATGTTTGGTAAGGGAAATGAAAAAATATTGAGTCTCTTTGCCATGGTTGCATCCAAAAAATTATGTGTGCTACCAGAGTCAATGAGAACCACCACATTGTTCTTCTTTATGTGTCCTTTTAATTTTAAGGTTTGAGGTTGTGATATACCTGTCATAGCTGATAATGATACTTGCGGAATACTTTCGTCATCTAATTCTGGTGAGAATTCTGGGGCATCTTCTGTTTCTTCAATGTCAGAATCTTCACTGTTTGAATCATTGGTTGCTTCACAATTATATAGGTTCTTTGGTTCTTTTCCTTTAGCACACCTATGTTTGGGATCCCACTTTTCACCACAGCGCTTGCATTTACCCTCCTTAATCCTTTGCGCTTCCACATTAGATTTTTCATCTTCACGACGATGTGGTGGAACATATCTTGTATTTTTTGCGTCTACATACTGAGGTGTTCTTCGTCTTGAATATGTTTTTTCGGCTTTTGACCAAAATATTTGTTCGAATTTCTTTTCGACTGTTTTTGCTTTTCGTCTTGCTACTTCTATTGATGAAATGTCATGCATCTCAAGTTCTACTTGTAAATGGGTTTTAAGTCCCGAGATGTATGACTGAATTAAACGAGATTCTGATAACCCAGGTACTCAAGTTACTAAGGTCTCCCATTCTTGAGTGTATTCATCCACACTTCCTTTTTGTCGTAATTTGATGAGTTTTGAAAAGAACTCTTCTTCTTTTACACCTCGAAATCTTTAAAAAAAAGCATCTTTAAATCTCCTCCAACTAATGACGTGTGTTGTCTTTTTCCACCACATATACCAATTATATGCTTCTCCCTCCATTTTCATGGATGCATGTCTGAGCTTTTTGTCATCGTCAGTGATGTCATATATCTCAAAGTATTCTTCTGCTTTATTTATCCATGCAACATTGTTTTTTTCATTTCCATCGAATTTAGGCATCTCAACCTTTTCCCTCTTCTGGTATGTGGCTAATGGTTGAGCAAAATGAGGGTGTTGATTAGTAAGGGTATCCCAAAGTTGCTTGTTTGTAAAGGCTGTGTTACTTGCTTCTTGGTGGGGTGTCGCTGATTTTCTTGGGGATTCAACCTTTTCATGAGAATCTGTTGACTTTGTTGAATCTAATGAGAGGTGTTCTTGATTCTCTTCACCATCCTTTAACAACTCTTCGGGTGTACAATTCGACTTTTTACACAAACTTTTCAGCATTATTAAGACTTCTCTGAAGTTTATTCCTATTTGGACATGTTGAATTTCCATCTTTATCTCTATTCGATTTGTCGTATCTTCAAGATTTTTGATTTTGTCCGCTTGCTCCCCAAGCTTGCTCTCGACTTCATTTAATCTTTTACTGACCTCGTCGTGGTTGTTATTTATCTTTTGCTCTGCATCCAACAACCTTTTTTGGAAATCCGCCATTGTCATTGTCGACATTGAGCGGGTTTGCGGAGGCGTGTATTTATTTGCTAGCTAAAATATTTTTCCTTCCCTTCTCTCTTTTTTTTTTTTTCAAATAATTAAATTAATTAAATTTAATTGATTTTTTTTTATTAATTAAATTAAATTAATTTAATTAATAATTTTTTTTAATTATAAATTATAATAATTAATTATTATATATATATATATATATATATATATATATATATATATATATATATATATATAAATTAAAGTTATAAATTATATAACTTTTAATTAAATTATATATATAATATATATAATTAAAATATGATATATATAACTAAATCACGTTATAATTTTTTTTATATATATCATTTAACTTTTGAACCGTCACGTTGATTAACGTAACCCCTTGACTATTCAAAAAATATCGAATATTACCGCAGGCTGGGGTGTATGGAACGGACGCAGCGGGGACGGTGGACGCGAACAACAATCTCTAACGGCTGGTCGATGGTGGATGTGGAGAGTTACGGTGTTTTACGGGGAGACTGATGCGGTGTCGGACAGGGACACGATTGGGAGCAGCGAAGTGGATGCAGCAAGGTGGGAACAACGAACGGATGCAGCAACAACAGAGTGGATGTAACGAACAGAGACCGAGGATCGCTAAGCTCTGATACCAGATGGAGCAGAGAACTTAAGATGCGCAGAAATTAATATATAAATATTTTATTAATAAGATGAAATTACAGATGATGTCTGATTACAATGGGGCTCCTGGCTTAAATACCGCCATGGACACCCTTTGGGAAAGGGCATGATCTTATGATCGTGCCCTTTCGTCTAATTAAAATTAAAATTAAATAATAACCTAAAATTAACTAATTTTGTACATAACAAGATCCATTGGTCTAAGTTTTTCTGCAATGTCAGATGTGTCCAACAATGGTGGAAAGTATGGTCGAAGGCAGTTTACATTGAACACTAGGTGCAGACCAATGAATGGTGGGATGCTGATCTCAAAGGAATTATCATTGAAAACCTTGGAGATAGTGTATGGCCCATATCAGAGTGGGAAAATATTGTGGTGGGGTCCAGCGAGGCGCTCCTTCTACAAATGTATTCACACTTTGTCCCCCACCTAGAACTTTTGTGGCACTCGATGTTGATGATGGCATTGCTTGTAGTTATCATTGGCTCTGTCCAATATATCATGAACCTGATGGAAGATGTGTTGAATGCACTCAATGAAGTTGTTAGCTCTGTTAGCTTAGGACTAGATGTGAGCTGAGTCTTCCTGAGTGGCTACAAATGGTATGGCCACATCAATGGGACAAAATAGTTGAAATCCCAACCCTACCTAAAAGGGGTTGCGGCCCGTTGAGTTGTGGAGAGCTTTGTTGTAGCTGTGTTGGACATAGGGGAGACTTTAATCCCATGTGCGTAGATGCTTTGAGTTGTACATGCACATAATGTGTACGATCATCCTGTTGACAACCTCTGTTTGGCCATCACTTTGGGGATGGAAAGTTGTGGAATTAGTAAGTTTTGTATCTAGCATCGACCAAATACTTGACCAAAATGCACTTAGGAATTTGTTGTTCCAATCTGAGATAATGGATTATGGGATCTAAAAGTGTACCCACACTCACTCAAATAAGAGCTTAGCAGTGGCCACTGTTGTGATACTCTTCTTGCAGGCTATCATGATGGCCATCTTAGACAATCTATCGACGACCACGAAAACGTAGTCATTGTCTTGCCTAGTAAAAGGAAGGCCCGACATGTAATCCATGGAGATATATTCCCAAGGTCAAATAGGAGTAGGTAGAGAAGTATATAGGCCTTTGATTCTTGATGGTTGGTTTGGAAATGGCATAGGCGGTGCAGGATCTAATGTACTTCCCAACATCCTGACGAAGTTTCGGCCAATAAAAATACTTCTGCAATACCGCCACTATTTTCTCTACTTCGAAATGTCCAACGACTCGACTGTAGTGTGCCTCCCAAATCATCTTGGCATGCTGCTTGAAGGAACATAGATGTGTCCCAGGTGGCATAAAAGTGCATCATGAAGGTGAAAATTTGGAACTTTCTTCCCTTCGAGGAGTGTCTTGTATGTGTTGTCGAATTCTGGATCGCTTTGGTAAATATGTGGCCACCCCAAAGTCTCGTGCCCACAAGAGTCGAGAACAGTGATCAACGCCATGATTGGTGGTCTGCTGAGGCACTCTGCAATATTATTGGTGTTGCCCTTCTTGTACTTAATGTTTAAATGGAACTGTTGCAGGTAGATGACCATTTCTGATGGCGATCGTTTTGCAACTTCCCATGTGTTTGTATGGACTACAGGGGTCAATGGTATGTGTGGATGACCATTTCCTTTCCCAGAATGTAATGCTTCCATTGATGGACGACCTCCATAATGGAATACATTTCTTTTTCGTAATGGGATACTTTCAGACTGTGCCTTAGAGTGTCTCACTGTGGTAAGCCACTGGATGCCCCTTGCTGAGTAAGAACTGCACCAATAGCATAGTCGGAGGTGTCTGTCTCAATCTCAAATGGTTTCTTCAAGTCTAGTAATGTGAGAATTGGTGTAGACTAGAGGCGATGCTTCAACTCGAAAAACACCTTATGTTGGGTTTCAGACCAATTTTTTTTTTTTTTTCACTCCTCCCTTGGTGACTTGACATAAAGGCCAAGTGATATGAAAGAACCCCAACGTGAACCTGTGGTTGAAATCGGCAAGACCCATAAAGCTGCAGAGCTCTATTAGAGTGGTTTGGGCTAGCCAATCTCGAATGACTTGTATCTTATCTCGGTCCACATGCACACCCTGGTCATCAATAATGTACCCCATATATTGAACCTGGGTCATGTCGAACATTAATTTTTTCGATTTGGCATACAACTTGTGTTGTCGCATGGTCTGAAGGACCTGTCGAATATGGTGGAGGTGATCTCCCCAACTATTGCTGAATATCAAGATTTCATATAAATACACCACCACGAATGCATTGGTGAAGTGTTGAGAAATGGAAACAATAAATTCGAGTTTAATTTGTCCTTGAATTAAAATATAATTATTCTCTCATAGAAATTTGAAAATAATTAATTAAGTTTAATTAACTTAATTAATTTAGGAAATTCGAATTGGAAGTCTTTTAGAAGACATGTATATGTTCTCCCTAAATTATAGGAGTTAAGGATGAGTTGTAATTATTTAACTCAATTTATTGAGTTAAGTCCAGTTAAATTAGTTCCAATCAGTTTCAGGAACTAATAGTGAGTAAACAGTCAATTGGCACACTAGTGACTTAATTAGTGATACTCCAGTTAACTGAAGGTCTCACCATCAGAAACTTATGAATTTTGATTTTGAGAAAGACCTACTAATTGTCCATTAAAGAAGTCCTCAGGAGGAGCAGCGGGTGAGGCTTTGGCCTCCCAATTCTAATTGGACTTTTCCCTCATTGCATGCATGGTGTCTTCAATGATGGGAAGTGTTTGGTACTTAGACAGTGGAGTTTCTTCCCACATGACTGGTGACAAAGAGTTATTCAGTGAATTGGAGGAGAAATATCTCAAGATGCATATCGATATGGGTGATGACAGTAAGTATAGTGTTACTGCTGTGGGCACTGTTACTTTTCAGAGGAAGCATGCGGCTCCACTCACCTTGAAGAATGTTATGCACGTACTTGTACTCACGAAGAACTTGGTATCCATTTCTGTGCTTGAGGATAGAAGCTATTATGTGATCCTTTTGAAAGGAAAGGTGTTCCTTCGACACATAGCCATTGGTCAAGTAAAGAAGATATGGATTCGAGTTCAGAATCTCTATAAGATATAGGTAGAGGATTGCGCTACTTTTAGTTCAAAAGAGGAAAAGATGTTGACCCAAGACGTCGGCGAGTTGTGGGATAGGTGATTGGGCCACTTGCATCATGGGGCTTTGAAGATATTGCATCAAATTTCTACTGGTCTTCCCAAAGGTACGCTTGAGGAAGTTGATACATGCAAGGGTTGTGCTTTGGGAAAATACACTAAGTCTTACTTTGGAGATAGAGACAGTCGAGTAGAGTCTATTCTGGAGAGAGTCCATTCAGATGTTTGTGGACCATTCTCGATAGTATCCACTACCAAACACAGGTGTTATGTTATATTTGTAGATGATTATTCTCGTAAATGGTGGATATTTTTCATGGAGAGAAAGGATCATACATTCACAATGTTTTTTGAATTCAAAGCATCAGTCAAGAAAGAGTTAGGCAAGAAGGTTAAAGCTCTATGAAGTGATAACGGTGGAGAATATGTCTCTAATGAGTTTAAGAACTTTTGTGCAGTTGAATGGATTAAATGAGAGTTGACGACACCTCATAACCCTCAACAGAATGGGGTTGCCGCGAGGAAGAACAGGAGCATAGGAGGGGTAGAAAGGGATATGTTTCATGATTAGGGCCTACCACTACACTTTTCGGTTGAGGCATGCAATACAATGGAATATGTTCAGAACCGTAGTCCACATCGGATACTTGAGAGTAAAACACCAGAGAAAGCTTATTCTGATAAGAGGCAATATGTTGGTCACTTCAGGATTTTTGGGTCATTAGTTTATTTCCATGTGGCCAAAGATGCATGGAAGAAGCTTGAGCCAACAACATATTTGGGGATCTTTTCAAGGTACACTTATACTCCCCACAACTATCAGAGTGTACATGCAAACCACTAGGATGTGAGTGGTTCGTAGGGATGTCAAGTTTGATGAGGAGAAGGCCATGCGAGTATCCCTTGAGAGTGAGATTTAGCTACATGCGGATAAAGATATTTTAGCTCCTAAGTTTGAGGGGCCTAAGATTGATGTGGAGCAGCCACATGCAGATGTTTAGAGTGTGGAGACATCTACTCAGGTAGAGTCTTCTAGAGAGGGAAGAAAGCGCACTAGAGAGGCTAACATACTGTTGGATGATGCATGGGAGAATATGGGACCATCCTCTTCTCAGCACAGACAGAGGAGGTCACCAGAGAGGTACATTGGATACATGGCACTTATGGGTGCATGTGTTGTGACAGAGCCATCTTCCTTTCAAGAAGAAGTGTAACAACTGGATTGGGTTGATGCAATGGTGGAGGAGTATGAATCTATAGTTCAAAACAATGTTTAGGATGTGGTCCCAAGACTGAAGGACAAGTTAGTTGCGATATCCCGTTGGAATTACAAGGTAAAGCAAGCTGTAGATGGTAGTGTGGAGAAGCATAAGGCCAAATTTGTGGCCCGTAGATTTTCACATGTAGCCGGGATTGACTATGATGAGACCTTTGCTCCTGTTGCAAGGTATGTGTCAATCAGATATATTTTGGAACTATCAGCACAGATGGGTTGGAAGATTCATCAGATGGATGTGAAGATTGCCTTCCTCAATGGCATGATTGAGGAAGAGGTGTACATAGAGCAGCTCGAAGGTTTTGAAACCTTGGACTGTGAGCCGCATGTGTACTGACTCAAGAGAGCATTGTATGGGCTGAAGCAAGCACCCCATTCTTGGTGCACGAGGACCAAAAGATACTTCACTGGGTTGGGCTTCATGAAGAGTGAAGTGGATGTGAACTTGTATCACATAGTGGTGGAAGGTAAGTTGTTGATCATTGTACTTTATGTAGATGATCTTATACTGACAGGTGATGAGAAGCTCATCAAATATTACAAGGAGGGCCTTGCAAGAGAGTTTGAGATGAAGGACATGGGGCTCATGCATTAGTTTCTTGGCATGGAGGTATGGTAGGGAGATGGGGAGTTGTTTATTTCTCAAGGCAAGTATGCCAATGAGATACTTAGGATATTCCACATGGAGAGTAGCAAACCCATGGACACTCCTCTAGCTGGTAACTAGAGGAAGGCGGGTGCTACTTCAGGAGAAGTAGTGGAAGCTACTATTTACAGGCAGCTTCTGGGTTCACTCATGTTTTTGGTGAACACACGACCATATATGTGTTAAGCAGTTAACCAGCTTAGTCAAGAGATGGTTAGGCCTACCAAGCTGTACTGGAAGGTGGAAAAGCATGTATTGAGATACTTCAGAGGCACTACTCAGTTTGGGTTGTGGTACAGGCAGACAGAGGGAGTGAAGCTGCAAGGCTTCACCAATGCAGATTGGGTGGGGAGTCCATCTGACAGGAAGAGCATGTCAGGAGGGATCTTTAGTATTGGGTCAACTACAGTTGCTTGGTACAACAGGAAACAGAGACCGGTTGCACTCAGTTCGGCAGAGGTAGAGTACATGGATTCAATTCAAGCAACATGTGAGGCTATCTAGATGAGGAAGATCCTCATTGGTTTGTTGGTAGGCAGATGGATCTGACAATGATTTATTGTGATAATAAGAGTTGTATCAAACTATCTGAAAATAAAGTTTTTCGTGATCGGTCCAAGCATATAGATATTCGATATCATCGTCTCAGATATCGTGTATTGAGGCAGGTCATGTTGTTAGATTACATTCCCACGGAGGAGCAAGACGCTAACATCTTGATAAAGGCATTTCCAAGATGTAAATTCAAGTTTCACAGAGATAGGATCAGGGTAATGGATAATGCCTTTCTTGCTGAGAGTGAGTGTTGAGAAATGGAAACAAGAAATTGCAGTTTAATTTGTCCTTGAATTAAACAGTCAATTGAAATAGAATTCTTTTCTCATAACAATTTGAAAATAATTAATTAAGGTTAGTTAGCTTAATTATTTAGGAAATTCGAATTGGAATTCTTTTAGAAGAAATGTTAATGTTCTCCCTAACTTATAGGATTTAAGGATGAGTTATGAATGAGTTGTAATTAGTTAACTCAGTTTATTGACTTAAGTCCAGTTAAATTATTTCCAATCAGTTTCAGGAACTAATAGTGAGTAAACAATGAGTTGGGACACTAGTGACCTAATTAGTGCTACTCTAGTTAACTGAAGATTCCACCATCAGAAACTCATGCATGTTGATTCTGAGAAAGACCCAGTTGAGACTAGAGTGCAGGGACAGTGTACTATTTGTTTTAGATTTTTCTGAGTTGCACTGGTAGTGCATGCCATTGGGAATTGATCCTTGAGGGATTGCACTATTTTTATAGGTCTTATTTCCCTTTAAATACAAACTATCCTTCATAAGAATTACACATGGGAATAGAGACTTGGAGAGCTTATGAATTGGCTAATATTTGGCCTTGAGCTTTCTTATGAGTTGCAGATTGAATTGTTGAGTGCTGGGATTGTTCTAGAGAGAACACGCATTGTAATTTCATCTTGATTTTCTGGATTAATACAAAACAAATAGTGGGGTTTTGAGCTGTGGATTTCCTCGAATATTTATTGTTTTATGTGCCTTTTATTCTCTTCCTCTATTGATTATTGTTTTCTCGATGTTTATGGGCTTTTGCTATAAAGAGTAGAAGTAGATTCTTGTCTCTTGTTTTAGTAGATTACATGAGCTTGTGAATCTACAGGTTTTTGTACATGAAGGGGAACAATATGTATTCTTGTTGATTTGGGGTAACATCAGATGTGATCTAGCCATGAAAATTGGTGGAGAGGCTAAAGAAAATGAGATATACAAGACCCAGAAATGGTTTGGATAGATTGTACCTGGTTTGGTAGATATTAAAATAATTAATAGTTTTAATGGAGTTCCTAAGTCTAAACTTTGGACAAATAAAATATTAATGGGTATTAATATAAAACTGGGTTAGAAGTTTCCAAAAGTCATGGATCAAGCCAAATCTAATCTTAGCCATTGATTAGAGATTTAATCTCGGTCATTGATGTACCAACAAGAAAAGTATAAGAAGAGGCTTGAGGGTTAGTTGGAGAACACACCAAAGTGACGAGTCATTCATTTTGCTAGAGCGGGGTTCCTAAGCAAAGTTGAATTAGTGATAAACATTGAGGGGCAATGAGTATGAGGTAGATAGGTAGGGAAAATACTGGGAGACCAGCACAGAAGCAGAGAGAGCGAGAGCAGCAGTCAATCCAGGCTACGCAGAGCCCAACCGAGGCAACACAGAGCCCAGAGAGACTGCGTCATCGACGTAGAGGGCACAGGGAGTGACGCAGAGGCTCAGAGAGTCTACGCAATGCCTCAGAGTAATGATGTAGAGGGTCTTGGGGCTGACACAGGTCAGCAGGAGGTTGATGCAAAGGCGAGAGGGGCCAACAATGAGCTTCAGTTGTGCCAGAGAGGGTTTCGTGGGATAGGTTTTCTGAATACCTATTTCTGGATATAGAGGTATTGTTGCCATGTATTTTTCTCTGTCGGGTGAGTTGGATTAGGCACCCTATTGTACTCAGATAGACTGCATAATGTTATAACCCTCATAATAGCTGTATCGGTTTTCCCGCATTGGGATTTTTAGGCGACATTTGTCCAAAAATAACGGTGAGACTTGTGTGCTTGTTTTCTTTCAGTTGATGATCTATAGATGTTGTGACTATATTGTGTTTATTTCAGTATTTAATTTATTAAATAACTTGTTCAAATTTTAAACAAGTAGAAGAAATAAACCAACAAAATACAGATTAATTTTCTAATGGATGCACTTAGAAAATTCAACATGGTATCAGAGGGTGGTTGCAGATCACAGGAAAACTAAAGCCATCAGCCGAGCAGAGCATTTGCTGTAGATTCAACTCTCCCTAGTGATAGAGCTGATACTTGCAGAAGGTGATTGAGGAATGAGTGATGAGAGGGACTACGTCATCAGTCTGGGCCAGAGAGAGGCGAGCGCAGAGGCTGAGAGAGGCAGAATCAGGCTCACGCAGATCCATGCAGAGGCTAGGAGGGCTGATGTAGTTGGTTGAGGGAGCTGATTTTCTGATGCTGAGATTGCGCAGAGCCAAGTGGCTCAATCCTTCAGTTGTTGGGGAATAGGAGGCTGTGGGTAGTTTGCGAGAGCGACGATGGTGGGGTACTGTGGTTAGAACAATACCTAACAGGGCAAGACCAAGGTAGAGGGAGTTGCTGCCAAGGCAAATTTCTAGCCAAGGAATCTAGATCAGTGTTGCAGTTGCACAGATGATTGGAGAGGGGCAACTTGATGTTGGCAGAAGGATTTCTAGGAGGGAAATTAGGACTCAGAGGGAGTCTAAAAGAGAACTTCCAGACAGAAAGTAGAGAGACTCAGCAAGAGTCGAACAGAGGACTTCCAGGAGGGAAGTAGAGAGACTTGGAGGAGTCAAAAGAAGAGCAGCAAGATGGTCGTGAATGGGCTGAGAGATCAGGACAGGCTGGATGGAGCGCCCAACTTTGTGGTCTGGAAGGCTAGGATCTTGTCCATTCTAGATAGACATCGCATCAAGGGGTTCGTCTCGAGAGTGATAGCTATCCCAGTTGACCCAGTATAGAATGAAAGGTATGAGGAAGCAATGGTTAAAGCTAAGTGCATCATCCTTGATGGGGTCAAGGATCATGTGATGCCACATATTGACGAGAAGGAAATGACAAAGGAGATGTGGGACGTCTTGAAGACATTGTACCAGCATACTTCCGTGCAGAGGGAGATTCTCCTGGAGAATCAACTAAGGTCATACTAGATGTAGAAGGGAGAGTAGATAGATGTCTTCCTCGGTCGGTTGAAGGAGATCTGTGACCAGCTAACTTCCATAGGGGCCATGTCGGATGAGGAATTAATGGTGACAACCACACTTAATGTAGTTTCTGAGGATTGGGAGGTATTTGTCCAGAGCATACTGGGCAAGACGAGTCTTTCGGATTGGGAGGAACTGTGGGCAACTCTTCGTCAAGAAGAGATTAGACGGCTGACCCAAGATGGGAGTAGCAGAAAAGGGGTCAGGATCAATAAGGAGGAAGAAGAGGATGCGGCTCGAGAATCTATGGGAAAGTAGGAGAAGAAGAAGGAGAAGGACCTCTCCAAGGTCAAGTGCTTCCATTATGGGGAACTGGGTCATTTTGCAAACTGGTGACCAAGGAAGAAGAGTAAAGGAGAGGTTTCTGACTTGAAGGTAGCACTAGTGAAGGCGGAGAAAGAAGTTGAGGAGGATGATGATTGTGCCATGAGTGCTCATGTGCCATTTGAGAAGAAGTGGGGACACATCGAGCTGTAGTTAGGAGGACTACAGGTGATGAGGGGCAGGATCCTTGAGGTACCCAACCTCTTGGATCATAACTTGCTACGTGAGCCTAGAAGAAGAGTAGCAAGAATGGCAGATGTCGGTAAAGACGGATGCAGATGGAGTGGCATAGAGTGCTATAATGTAGGAGTCACACTATAGCGCAAGGCTAGAAGGCCACAATAGTGTGAGAGGAACAAGAGTATTGCACCAGTGCAGGATGGCACAAAGAGGTGTGCAATGGTGCAAGATGAAGGGAGTTGTTGCAGCAACGCAGAGGTCAGTAGAGGGAGCACTTGTTAGCGGTAGAGCGAGCTTCAGAATCGAGAGTGTTTCTAGCCTGACAGGGATGTCAGAAGTTGGGTGGATAAGTTATTTACTTCTCAGTAAATGAGTTGCAGTGTAGTAGCAGTTTGTAGTAGCATGATGCAGCATGATGAGAGGTGATGCAGTGCCAATGCAGTGCTGCGAGGATGGACCAACAACATCATGGATGCAGTGGGAGCTGCCATATGGATGAAGCAGTGGAAGTGGTAGGGCCATGGGCAATAATACAAGATGCAGTAGTGCAGAGGATGTTGGGCAGGGAGTCCTAGCATCAACACAAGGACCAATGTCGGATAATCAGTGTGATACTCACTATGGAGTATTACTAGAGCACAGTCCTCGCTAAGAGGAAGTGTTGATTTGGGGTAGCATTGGATGTTATCTAGCCATGAATATTTGTGGAGAGGCTAAACCACATGAGATATCCAAGACCCATAAATGGTTTGGACAGATTGTATCTGGTTTGGGAGGTATTAAAATAATTAATATTTTTAATGGAGTTCCTAAGTTTGAACTTAGGAAAAATAAAATATTAATGGTTATTAATATAAAACTGGGTTAGAAGGTTCCAAAAGTCATGTATCAAGACAAATATAATCTTAGCCATTGATTATAAATTTAATTTCGGCCATTGATGGGCCAACGAGAAAAGTATAAGAAGAGGCTTGAGGGTTAGTTGGAGAACACACCAGAGTGATCAAACATTCCTTTTTCTAGAGTGGGGTTGCTAAGCAAATTTGAATCAGTGATCATAAGTGAGGGGAAATGAGTACAAGGAAGAGACATAGGGAAAATACTAGGAGACTAGCATAGAATCAAAGAAAGCGAGAGCAGAAGTCAGTCCAAGCTACACAGAGCCCAACACGGGTAGTGTAGAGCCCAGAGAAATTGCATCATCCACACAGAGGGCAGAGGGAGTGACGTAGAGGCTCACAGAGGCTATGTAGTTCATAAGAGGGCTGATGCAGAGGGTCCTGGGGATGATGCAGGTCAGCAAGACACTGACACAGAGGCCAGAAGGGCCAGTGTTGAGCTTCAGTTGTGCCGAAGAGGGTTTCATGGGACAGGTTTTTTGAATACTTGTTTCTGGATATAGAGGTATTGCTGCTGTGTATTTTTCTTTGTCAGGTGAGCTAGATTAGGCACCTTGTTATATTCAGATAAAATGTACAATAATATAACCCTCTGAATAGATGCATCAATTTTCTTGCATTGGGTTTTTCTGGGAACATTTTTCCAAAAATAACAGTGTCACTTGTGTGCCTATATTGTGCTTATTTCGGTATTTAATGTATTAAATAACTTGTTCAATTTTTAAACAAGTAGAAGAAATAAACCAACATAACACATATTAATTTTCTAACGGATAGACATAGAAAATTCAACACTTCCATCAATCTCATGAAGGTTTCGGGGGCATTCGTCAACCCGAAAGGAATTACCAACCATTCAAAAGAGGCCCTCCTTGTATTTGAAGGCAGTCTTTCACACATCAGAGGGTTTGATAGGAACTTGGTGATAACCAGACTTCAAGTCAATCTTGCTGAAATATTTGAACCCCTTGAGCTGGTCGAAAAGATCATCAATCTGTGTGATTGGGTACCTATTCCAGAAAATGATCTTGTTCAAAACTTCAACGCCCTATAGCCAATATAGAGTCTCCAGGTCTTGTCTGTCTTTTATACCAATAAAATCAGGTTCCCGCAGGGTGATGAGATTGGTCTGATGTTCCCTTTTTGCAAAAAATCCTCAATCTGCTTCTTGATCTCATCATTCTCCAGAACAAAGTGTCGATAGATCATTCCATTGGGCAGCATGCCCTGGATCAGATCAATAGAGTGCTTGACCTGACAGTGAAGAGGCACCCTTGTAAGTTAACAAAAAATGTCTCTGTACTCCTCCACGACCTTGTCCATTTGCTATTGTTGTGCGGTGGAGCTCTATCTAGAAGTTGTGGCCACAACATTATTCTTTCCCTGAGGGTGTATCATAAGAAAAACAAATTTCCTGGTTTGGGAAATAATATTACGACATTAATTTGCAATAATCAAAGAGATAGTAGTAGGTGGGGCTACCTCCAGTATTGTGTACAACTTATTGCCCAAAGTAATAATCACAGAAAGAGGTTTAGACTCATATACATCATGTCGCTTCCAAAAGTATGGTTATCCTAATAATACATCACCAACTTCAAGATGATAAACATCATATAGTATCTCATCCGTGAAGGGCTTGATGCTGTAGGGAAGGTGAAACTACTGGCTAACGTGGAGATCTCATCCTTTGTGAAGCCACTCGATGGTGTACGGATCTGGATGTGCTATCATTGATAGGCCCAACCACTTCCTGACTTCTGCTGAAATGAGGTTCTTTTGGCTCTCGCTGTTGACAATAAAATGCGGTGGAGAACCCTTCACCCACATCTGTGAGTGGAAGAGGCTTTCCCCCTCCTCTGGATCTTCAGGCTCATTGTTCTGGATCTTGGTGGTGGCCACGATGGCACTGGCCTCTTCGTCAATGATCTCCTTCCCTTTGTCATTCCCCTTGTCGGTTTTTGACTCAGAGTTGGAACCTATATACGATTCATAAGCCTTCCACTTTGTCACTAGTGACTGCTTGACCTCGCACTCACTTGTGTTGTGAGTGAGCTCTTATAGAACTCACACCATTTTCCAGTGTCCTTCTTTATATTCTTGGTGTTGTTCTTTGCTTGCAGCTTCGGCGGGTTATCGTGGGTCACACCGCCTTCACTTTCACCTCTGCTCTATGATTTGGGGGCACCTTTTTCTCACTTCATATTTGTAGATCCAAAGTATCTCTTCTTCTGTTTAAAATTTTTCTCGATCTTGACAGTGTATCAGTATGTCGTGCCTAGTGAGGAGATGTCCAAGAACTCCATCTCATCCTAGATGTACTTGTGTAGACAGTTGCAGTACTTCAATACCAAATTCCACTTAGAATCCTTGATACCGAACTTCATGCGAAGGGCATGGAAAACATTTGTGAACTCTGACACATCTTGGCCCCTTCCCTGCCATAGCGTGGTCCACTTTATGTATTTATCTTCATAGCTCCCGATAAGGTAATATTGTTCCTTGATGGCATCTCTTAAAGAATCCCAAGTGGGTGCGGCTAAAAAAAATGAGGATTCACTCTCGTCATTTTGTTCAAAATAGGTTTCCCACCAAGCCTTCACATGTGGGATGACTTTGAGAAATGAAAAAGTAATCTTTTCTCAATTGGAAAAATCATGAATTGATAAATATCCTTCCAATAGATTCAACCATTTATCTACGGTGTCTGCATCTATATGGCCCTAAAATATGCAAATATTAAAGTTAACTCATATCTTAAAAGGAGTGGAACCTCTAGAGTGGCTACTAGATGAAGATGTCTCGCCTATGGGTAACCGTTGAAGGATCTGGGTAAAGTTATCCATCATCGCATTCCTCTGTCGCTCGAGGGCTTCCCTAAGAAATATTTTGAAAGGATCTCCTTCCCCCTCAAATTTCTTTTCTTCCTCCATGGGAGGCTAATGGGGTTTGTGAGGCTGGTCTTGCAAAGGTTCAACCAGGCCGATCCCTAACTCCTTTTACCCTAACCTTGTTGGGGAAATGCAAAGAAAAACAGAGAATGAACATACCGCTTTAAGACCAATGGTCTGAACTTAAACAATAACACAAAAAATTACATATATAACCATAAATACAGAGATGCAGCAGAAATAACACTTCATTTCATTAATAACAAAATACTGAAATATGCTTACAAACACAAAGGAAATAAACTAGCTTGGGCGATGGTAGCTTATCTATGAGAAGAGATGTGGTGGCTACATGCCTCTGAACTGTGTTATAATGAGTATCAAGGACCTATTTATTATTGAGAAACAATAGAAAACCCTAAACAACCAAAACCCTAACCCCAGGAGATGTAACACTAGGAGTTTGTGGGCCCCACTAGGCCGCCAACTTCCTGGGGTCGTAACTTGGTCATATTATCTCTGTTTGGCACATATGATACCTTCTTGGAAAGGTCTATATGAGTATTATATGATTTGTGACAAGACCTTGCGTACAACTATGTGCCTACAATGGAGCTTAAAAAATCTTCGTTTAGGGTGTCAAAGATGCTTTGGAAGTTTAGGACCCGAAAAACTGCTAAAAATAGTAAATGCTGAAATAACAAGGAAACATATGAAACCAAATGAAGGTCTAGGTGGAATAGGCGGTTGGCCACCAACATCTACCTGGATTGGTAGGAAATTAAGTGACCTTTAGGGGGTTGTTCAAAAATGCCAGAAAGATAAAAAAGTACAAAAATATCAAATAATTGATGGAAATTGACAAAAAACGCTTGCCATTGTCTAACCCTTTTGGTATGGATTTATTTTATGAGACTCATAAATATTTGACCCTTGGTATTGATCAATAGAAGAGTATGATTTTAACTCTACAAGACGGGGAATTGTGGCTCAAGATTCACTCCATTTTGATCAAAGGAGGTGACAAAAATACTAACATTTTTCACAGATATGATTCACAAAGGAAAAGAGATAACACCATTTGGGAATTAAAGGATGCTGAGGGTAGAGCCATTTCTTCTAAGAAGGATTTTCAGGAGGAGGTTGTTCATTATTTTGGACACCTATATGGTTGTAAGAGCCTCCTCCCATATCTAACCACTTTCACAGGATTTTCGGGGGTAAACATGAGATGAGGGGCTACTATGACATGACTCAACCTCCTAGATGACCTTAAGGAAATGGAGCTAACATAACAAGACCTTAATAACTTCCCTCAAGTGTGATAGGATCACCAAGAACTAATCAACCATTCTGGGTGTCCAACCCCTGAGATAAATTTATTTTTGAGTGAGTTATACCCCAAATCAATCCCATGAAAAGGCCGCAAAGCGATTGTAACCCTCTAGTCACTCCCACACGCTTGCTTCCCAGCAACGGAAATATCTTTCAGGCAATTCTGTGCTAGTGACAACGAAATATTAGCCACTATTTTAGGTCCAAGATATAGACCTCTGCCCAAAACTTAATGACACCTCCAAAAATGATAAATAACATAGAGACAAAGCCTCTAACACAAAACTTAATCAAGGACTTGACCTAACCTTGTCTAACCATGTGTTGAAGCCCCGAAAATCGGGTCTACAACAAGGGGGATACCCACTCGGTTTGGACCTTGGCTAGCAGCTCGTTTTCCATTTGGTATAGTGGGTCCGACTAGGGATATGGGACTAGTTTCCCAATTTATGTGTGTGTGTGTTGAGAATTGATATTTCCTTTCTAATAATTTCTAAGTAAAATGCTTTTATTCTAAATCTAATTTAACAACATGCAATTGTATTCTAATGAATAGAAATATCTAATTCTAAAACTAACCCGGGATTTAATCTTTCAGTTATGCGATCTAAAATAATTTCTAATGGAAATTGGTAATAAAGATCATTCAATTGCTATGAGAAAAGAATTCAATAAATATAAATTGTTTCATATAAAAAGTTAGACGAAACAATTGTGAAAAACATATTGCATAATAAGTCATTCATATATTAAGCATAAATAAATAGCTATCACTGTAAAAAAGTGCCAAATGATAACTCAAGCATTCATATATAAATAACTGAACATGAATATCACCTTAACATATAAGCATAAATCGTTAAGAGATAAAAGTACCATTTATAACTAGTTCTACTCATGAGCTTCAACAATAATGATTTATCTCTTCTTAATCCAACATCTACTAAGAGTACAAAAGTGCAATTTCAGTAGTAGATATTAAACGCAGATATCAATAAATCATGTTCCATTCATTCATCAAAACCTCCTCGGAGGGTGCAAAAGTGCATGTTCTGAGGACAAGTTTTTGAAAAATTTCAGGACCCTTCTCTAAATGCATGAGAAGGGTTTAAATACTACTAGCTAAATCTAAAAATAATTTATTACAAAAATGTAGGATGCGGTTTAAATGACCATCCTCATTTTAGGCAAAAATAAAGCAAAATTAAAACTAAAACTGAATCTAAAACTAAAACTGACAACTAACTATCTATGTATATGTTCCTTGTAGTCGCAAGCATTCAACATTTGCTTGAGGAGAGTTGGCTGGCCGACCTCCGACTTTAGCTGTCCTACGAAAACGGAATCGGCAAGTGCTGGCGCCATCTTCTCGACAGAATTAATGATACATTTGAGAGTCATGCATTGGCTGTGTGGTTTTACCAAGTACGTCCAGTAAGAATCCCAATTCAACTTGGTTAACCTTTTGATGGACTCTGGTCTTTCTTGAGCCTTTTGTCTCCAACTTCTCTGTAAATGCTGTACAGTTGGTAGAAATTTACATAACACTTGAGGATATCCCTGATAAATACCACTGGTTTTTAGAGTTCAGGTTTTGCCTTTCGCCTTTAGCACTTTTTCCTACAATTTTCTGGGCTTACAGGTGACTGAGCAATTAGAGGCTTTCCTTCTCAAGGGGTTTTGCCTGGCGATGCGTGATTAGCGCTAGGTGTAAATCGTGCATCAGAAACTACCTCCGTTTCTCAATCTGGGCTTCCTTGGTGTTATTTTTCGCCTCTTGTGCGCTTTTTGTTAGAGGATATAAACCTTAAATTTTATGGAAAGAACGACTCCATGAGTTCTTGGTTCTGAATCTTAAACTGTCTGTTTGTGATATCAGCACTATCCAGTACCCATTTGACCATGTTCGTGTATGGAAGAATCTTGGGCCTCACCGCTATCGGGTGCAAGAATGAACATGCTAGTTCTGTAATTGACGCCTTAGATGACTCGTGTGAGTCTGCGATAGCTGTCTTTCATTACTCTGAGATTATCTTCCTCGAGTAGGTTGTGCGTGCTTTCCCAAGTAGTAACACCGGTATCTTTGTTACAGGTGGTGTCTGTGTATAAGGGTGTCATTTCTTTATCTTCAGAACTCGAAGCTTTACCCTTCTTTCCCATAATATTATGAACACTGCTATGTATACTTCTCTGCTCTTCACTCCTGCATTTTACAAATGAGGTAAGAGTAATGATAAGAAAAAGGTGACGAAAAAGCTTTAAATGCTGAAAACATATAAAATGTATCACCCTACTTGAAATGGCTCTTTGATCATATCAAAACCATATTTCATTAATGATTACCAACTAACTCATTAATTAACATTAATGCGCATAACTGGGCATCGGTTTACGGAAAAACTTTTTTGAACGACGAGCCCTATAGATCTACGATAAGGTAATTTTGCGATTTGCTTTGCAATATCGCAGATCACAATATCTCTAATCCGTTGCGTGTGGCAATCATCCATACAATGTGTTTTCTGCAAAATGCGATTTGTGAGATGCGCCATCGCATATCGGCGGTTTGAGGCATTTCACCTTAAGTTATATTTGAGGCATGTGATGCGATGAGTGTCTTTTAGTGCATGATTTCGCATCGCGATTTCTCAATCTTAAGATTGCACTTTGTAGGAAGGCATCCATTACGTTTTTGCGATGTGATGCTCTTTATTGAGAGAATGGTTTTATTCGAACTTTATCATAAAACTTAAGTCTTTTTAGATTTTTTGGATATTCTCCTAAGTTTATGATAGTAAGTTTTATTCAAAAAGGGAATACAAGCACTAATTTATTTTTAAAATTTTTTGAATAAGGGTCCCCACTTATTTAGTATTAGTGATAAAACTAAATAAGAAGGGGGGTTGTTGCTGGCCACAACAATTGGCGATTCACTTGGAAGAACCAGTTATCTCTGCTTTTCTTTTGAATTTTCTAAACTTCCAAAACAGAAAACTTTTCCAGAAAATCAAACTTTATTATGGAAAGATAAAGTACACCATGCTTTCAGCTGTCAATGATAGTTTGTTTCTTCTATGTTAACTTTGGTTATTTACTTCCTAGAGCTAGTCATTGTATTTACATCAGTCACTACTTGGTTTATAAAGATAAAAACAAAGCCTTCCTTGTAAATCAGTTTTAAATATGCTCATTTGTCGTAGGTAGAGCCTCTGCTGCCAGCAGGCGTTTATAGCCTCGACAGGGCTACTTGTTACCCAGTAATGATCCTGTATCCTACTTGGAGAAATATATGATTTTCAAAGGGAAATCCATATCCACACTTATTGCTTTCATTTTCTTTTAATCCTCAAAGAACAATGCCTTGGTTTGGTAGCCAAATTATGATAGTGCCACTCACTTGATTTATAACTTTGCTGAACAAGCTGGCTTGTGATGAGATCCCTTGTCTTTTGATTGCAACAATCTCGAGTCATTTCCCTGTTGTGGTATGCAGTTTTGGCAAAGTCAACAAGCTATAATATCTATGATCATGATAAGTCGGCTCATGATGAGACCTCTTATTCTTTAAGTCCAAGTGTATCGTTGGATTATTCCTTAAAGCTCGTAATTTCCTAGGTGGGGAGGAAGTCATTGTTTCCTTAAGAATAGCTCTGGACGACAATTGTAGAGTTTTTGGAAAGAGCTTTTCTACAGAGAATCTTTGTTTTGTTATTGATACCTTTCATTTGACTGATATAAAACAAATTCCCACTAAAGGTCGTTTTTTATCAAAATTTACAAGGTTGAAACTAGTATCATTTTCAGGCTTATAGCCTTTGACTGTATCTTTCAATAATAATGACCAATTTTCTAAATCAGTTCTATTTATACAAGCGAAAAACAAAATCTAAAAGAAATACTTGTCTTTTTCGTGAATTCCAAATGTAACCACTTACAACTGGTTTTATTATCAAAATAAAGGAAAAAAAATAATTTTCAAAAATATAAGAATGATCTCCTATGAAGAGTATTTCTTAAGGATCTTCCCGTTAACAGGTAAAGACTCTCTTTTTCCTGTTAAATCCTATAACATAAAAATAGATGGACCTATGATTTTTGCAATTTGGAAAGGGCCAAGCCACATTCTTTGAAATTTCGTATGTTTGCCCTTTTCCTCATGAGCCTTATCCCATTTTAAAACTAAATCTCCAATCTGAAAGTCCTTTTTGGATATCATGTTTGAATCAAAAGAAGCTTTTACTAATGCTTGGCGATGAGCATGAGTTATTTTAGCCTGTTCTCATTGCTCTTCTAGCTTAAGGATTTGCAGCTGCCTTAGTTGTAAGGAAGAAGTTGGTGTTTCATCAATATATTAAACTAAGGCCAAAGAGGGAATCGCTAGATGAGTTGGAAGGACCACTTCTTTCGCATAAACTAAATTAAAGGGAGAAGTGCCAATGGAGGCTTTTTGCGTTATTCGGTTTGCCCATAGAGCATATATTAAGGATTTGTGCCAATTCTTATGTGCTTTATCAATGGTTCGCTTAATGATTCTGATTAAGTTTTTATTTGTTGATTCAGCTAACCCGTTACCCTGTGGGTAATAATTGGCAGAGTACTTAAGCTTAAAACCTCTTTTGAGCGCAAATTCAGTGATAGCATTGGCAGAAAAATACGATGCATTATCAAACATTAAAGCAGATTATAAACCAAACCTGGTGATTATGAACTGATCTATGAAATCAATGATGTGTTTGGCATTAGCTGTCCTAAGAGGAACCACTTCTACCCATTTAGTAAGATAATCTGTAGCTGTAAGGATATACCTATGCTGTTTAGAAGAGTGAGGAACGATCTCGCCTATTATATCCAATCCCCATTGATCAAAGGGTTGATCGATATTGACTGGTTACAAAGGTAACGATTGTTTCTTTTGTCTCCTAGCAGCAATTTGACAAACTTGACATTTCCTTACATAGCTATGCACATCTTTGAATAGTGTATACCAATAGTACCCAGCACGCAAGATTTTATGTGCGATAACATCTCTAGCATAATGTCCACCTGCTGGTCCATCGTGGAGTTCCTGCAACACCTTTTCAGCTTCAGATTTCTCAAGACATCTAAGGAGGACAGAATCATAATTCATCCTAAAAAGTACATCATTCACGAGCTGATATTGTTTAGCCTTCAATCTTAGAGCTCTTTTCTTTGTATAATCTAGGTTTGAAGGAGCATATCCATTCTTTAGATAAAATATGATATGAACATATAATGATTCAATATCGTTTAGGCTTACCTCATACGTTTGTATTTATGCAGATGGTATTTCGGAAATAAGTGATGCTCCAACTAGCATTTTGCAAAAGCCTTGACCTTTTACAATATTTGCTAGTTTAATTTCAACATCATATTCTTGTAAGGCAGTAACCCAATTGGCTCTTTTCTCACCCATGTCTTTCTGTACTAAAAGATTTCTTACCGCTGGAAACGGTACTATGATTTTTGTATGGGTTTTAAGAAGAAAGGGTCTAAAATGTTTGATTACTTTGAAAATAGCATAATCTTGTTTCTCGATGTCTGAATAATTTAATTCAACCCCTTGTAGGTTTGAACTGAAAAAGACAATTGGGGCTTCCGCCTTGTCTTGATTTGCTTGAGTGAGTATCGCAGCATATGATCTATCAGAGGCGAATGTATACAAAATGAAAGGATTGGAAAAATTTGGAGTTGCTAAAGATGGAGCGTTAACAATCGCTTGTTTAATCAGATTGAATGCTTCATATTCATCTTGGCCCCATTTGAAGATTGAATTCTTTTTAATCATTGCTTGTAAGGAAGATACGATCCTTGAAAAACCTGGAACAAATCTCTTAACAAAATTAATCTGGCCAAGGAAGGATTGCATAGCTTTCTTGTTGTGAGGTAAGGGTATTTTAGAAATCTCCTTAATTTTGTTGGGTTCAATATGGATTCCAGATTTTGACACTATAAATCCAAGACGTTTTCCTTCACTTAATGCAAAAAAGGACTTTTTTGGGTTAGGTGAAATTCCATACCTTTAGCAACGTTGGAAGATCTGTTTTAAATCTCTAAGATGATTACCTCGTTTTTTGGAATATACAGTTATATCATCCAAGTAGATTACTACTGATTTGTTTACTAATCCCTTAAATGTGATGTCCATGGCCATTTGAAATGTGGCGCCGGCGTCGATCAGACCGAAAGGCATCTTTTGATATGCATAAGTACCCCATTTGGTTCTGAACGTGGTCTTTAATTGATCGTCGGGATGGACCAAAACTTGGTTGTAGCCGGAGAAACCATCTAAGAAGGACATTAATTCTGATCCTGCAACTGCTTGTAATATTTGCTCCATGGGAGGCAAAGGAAAATTATCTTTTTGGCAGGGTTTGTTAAGATTTCGAAATTCAATGCAAATTATAATGTCTCCATTTTTCTTTCTTACGGGAACCATATTGGAAACCCATTTAGAATGTCGAATGGGAAAAATGATTTTGGCTTTCAATAATTTATTGAGCTCATATTTGATCTGGTTTTCTAGATTAGGATGGATCTTTCTCAGCTTTTGCTGGACAAGTTTTTCATCGTTTATCATTGGGATAGTATGTTGAATGATAGAAGTGTCGTAAGTCTTAAGTTCATCATAGTTCCAGGCAAAGACACTTTTGTATTGTTTCAGGAGACGAACATATGCTAATCTTTCTTCAGGAGCTAGGCCAAGACCTAGATTGATATTCTGCGGCTTGGTATCAGTTCCTAGATTTACTAATTCATAGTTCAGAGTTGAACTTTGAAGTTTTGAATTGGTAGATCTTTTGAATCGATCTTTCAAATCATATAGGTCTTCCAATTTGACTACTAATTTTGGCATAGCATTATTAGTGCTATCTTGTTGCAATTGTTTGTCATGTTGGTCCTCATCTATTATCTGATTAGTGTAAGATCCCTCTGATGTGAGGAAGCTTACAATATCAGGATCATCATTGAAAATTCTCCAATTGGTAATGTTATCAGGAATCAAGGGTCTAAAGATTAATTCGATTGAAAATCTGTCTGGGCTATAGTCTTATGAGGGAATGAGCTTGGAAGCTACGTTTGCTAAGAGGTCAACACTAGCACTCTGGAGTCTGGGAATTGATAAAATATTGAATGCTAGAAAATGTTCAGTCAGATCTTGTACTAAAGATTGATAATGCTTTAAATGATCTGATAGACAATGTATAATATTTCATACCTGTCTGATAACAATTTCAGAATCTCCAAAGACTTGTAGATATTTGATATCTAATCCAATTGCTTTGTATAATCCTTGGACTAAAGCCTCGTATTCTGCAGTATTATTGGTGCAATCAAACTCGAGTCTACAAGTTAGCATAGTTTTGTTTCCCTCTAGACTGATTAATATGCATCCTGCTCCTGCTCCCTCGTTAGACTTAGAACCATCAAAAAATAACTTCCAAAATAAAGATTTATTTACAGGACTATCTACAAAATTAACACATTTAGAACTATCTATTTGAGATAAAATTTTCTACTTGAGATAAAACAGAATGTTCTAAGTAAGGTGAAGTATGAGCATTAAAATTTCCTAAGAAAGAGTCAACAGAATAGTTGCCAATTATATTGTTGTTGTATGCTACAGGTTCATTTTCTCCTTCCAATTCTGTTACTATGTATTTCTGATGTCTTTCTCACTCAACCTTTATTTGATTTGGTTTACCATTGTAAGGGAGCCACATATGCGACCAATCAGTTGCAAAGTATCCATGAAGTTTTTCAGACCAATCTCTGCTAAGAATTAAGCCATAAAATTCTGGAATATCTGCAACTAAAATGTCGATAACTTGACATACCTTTGGATTAGATGACAACCTTATGGTAACCTGATTTAGTTCATCGATCACTTCAACTTGCAACCGGTCCAACTGAACTATGCGCACTGCAGATTTTTGAGGTTGAACACTCAACTTTGCACATATAGATTTAGGTAAGATATTAGATGAAGCTCCTGAATCTACTAAACAATTATGCAATTTTTTGTTGAAAACTTCATAAGTAAGAAGAAATGGTGGAGTATGAGATCTTGACCTTCCTCCAATTAGAGCGATATCGTTTGGATCAACTTTATTAGTGACATTAGTTGGACGTCTTCCCATCTCGTGAGAATCTTGCGAGATTACAATGGTGGGCAGAGGTGCAACCGGTATTGCTTGTAACTCTTTCAAAAGTATCTTTTGCTGATGTTTTAACTTGCTCAATTCATAAAAATTAATGTTAGCCCTAGTCTTCTTCATATATTCTATGATATTATACTCCATCTCATCAGAAATAATCAATGTTTTAGATGGAGTTGGTGAATCTGTTTGGATTGGGCTTGTTTGAGTCGCTTTGGGTGATGTTTTCTTAGCTGTGACTTTATCCTTAGACATTGAGCTTGTGCTCTTTGGCTTAGAAGTAGGTTGTGGAGGATCAGGTTGATTTCTACTTCTAGTACTGACCGATGATGCCTCTTGATCCTCTTCATCTGGGAGGATGAAATCCACATTCCCTATACTTCTACAACTTCTTCTTCATCATTAGGCTCTTCGTTAGAAATTTCCTCTTCTTCTTCTTCTGATTCAGCATTTGTGATAACATTGGGAGGCTTTGAATCAATTGAAGGATTTCTTCTATAAGGCTTGTAAGGTTTTTTAGAAGAAGTCTCTGCTACTTGTTTCTTAATGTCAACCATTTCATTAGACATGGTTTTCAAAACTTTCTGTAATCCTTCTAAATCAAATGGGTCTTTCGATTGTTTTTTCTTTGGATCTTCTTTAAAAGTAACCTTCTTAGATTTTCATTCATCAACAATGTTTTTCTTTTCTAAGGCTATGATACATTTCTCTACCGCTATTGCTTCCTTCACATTTTCAGCTAAAGTTGTTTTGTTAGCTCTATCAACGAAGATTGCTATGTTTGATGGTAGAGGAGATATGTACCATTCACTTTGAACTTTTTTGCTAGGCTTGGAAGCGGTAGGGATTTTGTTCAACGGTTTATTGAAACGTGAGTTAAAATATTTGATAGGTTCCCTTGAGTCAGCCCTAAGGTTAGACAGGTCATTGATCAGTGTCGTAGTAGACCTGTCATCACCTAACTTAGTCAAGAATTGTTCTTGGAAAATATCCCAACTAGTGATAGATCCGGATGGTAATGAAAAATACCATGATCCGGCTACTCCTTCCAAAGTGTAAGGAAAGAGGTGGACAACAACGTCTTCATTAGTAACCTAATTGAGATTTATAGATAACATAAAGTTGTTTATATGTTCTTCTGCTAGCATGCCTGCTTTAGGATTAAACCTAGGCAGCCATTTTTCACGATGAGCCGGTATTTGACTCAAGGGCGTAGGCATTAACACTGCCCTTGGGTTATTCCATGGAGATTGGGCCATAGTTGAACTACTAACAGAGGAAAGCACAGAAGATGATCACTGCGATTGAGAAGATGAGGATATTATAGTTCGAGATGATTGAGAAGGAGATGTTGAAGTTCTAGTCGTCTGGTGGACAATAATCTGAAGTGGAGGGGTGGATGGTTGACTTCGCGGTGGAGAGGTTGAGATGGATGATGATGACGAAAGAGTCCGCTATCAGACCCTTTAGGTGATTTCCTTTCTCTCTTCCTTGTAGGTAGAGGTAAGTTAGTTGGTTCAATACCAAAATTTTCACTCTTCAATCTAGTAAGAGGATGAGAAGGGTTATATTGCGAAGTCACACTACCTTGAGATTTTTTAGATTTTTGGGGTGATATAGAAAATCACTGAAGTTTATGGATCAAAGATTCAACTTCAGGAGGTTCAATAGTAGATTTCTCTGAAATATTCGGGTTTGTGGCAGTGGTTGTTGTTTTATCGACTTCTTGCTCAAGATTTAAAGATTCTAAATGCGATGGAGAAGTCGGGGGAGATGGTGAGGGAAATTTACTCTCAGAATGGTATTTAGATTTAGATTTACTTGCCATTCACAGTTTGGGGCCCTCCTTCTAGTGCCAAATATGTTGAAGCCCCAAAAATCGGGTCTACAACAAGGGGGATACCCACCTGGTCTGGACCTTGGTTAGTAGCTCCTTTTCCGTTTGGTATAGTGGGTCCGACTGGGGATATGGGACTAGTTTCCCAATTTATGTGTGTGTGTGTGTGTTGAGAATTGATATTTCCTTTCTAATAATTTCTAACTAAAATGATTTTATTCTAAATCTAATTTAACAACATGAAATTGTATTATAATGAATAAAAATATCTAATTCTAAAACTAACCCGGGATTTAATCTTTCATTTATGCGATCTAAAATAATTTCTAATGGCAATTGGTAATAAAGATCATTCAATTGCTATGAGAAAAGAATTCAATAAAGATAAACTGTTTCATATAAAAAGTTAGACGAAACAATTGTGAAAAACATATCGCATAATAAGTCATTCATATATTAAGCATAAATAAATAGCTATCACCATACAAAAGTGCCAAATGATAACTCAAGCATTCAAGCATTCATATATAAATAACTGAACATGAATATCACCTTAACACATAAGCAGAAATCGTTAAGAGATAAAAGTACCATTTATAACTAGTTCTACTCATGAGTTTAAGTAATAATGATTTATCTCTTCTTAATCCAACATCTACTAAGAGTACAAAAGTGCAATTTCAGTAGTAGATATTAAACGCAGATATCAATAAATCCTATTCCATTCATTCATCAAAATCTCCTTGGAGGGTGCAAAAGTGCATGTTCTGAGGACAAGTTTTTGAAAAATTTCAAGACCCTTCTCTAAATGCATGCGAAGGGTTTAAATACTACTAGCTAAATCTAAAAATAATTTATTACAAAAATGTAGGATGCAGTTTAAATGACTATCCTCATTTTAGGCAAAAATAAAGCAAAATTAAAACTAAAACTGAATCTAAAAATAAAACTCGCAACTAACTATCTATGTATCTGTTCCTTGTAGTCGTAAGCATTCAACATTTGCTTGAGGAGAGTTGGCTGGCCAACCTCCGTGTTGGGTACCCATAATACTAGTTATTACCCCATTACTATTGTAGTTATACCCCTTATTTATATTGTTGTGCCACTACTACCCCCATATTGTTATTTCTGTGCCCCATAGAATCCCTCTATTGTTATTTTTGTGGCTTTATATTATTATTGTTAGGTCGACTGGATTATATTGTGACTCCTTAAACTCCTATATATAGAAAGGAGGTTTTGTCATTTGTATCATCCAAGAATTGTTCATTTATGTAATGAAAAGGAGGTTGCCCCCTCGAAGATGCTGAATTCTAAGGCGTTGATATTTCTTTTCTATCTTTTCTTGAGCTGGTTTCATAACATTTGGTATCAGAGCTTTGGATTCTAGGGTTTCGCTTCTCCAACCAAGTCATCGTGGCATTTTCGCTATAACGTTTTTTATGTGACGTTTCAGAAGTCACAAAAAAAACCCATTCGAGAAGACATCGCGTTAAACCTTGGGTCCAAATTTCAGAGCTTTTCGCGCGATAGTTGCGGAGATATGCTCTGAGGAAGTTGGTCTTTTTACAGACTCCTGAACTACATTCAAAACAGGTGACCTAGGGAAAATCGTCATAACTTTTTCTCTGGGGATCGGATTGAAATTTCGTAAGAAGCTATAGAAAGAGGACGGACTTTAGTTTCTTGTATATCTTTTTCAGAACCAAAGGGTGAAAATTGTACACGTGGCACTTCATACAAGTTAAGTCTTCTGGAAAGGTCTATAATCCGGTCATCTTGGGAGATTGTGCATAACTCTTTCTTGGAGAATCCAATTTGGATCAGACTGGTGGCATTGGAAAGAGGACACAGAGAGCTACCACAGGTCACAATTTCAGAACTAGATGATTGGAAAGTACAGAGATACATCAGAGGCAATATCAAGCTCCTACAAAGTGAAAAAAGGTGTGTAGAATTTTTTAAATTTTTGCTTAAGCTTGGTTTGAAAATTTATTTTGAAGGAATTCAAAGGGCATAGTAGAGCATTATTATCGGTAACTGATGTCCCGAGGAAAGAAAATTCAAACACCTAGTAAGGAACCTGAAAGCTCTAGCATGACTCATGAAGAAGAGGAAGAAATGCAACATGATATATCAAAATTACAAGACTAAGTGCAACAACTCTCCCTTGCACAAAAAGGAACAGAATCTAAGATGGATGGTTTAAAGAAAGGTGTAGAAGCTAAGATGGACTGTTTAAAGAAAGGCGTAGAAGCTAAGATGGATGGCATGGAAGCTAAGGTGAATGGCATTGACGCTAAAATTGATGGCATGGATGATAAGATGGAAGAATTGAAGATAAATATGAATAAGATGCTACAAGAAATGGTCAGTAAGGGTGAAAGAGTACTAAAGGAAACTCATGATGAGAAAAAAAGAAATGTTAATCATGATTCCATAGACTCTAATGTTGGATCAAAGACTCACCATGTTCCAAAAATCGATATGAGGAAGTTTGATGGTAAGGATTCCGCCACATGGATATTACAGATGGAGCAATTCTTCGATCTCAATAATGTGCAAAACACACAAAAGGTACGTATGGCAACTTTATATTTGGAACCAAATCAATTTGTATGGTATCAATGGCTTTGTTCTCGTAAACAATTTATCACTTGGGCAATTTTTATGGAAGAATTGATAGCACATTAATTGATAAGTCTCAAACAAAAGGGTTCAATAATGGAGCACATTGAGGAGTTCCAAAAATTGAACATAAGGGTAAAAGATATTCCAGAGGAGCATAGGATTGATGTGTTCATAGGGTCTTTAAAGGATAATATCCAACATGATGTGCGCCTTTGGGAACCTGATTCATTAGAGAAGGCATTCAGGTTAGCAAGAAAAATGGAAAGCAAAATTATGGCAACTAGGAAGCATACCATTCACAACTATAAAGATGGAAGTGTTGTTTCCCATAGTCTTCCACAACCTACAAGGTTGACAC
Source organism: Pinus tabuliformis (assembly GCA_031772625.1). Taxonomy (NCBI): domain Eukaryota; kingdom Viridiplantae; phylum Streptophyta; class Pinopsida; order Pinales; family Pinaceae; genus Pinus; species Pinus tabuliformis. The sequence continues at coordinate 1,180,386,464 of CM062807.1, read as the reverse complement.
CACAACAATTGGAAGAAAAAAGAGCAAAAGGGCTTTGTTACAATTGTGATAGCAAATACACAAAAGGTCATAAGTGTGCTGAGAAGAAATTATTCTACATAGATTGTGAAGAGGAAGAAGAAAAGGAGCAAGAAAGGTCAAAAGAAGAGGATATATTCCAGGAACAAAGCCTAGATGAAGAACAAATAAATCCGACCATATCTTGTAATGCATTGGCGGGAATTACCACTCCTCAAACCATCAAGATAGAAGGACAAATCAAGAAGAAAAAGGTAATAGTGTTGATTGATTCAGGAAGCACCCACAATTTTATTCATTGTAGGGTAGCAAAAGAATTGAATTGCTTCCTATATCCAGCACCAGAGTGTCAAGTGATGATTGCAAATGGAGGAACAATAAATTGTTCTGGAAAGTGCCATAATATCAAGCTATCCATGGGAGAATATGTATTGACTAGCCCAATGCTTTCCATTCCAATGGGAGGTGCTGATGTTGTACTAGGAGTCCAATGGCTACAATCCTTGGGTACAATAGCTTTTAATTTTCAAGAACTTTTCATGAAATTTTCTGTGGAAGGAAAGGAAGTTGAATTAAGGGGTATTGCAGGGAAACCAGGAAAGATAATCAGCTCTAATGGCATGACAAAGCTTCTAAAAAAGGAGCAAAGAGGTGTAATTGCACAATTATGTTCGCTAGATGTTTCCACATTGGAATCATCTATTTCTCCAGATCTCCAAAAAGTCCTGGACAATCATTCCAAGGTATTTGAGACTCCCAAAGGTCTCCCACCTATGTGTGATCATGATCATGCTATTCATCTGATTCCAGGAAGTGTTCCTCCAAACATCAGGCCGTACAGATATCCATATGTCCAAAAAAGTGAAATTGAACGTATGGTTGCAGAAATGCTAGAGGCTGGTATAATTCAACCGAGTCAAAGTTCTTTCTCAGCTCCAGTAGTATTGGTGCACAAGAAGGATGGATCATGGCGCATGTGTCCAGATTATAGGGAGCTCAACAAGCTCACTATTAAAGATAAGTTCCCCATTCCTGTCATTGATGAATTACTGGATGAATTGCATGGATCAATTTACTTCACCAAGTTGGATCTTCGTTCGGGATATCATCAAATCAGAATGAAGATTGAAGACATTCCGAAAACAACATTTAGAACTCATGAGGGTCATTATGAATTTTTGGTCATGCCTTTTGGCCTTACCAATGCACCTTCAACATTTCAAGGTTTGATGAATTCAATTTTCAAACCATTCCTTAGAAAATTTGTGTTAGTATTTTTTGATGATATACTAATCTACAGCAAGTCTTGGAAGGATCATGTTGAACATGTTGACAAGGTGCTACAACTATTGGAGGAGAAACAATTATATGCAAAAAGATCCAAATGTTTCTTTGGAGTCCAGGAGGTGGAATATTTGGGTCATATTGTATCTCATGAAGGAGTTAAGGTAGACCCTAGCAAAATTAAAGCCATTAAGGAATGGAAAATCCCCACATCCATAAAGCATCTGCGAGGATTTCTTGGGTTGACAGGGTATTATCGCAAGTTTGTTAAGAATTATGGGAGAATAGCAGCACCTCTAACAACATTATTGAAGAAAGATTCATTTTCATGGACTCCGGAAGCAACAAAGGCCTTTGAACATCTTAAAGAGGCAATGTGCCAAGCACCGGTCTTAGCTACACCGGACTTCACAAAAACCTTTATTGTGGAATGTGATGCTTCAGGAAATGGAATTGGTGTTGTTTTAATGCAAGATGAAAGACCCATTGCTTTTGAAAGTCGTCCAATCAAGGGAAAGTTTTTAAGCAAAGCTATTTATGAGAAGGAAATGTTGGCAATACTCCATGCACTTAAGAAATGGCGACCCTACCTAATGGGAAGACACTTCAAGGTAAAAACAGATCATGATAGCCTTAAATACTTTTTAGAACAAAGATTATCCTCTGAAGAGCAACAAAAGTGGGTCACAAAGATGTTGGGTTATGACTTTGAAATCATCTACAAAAAAGGGAAGCAAAATGTGGTGGCAGATGCACTCTCAAGAAAGGATGAGGATGTGGAAGCATTGTTGTGTGCCATTTCTATTATCCAACCAGATTGGATAAACGAAGCAAAGGAGGAATGGAAGAATGACGAAGAAGTGTGGGCACTTATTCGAAAGCTACAACAAGATTCCAGTACTTCTGATACATTTAGCTGGCAAAATGATTCGTTATGGTACAAAGATCGCTTATACCTCTGTAAGAATTCCCAGCTAAAACAAAAGATTCTTATGGAATTGCACACTTCTCCCTTAGGAGGGCACTCAGGATTTTTAAAAACTTACCACAGGGTTAAGAAGGAATTTTTTTGGGATGGCCTTAAATCAGATATTCAAAAGTTTGTGGCGGAATGTTTGGTTTGCCAACAAAATAAAGTTGAAACAATTAAGACACCGGGTCTATTACAACCTTTATCCATTCCAAGCCAACGTTGGGAGGAGGTTTCAATGGATTTTATCACAGGTTTACCCAAGTCTGAGGGAAAGAGTGTCATCATGGTGGTAGTTGACAGACTTACCAAGTATGCACACTTTTGTGCATTATCACATCCATTTAAAGCCAGTACAGTTTCTACTGCATTTATGGAAACAGTTCAAAAGCTACATGGAAACCCAAAGATTATTGTAAGTGACAGAGATCCCATTTTCACTGGAAATTTTTGGACAGAATTATTTTCTTGTCTTGGTACTCAGTTAGCTCATAGCTCATCTTATCATCCTCAATCTGATGGGCAAACTGAGATAGTAAACAAATGTTTGGAAGGATATCTTCGTTGCTTTGTATCTGATAAACAGACACAATGGGTCAAATGGTTGCCTCTGGCTGAATGGTGGTATAACACTTCCTTCCATACAGCAACAAAAATGACCCCATTTATGGCACTTTATGGGTATCAACCACCATCAATCACATCATATTTAAGAGAAAATTCTAAGGTTCAGGCAGTGGAACATCACATCGAACATCAACAACAAGTCCTCCAACTCTTAAAGGATAACCTCGTGTTGGCACAAAATAGAATGAAACAACAGGCAGATCAACATCGCAGTGAAAGAAGTTTTGATGTAGGTGATTGGGTATTCCTACGGCTACAACCATATAAGCAAATGTCCCTAAAGCAAGCTAAGAAGGATAATAAATTATCACCAAAGTATTATGGTCCGTACAAGGTGTTGGAAAAGATTGGTACTATGGCATACAAATTGGAGCTTCCTGCAGCTTCTCGATTGCACCCAGTTTTCCATGTTTCATGTTTAAAGAAGGTTATAGGCGACAAGCTCCCAGTTCAAACAATATTGCCAGAACTTGACGAGGAAGGAAAAATTATATTGGAACCGGAAGCAGTCACAGAAACAAGAACTCGACAGCTACGAAATCGATCAATTTCAGAGTATCTTATCAAGTGGAAGAACTTATCCGCTGAAGATTCCACATGGGAGGATGAGAATTTTATGAAGAAGTATCCAGAACTGCTCAAGCGTTGAGGACAACACTTTTTTGAAGGAGAGGGGCATGTTGGGTACCCATGATACTAGTTATTACCCCATTACTATTGTAGTTATACCCCTTATTTATATTGTTGTGCCACTACTACCCCCATATTGTTATTTCTGTGCCCCATAGAATCCCTCTATTGTTATTTTTGTGGCTTTATATTATTATTGTTAGGTCGGCTGGATTATATTGTGACTCCTTAAACTCCTATATATAGAAAGGAGGTTTTGTCATTTGTATCATCCAAGAATTATTCATTTATGTAATGTAAAGGAGGTTGCCCCCTCGAAGAGGCTGAATTCTAAGGCATTGGTCTTTCTTTTCTATCTTTTCTTGAGCTGGTTTCATAACACTCCGACTTTAGCTGTCCTACGAAAACAAAATCGGCAAGTGCTGGCACCATCTTCTCGCCAGAATTAATGATACATTTGAGAGTCATGCACTGGCTGTGTGGTTTTACCAAGTATGTCCAGTAAGAATCCCAATTCAACTTGGTTAACCTTTTGATGGACTCTGGTCTTTCTTGAGCCTTCTGTCTCTAGCTTGTCTGTAAATGTTGTACATTTGGTAGAAATTTACATACACATACCACTTGAGGATATCCCTGATAAATAAAATTGGTTTTTAGAGTTCAGGTTTTGCCTTTCACCTTTAGCACTTTTCCTACAATTTTCTAGGCTTACAGGTGACTCAGTGATTAGAGGCCTTACTTCTCAAGGGGTTTTTCCTGGCGATGCGCGATTAGTGCTAGGCATAAATCACACATCGGAAACTGCCTCCATTTCTCGATTTAGGCTTCCCTGGTGCTATTTTTCGCCTCTTGCGTGCTTTTTGTTAAAGGATATAAACCTTAAATTTTGTGGAAAGAACGACTCCGTGAGTTCTTGGCTCTGAATCTTAAATTGTCTATTTGTGATATCAGCACTATCCAGTACCCATTTGACCATGTCCGTGTATGGAAGAATCTTGGGCCTCGCCACTATCCGGTGCAAGAATGAACATGCTAGTTCTGTAATTGACACCTCAGATGACCCGCGTGAGTCTACAATAGCTGTAACTTTCATTACTCTGGGATTTTCTTCCTCGAGTAGGTTGTGCATGCTTTCCCAAGTAGTAACACCGGCATCTCTGTTACAGGTGGTGTTTGTGTATAAGGGCGTCATTTCTTTATCTTCAGAACTCAGAGCTTTACCCTTCTTTCCCATAATATTCTAAACACTGCTATGTATACTTCTCTGCTCTTCGCTCCTGCAATTTACAAATGAGGTAAGAGTAATGATAAGAAAAAGGTGACAGGAAAGCTTTAAATGCTGAAAACATGTAAAATATATCATCCTATGTGAAATGGCTTTTCGATCAAATCAAAACCATATTTCATTAATGATTACCAACTAACTCATTAATTAACATTAATGCGCATAACTAGGCATCGTTTTACAAAAAAAAAATTCGAACGACGAGCGCTATAGATCTGCGATAAAGCGATAAAGCGATTTGCTTCACAATATCGCAGATCGCAATATCGCTAATCCGTTGTGTGTGGCAATCATCCATTACAATGTGTTTTCTACGAAATGTGATTTGCGAGATGCGCCATCACATATCGGCGGTTTGAGGCATTTCACCTTAAGTGATATTTGAGGCATGCGATGCGATGAGTGTCTTTTAGTGCGTGATTTCGCATCGCGATTTCGCAATCTTAGGATTCTGCTTGTAGGAAGGCATCCATTACCTTTTTGCGATGCGACGCTCTTTATTGAGAGAGTGGTTTTATTCGAACTTTATCATAAAACTTAAGTCTTTTTAGATTTTTCGGGTATTCTCCTAAGTTTATGATAGTAAGTTTTATTCAAAAAGGGAATACAAGCACTAATTTATTTTTTTAATTTTTTGAATAAGGGTCCCCACTTATTTAGTATTAGTGATAAAACTAAATAAGAAGGGGGGTTGTTGCTGGCCACAACACCATGACATTCATTTCATCAAGCACATGAAGAACATGCAACCTACATGTCATGAATGCATATCTGAACATGGAGATCTAAAACTTATATGAGGTTTACCAAGAGGGAATAATTCCTTCTCACAATAGTTTCCATAATACCAATTAGGCCATGCATCCATTAACCAGTCATTCATCCATTAAAAGGTGATAAGAGCCATAATTTAATCTTTCATAAAATCATGCTTATAACCGACATATAAATAGATAATTAAAAATGATAGAACAACCATTAAATCCACATGATAAAATGTACATTTACTCATAAATACAAGATGAACTTAGCTCTTATTAACCATCTGCAAAAGCCAACCAAGTGAGGGACTTCCACGTATCGCCCAACCATAGATTGGGCTGAACCAAATCTTTCTTTGAACCAATCACCCCCATGCCATATTCCAAACATGAATGTGGGATCTCATGGGATAAACAAATCCGTAAATAACTAAGGGAATATAGAGATTAAACCACCTTCACCCTCACACTACTGTGATCTCATCGAAACCGGTCATGAGATCATAAAACCAAACCAAACTTGGATGCCTCATAATTCCTTCACCATCCCTTGAGAAATTTTCATGTCTCCACCCACCTGTTGAGGGCTTCCCATAGAAAACCATATCCACCCCCAACACTTTGGATTTTCCTCAAACCACTTCACCTGGATCCAAAACCTTATGCCAATCCAAAGCTCAACGAAGAATGAATCCCATCACACCATGTAGGCTATCTGAAAATGGCAAGGACAAGCTAAAACCATTGTCAAAACTCAGAAAACATCATGCCAATGAAAACAAATAAATCAAATACACACATGAAAACACAATACATGCCAAAACCAACTACGAAATCATACATGCAACCTCTTACTTGCAAGTATTCTCGCTGAAGTTGCTTCATCCAACCTTTCCTTGCTTGATCCTTTCTTTCCTTCTCCTTTTTTTTTTTCTTTTCTTGTCCTTCCTTTTCTTGCTTTCTTTCCTTCTCCTCTTGGTGCTCTTCTCCTTTCTCTGAAACCAATTCTGAAACTGAACTAACAAAAGGCTAATCTGTAAAAGCTAGAGTGACAAAAGTTGTGAAATGATCCTCATAATCCTTTTTATAATTGATTCCTCTAATTTATTAAGTTTCCTCAATTCTCCTTCAATTTCCTCCTCACGTGCAACCTATGACCTTTCACCTCCCTTTTCTCCCTTTCCTTTATTTTTTTAAAGTAAATGCCAATAATGCCTTTTTTCCTTTTCAAAGTCTTTGCCAGTGCCTTTTCCAATTTCCCCTTAGCCATAATCAACAACAAGTGATGCCCAATAGGATACTTTTACAAATATTAAGTTTGGAATACTTGTCCCATGACCTTGGTCCTATTTTTCCTTTATTAACTTTATTACATGAAATTTTAACCCGGGGTTGTTACAGACCCCTCCCCCTTAGGGGAACACCATCTTCGGTGTTCTATGATACCTACAACTAGTGAACTATTGAAAACCAAACCATACTGACCATGGATCTTTATAACCTTGCTTGACGTAGTATTTACAATGAAGATCCTGCTCAGAAGCAAAACCATCATGACAAACATGACAACATGACAACCATATTTCTTATTGGAGATTTATATCCTAGCTCATTGTGGTATTTACAATATCAACCATACACAAATTTGTACATATTACAAAAAATCATTTGCCTCTGCCAACAAATAATGAAAGATACATAGCCCACTTCAGATCAACCATCTCCCATGTAGCTTCTTCAAGTCCAAAGTGCTTCCACTGCACTTCAACTTTATCGATGGCTTTGTTCCAGAGCATGAGCTATTTTCGCTGCAATATGCGCTGAGGCTTCAACTAGAATTCTCCTTTTGGATCCACCTGCAATACATACCAATCAATAACATGATCAACATTCTTCACATATATTTTAAGAAATGAAGCATGGAAAACATCATGGACTTTCACTGCGGGAGGTAGTGCAAGTCTATAAGTCACAGGTCCAATCCTCTCAAGGATCTTGAAAGGCCCACAATACCAAGGGGCCAACTTAGCACATAACCCATTCCTAAAGGAGATATTCTTGGGCTTGATGCATAAATACACATGCTCCCCAAACTGAAACTCCTTAAATGCCCTGTGTTAGTTTGCGTCAATTTTATACCTGTCTTGTGCTACCTTTAGATTATTCTTTATAACTTGCATTTCCTATTCCATTTCTATCAACATGTCTGGTCCAATAAGTACCCTGTTCACAAGATCACTCCAGTTGATGGGATTATTAAAACTCTGCCCATAAAGTGCCTCTAACAGACTCATCCTCAGTGGCTCCCAATAACCATTGTTGTAAGAAAATTCAACCAGTGTTAGATACTCTTCCCACTTCTTCTGCTAGTGCATTACATACATCCTCAACATATCCTATAGTATCATGTTGACCCTCTATGTCTGTCCATCTATCCGCAGGTCATAAGTTGCGCTGAAGGCCAATTCTGTACCCAAACCTACAAACAACTCCTTCCAAAACATAGAAGTGAGCTTAGCATCTCTGTCCTACACAATCTTCTTTGGAACACCGTGAAAACCCACTCCCCCTGATAAAGACCTACGCCACATGACGAGCCAAATAAGTAAACTTCACTGGAAGGAAGTGAGCTACCTTGCTCAACCTGTCAACCAGAACCATGATGGAATGATATTTCTTCAATGTCCTTAGAAAACCTGTTATGAAATCTATGGAAATCACCTCCCATTTCCACTCTGGAATTAGAATAGGTTGTAACAAACTAGCTGGGTGTTTCATTTTCTGACAGTCCAAGCATCTTGCAACAAACTCTACCAATTCCTTCTTAAAAGTCAACCAATAGTAGAACTTCTTCATCTTTTTCAATATATTCTGATATCCTGGGTGACCTAAATATGGATTAACATGAAACTACCTCAAGATAAACTTTTTGAGCTCATTGTCATCTGGCACATAGATATCATCCCTAAATTTGACCAGGACATCTGTTGTAAGATGATAGTCCACATCATGATCACCTGTACCCTGTTGTAACCTGTGCCTAAGATGTTAATACTTGTCATCCTATTGTCCTTCCTGTAAGATCCAATCATGTAAATATATCTCATAAGATCTCGCAACCGCAATATGATTTACCTGCACTATAATTTCCTTTAATGTATCTGATCTCAAATTCAAACTCACTAAGGGTAGACAACCATCTAGCTTGCCTGGAATTCAGATTCGGTTGGTCAAACAAGTACCTCAAACCATTGTGATCGTTCATTAGCACAAACCTCCTCCCAAGAAGATAGTGACTCCATATCTTCAATGCATGAATTATCGTTGCTAACTCAAGGACATGCGTCACATAGCTTTTCTCATGCTCATTTAGTTTGCATGACTCATAACACACCACCTATCCCTCCTGCATAAGGATTCCACCACGTCCTCTCTTGAAATCATATGTGCACATCTCAAACTCTTTATCCGGGTTTGCAATCTTGAGAACTGAAGCCTTTGTCAACAACTGTTTCAACTACTCAAAACTTGTTGCACATTCCTCAGTCCATTCAAATTTATTCCATTTCCTCTGCAATGATGTAATAGGATACAAAATCTGTGATAAGTTCCTGATGAACCTCTTATAGTAACCTGCTAACCCCATGAATGATTTGACTTCAACCACATTCTTAGGAGCTTCCCACTCCATGATAGCCATTATCTTTTCTGGGTCCACTGCTATGCCGCTCTTAGAAACAACATGTCCCAAGTAATGTACCTCTGTACGAAAGAAGCTACATGTACTAAGCTTGGCATAAAACTAATTCTCTCTTAGAAATTTCAACATTGATGCTAGGTGTTTGACATGCTCTTCCTCATTCTTAAAATATATCAATATATCATCAATGAATACAATAACAAACTTGTCCAGATAAAGATGCAACAAATTATTCATAAATCACATGAAAGTAGATGGAGCATTAGTTAGACTAAAAGGAATTACAAAAAAATCATAATTCCTTACCTGGTCTGGAAAGAAGTCTTGTAGATGTCTTCTTCTTTAATGTGTACTTGATGATATCCTAACCTCAATTCAATCTTTGAGAACATTGTTGCTCCCTTCAACTGGACAAACAAGTCATTCATCCTTGGTAATGGATACTTGCTCTTGATGGTCACCTTTTTCCAATGCCTGTAGTCAATGCACAATTTAAGAGGACCAGCCTACTTCTTCACGGATAACACCGGTGCACCCAAGGCGATACACTTGGTCTAATGTATCCTTTGTCAAGCATTTCCTTCAGCTAAAACTTCAATTCCACTAACTCTAGAGTGCTCATCCTGTATGGTGCCTTTGATGCTGGTGTTGCTCTTGGTACCAACTCAATAGAAAATTCCACTTCCCTGTGAGGAGGAAACTTTGAAACATCTGCTAGAAACAGATCCTGAAACTGCTGCAATACAGGTTACCTCTTGAATATTTTTTCTTCCTCAACATATTTACCCTTGTCACTGGAAATGTGGACTGCAAATAGTACATACCCCTTTATGTGACTGCACTTAGCTTGCATAGATGTAATCACCCTAACTGACCTAGGACTTTTCTTTCCCTGCAATATTCTCTTTTCTCCATTATCATCCAGGAACTTAATATCCTTGTCATAGAAATAAACTTTGGTCATGTGGAGGTACAACCAATCCATACCAAAAGCATACTATATGACCCTAATGAAAGCACATTTACATGCATTGATGTAGGCATACCATTCAACTCAAATACATAAGCTCTTACCCAGTGATGAACTCTCTTCCTAGTAGTATCCAGCTACACCAACCCAGACTCTCCATGAACTTATTTTATCAAACACCAGTTATCCACCAAGTCAAGATTAACATAACTCTAATTAGATATAAGCTTAATCAAAATAGAAATCGATTGATGACAAAGATTACCTTCCATCTCAATAATGGATGCCTTGTGTTTTTCCTTCTTGTTTTCCACAACTACATAAATCCGAGGAATGCTGTCACCACATCCCCAACCGTTTGTGCCTCCTGAGCACTTTAAATATGAGGCCTACCACCCCATTACAATGGAAAATAATTATTGTGATGATATTTGTCACATACATGCCCTCAAACGCTTCAATGTGTCTGTTATATCAAGATAATACTCATATCGTTGTTGCCCAACTGATTTGTAGGGAGAGTCATGTGAATTGTAGTTTACCATTTTGCTCTTCATATTTGATTCTCTTCTTCCTACAATTATACCATGTCAGATACACCAAATAGAAACCACAACTAAAATCATGTCTCAATGGTGTTTATGGGAGGCTTATCACATCTGCAAAATCAATCCATATCAGCTTGTATTATGCTAATATATACATAATCACAATCATATCAATATATCGACATCATTCATAACAATACCATGACCTTATGCATGATAACCATAACTAGAGAAAGAATCCATAACCACATGCATCTCGCCCATCAGGTCCAAGTATTCGAACCATGCTCTCATACCACTCCGTGGGATCAGATATCACCCAAAGAGAGCACAACCCGCTATGATCCACTTTGTAACACACCTCATCTCATATCTACCCACTTTCACTAGCTTCCTTGGGGTAAACATGAGTTAAGGGGTTACTATGACATGACTCAACCTCCTAGATGACCTTAAGGAAATGGAGTTGACATAACAAAACCTCATTGAATTCCCTTAGGTGCTACAAGACCCCTAGGAACTAACCAACCATTCGAGGCGTCCGACCCCTAAGATAAATTTCCTTTTCAGTGAGCTAGACCTCCAATCACTCCCATGACAATTCCTCCAAGAAAATGTAACCATCTAGTTGCTCCTACAGGCTTGATTCCTAGCGACTACAGTCTCTTTTAGGGAGTTTTATGCGAGCTACTATGAAATTTAAGCCACTTTTTTAGGGCCAGGATCGAGAAATCTACCCAGAACTTAATGACATTTCCATAAATGATAAATGACATAGAGACAAAGCTTCTAATGGAAAAATTACTTAAGCAGTTGACCTAACCAAGTCTAACCATGACAGTCATTTTGTCAAACACATGATGAACATGCAACCTATAGACCATGAAACAATATCCGAACATAGAGATTTGAAACTTATATGAGGTTTACCAAGAAGGACTAATGTTTTCTCATAATAGCTACCATAATACCAATTAGGTCATGAATTCATTAACCAATCATTCATGATCAATTAAAATGTGATAAGAGCCATACTTAAATCGGTCATAAAACCATGCTTATAGCCAACATATAACGAGATAATTAACAATGATAGAACAACCATTAAAGACACATAATAACAAGTACATTTACTCATAAATATAAGAGGAACTTAGCTCTTATCAACCATGTGCAAAATCCAACCAAGTCAGGGACTTTCACGTACCACCCGACCATAGATTGAGCTGAACCAAATCTTTCTTCAGTGAATAACCCTCATGCTATATTCCAAGCATGAATGTGGGATCTCGTGGGATAAACCAATCGATTAAAAAACAAGGGAATGCAAAGGTTAAACCACCTCCAATCTCACACTACTGTGATCTCACCTAAATCGATCTCGAGATCATATAACCAAACCAAACTTGGATGCCTTAGAATTCCTTCACCATTCCTTGATGAATTTTCCTGTATCCACCGACTTGTTGAGGCTCCCAGAGAAAACCATCTTCATCCCCAACCCTTGGGATTTTACTGAGACCACCTCACCCAGATCCAAAAACTTCTGCCAATCCAAAGCTCAACCAAGAATGAATCCCATCACACCATGACTATCTAGAAATGGCAAGGCAAGGATAAAACCACTTCTGAAAGCCAACAAAACCCATTCCAATGACAACAACTAAACCAAATACACACATGCATATATCATGTATGCCAAAACCAGCTAGGAAATCATACATGAAAATTGTTACCTGCAAGTATTCTTGCTGAAGCTGCATGATCCAACATTTTCTTTCTTTATCCTTGCTTTCCTTATATTTTCTTTTTCTTTCCTTGTCCTTCTTTTTCTTGCTTTCTTTCCTTATCCTCTTGGTTATCTTCTCCTTTCTCTGAAACCAATTCTGAAATTGAATTGAGAAAAGGCTAACCCCACAAAAGCTAGACTAACAAAAGATGTGGACTGATCCTTAGAAGCCTTTTTATTATTGATGCCTCTAATTTCTTCATTTTCCTTAATTTTCCTTCAATTTCCTCCTCACATTCAACCTATGACCTTTCACCTCCCTTTTCTCCTATTTTCATAAAAAAATTGTCAATAATGCCTGTTTTCCTTTTCAAATCCTTTCCTAATGCCTTTTGCAATTTCCCCTTAGCCATAATAAACAACAAGTGATGCCCACTAGGATATGTTTCTCGACATTTAGCTCAGAATATGTGTCCTATGACCTTGGTCTTATTTTACCTTTCTTAAGTGTATTACATAAACTTTTAATGCGGGGTTGTTACAATGGTTTTGGGAAGGAGGTGGATATTGAAAATCAACTAAGGGTCATCCAGCCATATCATTTTATGTTTGATGAATGTGACAATGATAATATTGGTAGACCAACTTCATATGATGAACTGGTTAATGTACTTAAGATTTTTTCTAGGGAAAAAAGTCCCGGCTTAGACAGGTGGTCTGTGGAATTATTTCTTCATTTCTTGGACATCATGGGGTTGGATTTACTCAAATGGCACAAGAGTCTAGTCCCTCTTGTGCGATTAGTGGGGAAATAAAATTTACTTTCATCACTCTCATTTCAAAAGTATTTATTCCTTCTTATTTCATGGATTTTAAACCTATCTCACTTTGCAATATTGTGTATAAAATGATATCAAAGATTATTGCTTCCTGGATAAAGTATACTTTCTCTATAATTATTGCTCCTAAAAAATTTAGGTTCTTGACACATAGACAAATTTAGGATGTAGTTGCTATTGATCATGACTGTATGCATACTACAATGATTAAAAATAAGGATGTTATTATTATGAAAATAGACTTGATCAAGGCATATGATTTTGTTGATTAGGACTAGTTGAAGATGCTTTTGCATAAAATTTGGTTGTCTTTGAGGATTGTTGATTGGATTATGGCTTGTGTGATGTTGATGATATTAGAAAAATAAAAGAGAGAGTAGAGAGTGATTTTGCACAACACGAATCTCACACTATATTATTATTCATGTCAAACATTACATATATAGGAAATTACACATTGACTTCGACACCTCTAGGTAATGACTCTAACTTATTACATAAGAATCAACAACTTCTAGACTAACTCCTCATAACTCCTAATGACAAATACACATGACATGGAAGAATTACTTCCAGCACCCTGCCTTAATGCTTACATGGAAAACACTCAAAACACATATTACAACAATAAATAAATTTGTATGACTAGTCTTCATCAGTGCTCACATCCACTTTGAAATATTACAAAAACCGCTCCTTCACCACCACATATTTGAGTTGTCACTTGACCTCCATTTAAAACGTAACCGCCTCTGACCATCATTGATGAACTTTGCAAGATCAACAATATTGACACCTCGGCTTGTCAGGGCTTCCATGATAAGAGCTATCAGGTAATGAACCATCCAATGATCCAACCACCATTTTTTTCTTTCAACTATTCGTTAGTTGCTAGGATGCAGGTCTGGACACTGAATGTGTTCAAAAGTTGATCAAACAACTTGACCTTACAGGAATTGATGTTTCAAACACCAAGGTTTTCAGTTTAAGAACCACCAACCTTTTTTTTAACTAATAACAAAACACACAAGAATTGATGTTTCAGACACTAGGGTTTCCATTTTAAGAACCACCAACGCTTAAAACACTAAAACAATATCTCACACCCTTTTTTTTATTTCTTTTAAAATAAATATGCAAAAAATATTACCCTTTACATAGATGGTCACACTAAAACACTATTATATTACTAATTTCCCTTTACATATATAACTACATAGTATTAGACAATTTTGTTGGCTCCTGCCATTAAAAATAATTTGTTTTGTACTCCTGACATAAATTTGAACTCATGCTCCAACAAAATTCTTTTAAGAGAGATGACAACGAATTCTGCAAGCTATGACCAGAGTTGGATTCCGCAGCCTTAAAGCTCATCTTCCATTGAAGAAATACATCAATGGCCTTCTCTCACATGGATGCCGCCATTCTCAAGCATAGATCTACTCGGTAGACAACTTCATGCACATAGATCTCTCACTCGATGGATAAGAAAAAATAATTTCCTTCAAGAACAAATGATATTCTCTAATAAGAAAGTTTGGCATCATATCTCCACCCCTTTCGGTCTTGATCTCTAGAATTATGCTTGAATCAAGCAACTTCCATATTTCTTTTCCATAGAAACTTTTAGTCTTTATAAATCATCTTATGTGTTGCATAGCCTCTACGACTTGAATTTTCTTTGGATCAAACCCGTGGGTCTACACCATACAATTATGACACCGCTTTCTTTCTACCGTGGATCAGAGGGAGTAACTCAGGTTCTACTCTAGTCAGATTTGATCACAAAAAAAATTGTTGAACCAACACGCTTCCTCATTCAAAAAAATATGTCGAGAAACTTTGATTCTACACACAATGCATATCCATCCATAAACAACCAATTTCGGGCAACCTTGAAGAGGAAGTGCATCAAATCGTGCAACAACAATGAGTTCGACGTCAAAGATAACATGACTTTCGATGTAAGTCGTTTCATACCAGATCCCGTAGACAAAAGTGTTCCCGAAATGGAGTTTGACAAACAAATGCTCCTCTTTAGGAACGATCTTGCAACGTTTGAGATCAGGCCGTAGATAGTTAATGCACCATGGTACCATTGCTTTCGTCAATCTTCTTGCAACAGAAACTCGATCTGAATTTTTTCTGTTATATCTTGTGTAGATCCACTGCAAGATCTGTCTGCATTAACTACATGAATTTCTCGTTGCATACAAATAGGAGAAGTAGCCATTCTTATTTTTCGTGATCTGGCAATTCAAGAACAAATTCAAACAAGCTATGTCCCATTTCCTTTTGTCTCTTTTACACACGCTAAATTCAATTCTTTTCTTTGGACTATAAATCTACACACAAGAAGTTTCACCATAACAATACGAAAAAAAAACAAATGCAGTGTAAGATATTGTTAAACTAATCTAATTATAAAACTCAATGTTTTCTCATCTTCCTAGCCCTCCCTTGAGGGAGTCAAGCTAGTACCCACTTTGATACCATATTAGAAAAATAGAAGAGAGAGTAGAGAGTGATTTTGCACAACACAAATCTCACACTATATTATTATTCATTTCAACAATTACATATATAGAAAATTACACAATGACTTTGACACCTCTAGATAATGACTCAAACTCATTACATAAGAATCAATAGCTTCTAGACTGACTCCTCGTTACTCCTAATGACAACTACACATGAAAAGGAAGGAAATTTGTTTTTCTTATTAATGGGACGCCGACTCATTTTTTCAAGGCATCTAGGGGATAAAGGAAGGGTTGTGCACTTTCTCCACTGTTATGTCTTTTGGTGATTTAAGGGAGGAGCAGTTTCATCACTTAGGCAAACTCCAAGGGATCATTTTCTAGGTTTATGATCACTAAATCCTTTTCCATTACTCAACTTCTATTTGTTAATGATGTACTTATTATAGGGAAAGTTTCCTTTAGGGAATGGACTATAATTCATCTTATTATTAGCTCATTTGGATATGCCTTGGGACTCCTCATGAGTAAATCTAAATCTCTTCTGATTGCATAGTCATCGAATGATGCCATGATTCTAGAGATTGCTAAGTTATATGAAGTGGAGGTGGTACCATTAGATCATGGATTCAAATATCTTGGTTTCTTACCAAAACCTAATAACTATGGGATTAAAGATTGGAGTAGGCTTATTGATAAATTCAAGCTTAGAATGTCATCTTGGCTCCATAAATGGTTGACACTTGGGGGGAGGTGATTTTGGTTCAATTTGTTTTGTAGAGTATTTCGGTTTATTGGATTCATTTATATCTACTGCCGCAAAACATCATCAGAAATGTTAACACATTCATATCCTTTTTTTTATGGGTGTGTGCCTATGAGGTAAAGAAGATACATCTTGTCAGGTTGGAGGTGCTTACTAGGAGGACTGAGGATGGAGGATAGGGGATTAAGAATGTTGAGAAGTTTGGATGGGCACTATTGGTTAAGAGATTTTGGTGAGCATTAAATGGTGAAGGCATTTGGCAGTGGATTATCAAAGATAAATACATCCAAAATAGGCTGGTTTGTGAATGGATCAAGAATGGAGCTTGATTAACATGTTTAATATCATTAGGGAAAATTTTAAGAAACAACCTCCCCCCCTCTCCCCCTCTCCACCAAAATTATATGTATAATAAATTGGTGAATCCCCATGGTACATATAAAAATGTACATGCTATTTTTTCAATTACATAATTTTTGGCGAATCTTTTATTGAATTATAATTTTTTGTTAAATCTTGGCGATATTTTCACAAAATTATAAAACATTGTAAAGTCATTGCAAATAGTATTATTTCTCAATATAGTGTTTTCGTGGCTAAGTCAATGATACTATGTTCAAAGCATTCAACACCTTGACAAGTTATATTTTCGCATTGGGCAAGATCATTGCAACACCTTATAAAATTTCAAAGGACCATTAATCTATGTGATTTCCCAACCTACATTTTTCACTAAATTATAAAACATTGTAAAGTCATTGCAAATAGTATTACTTCTCAATATAATGTTTTAGTGGCTAAGTCAGTGATGCTATGTTCAAAGCGTTCAACACCTTGACAAGTTATATTTTGGCATTGGGCGAGATCAGTGCAACATCTTAGAAAAGTTCAAAGGACCATTAATCTATGTGACATTATTTCCCTACCCACATGTTTCAAGTTTCAAGCTTGCTCATTTTTAGGAGCATTTTCTCCACTTGCTGAGTTGTAGTAGGGTTGGTTTGGTGGCATTTGGGGGAATTATGTTGGTTAGAAGTTTTGTTTTTTGCGATAAATCTCAAACCCTTATATTAATATCTATAAAGATAATAAATAATAAATAATATTAAAAATGTGTATTATTATTATTATCAAAGTAATAATAAATAATAAAAAACATTTATTCTTTTGTGTTTATTCGTTTTTAATATTTACAACACTATGATAAATATACTTTTTTACATTTAAACATAAATTAAAGTAAATAATATTTTATATATAATAATTTTTAATTTAAATTTAACAATAATTATTATAATTATATAATAAATATTTTTTATTAATTGTATAGAATATTACTTGCATTTTATATGTCTTTATTTATATTCTATTTTATATTGAGTTATATAAAGAATATGGTTAGAATGTCAAAATAAATTTTAAGTTATACAAAAATACCATTATAATAATACTTAGTGTATTTGGGTAAAAATTTAAAGACAATAAATATAGGGAAAAATTTAAGGACAAAATTTCGCAAATGGGCTAATTTTTTAACATAATCTGAACACAATATTCGCCAATTTGGATAAAAATTGGCATATATATATATATATATATATATATATATATATATACACACATATATATATATACACGTGGATGATATTATTACATGTTTTTTTATTGAATATTTGGCTACATTCTATAAGTATGAATTCTCAACCCGAATAATTGCCTACAATACTATTTATAGGAAAATATTTAAATCCTTAAAAAATACCATGTATATCTTACATTAATTCTTCTTCTATCATAATGAAATAGTTTCATTGTATCTCTACTTCCATTATTTTTTAAGCATTATATGTTTATATGAATTTGAGTCATTTATGAGTGTTGTGGAAATTTTTGTTAGAGGAAAATATACATAGATATAAAGGTGTTATATATATATATTTCGAGTATCTCTTTTACTTTGACTAAAAGCTAATATTTTTTATTTTTTATTGATAAATTGGTGACAATCATATAAATATAATTTTAAGTGCACGTATAATTTTTTTTTAAAATACATTTTTTTGTAAATTTCTAACTTTATATATATATATATATATATATAAAATCTAATCTAATCAAAATATAAATTATATTATTAGTATCTTTTAATTCATTTTTTCGTTTATATATATATATATATATATATATATATATATATATATATATATAAAATCTAATCTAATCAAAATATAAATTATATTATTAGTATCTCTTATTTCATTTTTTCGTTTTTCTTTTTAATTAAAAAAATAATTAAATAAGTATGTGTGAATACATTTTTAACCGATGATATAATACAAAGAAAATTAGACAATTCAATTTAGAAGATGACATTGAAACATATTTGGATATATCATTTAAAAAAAACGTGGAAAATGAAGAGAAAAAATTGAGGTTGGACTCTCTCTCTCTCTCTCTCTCTCTCTCTCTCTCTCTCTCTCTCTATATATATATATATATATATATAGGAAAAACTAGCGTTGAATTATAAATAAATTTATCTAAATTTTACTAGAAAATATAGTCAATCTACCTTTACAAATAGAAGGACTGGAATTTATCTAAATTGTACTAGAAAGCATAGTCAATCCACCTTTACAAATAGAAGGAATGGAAAGAATCGTACCCACTTTGTCTCCACCAACAAATTATTTATATAAATAATTATATTTTTTTATTCCATGCACAAACTTAGTATCTCTGATAATGTTTTGTAACCAGGGTAGATCCATCTAACTCCGTATCTATCATGTGCCGAGAGGGATCAAATCCCTCGAGGTGAAAACCTTATTTTTGGAGTGTAGAATTTGAGGAAAAGTTTGCACCTCAAGGGATTTGATCCCTCTCGGCGCATGATAGATCCGAAGTTAGATGGATCTACGTTGGTTCCAACTCAGGGAAGAAATGTCATATTTTTATATTATCATTATTATGTATTTGAGATAAATATCGTACTTTGAAATTTACATTATGTTTTCTTTGCTTGACATGACCATATAATTATGTTCTTTAAATTAGTCTATGTTTTTGGCCTTGAATGGTTTGTACGTCTGTGTTTGGATGTTTTGAGCGGTTTGTTTGTGTCTGTGTTTGGATTCTTTGAGTGGTTTGTGTGTTTATGTGTTTGGATTTGGATGGTAATGTTTGTGAATGTTACAATTTTTGTGTTATATTTCTATATGTGTATGTAATTGTCTATTAGTAATTAGTTGGTGATGAATAAGGAAGACAATCTTATCAATAACTTGTAAGAGGATTTATATTGAACATATATTTCGTTTAATTTTAGGTATCATAGTTTTTGACAACTAATTAATTCTTAATAGTGTCCCTCCAGGTATTACTAAATATATCTTGAAGAGTATTTTTAATTTTAAATTTGCTGAGTTAAATCAATCTGTTGAGATGATACATATTGTTAATAACTTTAATTATGAAAAATGATGAAATAAAAATTTTGAATGCAAAGTAACAATGTAATAGTGTTGAATGACAAAAATATGAATAATAAGAATGTAGTCAGTTACAAATAGTCTTCATTGTGATCAATCTCAACTATTTTCTTCTACTATTTATGTTATCACCCAGGTATGTTTTGCCATATTTTCATATCGATTATATGAAAAGTGCATTTGAAATAATAAACCATTCAAATCTTTAACTTGAGCTATTGTAGTAAATATCTTACCTTTTTTCTCTTGTTCTCCAATATTAATAGTCCGAGTTACTGTAAAACAAAAATTAACGCATATTGTCAACAATTTTTTTGCGCTTACACTAAAATCAATCACATTGTTAATCCAATCACTTTAAAATTAATGTACCATCATACACCAATTACATCAAATCACCATCAAATAAAAAATCAACATCTACACTGAAATCAACGCATCTTATGCAAGCAATCAAATATGATTAGAAAAAATATATACACTGAAATCAATTCATCTAATGGAAGCAATCAAATAGGATTAGAAATCAAAACCTACATGGAAATCAATGCATCTAGTGCAAGCAATCAAATATAATAAAAAATCAACATCTACACTAAAATCAATACATCTAGTGCAAGAAATCAAATATAATTAGAAATCAACATCTACACTTAAATCAATGCATCTAATGCAAGAAATCAAATAGAATTAGAAAACATGTACACTTAAAATAAATACATCTAGTGCAAATAATCAAATAGGATTAGAAATCACATTTACACTGAAATTAATGCATCTAGTGCAAGTAATCAAATAGGATTAGAAATCACATTTACACTGAAATCAATGCATCTAGTGCAAGCAATCAAATAGAATTAGAAAACATCTACACTAAAATCAATTCATGTAGTGCAAACAATCAAGTAGGATTAGGAATTAGATTTACACTGAAATCAATGCATCTAGTGCAAGCAATCGAATATCATTAGAAATCAAAATCTACATTGAAATCAATGAATCTAGTGCAAACAGTCAAATAGGATTATAAATCACCATCTACAATGAAATCAAAGCATCTAGTGCCAACAATCAAATAGGATTATAAATAACCATCTACACTGAAATCAATGCATCTAGTGCAATCAAATAGAATTAGAAAATATCTACACTGAGAACAATGCATCTAGTGCAAGAAATTAAATAGGATTAAAAACCAACATCTACACAGAAACCAACACATCTAGTGCAAGAAATCTAATATCATTAATACTCAACATCTACACTCAAATATATGCATCTAGTGCAAGAAATATAATAGTATTAGAAATCACCATGTATGTTAATATCAATGCATCTAGTGTAAGAAATATTATTCCCTCTTTCCCCCCTCAATATATATCTATATCTACCTTCATCTCTCCTTCTTTGTATCTCTATCTCACCCACAAACATACACACACACACTATCCATCTCTCCCTTGTCACTCCCTCTCTCTCTCGACTTATCTCTCTCTATGTCTTTCTTCTTCCGTCCCTCTCTCCCCTTATAACTCCATCTATTTGTCCCTCCTCTCTCGTCCTTTCTCTCGCTCCCCCTCTCCTCCTCTCTCTTGTACTTCCCATCTATCCCTTTCTCTACCCCCATTACTCTCTCTCTCTCTCTCTCTCTCTCACCTTGCCCTCTAGCCTTGTCACTTTCTACCTCCCTCTCTCCTTTTGTCTCTCCTCCTCTCTCCCCCTCCATATTTGTGTCTCCCTCTCTCTCTCAACCTTCTCTCCCTCTCTCTCTCATCTCCTCTCTCTTTTCATTCCTCCTCTCCCCTCTAATTTAGTTTATCTCCTTCAGTGCAAGCAATCGTATGGTATTAGAAATCACCATCTACACTGAAATCAATGCATCTAGTGAAAGAAATCTTCTTCCCCATCTCCCCCCCATCTATATCTATATCTCCTTCTTTTTCTCTCTATCTCACCCCCCAAACACACATTCTCTCTCTCCACATTTATCCATCTCTCCCTCTCTCTATCTCTCTATTCTTCCCTCTCTTCACCTTCCATATATATCTCTATCTCCCTTTATATCTCTTTTTTCTTTCTATATCACCCCCAAAACATACACATTATTTCTCCATATATATCTCTCTCCCTCCCTCTCCCTCTCCCTCACTCTCCCTCACTCTCTCTCTTCCCCTTCTCTCCCTCTCTCCCCCTTTCTATCTCTCTTCCATCCTGCTTTCCTCTCTCCCTCTCTCTCTCTATATCCCTTGTCAATCTCTCTCACTCTCTCCATCTTTCTCTGATCCAAAATGGATCTTAAGAACCCTCTAAGTATTCAAAAATAAAAAACTATTGCATGAGAAAAACCTTTAAAAAAGGCGGATTACACTATCAGGCAAGAAAAAACACGTGGAAATGGTGAAGACAGAGCCTATCAGAGGCCAAAACAACAATGCACAGGAGTCGTCGGATCTGGCCGATCAACGGTCTAGATTTGATCAGCATATCGCAATCGGTGGTGGTAGGCGGAGTTAATCGGGCGCGGCCTTATGGAAATTGCGATGGCAATCAAGCGCGATTAGACGAGGATCGTCGATCAAGCGTGTAGATCCAATGGTCCAGATCTACCCGTGCTATATCGCATCGCTTGTATGCATGTACAAAAGGACTTAACCCACGACCTGGAGGATCAACGACATGCGATTGCAATATCGCAATATCACATCGTAACTACATAAGGGGTGATACCAAGGAGGCCAACAACCATGCAATGTGTCAATAGCCAATAAGGCCGATCAGCGCAATTAAAAATTGGAGGTCTAGAAGAATATGCAATAGTGATATAAAAGCAGACCCGATGAAGTTATAGGGCAAATGCGATAATATTTCAAGTCCGATAAACGACCATTTTATGGGTTTTTCCTTTGTATTTGGGATTTTTCATAATAAACCCAAATACAAAGGAACCCATGACTAAGCGACTTGCAATAGCAATATAAAGGCGGAATTGATGGAGTTTAGGGCAGAGTTAATAATATTTCAAGTCCGAAAAAAGGCGTTTTGGCAGATTTTTACATTGTTGTTGTGTATTTCTCTGTGTAAACAAAGAACAACTGTTTTGGGAATTCTAATGGGCCGAGGATTCCTTCTGTTACAAAACAGGTGGCCACCATACCCAGAGACATTTAACAATGATTGTTTAATGCTCAGAGGGGATTTGGGTGGACAGAGGCCAGGAGCCAGAGAGCTCGAAAGAGAAAACAAACAAATGAGCATCGATGGGCTTAAAAAGCCACAGAACAATAGAGACAAGGCAGGTAGTGCTGAGACAGAGAGAAAACAGTGACAGGGAGTGAGAGGGAGATTCTGTGTACTCAGAAAGACTTGGGGGATCCAAATAAAGCCCTGTTTTTTTGCTCATGTTGTGTTGAGACTCAATTTGAGCTCACATTTGTAAAAACTTTGCTCTTGAAGACATAATAGAGAGGTCACCACTAAAAGCTGGACCAAGAGACGTAGGCCAAGAGTTTTGGGTGAACTCCTTGATTATTTGCTGTGTTATGTGTGTTTGTCTATTATGTTTCTCTAACTGCTCATTGTCTATATTATTCACAATCTTTTCGATCTGTTGCACTAAGTAATATAGGCAAATCCTACACATGAGTCTGTAATACCTTAAAAATAATCTAAGATCTTCATTTTTTAGATCAAGGGGTATCAGAGCTTTTGGTTTTTTGTTTGTTAAGGTTAGAAAAGCTTGTTCTGGATTTTTTTTGAATGCTAACTAGGTAAAAGCTCAAATTGGGAAAAGGAGAACTTGTTGAGGCCAATCCAGAAATTAGAAGACTCTATCCTTAGAGGAAAATGGCATAAAAAACTCCCTTGGGAGTATAATCTCAATTTCTGGAAGATTTTAAGGCACTTCAGGCCATGGTGGTAGAGATGTATCAGGAATTTAATAAGGGCCGAGGTGAGAGCACTTCAACACCTAGCCCAAATAAAGGAGCAGAGGAACCTCTTCTAGTTGCCCACCCAGAAGGCAAAGGAAAAGAAGAGAGGCATTCTCCACCATCTACTCCATCATCACCTTCATCATCCTCATCATCTTCTTCACATAAAACTAGCCCTAATAAGAAAAAGAATAATAATTCTTTGATTAAATTAGATGTAAAGTTTGATTTGCCATTTTATGATGGAGAATTAAATGCAGAAAAGCTAGATAACTAGATTAGATAGATTGATGTATATTGCAGGGTGCAAAACATTGATTCAGAAAGGAGAAAGATTCATCTGGCTAGCCTTCGCCTTGGCGGAACTGCACTAGTGTGGTGGGAAGTTAAGACACAAGCTGACTTGAAGAAGCACAATAAAATTTATTCTACTGGAATGAATTTGTTTTTGCCATTAAAAAACAATTCTATCGACTAGCTTATATGTAGCAAGAAATGATGAGTTGGCAAACTCTTCATTAATTAAAGGGCCAGAGTGTACAAAGTTATACCCAGGAATTTAGAAAAAGAGCTTCAACTCTAAGTATTTCTTTAGACTCACCCGAAACTTTGTTGAAGTATATAGGTGGTTTGCATAGCTATTTGAAGCGCACCATTCTCATGTTTAATCCCACTAACCTAGATGATGTATCAGTTCAGGCTACACATTTAGAGGCTAGAGGCAATAATGTGAACCCAGAGATTGGGGGATCATCTAAAACCTCTGCAAGCAAGAACAAGGAAAATAAGAAGCTGAGATGGAAGGAGAGGAAAACAAATGTTGTACAAAAAGACAAACCTTCATGCACTCACTGCAAGAAGGATGGACACGATGATGCACACTGCTGGTCTTCGCATCTAGAGCTGAAGCCTAAGAAGTTCAGTGGTAAGAAGAAGCAGACTTCTGTTGCTATTCATAAAGACTTGGGGTCAGACTCAGGTGTTGAAACAACAGTCACAGCCACAGGTGTAAAAGGTAAAAATTTTGAAGCATCTACAAGTAATTCTGCACAATCTATTGATAATGAAGATAATGAGAGGAAAGGACATGAGCTTTTTCATATTAGAGTTATTTCCAAGCACCAAAAGATTGATACTTTATTTAATAGTGGATCACAAGTAAACTTGATTTCTGAAGCAATTGTAAAGAAGTTGGGATTACTAACCACCCCTCACAAGAAGCCATATCCATTAGGTTGGGTATGTGGCAAAGCAAAGCTACAAGTGACAAGACAATGTAAACTTAGGTTTGCTATTGGGTCAACATTTGTAGATGAGGTTGAGTTAGATATAGTTCCCTTGGATATATGTGGTATTGTTTTAGGAAGTTCTTACTTGTATGATAGAAAAGCCATTTTCTATAGAGCTGAAAATAAGTATCAACTCACTAAAGATGGAATAGAATATATTGTAAGAGCTCATAAACTAAAAAATAACTATTCTCTTATAAACTCAGGGTAGATGAAAAGAATTTTAAATTCATGCAAGCAATTTTTACTGATGGTTGTAAAGGAAAAGAACCCTAATAAACCAATGTATTTGAGGGCTGTGATGCTAAAAAGAAAGCTGATTTAGTTAAGATGTTTCAAAATATGATATCCTATTTCAAGAACCTAAAGGTTTGCCACCCAAAAGGGAAATAGTACATGATATTCATTTGCAGCAAGATGTTCCATTACCTAACATCGGAATGTACAGGTTATCCGCTTTAGAGAATGTAGAGATCAAGAAGCAGGTATAGGAGCTGCTCGATAAAGGGTTCATAAGACCAAGCACATCACCATGTGGATCTCCAATTGTGTTGGTGAGAAAGAAAGATGGTTCGTGGAGGATGTGAATTGATTACAGAGCACTAAATAAAATAACAATCAAGAATCACTATCCTCTTCCTCGCATTGATGATCTATTAGATCAGCTGAAAGAAGTAGTTTACTTTTCCAAGTTGGACTTGTGTAGTGGCTATCATCAGGTCAGAGTTGCAGAACAGGATGCATGGAAGACTGCTTTCAAAACAAAGCAAGGGTTGTATGAATGGTTGGTTATGTCTTTTGGCTTAACTAATGTTCCTGCCACTTTCATGAGAGCTATGAATGATGTACTCAGACCTTTTATTGATGGTTTTGTAATTGTATATTTATATGACATTCTTGTTTTCATTAAAACATGGGAAAAACATTTGAAGCATGTAAAGCAAACTTTAGATGTTTTGAAAAGAGAAAATCTCTATGTGAAGTTATCAAAATGTGAATTTGGCAAAACATCTTTAAATTATTTGGGTCATGTTCTAGGGGGTGCTGAATTAAGGGTAGATCCCTGTAAGGTTGAAGTCATTGTGAACTGGCCTAAACCCAAATTTGCTACAGAAGTTAGGAGTTTCGTAGGAGCAACACAATATTGGAGAAAGTTTATTACTAACTTTTCTTTGATTACAGCTCCCTTACATGCTTTAACAGGATTGAGCAAGGTGTTTCAGTGGGGAGGCAAATAGTAGAAAGCCTTTGACACCTTAAAAGAAAAAATTAGTACAACACCAGTGATAGCACTGCCATATCTTCAATGTCCATTTGAGATTGAAACAGATGCCAGTGACTTGCCATGGGAGCAGTGTTGATGCAACATGGTAAACCCATATGCTATCATTCTGAGACATTTACTTCTGCGGTAGTTAATTATCCCACATATGAGAAAGAATTGTATGCATTAGTACAGAGTGTGAAAAAGTGGAAATATTACCTAA
Source organism: Pinus tabuliformis (assembly GCA_031772625.1). Lineage (NCBI taxonomy): Eukaryota > Viridiplantae > Streptophyta > Pinopsida > Pinales > Pinaceae > Pinus > Pinus tabuliformis. The sequence goes on along the minus strand of CM062807.1, from coordinate 1,180,359,658 downwards.
TGGGCAAAGAAAAAATTATACATACAGATCATCAACCACTTCAATATTTGCACGCACAAACTAAATTGCAGCAATCAAGACACTATAGGTGGATGGGTTTTCTACAACAGTTTCATCTTTTCATCAGATATAAGAAGGGCATACACAATAAGGTTGCAGATATGTTATCCATACCAATCATAAATGCATCTACTATACTTAAGCATATCTCAGTAATGCATGAAAGCTACATTGGACAATATGCTCAAGATGTAGATTTTAAAGATGTATATGGAAATTTAAGTCATGGAAAAGAAGTAGAAGAATTGGATTATTATGTTAAAGACCAACTCTTTTATCATTTGGGAAAGTTATGCATTCCACAAACTGAAAGAGTTAACATAATCCGAGAAGCACATACTTCTCTTATATCAGGTCATTTTGGTGTAAGTAAAATGGTTTCACAACTGCAAAGGTTCTGTTATTGGTCAAGAATGCATGAAACAATTTCTAGATATATTAAAGGGTGTACTATGTGTGCTAAAAGCAAGCCTAGTAATAGAAAACTAGGCTTGTACACTCCACTTCCAGTTCCTTCTCATCCTTGGGAAAGTGTTTCCATGGAATTTGTTGGGGGATTGTCAAAATCTAGAAATGTTCATGATTATTTATATGTTATTGTGGACAGGTTCAGAAAAAAGTGTATTTTGATACCTTGTAACAAACAGGTTACAACTGAACAAATAGCAAAGTTGTTCTTTCAGCATGTATGGGTTCATTTTGGGTTACCCACTTCTATTGTATTTGATCAAGATTCCCGATTTGTTGGGAAGTTTTCGTCAATTCTATGGGAGTTGATGGACACCATATTGACGAAGAGCACCGCATTTCATCCACAAACAGATGGCCAAACAGAGGTGGTCAATAGGAAATTGATCCAGTTGCTCAGGGGCTATTGCAGCAAGCATCCCAAGCTTTGGGATGAAAATTTATGTTATATGCAACATGCTTACAACCATGATAAACACTCTTCTACTAAGAGATCTCATTTTGAGACTTGTTTTGGTTTTACGCCAAGGTCTCCCTTGGATTTTGTCTTTGGAAAAGACATAGCAGTTGATGGACACAGTGATGTGGAAAAAGAAACCAAGTTCATTGAACAGATCCAAGAAATTCACCAGGCAGTGCAGGAACAACTAGAAAGAAGCCAGGCCAAGTACAAGGCTAGGCATGACAAGCATCGAATTGAGCATAGCTTCCAAGTTGGTGATAAAGTCTAGCTATACATCAGCAAAGAAAGAATGCAAGGTGAAGGTAAGAAGCTGAAGCCAATAAGGTATGGGCCTTTCAAGATACTTGAAAAAATTGGTGAAAACAATTTTTTCCTTGATTTGCCAGCTTACATGCATATCTATTCAGTCGTTAATGAAGAAAACTTGAGATTGTTTGAACCTTCATTGATGGAAGATCCTGAAGAGCAAAGTCAGATGCCTTCTATTGATGATTTGTTCCCTGAATATCTCAATGAGTTGTAGGAAGACACAGTTCTGGACAGAAAGGTGACAACTACGCGTAGAGGCGATGTTGAGTAACTCAGAATTAGACTCAAAGGTTCAAAACCATGCAGTGCACAATGGATAGATATTGGACAAGTGAGGAAGCTGTATCCTCACTTGATTGATGCTTAAAAACCAACTTTTTGTGGTCCAAAAGCTTTTCAGTGGGAAGGCGTGATCCAAAATGTATCCTAAAAACGCTCTAAGTCTTCAAAAGGGAAAAAATATCGCATGAGAAAAACCTTTACAAAAGGTGGATTACACTATCGGGAAAGAAAAAACATGCAGAAATGGTGAAGACAAAGCCTATCAGAGGCCAAAACAACAATGCACAAGAGCCGTCAGATCTGTCTGATCAACGGTCCAGATCTGATCGGCATATCACAATCGGCAGTGGCAGGCGGAGTTAATCGAGTGCGGCCTTATGGAAATTGTGATGGCGATCAAGCATGATTAGATGAGGACCGTCGATCAAGCACGCAGATCTAATGGTATAGATCTACTCGCGCTATATTAAATCGCTCGTATGCATGTACAAAGGGACTTAACCCTTTTCCGGAGGATCAACGATATGCGATTGCGATATCACAATATCTCATCGCAACTACATAAGGGGTGATATCAAGGAGGCCAACAACCATGCGATGCGCCGATAAGGCTGATCGGCACAATCGGCAATCGGAGGTCCACAAGGATATGCGACAACGATATAAAAGTGGACCCAATGAAGTTATAGGGTAGATGCGATAATATTTCAAGTTTGATAAACAACCATTTTACGGGTTTTTCCTTTGTATTTGGGATTTTTCATAATAAACCCAAATACAAAGGAACCCACAACTAAGCGACTTGCGATAGTGATCTAAAGGTAAATCCGATGGAGTTTAGTGTAGAGTTAATAATATTTCAAGTCTGGAAAAAGGCGTTTTGGTGGATTTTTACAGTGCTGCTTTGCATTTATCTGTGTAAACAGAGAACGACTATTTTGGGAATTCCAATGTGCCGAGGGTCCCTTCCATTACAAAATAGGTGTCCACCATACCCAGAGACATTTAACAATGATTACTTAACGCTCAAAGGGGATTTGAGCAGATAGAGGCCGGGAGCCAGAGAGATCGAAAGAGAAAACAAACAGACGATCGTTGATTGGCTTAAAAAGCCACAGAATGACAGAAACAGGGTAGGCAGTGCTGAGATAGAGAGAAAACAGAGACAGAGAGTGAGAGGGAGAGTCTGTGTGCTCAGAAAGACTTGGGGGATCTAAGTAAAGCCCTGTTGTTTTGCTCCTGTTGTGTTGAGACTCAATTTGAGCTCATATTTGTAAAAACTCTGCTCTTGAGGACATAATAGAGAGGTCACCACTAAAAGCTGGACCAGGAGACGTAGCCTAAGATTTTTGGGTGAACTCCTTGATTATTTGTTGTGTTATGTGTGTTTGTATATTATGTTTCTCTAACTGCTCATTGTATATATTATTCGCAATCTTTTTGATCCGTTGCACTAAGTAATAAAGGCAAATCCTGCACATGAGTCTGTAATACCTTAAAAATAATCTAAGATCATCATTTTCAGGTCATTCTCTCTATATGTCTTTATTCTTACCTTCTTCTCTCTCTCTTCCTCTCTAATTCCCTCTCTCACGTCCTCTCTCTCTTCCTTCCTCTCTCTCCCTTTCTCTCCTACCTCCCTCTATCTCTCCCCCTCAACTCTCTCTCTCTCTCCCCCCCCGCTCTTTTCCCTCAAACTCTATCACTATCTCCCTCCCTCTCTCCTTCTAGCCCCAACTTCTCTCCATATATCCTTCTTTGTCTCTCTATCTCACCCCCAAGCATATACATTCTCTCTCCATTTCTTCCTTGTCACTCCCTCTCTCTCTCTCTCTCTATGTCTTTCTTCTTCCCTCCCTTTCCCTCCTTCAAACTCCATCTCTCTATCCCTCCCTCTCTCCTCCTTTCTCTCACTCCCTCCATTTTTCCACCTCTATCACTCTATGTCTTTGTTCTTCCCTTACATATATATATCGAGTTAATATATATCATTATAATATAAAAAATATTATATTAAACATAATCTTGTATTAATTAAATTTTATTAAATTGAATAATCTTAATATTATAATATATTATTATTAATATTAGATTTAATAATAATATTGTTGGGAGTTTTAATTAATGATTAAATCTCTTACTATTAATTGTCAACTAGGACTCGTAAGCATGAGTTGTACTGCATTTTTGGTTCAAGATTCAAATGTAGAGTATATGATTTTCCTTTGATCGTTAAGTACATAATGACTAATTAAGCGCTTATCTTATTCCTAGAAAATGTAAGCAAGCTAAAAGGATCCTACTTAACTCAATCCACTCTGTGTTTATTCTAATTCTCTGATAGATTTAATGAAACTAAAATCTTAAATGGCATTCATTTTAACTGCAAATCTTGAATGAGAATTCAAACTTCTAACTATTGGAAGAAATCAAACTCCTATTTTACTTGTAACAAAACACGATAAAGAGACTAGTCTATATTTCTAAAATCAAATCCTATTCTGCTACCTTCAATTCATTTGAATCAAACTTCTCTCAAATAAAACACCTTCTAAATTGTACTTTAAATAACTACAGAACTAATGCTACAGGAGTGGAATCTCAACAAAAGTTTCTAAGTCTGGTGTTTATCAAATCCTGAGTTATTAGATTAGGGACCTAGTCTATGATTATATTCAATAACTTAAAGAAATCTAAATGATTAAATTACACTGAAAACATAAGTCACTCAGTTCAATGTTCGAAATCAACCTATATTCTTCATTAAAGAAAATGGAAATCAATCCTCAATCGATTATACGAGAATGAAACTAAATTATCCTATGATAATTTAACTGCTTCAATCAATGCTATGTAAAGAAATGCTTTTATGATAAATCACACTATGAAAATGTCGAAAAGAAATCGAACAACACAACAGTGGAAATGGACAATGTAGTTCCTATTTGTGACTAATCGAGATTAATTTTAAAACAAACTCAATGCACACCATCAATCAAACCCCTTGTTCCACACGGAGCAATCCACACGATTTATTTCTTATCATAAACCTCGTTACAAAGATTAATACATCAATTTGAGCACACAGAGATCATGTTCAGTGATGCCAAAATGCATTTGATTAACTTATCACAGGTATTCTGATCACGATATAAATGAATGTGCTTTCATATGACAGAACAAAGCACGGTTAATATGAAATATGACACCACATCTATAAAGAAAAGAGCATAACCCTGTGTCATGGATCTATGCACAGTCTCTGTGAAATATAAGGATCTACACGCTCAAAATTCTTAATAGAGGTGTCTAGAAATGAATGCAAGGTTATCAAACTTAAAATCCCTCCAAACCAATGAAATTCCTCACACATTTGTACAAAAAACTTCAACAAGCTCAAACCAGAACTGAATAAGAACAACTGTAATGAATCAACAAGCAATGGTACTCCTACAGACTAACAATGAAGCCTATTCCCAGATGATGGTGGGCCCTGCCACACTGTTGTAGGGAAAAGTATCCGATTCGGATGACCCTATCCCACTCTAAGGGTGATAGTACCTCAACAACAACTGTAAAACAAACTACTTAAGGTTTACTTCTTTATGAAAGCAAAAGAGAATGGAGAAATGCACTAACCGTTGCCTTGCGCTTAATGTCGAATCCAAACTCTTCTCTTTGGCTGCTTGCTCCCAGCTCCTTGCTCTTTTGCTGGCCCAGCTACAATGAGATCCTGCAAAATAACAAAGAAGGAAACTACAAGAAGCATGCAATCATAACTGGTTCAAGGATTAGTGTAAACCAAACATGCAATTATCACGATATATTATTGAAACAAGAGCACATAGAAGAACCTCAATAGCTTTTATTAATGAAGAAGTAAAGGTTCTGAGTGTATTATAACCATTGAAGGCTCCAATCCAGCAACACCTCCCAGCAGAAAGAATTTCTCCTCTTCACCTCTCTCAAACAATCACCCAATAGCTCTATAGTGAAACCAACAACATATCATTACTTTGCACAAAATTCCAGCCTCCTGAGCTCATAGGAGAGAGCTCAATATATAGATGAATTGAGAAAGGATGAGTCAGCTTGCAACTGATGTGTAGCTGCCTTGTGTCCTCTCTCTCTTCAGTTGATCTTCAGTTCTTGAGTCCACTTGGAGAACCTTGCTTCCACTTGGAGAAACAGAGCCTCTGACTCATCACAAGGTGAAATCCCTGATCCAAGTGTCATTTTTGGAAGATTCCAGAGCAATGACTCAGTGTGCCACTTGTCCCATCTCGCTCAGCACAGGTGGCCTTTGTTCCACTTGCTTTGCAACGCAGGTACACCATGGAGGATCTGAGTCTCAGCGCAGAAGCCTAATGGAGCACCTGCTTTGATTTTAGGATTGCTTGTTTTTGAGTGTTTTCAGGTGGAGAACTGATCTGAGAGCTGTTGGTTTGCTGACCTTGTTCCTCTAGGGGTAGGAACATCATGTTTAGGGAACTTTGGATCCCTTGGATTATTGACAATTCATGCTTGTTGCTGTAAGGCACAAAATTGTCTATAACAGATGCCCCCTAAAGTATGAGGTCGTTTATCGGGTGAAATGCTTTATTGAGAGGATCTGAAGTTCATTCAGTCTGCTGAGAAGTGTCCTGTAATAAGATACAATACAATACATTATTTTTCATACATTTTCATGATCTAGCTGAGGCGGGCATTCCCATGCTCAGCTTTATAAATACATTTTGGTACATAGAACAGACGATCGTCTGATTGTAGACCGATAATTCTCTGCTGAAATTATCATCCTTTGAGAAGGATGATCATCTGCTGTAATGATGTACATATCAAATGTCTTTATGTCCTGAATATATATCGCAGCCCGGGTGGATGAAACTAGATCCGGGGTCTTCAATCTCTTCCGATCTTCACTCGATGTACAAGTCAATCCATGTGAGAATTTCTTGAAGTCGAACATGGAAAGACATCGCTTGATTACCGGTCAATGATGTAAATCGTTAACAAGCGCGAGAGGAATCACCGATAAGGATGATGACCCTCAAGGTACGGCAGTACAATTCACATGGTGGGAATAAGGGACTTGGCGTCGACCACCATGCAAAATCTTCTGGTCGAAGGTCATTGATGTATACCTGTCGCCGGAAGTGAGAAACTTGCCATTGAGGCATGCAAGCTTCAAAGTACTGAAGGGGGTGTTCCTAGATCAACTCCTTGGATAATGAGCTGATGTTGACAAGGAGCGATCCGTCAAAGGAGGGCCTTAATGAATCCCACATCAGTGACACGGAACGGAGCTAGTGATTGTGATGAGGTGAAAACAAACTGTGATGTATGATTCAGGGTGGCGGTCATGAAGTGGATGAAGGATAATGTATGGCAGTGGATGGGACACGGTTGACTCTTTGCAGAACCACATCTCTTGAACATATAACGACACTGATGTGATGGATTGGTAGCATTACCCCAATTGTGGATGGTGTGGCGAGGACCATGGTTATGAGACCGATGAATGAAACAACCCAACCCGATGTGATACGGAGGACAAAGTGTCATGTTCAAGAGCGACTTGCTACCATTAATGCTGTGAGGTTCTCCCAATTTTTCCCCAGTCATTGCTGACCAGTACCTCTTTATTTTTGTCAAGCTTGAGGAGGATAACATATGCTTGTTCTATAACCTGCCCTTCGGGCAAGCCCATCGCTATGTTTTAACGAGCTTAGCGATAGGGAAACTCGTTCTCGTCTAAAGACAAGTTTGTCGTTATTTAATCATTTTAACGAGTCTAACGACAAGGAAAACTTGGTTCTTTTCATTTTTAGAGAGTCTGAAAAGGTACGGAAAGCTAACTCCAAAATTCCTTTTTCGTCATCTAATCCCTTAAGTCCGGAAAAGTATAAAACAATACAGAAGGGATGAATTTTCGATTTCTTTAACGAGCCGAACAAAACAAGCGCTCGATCTTTTTGTGCAATAATCCCTCAGGTCCAAAAAGATTAAAATCTAGAGGAGGGATAGCTCTTCCGGTCCTTTTAACGAGCTGGAAGGCCAAAACTCGGCAAACTTTTCATATTTTACGAGTCAGTGAAAAGAGCTCAAAGAAGACTCATCTTTTGAGGAACGAGTGATAAACAGGGATAGCAGCAGCTTCCAGGTACAGGTTGGAATTTTCCAATCACGGCAGTGTCACAAGGATGGCTAAGTGAAATCACTCTTCGCAGCTGTTCCTCAAAATGGGTAAACACACATATGGAGATGAATGATTGGCCAAATGAACGGATGGAGGTGATGGCATATAAACACAACCAAGGGCTTTTAATATGGCTTTCAAAGGTTACTTTTCTCAATGTTATTTACCAGTTCATTTTTTCTGGATGAGCTTGAACTGTAGGGAAAGATTGCTCACAATTCATGTTTATTTTTTAACGAGCATGAACTCTGTACAAAATTGCTCGAATATGATGCCCCCAGCATAAAAATGCAGACGAGGCATATGCCCTCTAAACTTTAAGGGGCAGTTCATTTTTTAACGAGCTTGAATGCATTCAAACCTTGCTCAATTATACCAGTCTTAATACAAGAATTGCTTTAGGTGAGGTAATCTTATTTAAGGAGCGATACCTCACTAATTACTCCATTTTGGCAGGTTTTAACTTTTGCCTTTCATCCTTTCTTTATGCAAGCTGGAAACGGCTAATCCTACGAGTTTAATGGGTTAGACCTACATGTTTAAAGGGAGGACCTAAAAATTTAAAAAATAAATAATCGTCCCGTGCTTGCACTCCAAAAGGTTCGCATGCCCCCAGGTATAAAGTATAATTTCAAGGTTCTTTCCTTTTACTTATTATCCGAAAAATGGTTTTGTTTGCTGCCGCAAACTAAACTTCTCTTTTCGGCGATGTCTATCATTAGGTTGCTAAGGATGGTGACTACTTGTGGCAGCAATTTCATCTCTTTCTTTGAAGACTGCCCCTACTTATCCTTCAAAACATATTGTTTTAATGGGTGAGGCTTGACATTGAAAGATGGTGGCTACTTGCCGCCACAAATAGATCTCCTCCTTAGGAGTGCCTACTTTTTTAGACAAAGGGAGTCGATCTTTTCGCTCACATAACTTTGACAAAAGAATTTTATCCTAGAACAACCCTCTCTTCCTTTTTCGGATGGGGTACGGACTAGTCCATTCTTCTGCGGAAATTAACTTTATACCCAAGGTTTCCTCTGCCCACGGCAGGCCAGGGTGCATGCCCCCTGGGTCCTAGTTCTTTTCTTTCCGAATCACTCGCATTCATCGGGAAGTAGAACCAGGGGGGGAGGCATTCCTTGAGTGAACAAACCGTTAAGGGATGGTATTTGACTATTTGCGATGCGTGATCCTGGAAATGAAAGTTGGTCTACGAGCTTGACCACTCTTCCTTCGTGCGGAAAACACATGACTCTAAAGAGTGAGGACACTATTGCCTCCATGCAATATATATAGTCTCGTCCAAGGAGTAAGTTATACACCAAGGGTCCCTGGACGACCATGATGTTCATATGAACTGTCTTCCCTTTCAATGTAATTGGAACATTGGGGAGAATCCCTAACGGGTGACTGGTTCCTTTATCAAAACCTGATAGATTTCTCATCTCAGGTAAAAGCGTCGGGCAACCCAGTGCTTTCCAAGAAATAGAGGAAAGGATACTCACAAATGCCCCTTCATCAATGATGGTTCCAGCCATCACCATTCTGTAAATTTGGACTATGATTCTGAATGGGATACTGGCTGGTAACCGGGGTCTGCCTAGTTGATTCCAATCAAAGGATACAACCAGGTTGCTTGGTGGTGGGACCGAATACACGGCCGGATACGACCCTGACGATGTTCCTTCCTGTGATAAAGGAATGGGCGCATTACCCTGATGCTCATCAGAGTCTGTGTTGATGAAAAGAATATGGACGGTGTCATCCTTATCCTCTTCAGTGAGGGTGTCATTTGAAGATGGGTCTTCAATGACAGAGTCATTGGAGGATGAAACCTCTGAAGGAAGAACTGGGTCAACTGCCGTTTCGACCTTTAGACTTTCGTCTGGTCTGGATTCAGCTGGTTCATTCTCAATGACCGACACTTCAGCTGACCACTTGAGTGGGTCAGCTGGATTTTCAACTATCGAGGGATTAGGCGCGAGTTTTTGGTATCCAGGAGGAAGTCGTAATGGTGAAACTGGACGATCTTCCAAAACTCTCTTTGCCTCATCTAAGAATGGACATCGGTGGATGGCGTGATCGCCTTCACACAACATACAGGGTGATCTTGGTCTCCCTTTTCGTCCTTCACTCTCGCTAGTTGACGGAATGCAATCAACATGACTACCAGAGGTTGATGCTACCGGATTGTGCAATCTTGGGGACTAGTCCCTTAGTATCCGGGGAATACAAGGACAATCACGATGGAAGTGGGTCCCTTTGCAAATGACACATGGCGATTTAGGCCCGGTCGGTGCAGTGTGTGGATTTTTGTCAGCTGTCTTTTGCTTGCCCCCAGTCGCCTTCGCCATAGGCCCCTTCTACTTCTTTTCTCTCTTCTTCTTTTCCTTCTTCTCCATGGGAGGCTGACTTTTGCCGGCTCTACCTTGTGAAGATGAAGGATCAGAGGAAGAATTATAAGAAGTGGAAGGCTGGTGGGTAGCTCTAGACTGTTCTGACTGTTGATTCGACTGCTCAGGATTAGTGGCGATCTGGACTACATTAGTTGAAAAGAGCCATACAGGTAGGCCAATTGTCAATCCTGGAAGTGACAATGTGGCCATATGAGGTGCACCAACATCTCCCCAAGAGGAGAAGGGATTGGGACTTCCGCCAAGGTTACTTCCTTGGTTGGTGGGCTCCATACTTTTCAACTGAAAGATCAACGTGGGAATAACAGGTGATTATGTTCCGTTTAAAATAAATTTTATTAACGACGCTTTAGACACAAACTTTCTTTTTCATCTTTTAAGAGTCGAGAAAAAGCTAAAGATGACTCTAGTCTCCTTCGATGTTTTAACGAGCCCGAAGTGACAAATGCTCGGATGGACTTTTTCAGTTACAGAGTTTGAAAAAGGCCAAAAGAAACTTCTCTGGAGTTCTAGGCAGAGGGTGTGCCAAACCTTTCGCAAAACCACGGAATACGTTTTACGGTACGTGTGGTCAATCTTCGTGAATGCTGTGTTCACTGCATTGCGATCAGTAGGGCGGCCGACACGACTTCCTAAGGATAAAGGATAATTGCCTATAGGGGTCTCCCAATATATACGCGACGGTACGTGGGAGCACAAGTCCGTATTAGTGCCACCGACTCTCAGGAGGAATCACCCACCTTCGTAGAGATCGACAGTCACTATGTTTAACGACGCCGGAACACGTCTCTACCTAGACCTCTATATGTTTGCGTTATGTTTCAAAGCGTTGTTATGTAAATTGGATTTATTTTAATGTTGATCTTGCTTAGCAGTTCGCCTTTAAGGATCACCACGAGATGTATGTAACAAATTCCTGAATGCAGTCTAAGATGAGAAGCAATCTTTTCAATCTTTCAACTTTGAAAATCTTAACTACTGAGGGAAAAGAAAGGCAAATCTTTTCACACAGATCATAGAGCACACACTAAATGCAAATTTTTTCTAAATCGTCAAGCAAACAGTCAAATGCAAAATGCACAATGTATGTATTTTCTTTTCCCTTTCTTAATGTTGATGGGTTACAAAAAGAAAGTGGTTATATAACTTTGATTTCGATTTAAAGCGAAAACAAACAAGTTTGTCCAAAATCAAAAGACACCTTAAGATTCAATTGTTTAATCACTGGAAATACATGAAATCAAACCATAATGACGAAAGTAAAATGACTAATCAGCTATGGAAAACAAACAAGTTAACTCTTTAGACCAGCAAAATGCCTAACACAGGTTCAGATCTAAGAGGCCAAAAGCAAGACTAGTTTACTCTTCGTTATGGGAAATTGTAAATGAGTAAGAAATACAAAAGAACAAGTACAATTTCGTTATATAACAGAGGCAGAATGATGGCAAGTAATGTTGGTTTCAGAACAGGTGCAAGACTGGTAACTGGCTGCCAAATCTATAGTGAAAACAGGCAAGAGAAAGGGAGGAAACCCCAAATGCACTAGGCAAATTTGGGCCAACGCAGGTGCTGCATAGCCAGTCTGGCTCTCAGCACAGGTAGCCCCTTCGGGACCTGCATTGCAAAGCAGGTAGCCTGTGTACTACCTACTTTGGAAAACGAAAGTTGCGTTTTCCCAGTTTCCGGGTCACAATTTTCTAAAAAATGCACAGTTTTTGCTCAAATCAGAAGCAATCAGTCAAGCACACTCAAAGGGATGATAAGGAAGGTGAAAAGCTATCACTAAGATCTTACAAGGATCCTTGTAGATCAGCTCTTCAAATCATGAACTTGCTCAGAAATGAGCCAGAGTAGCTGCTCTCTACTTCGCTTTTGATATAGTCAAAAGCTTTTCGATTTGGTACTCTTTTGTTCAGGAAATGAATAGCAAAATACTACAAACACAATCAAACAGATACGATCCCCAGCGGAGTCGCCAGTTTGTTGTAGGGAAAAGTATCCGATTCGGATGACCCTATCCCACTCTAAGGGTGATAGTACCTCAACAACAACTGTAAAACAAACTACTTAAGGTTTACTTCTTTATGAAAGCAAAAGAGAATGGAGAAATGCACTAACAGTTGCCTTGCGCTTAATGTCGAATCCAAACTCTTCTCTTTGGCTGCTTGCTCCCAGCTCCTTGCTCTTTTGCTGGCCCAGCTACAATGAGATCCTGCAAAATAACAAAGAAGGAAACTACAAGAAGCATGCAATCATAACTGGTTCAAGGATTAGTGTAAACCAAACATGCAATTATCACGATATATTATTGAAACAAGAGCACATAGAAGAACCTCAATAGCTTTTATTAATGAAGAAGTAAAGGTTCTGAGAGTATTACAACCATTGAAGGCTCCAATCCAGCAACACCTCCCAGCAGAAAGAATTTCTCCTCTTCACCTCTCTCAAACAATCACCCAATAGCTCTATAGTGAAACCAACAACATATCATTACTTTGCACAAAATTCCAGCCTCCTGAGCTCATAGGAGAGAGCTCAATATATAGATGAATTGAGAAAGGATGAGTCAGCTTGCAACTGATGTGTAGCTGCCTTGTGTCCTCTCTCTCTTCAGTTGATCTTCAGTTCTTGAGTCCACTTGGAGAACCTTGCTTCCACTTGGAGAAACAGAGCCTCTGACTCATCACAAGGCGAAATCCCTGATCCAAGTGTCATTTTTGGAAGATTCCAGAGCAATGACTCAGTGTGCCACTTGTCCCATCTCGCTCAGCGCAGGTGGCCTTTGTTCCACTTGCTTTGCAACACAGGTACACCATGGAGGATCTGAGTCTCAGCGGAGAAGCCTAATGGAGCACCTGCTTTGATTTCAGGATTGCTTGTTTTTTAGTGTTTTCAGGTGGAGAACTGATCTGAGAGCTGTTGGTTTGCTGACCTTGTTCCTCTAGGGGTAGGAACATCATGTTTAGGGAACTTTGGATCCCTTGGATTATTGACAATGCATGCTTGTTGCTGTAAGGCACAAAATTGTCTATAACACACACCTGGGTAAGCATAGACTACTTGCAGGAAAGGAAAGCTTAAAACATTTAAATCAAAAACTCACAGTAAACCAACAATCGAAATGATTCAATCTCAACACATATCCATAACAAAGTCTTCGATTATGAATAATAATGTCTTAAACAATGCTTGATAGCTCAATAGTTTTTCAATAGCAATATTCTCTCTAACTCTTAACTTATTATAATTCTAGCCTTTATAGGCATTGATTCGTATTGAGAGCAACAATAAACCATACATGGTAAGTTCAACGAATTGACTAAATTAAACTTTGAGATCTAATTGCTGGAACGACTTTTTCCTTCTTAGCACAACAGATCCTAACAAATCCCAATATTGGCATAGACCTGTTTCAATGAGGATGTAGAAGATCTTCATCATGGAAAACAATGAACTTGGCTCGATCATAATCTCTAGTTGTAGTATCTAAGCCTCTAGAAGCACAAAGTCTATTAAACCTCCATCGTGATGAGTACAGATCTTGAATTGGGTTGTTAAGTTTATAAATAACAAAATAAGGCTGTCAACAAGCACTCCCTCCATCATGACCTGTTCATGCTACTGCAATTCTTCACACTTATCCATAGTGATTAGTTAGATCATTAGGAATAACTTTAACTCACTCAAATCTAACCAAAAATAGTAAAATAACACTAATGAAATTCGTTTACCTCATGTCAGGGTCTTTGCAAGTTTAGGACAGTGATAGTGATGGAAAAGTAGGTGTAGGAGTACTTTCTTTGTCAAAAAATGGAAAAACTAGAGGTGGAAAATGGTAAAATTGGGGACAAAACAAGGCACCAACATCCCCCCATGCCAATTTGGATGCATGTCCTCATGAATCTGCTACAGTCTGCCAAAAATGAGAGTGGGAAAAATAAGAGGAACCTCAGTCAAAGACTAGCAGTCTTGACCAAAAATTTGATCCCATGTTTAACCGATGTAGAACATTTCTTGAACTGAAGGGCCAATCGTTTTACACTCAAATTTTTATTGGGCCTAAACCTTGATGATTTCCAATGCAACAATTGTTTATTCTTCCTTTTCAGCTTGTCATTATGGGCATACAATCTCATATTAGAATCCCTAACCTGGTGATTGACCTCTCTTACATAATGAAATAGGATCTTATATTTATTAGCTTGTTCTCGAAGTTTAACAATTTTCTTTTGCAGTTTGACAAGTTGAATCTTCAGGTTCTCTTCTTCATCAAAAGTTGGAGACTTGGTAGGTGTTTTCAATTGCTAAGATGCACTGCTTTCAGGTGTTTTACCAATGCTTCCTTTTGGTGAAGAAATACGTTGGCTTTCCTTAGTAGCACTCCTACTCAATGATGGACAAACGAGGGATAATATTTCTAAGTCCTGTGCAATATCCACGGGGATATCTACTTCATATGTGGGCATGGGCACTTTTTTAAAATACAACTCTAACTTCTTTATATCAGAATCAGGGGATGAGAAAATATGGACATGATCGGGACTTGCGACTTCTCATATTGTGTACATTTTAACTATTAATTATCAAATTCGAGCAAATTTGAGTACATATCGGAGCCACTTATAATGATATAGGATAATGATTTGTGAAGATCACCCAGCTTTGATGTAGCGACCAAGTACTGGATAAAAATAATGTTGATAGGGATGGTGCTGAAGCTGCAATTTTGCTCTGCGACTATTGTTCTGGAAATGAATTTTAATGACAAAACCTTTAATTTCTACAAGGTTAAGTACATAAGTGGAGTACAAAACCTGTAAATCTTCTTCACATAGTGCCATACAAATCATTAAGTTGTGGAGATAACCATCTCTGACTGATGGTAGAAATGAATATTGGTTGTGAAGCAATCCTCAAACAAATGAAACATAATACCAATCATGCTCCGAACATGTTGTTTCCAGAATACATTTGTAATAGTAGACTTACAATTTTTACATAGTATAGTACAGAAACTTCTAGATACAGAGTGTAGAATACATAATTTAGACATCCTTTTACTCAATTCCATGTAATGTACTGGTTATTTCTCTTCAGAAGATAAATAAAACATATTTATCATCCCATGGATTTTTAACCAGGCCTAGGATGATGACTTCTTGAGGCCTTTCTTATTTAGAGCACTTGAAATTACTAGAAAGAAACCTCTAGGGGGGTTTCTTTTCCATAAGTATTCTGTTGAGCCCAAAAAAGAATAATTCTATGCCTAACAGATTCCTAAATACTTCTACTCTATTATTTTAATGAGACTAGAGTATCTATTGCTCGAGGTTGTCATATTTAGAGAGTCTAAACAACCCAAAGGAGACTCCAAGGGGCTTCTTTTCCGTAAAAATTTCCTTAAGGCCAAAAAAAGAATAAATATGTACTTAAGGAATCCCTAGGCTACCACTGTCCCATGTCATTTTACAAGCCTGGATCAATTACTACTCGGGAGTTTCAATTTTTTAGAGTCTGAAAAAAACCAAAGAAGACTCCAAAAGGCTCATTTTCCATATTAATCTGTCAAGTTTGGTTAAAGGAATAAACCTACCCAAGACAAATTTCTCCTTTATTCTACATGGGCTATGGGGAGAAACACCTAAAGATATATAAAATTTACAACCCCTTGACGATTTTACACACATATATATATATATATATATATATAAATATATATATATATATATATATATATATATATATATATATATATATATATATACACACACACACACACACACACACACACACACACACACACACACACACACACATAAATAAAAGAAATTAACCAGATGAACTAGCAAGAGGCTCGTCATTTTCATGAACCAGCTCCATCTCTGGATCTCTTCTTATCTCCTGCAAAAATTATTGTTGGGAGAGCAGTTGGTGATAAATCTTGAGACAGTGGCCATTGACTACAAAGGAGGTCTCACTTCCATCAATAGTTTTAATGTGAATTGAACCATTGTCAAACACCTCATCCATGTAATAGGAAGCTAACCACGAAGTGGAGAATTTTCCTTTAAAGTGTTTAAACTTACTGTCATAAATCAAGGCCCAATCTCTAGGACAGAAAATCTTCTTCTTAATAAACTTATCATGCCAACGAGCTCTCTGATCTTGCACCAACATATTTCGATGAAATGCATCTTGTGTAATTTCATCCAACTTGTTCAGCTGCATTAGCCTTTATTCTTGAGCTTCATTTAGATTTATCCCAAGTTGAGCGGTTGTTTGAAATGTTTGCACTTGGAACCTGATGGGTAGCAACACCTATTTACCATAAACTAACTCATATGAAGTGTGCCCTGTCACATTCCTCCAAGTGATGCGGTAAGCCCATAATGCCTCCAACAATTTGTCAGCCCAATATCTGTGATGCAACTGAATGGTCTTGGTTAAGATGGATTCTAATAATTTGTTTGTGGACTCCACCTGCCGATTTTCTTAAGGGTGGTAAGGAGTAGATTTCCGATGTTTAATTCGGTAATTTTCAGTGAGAGCCTTGACCAGTTTTGATGTAAACTATTTGCCTTGGTCGGTGCCAATCTCCCATGGTACCCCAAATCTAGTGAAGATATCTTCAAAAATAAATTCCACTACTGCTTTCTCGGTTGCAACATACAAAGCTTTGGCTTCAACCCACTTCGTAACATAGTTGGTCCAAACTAAAATATACTTCTTCTTCTTTGGCATAGGGGAGATAGGTCCCATGAAATCTAATGCCCATTTCTCAGATGGCTCAATGGATATTTGTGTCTGAAGGGGCATCTCATCCGAAGAAACTAGCCTCCCCATCCTCTGACAAGTGTCGCAACTGGATACAAACTTTTTAGCATCCTTGAAAAGTGAGGGCAAACAATACCCAGTACGAAGGACTTTGTATGTGGTCCTTTTGTCAACACATCAAATATCTCATTTTCTCACACACATCTCCTCATGATCAAGTTGGGTCCCGTGTAGAACAAGTCCCCATTGATCCAGGAGTAGTTGGCACTTCATTGTATGATGTTATGTATCTCCCTGGTAGACATATTTTAAGGCAATTTCCCCGATACCAGGTAGTTGGTAGCATTGGCAAACTAGGTAGTAATGGTAGATATAGAAAACAATTCCTCATCTGAAAAATCATCTGGTACTAGATCTTATACATTTCCCTGCATGACATTCATTCGAGACAAGAAGTCAACTGCCAAATTATCTCTCCTAGGCCTATCAATCATAGTTATATTAAATTATTGTAAAAGAAGCAACCATATAGTGATCCTACCATTAGAGATAGGTTTTTTCATCAGGAATCTAATGGAAGAATGATTGGTATGGATGAAAGTCTCATAACCGGTTATGTAATGTATAAATTTTCTAATTGCATGAACAACTGCTAACAATTAATTTTCGGCAAAGGTATAATTTAGTTCAACAGGGGAAAGATTATTGCTAACAAAATAAATATCGTAAGGTGAGTGATCTTCCCTTTGTCCTAAAATTTCTCCAAGTGCGATATCAGAAGCATTGGTGAAAATGTGAAATGGCAAGGACCAATTTGGTCTTCAATACTGAAGAGGCGAAAACTTGTCTTTTAATACCTAAAAAGCATGTTGACAATCATCATTCCAACAAATTCAACGTCCTTAGTTAATAATCTAAATAAAGATGTTTCAATTATTGTAAAATTCTCAAAAAATTGACGATAGTGACTTGCATGTTCTAGGAAACGTCTTACGTCTTTTTCTGAACTAGGAATGGAAATATGTGAGATTACCTCAATCTTGGATGGATCGACTTTAATTCCTTCAAATGAAACATGATGGACCAAAACTATCCCATTATTTTGCATCATTTTTCATTTACTACTACTAAGGGATAGGTTGGCTTCTTGACATCGAATCAATACCTTTTCTAGATTTTACAGAGCTTGGGAAAAATCATCTCCATATACAGTGAAGTCGTCCATATAAACTTCTAGACAGTCATGGACCAAATCAGAAAAGATAGCTATCACAGCTCGTTGAAAGGTAGCTGGGGTGATGCAAATACCAAAAGGGAGGACTTGACGGGCATAGGTACCCCAAGGTCAAGTTAAAGTGGTATTATTTTGGTCTTCCTTAGCTATTTGAATCTGATTATACCCACTGTACTCGTCTAGAAAAGAAAAATACTTCTTACCAAAGATTGTGTTGAGTACCTGATCGATAAATGGCTGCAGAAAGTAATGTCGTAGAGTAGCTTAGTTTATCTCCTTGTAATCCACACATATGCACCTCTTACCGTTCTTCTTCGGACCCACCACGAATGGTGACACCCATCTGCTATCTGAAATAGGATAGATAAAATCTGTAGCCAATAACTTCTGCAACTCCTCTTTTAAAATTTCTTCCAAGGTTGGGTTCATGCATCTCTATGGCGTTCAAGTCAGTATCATTTCCTCATTGGTGCAAATGTGGCAGATGCACATATCTTGGTGTATTCCCCTCATGTCCAAATAGTCCCAGGTGAAAGCTCAAGATTTCTCTTCAACCATTCTCAACAATTGTTGCCTCTGTTCTTCTTTTAGTTCATTACCAATGTACAAAAATTTCCCTTCACTGATTTCAACTGGTTCAGTGGTGAGCTTATTGATGTCCTCTATTGTTGTAAAAGAGGCAAATATAGTTGAATGAGAAGCTTCCTGAAACTCATTACTGAAAACATGCTAATAAATAGTAAAAGAAATAGGATAATCAATATAAGAACGATCAGATAAAAATTGTTGCAAAATATGATCTTCTGATTGTTCCTAGAATCCTCTAGATTGTTCTAATGATAACAAAGGAAAAATACAATCCTCATCTCTGCAAGGACTCTCTAACCGTAATGGTCCTTCAACAGCAGTTTGAGCTGGCCTGGGCAAAATTGACAATGTTTGATTACATAATCCATTGAAAATGAGTGTTTCTCCACTTCGGCACCCTATCACAACATCTGCAGTCGCTAACCAAGGGCGTTCTAGTACTACAGGGTGTCCTAGTTTTTTAGGAGAAATTACAATGAAATCGATGGGATATCGCCAGGAAGAAATGGTGACCACTATGTCTTCTAAGGTTCCCATGGGTTTGATAATGGATTTATCTGCCAATTCTAACATAATAGGTGTAGGTTTGATCCCTTGCAAATGTTATTATTTCACGGTTTCGAAAGTCATGGAATTAATCGCTGCTTCTAAGTCTACAAGGGTGTTTGGTAGAAGTACTCCATTGATTTCAATAGTCACTATGGGATTCCCTGGGTCACTATATTTTAATGGTAAATCTGAGATGATCCTCAACATTTCACTCATGAATTTTACATTTTTATTCTTGTGTCCTTTCCTTCCCGGTTTCTTAATACATAGGTCTTTAATGATTTTAGTGTAGATAGGAATGTATCTATGTAGGTTCTAACCCTGTACAGAAATTACCTGCATACGAATTCTTAAACAAAGAAAATAAACAATGCGAGAGCATAACCCATAAAACACATATGCACAGAGATTTTTCCCTGGATCCCAAAACCGGGACTACCAGCTTGATTTTTCATTATGTTCATTTCAATGTTACAATACATATTTATACATGCCGAAGCATCCAATACCATGAACCGAAAAAACCATCGCGTCCAATACCATGTGCGAAAATCATGCACAAAACCATAGGTAGGTTCGCCCAACCTAATATAGGGTCCAAAAAAAATTTTCCCAGGGCGCTGCCCCGGACCCCATAGAGGGGGGCTACTCGCCCCCCTCGCTGCGCAATCGGCGCAACGAAGGGGGGCTACCGCCCCCCTCTAACCCCCCGTTTAACTACGTCGGTTAGTCGTGGAAAGAATATAACACAACCCAACAATCTCCCACTTGTTGTTTTCTTTCCACAGGGGGCCACAGGAGAGTTTAGTCATTTTTCCAGCCCTGAAACACCCATTGTTTCTCTACACCAAGAGAACTTCTCAGAGCTCACAGATTTTGTCAATGCATCTGCAGTATTCTTCAAAGTGTCCACCTTTACCAGCAACACCTTTTTGTCTTCTATCATATCCCTCACAAAGTGATACTGAACATCAATGTGCTTTGTCTTTGAATGATAAGCAGGGTTCTTTGCCAAGAAAATTGCACTTTGGCTGTCACAGTCTATTCTTATAGCTCCCTGTACTAACCCCATACTTGAACACAATCTCTGCAACCAAACTGCTTCCTTGCTTGCATGAGTGGCTGCCATGTATTCTGCCTCTGTAGTTGATAGTGCCACTACAGATTGTTTCTTATCCAACTGACTGCACCTCCAAATAGGTTAAACACATACCCACTTGTAGATCTTCTCTGATCCAGATCTCCAGCCCAGTCTGCATCAACAAAACCATGAATATCCAACACTCTGTCCAATCCTGGTCTTCCTTGGTAGCACAAACCATAATCACTAGTGCCACACAAATACCTGAAAACCCGCTTCACTGCTGTCCAGTGCTTCTTCCCAAGTTTTGACATAAACCTGCTCAATACTCCCACTGCATGTGCAATGTCTGGTCTAGTACAGACCATTGCATACATCAGGCTACCGACTGCACTTGCATATGGAACACGGGACATGTCCTCTTCCTCTTCTTGTGTCTTGGGACACTGTTCAGCAGATAACCTCACACCTACAGGAATAGGAACCTTCACTGGTTTACTATCCTGCATATTAAACCTTTGCAGTATTGTCTCGACATACTTCCTCTGGTTTAACCAGAGCTTCCTCTTTGTCCGATCTCTTTTAATTTCCATGCCCAAAATATAGTTTGCAGCACCAAGATCTTTCATGTCAAATTTGGAGGACAATTGGGTCTTCAAATCCTGGATAATTTCTTTGTCATTTCCAACCAACAACATATCATCCACATACAAGACCAGATAAATAACACGATCACCAATTAATTTAAAATACAAACAATGATCTGCTTTGCTTCTGGTGAAGCCAAGTCCCCGTATAAATGTATCAAATTTCTTATACCACATCCTTGGTGACTGTTTTAACCCATACAGAGACTTCTTTAACTTGCATACCAGTTCTTTCTTACCCTTCACCACAAAGCCTTCAGGTTGCCTCATGTAGATTTCCTCTTCCAAATCCCCGTGAAGAAATGTTGTCTTCACATCCATCTGTTCTACCTCAAAATCAAAAGCAACAGCAACATATAAAAGTAATCTAATAGAAGCTACCTTGGAAACAGGAGAAAAAATATCACCAAAATCAATTCCCAGCACCTGGGAATAACCTTTTGCTACCAACCGAGCTTTGTATTTCTCCACCTTTCCTTCTGCATTAGTCTTCTTCTTGAACACCCATTTGCTGCCAATGGGTTTCCTTCCAGCCGGCAACTCTACCAGATCCCAAGCCTCATTTTTGTGCAAAGATGCCATTTCATCAACCATGGCCTCTTTCCAGAGTTTTCCATCCTCTGAATCCACTGCTTCCTTCACAGTTCTGGGATCATCATCAGTAGCAGACAAAGCAAAATTTGAACTGAAAGCAGATGGACTATACCTTTCTGGCTGCCTTCTTTCTCGACCTGATCTTCTCACAGCCGGAGTTTGTGGCTCTTCATCTTATGATTCCTCCTCTGCTGTAGAGTCTGATTCTTCCTCCTTTGGCTCAAACTCTATCTTCTCAGGTTCCTTTGGTTGGACTTCAGATTGAATAACATCTTTTACCTCTCTGAACACCACATCTCGGTTGTACACAACCTTCCGTGTGACTGGGTTCCAAAGCTTATAACCCTTTAAACCATCCTTATACCCAATAAAGATGCACTTTTCAGATTTACTATCCAACTTGGTTCGTTTCTCCTTTGGAACATGTACATATGCATCACATCCAAATACCCTCAGATGTGAAAGAGAGGGTTTCTTACCAGTCCATACTTCTTGTGGAGTCTTATCCTCCAACACTGATGAGGGTGATCTATTGATCAGGTAACGTGCAGTATCCACCGCCTCTGCCCAGAATTCCTGTCCTAACCCGGCACCACTGAGCATGCTTCTTGCCCTTTCCATCAACGTCTTGTTCATTCTTTTTGCGACTCCATTTTGCTGAGGTGTATATGGAGTTGTCTTCTGCCGTGCTATACCACACTTCTTACAAAATTCTTCAAATTCCTTGCTGCAAAATTCTCCACCATTATCTGTCCTCAGCACCTTTATCTTCTTCTCTGTCTGATTTTCCACCAGAGCCTTAAATTCTTTAAACCTGTCAAAGACTTCAGATTTCTTCTTAAGGAAATATATCCATGTATTCCTTGAGAAGTCATCTATGAATAATACATAGTACACAGACTTACCCAGTGATGGAACCTTCACAGGTCCAAACACATCACTGTGCACAAGCTCTAATATCTGTTTCGTCCTCTTACCACCAGAGGGGAAACTCACTCGATTCTGCTTCCCATACACACAATTTTCACAGAAATCAAAATCTAGAGTGCTATCATTCATACCTTCTACCATACCTTTACCATGAAGTATTCGAAGGCCCTTCTCTCCAATATGTCCAAGCCTTTGATGCCACAACATGGTCTTCTCTCCAGAGACCACTATATTTTCTACTCCATTTTCAGGAACCATAGAACTATTGCACCCATCAACAACAGTGCTACCTTGCAGCTTGTACAGAGTTCCAGTCTGAACTCCCTGCATCAATATCAGTGCTCCTCAAACCATCTTGCAGGTATCTTTCTCGAACACCGTCTTTACACCTGCATCATCCAACTTGCTTACAGAAATCAGATTTCTGGCCAATGCAGGAATATGTAGAACACCTGGAAGTGTTCTAACCCTTCCACCTTGCAACTTCAACTTTACTTTTCCCCGACCAATGATTCTAGCCTTCCTATCATCTCCTAAGAAGACATCACCACCATTGTATTTCTCATACTCGCAGAACCACTCTCTATGGGGAGTGAAGTGAAAGGATGCACCTGAGCCAATCAACCATGCCTCATGATCTACATGTGTACTTGAAGAAGCCAAGTACACATCCCCACCTTCATCTGAGGTGGTTTTCACCTCTGCAGAAGGAGCATCATCAGATCCCTTTCCTTTATCAGGAGCTTTAGATTTACAATCCCTTCTGAAGTGCCCTTCCTTTCCGCATTTCCAGCACACCACCTTTGTAGGTTTTCCTGGAGATTTAGATCTCCCTCTAGATTTAGATCTCCCACTCGATGACTTATTTTTGTTTCTGTTCTGGGACCGTCCTCGTACAGACAAGGATCACCATTCTGGTTGTCCATATTCTTCCGTCTCATCTCCTCCGTCAGCAAGGCTGAGACTATTTCATCAAACTGCAAAGCAGTTGCATTGCTACCTATTGCAATAACCAGACTATCCCACGAATCTGGTAGAGAACACAATAGACTGATGCACTTATCTTCATCTGAAATTTTAATATCAACAGATAATAACTGACTTACCACAGTATTAAATGCATTCAGATGCTCTGTCACCGAGTCTCCATATTTCATCCTCAGGTTATACAGATTTTTCCGCAGGAACAATTTATTCACCAAAGACTTAGATTGGTACAAAGTCCCTAACTTGACCCACAAAGCCTTTGCCGTAGCTTCCCCTGATACATTCAGCAATACTAAATCTGAGACACACAATAGTATTGTGCTCTTTGCCTTCCGATCCAATTTCTTCCATTCTTCATCGGTCACTCCCGATGGTTTAGTACCCGGATCTCCCGCGATCCACTGATCTTTATCGACCATCAGATCCTCCATCTTGAGTTTCCACAACTCAAAACTCTGACCATTGAACTTCTCAATCTCGATCTTTCCACTGCTCGCCATCTTCTTTCACCACCAGAATCGATCTCACAGATCTCCCACTGGACAGGGTCTACCACAGGCCCGAGCGAAACCCCTCAGCAACAAAGGTGTCCCCTTGAAGCCAAAACAGCTCTGATACCAAATGTAGGTTCTAACCCTGTATAGAAATTACCTGCATACGAATTCTTAAACAAAGAAAATAAACAATGCGAGAGCATAACCCATAAAACACATATGCACAGAGATTTTTCCCTGGATCCCAAAACCGGGACTACCAGCTTGATTTTTCATTATGTTCCTTTCAATGTTACAATACATATTTATACATGCCGAAGCATCCAATACCATGAACCGAAAAAACCATCGCGTCCAATACCATGTGCGAAAATCATGCACAAAACCATAGGTAGGTTCGCCCAACCTAATATAGGGTCCAAAAAAAATTTTCCCGGGGCGCTGCCCCGGACCCCGTAGAGGGTGGATACCCGCCCCCCTCAAACCCCCCGGACAGGGGGGCCTGCCGCCCCCCCGTTGTGCAATCGGCGCAACGAAGGGGGGCTACCACCCCCCTCAAACCCCCCGTTTAACTACGTCGGTTAGTCGTGGAAAGAATATAACACAACCCAACAATCTAATGGCTTGTAGTAGTGGACTTTTAATACAAGCATTCCTTAATTTTGATTCTGAATAATATTCAATTGGAATTTCCTCTTTCTTAACAAGTAATCTTTCGGGCTAAGGAGGTTCATTCGGTTCTTGTTTTTGTTTTTATTTTTCTTGCTGGATGTGATTTTCAGTTGTTCTTGAGGGACCTCTTCCTTAATAATGACAGTTGATTTTCATTATTGACTATTTTCCAGATCGCAGTTGAATCTCATTTTTTGGGACAACATTGATCATATAGGTAGGAAAATGTTGTGCTTCTATTTTTTTTTACAGTTTGAGGTTGGTTATTATGGTTGGGGTTAACTATGGGTTGCACAAACAACAAAGTAGGAGGAGGCATGTTTAATGATGATGGTGCCTACGCAGGTGATGGGTTAGATGGTGTTACAGGGAAAAGTGTCTATGCAGAACTGCTAATCCCACTAAGGTGTGGTAGCTACCTTAGAAACAAACAAAGTAAAGATACTTTCATTTTTCCTTTATGAAATATAGATGAGAGAAGAATAAAAGAGACCAACCTCTGTCTTGCGCTTGGCTCCTGGTTAGATTCCTCTCTCTTCCGATAGTCCTTTGCTACTTGCTTCCTTGTACACCCAGCTCCACAGAGTACCTGTAGAATCAAAGTAGCATAACACTATACAAGAACATGGATCTATTATCATAAACAATCTAGGATCAGATGTAAATTGACCATACAAATGCATAAAACATAAATGACACAATAGTATGGAGGAAAACTTGAATAACTTTATTGATAATCAATAAAGAGCCAAGAGAGTTACAACCAGTTGTTCTGACCCAGCATCATCCTCTCAGCAAGTAAGCCCTTCTTCACCTCATGCAAATCTTAGATCACCCAACACTATGATGTTGCCTCAAGAAGCCAACAACAATTCCTTACAAGATGCAAAATTCCAGCCTCCCACCTCTAGATCTCTAGGATGAGAGATCTATATATAGATATCTGTAAGGGAGATGAGTCAGCTTGTGATTTGATTATTTTCTTCCCTCTGATAGTTCTTGCTTCCACTTGGAGTTTGATGATCTCTTACTCATCCTTGGTTGAATTCAGAGAGGCAAGTGTCACAGGAGAAGTTTCTGGAAGATTCCATGCCTCTCCACCTCGCGGATTGACACTCCCATTTGTCACTTCTCTCCCATCGCACCCCATAGAAGGGTGTTTTGAAATGAAACGCACCCACAGAGTG
The DNA here is from genome assembly GCA_031772625.1 of Pinus tabuliformis. NCBI lineage: Eukaryota > Viridiplantae > Streptophyta > Pinopsida > Pinales > Pinaceae > Pinus > Pinus tabuliformis. Next base: position 1,180,333,729 of record CM062807.1, on the reverse strand, counting down.
TGCTTAGGTGAGATGCAACGCACTTTGCCTATGGAGCAGGTGAAATGATCCTGTTTTGACCAGTTCTGAGCAGTTTTTCATGGAGAACTTCTGGGAGAAGCTGTAATCAGTTGACCTTGTTCCTTTAGGGGTTAGAAAAACACTTTTAGGGACTTAGGAGCCCTTGGTTTATGGACATTTTATGCCTGGGGCTGCAGTGCCCAAAAATGTCTATAACAGTTACCCCCTAAAGCATGAGGTCGTTAATCTTTTTGATGTCGGGTGAAATGCTTTATCATGAGGATCTGAAGTTCTTTCAAGCTGGGAAGAGACCTGTAATAAGATACAATACAATACATTATCTTCATAATATTTTCATGATCTAGCTGAGGTGGGCATTCCCATGCTCAACTTTATAAATTCATTTTCATGTACATAGGACAGAAAATCGTCTGAGTGTAGACTGATGATTCTGGTAAAGCCATCATCCCTTTGATTGGATGATTATCTGTGCAGCAATGATGTACATTTGATGTCTTTATTTTCCCTGAATATATATATCGCAGCCCGGATGGATGAAACTAGATCTGGGGTCTTCAATCTCGTTCGATCTTCACTCGAAGTACAAGTTGATCCATGTGAGAGATGTTCTGGAGTCGAACATGGAAAGACATCGCCTGATTACCAGCCAATGATGTAAGCTGTTAACAGGCGCGAGAGGAATCACTGATAATGGTAATTACCCTCAAGGTACTGCAGTACAATTCACGTGGTGTGAATAAAGGACTTGGCGTCGAACACCACGCAAAATCTTTCGGTCGAAGGCCATTGATGTAAACCTGTCGCCAGAAGTGAGAAATTTGCCATTGAGGCATGCAAGCTTCAAAGCACTGAACGGGGTGTCCCTAGATAGGCTTCTTGGATAATGAGCTGATGTCAACAAGAAGCGATCCGTCATAGGAGGACCTTAATGAATCCCCCATCAATGACATGGAACGGAGCAAATGATTTTAATGGAGGTGAAAACAATCTGGTGATATAAGGTTCAGGGTGGCGATCATGAAAGAATGGAGCGTAAATGTATTGCAGCGAGTGAGACACAGGTGAATTCTCTGAGTGACTTCTCTTGAACATGCTGGCGACACTGACATGATTGATTGATAGCATTAACCCCAAATGTGGATTGTGTGATGTGACCATGGTGATGTGACCAGTGAATGAAACAACCCAACCCGACTTGGATGCGGAGTGAAAGTGTCATGTTCAAGAGCGACTTGCTACCAACAAAGTTTCTTCAAGTTTTCTTCCCAATTTTTCCCTAGTCATTGCTGACCAGTACCTGTTATAGACATTTTTGTGCCTCGCGTCAAGGAGCATGGAATGTCAATAATTACAGGGATCCTCAGTCCCTAAACATGTTGTTCTTACCCCTAAAAGAACAAGGTCATCAAACAACAGCATTTCCAATCAGTTCTCCACCTGAAAACACTTCAAAACAGGCTTATTTTGGATCATGTCAGCTGCTCCACTTAGCTTCTGCGCTGGAATGCAACTGTCCCTCCTTGTACCTGCGCTGGAAGTCAAATTTAATGAAGGCTACCTGCGCTGGGCGAGATTGGCCAAGTGGCACAGTCATTCTGCAAGGTGTCAACTGCCCAGGAAGCTTCCAAACTGACACTTGGTTCATGAGATTCGCCCTGTGATGAGTAAGAGGTACTTGATCACCATGTTTAAGCAAGGATCTCCAAGTGGACTCAAGAACTGAAGATGAACTGAAGAGGGAGAGGACACTAGTCAGCTCTATGCCAGCCTCAAGCTGACTCATCCTCTCTTCTTCTCTCCTATATATAGAGCTCTTCTATGAGGTCTAAGGAGGCTGGAATTTTGTGTTAAGCAAGGAGGTGCTGTTGGATTACAGTTAGAGCTATTGGGTGATTGTTTTACTAGAGGTGAAGAGGAGAGTTCTTGCTGCTGGGGAGGTGCTGCTGGATTGGAGCCATCATTGGTTGTAACCTTCTCGGAACCCTGTTACTTCTATCAATAAAGTTTTGCATGTTCTCCTATATACTTGTATTGCATTGATGTATTGTATTTACATGTATATTTGATTCACCCTAATCCATGCTTCAGTTATGAGTACATGTATCTTGTAGTTTCCTCTCTTGTTTTGTGCAGGATCTGTGTGTAGCTGGACCGGCAAAGAGAGCAAGGAGCTGGGAACAAGAGACAAGGAGAGAGGACAAGGATCGACTAAGCGAAAGACACCAGGTTGGTTGGCCTTCTTTTCACTCTCTCTGTACTTTCATAAAGGAAATCATCAAAGCTTTACTTTCAGTTGTTGCTAAAGACTGTCACCTTTAGAGTAGGGATAGGGTCATCCGCATCGGATACTTTTCCCCACAACAAACTGGCGACTCCACTGGGGAGCCTAGTATCTTGTTGGTGTTTGTAGTATTTTTCTATTCATTTCTTGAAGAAAAGAGTACCAAATCGAAAAGCTTTTGACTATATCAAAAGCGAAGTAGAGGGACTGCTACTCTTGCTCTTTTTCTGAGCAGATTCAAGATTTGAAGAGCTTATCTACAAAAGACTCTTTACTCTTTGTGATAGATCTTCATCCTCTTGATCATCCCTTAGCCTGTACTTGACCTATAGCTTTTTATTTCAGCAAAAACAGTGCATTTTTGAGCTTTTTATGACCCGGAAAACTTTGTAGACGAAACTCTCGTGAGTCAGTGCAGGCTGTACACAGGCAGCCTGCATTACAGCGCAGGTACTCCCTTCGGGAACTGCGCTGAGAGTCAAATTGGCAGACTAGAACCTGCGCTGGTCCAGTTAGCCATTGTCTTCCAGAGGTTTCCCTTTGTGTCTTGGCCCTGTTTTCACTTGTTTTTTGCTGATTGCTTGCTGGTCATTGTACTTGCTGTAGACCACTTCTCCTTGACATTATTCCGCCTCAGTTGTGTGATGAAACTGTGAATGTTCTTTCAGTATTTCTTGTTTCAGTTACAGTTTCCCATTGTGAAAAACGAACCAGTATAGCTGTGGCCTCTTAGATCCTGAACTGTAAAAGTGTCTTTGTGATCTTATGACCTAGTTTTATTACTGTTCATGGCTGTTTGAGTTTGTTTTTTTTTCATTTTATGGTTTGAATCTGTACATTTCCTGTGTTTAAACAAGTCTATCATAAGGTGTCTTTTTTATTGTGGACAAGCTTGTTTATTTCTACTTGAAATTAGATTCGAAATTATACAACAGTTTCCTTTTTGTCTAGCATCAACATTAAGGATAACGAAAAGAAATACATGCATTGTGCATTTTGCATTTGACTGTGTGCTTGACGATTTAGGAAAATGTGCATTTTAGTGTGTGTTCTTTGATCTGTGGAAAAAGTTGTGTCTTCCTTTTCCCTGAAGTAGATTAAGGTTTTCAAAGTTGAAAGATTGAAAAGATTTGCTTCTCATCTTAGATTGCATATAGGAAGTTGTATATATACATCTCGTGGCGAACCTGAAAGGCAAACTGTTAAGAAAGATCAACATTAAAATAAACTCAATTTACATAACAACGCTTTGGAATTTAACGCAAACATCTAGAGGTCTAGGTAGAGACGTGTTCCGGCGTCGTTAAACATAGTGACTGTCGATCTCTACGAAGGTGGGTGATTCCTCCTGAGAGTCGGTAGCACTAACACGGACTTGAGCTCCCGCGTACCGTCGCGTATATTGGGAGACCCCTATAGGCTTTTATCCTTTATCCTTAGGAAACCATGTCGGCCGCCCTACTGATCGCGATGCAGTGAACACAGCATTCACGAAGATCGACCACCCGTACCGTAAAACGTATTCTGTGGTTTTGCGAAAGGTTTGGCACACCCTCTGCCTAGATCTCCAGAGCAGTTTCTTTTGGCCTTTTTCAAACTCTATAACTGAAAAAGTCCAACCGAGCATTTGTCACTTCGGGCTCGTTAATATATCGAAGGCGGCTAGAGTCATCTTTAGCTTTTTCTCGACCCTTAAAACATGAAAAAGCAAGTTTGTGTCTAAAAGCGTCGTTAATAAAATTTATTTTAAGCGGAACATAATCACCTGTTATTCCCACGTTGATCTTTCAGTTGAAAAGTATGGAGCCCACCAACCAAGGAAGTAACCTTGGCGGAAGTCCAAATCCCTTCTCCTCTTGGGGAGATGTTGGTGCGCCTCATATGGCTACATTGTCGCTTCCAGGATTGACAATCGGCCTCCCTGTATGGCTCTTTTCAACTAATGTAGTCCAAATCGCCACTAATCCTGAGCAGTCGAATCAACAGTCGGAACAATCTAGAACTACCCACCAGCCTTCCACTTCTTATGATACTTCCTCTGATCCTTCATCTTCGCAAGGTAGAGCCGGCAAAAGTCAGCCTCCCAAGGAGAAGAAGGAAAAGAAGAAGAGAGAAAAGAAGCAGAAGGAGCCTCTGGCGAAGGCGACTGGGGGCAAGCAGAAGAAAGCTGACAAAAACCCACACACTGCACCGACCGGGCCTAAATCGCCATGTGTCATTTGCAAAGGGATCCACTTCCATCGTGATTGTCCTTGTATTCCCTGGATACTAAGGGACTGGTCCCCAAGGTTGCACAATCTGGTAGCATCAACCTCTGGTTGTCATGTTGATTGCATTCCGTCAACTAGCGAGAGTGAAGGACAAAGAAGGGGACCAAGATCACCCTGTCTATTGCGTGAAGGTAATCATGCCCTCCACAAATGTCCATTCTTAGATGAGGCAAAGAGAGTTTTGGAAGATCGCCTGGTGTCGCCGGTGCAACTTCCTCCTGGATACCGAAAAATCGCGCCTAATCCCTCGATAGTTGAAAATCCGGTTGAACCACTCAAGTGGTCAGCTGAAGTGTCGGTCATTGAGAATGAACCTATTGAATCTAGACCAGACGGAAGTCTAAAGGTCGATACGGCAGTTGGCCCGGTTCTTCCTTCAGAGGTTCTATCGTCCAATGACTCCGTCATTGAAGACCCGTCTTCAAATGACACCGTCGTCGAAGAGTCATCTTCATGCGACACCCTCACTGATGAGAACAAGGATGACACCATCCAGGTTCTCTTCATCAGCACCGACTCCGATGAGCATCAGGGCAATGCGCCCATTCCTTTATCGCAGGAAGGAACATCATCAGAGTCATATCCGGCCGTATATTCGGTCCCACCACCAAGCAACCTGGTTGTATCCTTTGATTGGAATCAACTAGGCAGACCCCGGTTACCAGCCAGTACACCATTCAGAATCATTGTCCAGATCTATAGAATGATTATGGCTGGTACTATCATTGATGAAGGGGCGTCTGTGAGTATCCTTTCCTCTGTTGCTTGGAAAGCACTGGGTTCCCCAGCGCTTTTACCTGAGTTGAGAAATCTCTCAGGTTTTGATAAAGGAACCAGTCGACCATTAGGGATCCTCCCCGATGTACCTGTTACATTGAAAGGGAAGACCGTCAGGATGAACGTGTTGGTGGTTCAAGGACCCTTGGATTATAACCTACTCCTTGGATGCGACTATATTTATTGCATGGGAGCGATAGTCTCCTCACTCTTTAGAGTAATGTGTTTTCCACACGAAGGAAGGGTGGTCAAGCTCGTAGACCAACTTTCATTTCCGGGATCTCGCATAGCAAATAGTCAAATACCAATCCTAAATGGTCTGTTCACTCAAGATTCGCCTCCGCCCCCAGTCCTCCTTCCCGATGAGCGCGAGTAATTCGGAAAGAAAGACTAGGACCCAGGGGGCATGCACCCTGGTCTGCTTCGGGCAGAAGAAACTCCGGGTATAAGAAAGAATTTCCGCAGAAGAACATGACTAGTCCGTACCCCGTCCGTAGGAAGTGGGGTTGTTCTAGAATAATGATCTTTTGTTAAAGTTATGTGTCTGGGAATCATTCACCTTTGTCTAAAAAAGTGGGCAATGCCCAAGTAGGAATTCCCTTATCGCAACAAGTAGTCACCATCTTTGAATTCAAGCCTCGCCCATCGAAACATATGTTTTGAAAGATAAGCAGGGGCAGTCCACGAAGAAGGAGACCGTATTGTTGTGACAGAGGGTAACCATCTTTGGACAACCCAATGATAGACACCGCCGAAGAAAGAGATTGATTTGCGGCAGCAAATCGAACCTTCTTTGGAATAATAAGAAAGAGGCAAGCCTCCCTCAATAATGCCAATGTTTTATCTTTGAGTGATGTTCTTCTATTGTCACAAATAGCTGTTTGTTAAAAGTGGGCCGACGGGAAGCCTGAGTACTGCGTAAGACCCCTTAAAATAACGAGAAGACAAGTATCGTTAGCATTAGATTGGCAAGATGACAAGTAAATGTGAACACCCAAAGAAAAGCAGAAGTAGGGGAGAGGAGGGGCAGCCTCGAAATTCTATCCTATACCTGGGGGCATGCAAACCTTCTGGAGTGCAAGCTAGGGGCGGTTATTTATCTGGTTTTAAGATTATCCGTTTCCAAACTTGCATGAAAGAAGCCTGTGGGGCAAAAGTAAAATTTGCCAAAATTGGAGCATAGCTGTGGTAAGGCATAAGCTCTATAAAAATTGGTCCTTACGGAGGGCGTTCTTTTTTATGACTAGTATATCGAGCAGTTTTAGCATATAGTTCATACTCGTTAAAAAATAAACGCAAAATTCGAGTAGTTTTATGACTGAATCTATGCTCGTTAAAAAATAGAAAAGTGTGAGCAAAAGTTTCCCCTAGAGTTCAAGCTCATGGAAAAAATGAACCGGTAAATAACCTTTTGAGATCGTAAATTCATCAGCCATAAGAGCCTTGGTCGTGTTTTCATCCATCACCTCCACCATCATTTGGCCGATCATTCACTTCCATTTGTGTGTTTACCTCTTTTGAGAAACAGCTGCGAAGAGCGATTTCACCTAGCCATCCTTGTGACACTGCCGTGATTGGAAAATTCCAACCTGTACCTGGAATCTGTAGCTATCCCTGTTTATCACTCGTTCCTCAAAAGACGAGTCTTCTTTCAGCTCTTTTCACTGACTCGTAAAATATGAAAAGTTTGCCGAGTTTTGGCCTTCCAGCTCGTTAAAATGACCGGAACGCTATCCCTCCTCTAAATTTTAATCTTTTTGGACCTGAGGGATTATTGCACAAAAGGATCGAGCGCTTGTCTTGTTCGGCTCATTAAAAGTACCGAACAGCCATCCCTTCTGTATTGTTTTATACTTTTTCGGACTTAAGGGATTAGATGACGAAAAAGGAATTATGGAGTTGACTTTCTGTACCTTTTCAGACTCTCTAAAAATGAAAAGGACCGAGTTTTCATTGTCATTAGACTCGTTAAAATGATTAAATAGCGACAAACTTGTCTTTAGAAGAGAACGAGTTTCCCTATCGCTAGGCTCGTTAAATCGTAGCGATGGGCTTGCCCAAAGGGCAGGTTATAGAACAAGCATATGTTATCCTCCTCAAGCTTGACAAAAATAAAGAGGTACTGGTCAGAAATGACTGGGGAAAAATTGGGAGAACATCAAAGTTTAATGGTAGCAAGTCACTCTTGAACATGACACTTTTCCTCCGTACCACATCGGGTTGGGTTGTTTCATTCACCGGTCTCATCACCATGGTCCTCGCCACACCATCCACATTTGGGGTAATGCTACCGATCCATCGCATCAGTGTCGTTATATGTTCAAGAGGGGTCATTCTGAAAGTGTCAACCGTGTCCCATCCACTACCATACATTATCCTTCATCCATTCATGATCGCCACCCTGAATCATATTTCACAGTTTGTTTTCGCCTCCGCTAAAATCATTAGCTCCGTTCCGTGTCATTGATGTGGGATTCATTAAGGCCCTCCCTTGACGGATCGCTTCTTGTCGACTTCAGCTCATTATCCAAGAAGTTGATCTAGGAACACCCCCATCAGTACTTTGAATCTTGCATGCCTCAATGGCAAGTTTCTCACTTCCGGCGACAGGTATACATCAATGACCTTCGACCAGAAGATTTTGCGTGGCGTTCGACGCCAAGTCCTTTATTCACGCCACGTGAATTGTACTGCAGTACCTTGAGGGTCATCGTCATTATTGGTGATTCCTCTCGCGCTTGTTAACGGTTTTCATTATTGACCGGTAATCAAGCGATGTCTTTCCATGTTCGACTTCAGCGCAATTCTCACATGGATCGACTTGTACTTAGAGTGAAGATCGAACGAGTTTGAAGACCCCGGATCTAGTTTCATCCATCCGGGCTGCGATATATATTCAGGAAATATAAAAGCATTTGCCATGTACATCATTGCAGCAGATGATCATCCTATTCAAAGGATGATAATTTCAGCAGAAAATTATCAGTCTACCTTCAGACGATCGTCTGTCATATGTACCGAAATGTGTTTATAAAAGCTGAGCATGGGAATGCCCGCCTCAGCTAGATCATGAAAATTGAATGAAAAATAATGTATTGTATTGTATTGTATTACAGGGCACTCTCCTCAGCACTAGAACGAACTTCGGACCCTCTAGCTAAAGCATTTCACCCGATAAACGGCCTCATACTTTAGGGGGCAACTGTTATAGACATTTTTGTGCCTCGCGTCAAGGAGCATGGAATGTCAATAATTACAGGGATCCTCAGTCCCTAAACATGCTGTTCTTACCCCTAAAAGAACAAGGTCATCAAACAACAACATTTCCAATCAGTTCTCCATCTGAAAACACTTCAAAACAGGCTTATTTTGGATCATGTCAGCTGCTCCACTGAGCTTCTGCGCTGGAATGCAACTGTCCCTCCTTGTACCTGCGCTGGAAGTCAAATTTAATGAAGGCTACCTGTGCTGGGCGAGATTGGCCAAGTGGCACAGTCATTCTGCAAGGTTTCAACTGCCCAGGAAGCTTCCAAACTGACACTTGGTTCATGAGATTCGCCCTGTGATGAGTAAGAGGTACTTGATCACCATGTTTAAGCAAGGATCTCCAAGTGGACTCAAGAACTGAAGATGAACTGAAGAGGGAGAGGACACTAGTCAGCTCTATGCCAGCCTCAAGCTGACTCATCCTCTCTTCTTCTCTCCTATATATAGAGCTCTTCTATGAGGTCTAAGGAGGCTGGAATTTTGTGTTAAGCAAGGAGGTGCTGTTGGATTACAGTTAGAGCTATTGGGTGATTGTTTTACTAGAGGTGAAGAGGAGAGTTCTTGCTGCTGGGGAGGTGCTGCTGGATTGGAGCCATCATTGGTTGTAACCTTCTCGGAACCCTGTTACTTCTATCAATAAAGTTTTGCATGTTCTCCTATATACTTGTATTGCATTGATGTATTGTATTTACATGTATATTTGATTCACCCTAATCCATGCTTCAGTTATGAGTACATGTATCTTGTAGTTTCCTCTCTTGTTTTGTGCAGGATCGGTGTGTAGCTGGACCGGCAAAGAGAGCAAGGAGCTGGGAACAAGAGACAAGGAGAGAGGACAAGGATCGACTAAGCGAAAGACACCAGGTTGGTTGGCCTTCTTTTCACTCTCTCTGTACTTTCATAAAGGAAATCATCAAAGCTTTACTTTCAGTTGTTGCTAAAGACTGTCACCTTTAGAGTAGGGATAGGGTCATCCGCATCGGATACTTTTCCCCACAACAGTACCTCCTTATTTTTCTCAAGCTTGAGGAGGATAACATATGCTTGTTCTATAATTTTCCCTTCGGGAAAACCCATCACTATGTTTTAACGAGCCTAGCGATAGTGAAACTCGTTCTTGTCTGCTATGGACAAGTTTGTCGCTATTAGGCTTTAACGAGTATAACGACAAAGATAACTCGGTCCTTTTCAATTTTAGAGAGTCTGAAAAGGAACGTAAAGGAAACTCCAAAAATACTTTTTCATCATCTAATCCCTTAAGTCCGAAAAAGTATAAAATAATACAGAAGGGATGATTTTTTGATACTTTTAACAAGCCGAACAAAACAAGCGCTCGATCTTTTTGTGTAATAATCCCTCATGTCCAAAAAGATTAAAATCTAAAGGAGGGATAACACTTTCGGTCGCTTTAACGAGCTGGAGAGGCTAATAGCTCGGCAATCGTTTCATATTTTATGAGTCAGTTGAAAAGAGCTTAAAGGAGACTTGTTTTTGAGGAACGAGTGATAGATTCGGGTAGCAGCTGATTCCAGGTAAGGTTTGGAATTTTCCAATCATGACAGTGTTACAAGGATGGCTAACAGGATCACTCTTCGCAGTTGTTCCTCAAAAGGGGTAAACAATCAAGTGGAGGTGAATGATTGGCCAATACAAAGTGGAGGTGATGATGAGAACACGACCAAGGCTTCAAAGGCTGAAGTACTACATTCATGATGGTTATTTACCGGAAATTGGTTCATTTTTTATTTTAAAATGAGCTTAAACGTTGGGGGAAACACTTGCTCATTGCTTATGTTTATTTTTTAACGAGCATGAAGTCCACGCTAAAACTGCTCGATGCGGGTTTATTTTTTAACGATCTTGAACCCTGCAGTAACACTGCTCGTGGCGGGTTTATTTTTTAACGAGCTTGAACCTTGCAGTAACACTGCTCGTGATAAGTTTGCATGCCCCCAGCATAATAACAAAAATCGAGGTGCATGCCCCCCAAGCTTCATTGCATTCAACTCGGTGGTTCGAATGAAGGTTTACCTTTGAGATTTGGAAAGGGATTTGTTTCATTTTTTAATGAGGTTGACATAGTAAAAGAACTGTCCTCGGAATCCACTGTATTTACAGTATTTGATAGAGAATAAAAAACTGAAGGATGATTAAGGTTGCTAGAATAATCTTCATGGTAATCCCGAAGATGGGAGCAATGGTGGTGATCTTCCCATGGTGCCTCTCCTATCATCATTGATTGAATGATTCCTTCTTCTGTAGAATGTACATGCGACCAAGGATTTGAGGAGGTGCCATATTCCTTAGACCTATCTATCCAAACACTCGATGAGCGTTGATTTGTGTTTGCCCCCCAAGCCAAGAAAATTGATTGCTACAATATTTCTAAAATGGCGATGATCCATGCTGACAAAATGTTTAGGAATCTTGTGAATCCATTAGATATAGAATATTTCATATTGTAGGTTTCCACTGTGGCCACTTCCGCCAGATTACTCGGAGGCGGTAGGGTAAAAGTACCCATGAAGGCAGGGTCTTTTAGGAGGCCTACTCCAATATTTTGAAGCGAATGATTGCTTCCATGGATCATTGGAATGCTTCCCGTAACTTGTGAACTGTTGGGGAGAAATGTTTGTTGGTCGACGATTGTAATTCCTCCTTGGAAGGGAAATGCAATCTTCCTGAAGTAGGTCGACACAACTGCAGCCATGGCATATATCCAAGGCCTTCCCAGTAGGATGTTGTAATCGAGGTTTCCATCGATTACTTCAACATCAATTTCTACTGTTTTGCCCTCCAGTTCAACTTGCAAGTTACTTAAAATCCCGTATGGAGTGTATGATCGTCCATCAAATGCTTTTAACATTGTTGATGATCGCGACAAGGGTGGTGAGCCTAAATTTTTCCAGCAACTCATCGACATAATACATGTAGATGCCCCCTCATCAATAATTGTTCGATGAACAGTTTTGTTGAGGGCTTTCACTTGAATAAGGAAAGCTAGTTGAGCCGGTATTTGAGGGTCATATCCTTTATGATAAAAGGCCACAAGATTGGAATCCATTGGGTCAATCCCACCTATTGTTGATAATAAAGCTTGCTTTTGGGAGGCGAAATTTTGCAGTACCTCAAGTGTCGACATAGTGGATGGTGATTGGGCCAAATCTTCCACTATATTATAATGCTGCACTGCTCTAGCACGAGGATTAAACGTCGACTTGTGTACTACTCCCTTTGGCGGTTTTATTGTCAACTTAGGAATGATGGGCGGCACAACTTCTGTCGAAGCTGTTGTCGAACTACTAGGTTGATATTTATCCTTGTTGTTCGACAGCTGTGGATTCCCGTAATCTTTGTTCCTTGTCGATATCAAAGCATCATTTTGCTGTTTGGAAACTGAGAACATCAGCACTTGATACGAGGAAGCATTTCCATTGTCAACCAGATTTGTCTCTGGATTTGGAAATAGATCAGTTAATACTACCGAGGTTTTTGAATTCTTGAATAATTTTTTAAGCTCAGCTCTGTGTGGACAATCTGCAGTCCAATGATCCTCATCGCATATAAAGCATGGACGACTTGGTTTCCTATTTCCAGAAGGGTTTGTAGAAGATTTTTCAGGTGATGATTCTTCCTGTTTCTTCTTCTTCCCTTTGCCTTTCTTCTTGCCCCCTGGTTGCTTAGTTTCTTTGCCTTTATCTATCGAGATGGCATTTACTTCCGAGGCAAGAAGTTCCTCTTTTACATTTTGACTGGAAATCTTACGGGCCTTTTAAGATGTAGCCTTTGTCGATTTCGTGTCTGTTGCGCCTATCTCGCCACCTCCGGTTGGGAGCGTCAGGTATTTTATCATAGAGCGTGTCAGACTGAGTATAAATCAAGTCTAAATATTGCGCACAAGCAATGACTTGATCTTCGGTGACGACTCCCCCTTTTGCCACATCTTCTGTAATAGAAGGAAATAATGACTTAATAAACCATTCAGCTAAAAGCTGCTCAGGAACATACATTTTTACCATTCTACGACGACATCGCCACTCATGTATATGATCAGATATGTGAGTGGTCGTTGTTTGTTTGAAATTGGTAAGAAGTTCCGTTCCCATTTCATACCTTATCGGTAACTGAAAATGGGTTAAAAAGGTTGTGGCTAGGGTATTGAAGTTATCAAACGAAGCTTTGGGTAACTCGATATACCATTTTGCTGCCGGACCAGTTAACGTCCTCTGGAAAAGGCGAAGCCTAATTGAATCATTGTTTAGGGTGTTTGATGAACACCACAGATGAAATGTCATCACATGATTCGACGGGTCTTCACCCAGATTTTTATTAAATTTAGGAATATCTTACAGAAGTTTATGCGGAATCACTAGCCACCAAGGGGCATAAGCAATTGGATCATTCGTCAGCCGGTTTAGATCTGGTAATTCTAGAGTTGCTACAAAGGGCAACTGTTTATTCAGGTTAGGCGAAGCATACCCAAGATAAGATGGAATCACCTGAGTAGTGGGTCTTTGCATACCAGCATAATGTATTTGATGCTGGCAACTTTGACAAGGTTGATGGGCATAACCATTATAATATGGTTGTTGATAACCGCTTTGGAAATGTGGTTGCCCATTACTTACAAAGACTTGTTGCTCAGGTCCTTGATATGATTGCTGGAATTGCGATTGTTGAGATTGAACCAGCCATGTTTGTTGGACCATTTGCTGTTGCCCAATACTGGATGATTGACCAAGATGAGGAGTCATAGTACCTGTTTGAGTTTGAGTCGCTCCAGATAAGGAGGCACTAACCTGAGGTTGTGATTGAGTCGTTGAGACAAGAGGCTGTTGTATTGCAACCTGAGAAACTTGGGGTTGACATACAACAGGTAACGCTTGTACTTGCAACGCAGTCACCATAGCAGGTATAGTGGGAATATTTGAAACAGGGTGGACTGGTTGTATTGAATATACAACCCTTGGTTGTTGAGGCAGTATTGGTACCCAATCGCTGGATGCAATTCCAGTTTGACCTGAACTTTGTTGTAAACTCCCATATGGTTGTTCTCCAGGAGGGAACAATGAAAAAGCATACTGCCCTCCATATGGTGGCAATCCAGTACTTAAAGGGTAGATTGGCCTTTGAAGACACATTGGATCAATTTGTTGAGCTTCAACATAAGAAATACTAGATGATAATCCGGATGAAAAAATAGGAACTGACCATGTCGTCAAAACAGTCCCTGATTAGACTCTGGCTTGTTGTTGATAACTTGCCGGGAAAAATGGTATACCAGCGAACATCGTTGGAGTAGTAGCAGGAGGCTCTGCTGCTGTTGCGTCAGATGACACAGTCCTGGATGTCGACGATTGTTCAGACATATCTAGTCTATCCAAAATATTTCCTAGCGATTCTACAAGAACTTGCGAGGAAGGGAGACTAACTTCTAAGACCAACGAGGGAACAGTGACGCTATTCCGATTAAAATAAATTTTAGGCGCTTTGACACAACTTGTTTTTTCAATTTTTAAGAGTCGAGAAAAAACAAAAGATGACTCTAGTCGCCTTCGATTTTTAATGACCTGAAGTGACAAGTGCTCAGATGGACCTTTTCCGTTAAGGAGTCTAAAAAGGAATGAAAGGGACTACTCTGGAAATCTAGGCAGAGGGATTACCAAACCAATCACAAAACTGCAGAATACTTTTTACGATACGACAGTCAATCTTCCCGAATGCTGTGTTCAGTGCATTACGATCAATAGGGCGGCAGACACGACTTCCTATGGATAAATGATTAAGCCTATTGTGGTCTCCCAAAATATACTCGACGGTACGTGGGATCACAAGTCCGTACTGGAACTTATTGACTCAAAGTGGAGGAATCACCCAATCAACAGTGAGAACAAAAGTTACCAGGCTTTACGACGCCGGAATACGTCTCTAGCCTAGACTTCTAGATGTTGTGCGTTAGGTTCCAAAGCTTTGTTAGATTCATTAAATTTATTTTATAGTTGATCTTGATTAAGAAATTTTCCTTTCAGGTTCACCGAGTGATGTAGACATACAATTCCTAAAATGCAATCTAAGATGATAAATAGTCGTTTTATCTTCTTTGTGCAATGAAAATCTTAGCTACTAAGGAAAGAGAGACAATATTCTTTCAACAAAAAGCATAGAGCACACACTATATGCACTGTCCTAAATCAAACCAATCAAACAGTCTAAATGCAAATGCACATGCATGTATTTTTTTTCAGCCTTCTTAATATGTGAATGATAAAAAGAAAGCTAATGCACAAATCTGAATTACTTTCAAGCGACAATTACTAACAAGCTTCTTTTCAAATTCAAAATGAAGACTTGTTTTCGACACTAGAAAGACTACTAATTCAGATCAAATACAATAGTAACAAAGTAATCGACTATCAAGAGCAATCATACTCTCTTCTATGACTGAAAATGACACTTGCGACACTTTCAAATCAAGAAACAACAATACAATTACATTACTCTTTTGCAAAGGAGAACTGAAAATAACTTAACAAATACACAAAAACATTTACAGTTCTTTGCACAATGGAGGCGGAATATCAGCAAGGAAAGGGGTTTCAAACAGAGGTATACTGACTATAGGCAGCAAAATTCATGAATAGAACTGAAAAGAATGAACACAGAAACCAAAATTCAGGAACAATGCCTAGTCTGATCAGCGCACCTGTAACACAGTGAACTTGAAATGCAGCGCACCTACTACACTCGGGAAGTGCGCTGAATTTCAGATTCACAGAACAGAGACTGCGTTGGGCCAGAGACGAGACTTTGCTTGGGTTCTGGGTCACAGTTTGCAGTTTAGTTCAGGGATTTTGGCCAAGCAAGTGGTAATTAGTAAATCAACAACAGGGGTAGATCTAAGGAGGTTACTAGAGCCACCACAAGGGCAATTAGAGAGTTTGTAAATCAATTGTTTAATTCATAAAAAAAACCCGGAGATTGACTGAAGCGACATTTATCTACTTTTAATTTGCATAGCAAATGTAGTTCGAAAGCTACTTGGCTCGACTTCAGGCTCCGTCTGTAAGTTTATAAAGTAAACAACAAGGTAGATAAACAAACAACCTAGTCGCTCCCCAGCGGAGTCGCCATTTTGTTACAGGGAAAGGTGTCTATGCAGAACTGCTAATCCCACTAAGGTGTGGTAGCTACCTTAAAAACAAACAAAGTAAAGATACTTTCATTTTTCATTTATGAAATATAGATGAGAGAAGAATAAAGGAGACCAACCTCTGTCTTGCGCTTGGCTCCTAGTTCGATTCCTCTCTCTTCTGATAGTCCTTTGCTACTTGCTTCCTTGTACACCCAGCTCCACAGAGTACATGTAGAATCAAAGTAACATAACACTATACAAGAACATGGATCTATTAGCATAAACAATCTAGGATCAGATGTAAATTGCCCATACAAATGCATAAAACATAAATGACACAATAGTATGGAGGAAAACTTGAATAACTTTATTGATAATCAAGAAAGATCTAAGAGAGTTACAACCAGTTTTTCTCACCAGCATCATCCTCTCAGCAAGTAAGCCCTTCTTCACCTCATGCAAAGCTTAGATCACCCAACACTATGATGTTGCCTCAAGAAACCAACAACAATTCCTTACAAGATGCAAAATTCCAGCCTCCCACCTCTGGATCTCTAGGATGAGAGATCTATATATAGATATCTGTAAGGGAGATGAGTCAGCTTGTGATTTGATTAGTGTCTTCCCTCTGATAGTTCTTACTTCCACTTGGAGATTGATGATCTCTTACTCATCCTTGGTCGAATTCAGAGAGGTAAGTGTCACAGGAGAAGTTTCTGGAAGATTCCATGCCTCTCCACCTCGCGGATTGACACTGCCATTTGCCACTTCTTGCCCATCGCACCCCATAGAAGGGCTTTTTGAAATTCAACGCACCCACAGAGTGTGCTTAGGTGAGATGCAACGCACTTTGCCTATGGAGCAGGTGAAATGATCATGTTTTGACCACTTCTGGGCAATTTTTCATGGAGAACTTCTGGGAGAAGCTGTAATCAGTTGACCTTGTTCCTTTAGGGGTTAGAACAACACTTTTAGGGACTTAGGAGCCCTTGGTTTATGGACATTTTATGCCTGGGGCTGCAGTGCCCAAAAATGTCTATAACAGATGATGCAGGTAAAATTTGAAGGAAAGCAGGAATATGTAGTGAGGGTTTTTGATAATGATTCGGATTGTACCCATGCTGATAAGGTTGAATGTTCGAATTGTAGGATGTACTAGGCATGTTTGAGTATGGAGGATAGGATTGGTTTTGGGGTTGGAAAGTGTTTCCATAAGGATTTCCCCTCCAATACTGATTCCAAGGAGTGTTTTGAGATTGAGGATTAAACCAAGGAGGATAAGATGGCTGGAAATTCCAAGGTTGGTTCTGACCATAGGTTTGAGAGCTAGGATCTTGAAACATGTTTTGATTTGGGCTTCTCCAAGAGGGTTTCTTGCTTGTTTGTGAGGAATCATTTGTTTCAGCACTACCCTTATAGATATCCTTTAAACCGGGAAGAGATGGACACTTCTCAGTTGCATGTTCTAAAGAAAAAATCCCACAAACCTCAAGAAAATTAATGGGACACTCTCTCTCAGCATGTTTGTTTCTGCATTTAGGAAAAAATATTGCCATGACAACCCTCTAATATTCTAGTTTATTTTTAACTTTTATTGTGTCAAGCTGGTTACGAATAGTGTTTAGGATATCTATTTTGAATTTTTCCAACAGATTTTCTAATTCCACCCTAGTGACAACATTAGGCACATATTTCTAATTTCTTGACACATAATCTCGGAAGTTGTCATGGAGCATTTTGCCTACTTTAGCCTGACTTCGTGAATAAGTGTGACATAATTCATCCACTTCAGCAAAAGGCTTTTTATAAATATCCCCACCACTTAGAAGATTTAAGTTTTTGACACATTCATCCCTTAGTCCCTTTAAAAAGATAGTCTTAACAATTTTCTCATCTAGGTGTGCCCCCTGGGATTTATGGAAATTATAAAAGAAACGTTCAAGATATTCTTCTAGGGTCTTGTCTTCTAATTGCCGCATTCTCATAATATTGTTCACATCCCTACTTTTGCATAAGTCTTGGTATTTCTTGAGAAAGACGGACTTCATATCATCCCAAGAATAAATGGTGTGTTCACCTAGGCTCATAAACCACCTAAGGGCTACATCTTTCAGGGTGGCTGGGAATAGCTTAAGCTTATGAGCATCCTCATAATAGTTATAACTCCTACATAGAATGTCAAATTCAAATAAGAAGGCATCTGGGTCTTCGGAACACTTACCGTAGAAGAGCAGAAGAGATGCCATTGGTATGTTTTTCATAGTGATATTCCTGGTTACATCTAGAATAGGAAAGCCAAAATTGGTTTCTTCTTCCTCTTCTTCCTCCAGTCCTCCCCTTGGTCCTTCATGGTTTCCTCCGAATATGTTGTGATTTGAGCCTTCTCCTTAACCCTGATGTTCCTCATTGTTCCGTCCTAATATGTTACGACGTTGACCTTCTCCTTCTCCCAGACGTTCTCCATTGTTTCTGTTCTCACCTTCCTGGTTGGCCATGTCTGCTATAGGTTCTCAAAGAGGCTTGCCGATGATTACCTGATCAACAAGAGGTACTGAAGGGTGGTCCTTGATATTAGTTGATTCTATATCTTCAAATAAAATTCCTTCCGTACTTCCAAAAATGATATGTTCAACTATTTCCTCGTCTTGATTTAGGATCTCCCTTTCCAAGGCCACTTTTCTATCAACACCTCCTTCTTCTTGCTTTGTTCCTACATACTGGTTAGTAGGACTAGTAATTGGTGTGTTTGATGGGCCAAAAATTGTAGGAAATTTTGAACTAGCAATAAATCTACCTTGACTATCCCTAGGTCTACTCCTACTTCTACGCATAAAGAAAAGGAAATAAAAGTTCAAAGATAAATGAAGAAGATCATAATTTGGAGAAACCCCACAATAGTGGATGCATGGTTCTTCACTCGCGTCTTCCCATACTTTCCCTGCCCTTTGACTACCTATAATATCTTTGAAACTTTGTAATAATACTTCTTACTTGAACCAAATACAACTCCACGGAAACAATGCCAAAATGTTGGTAGTTTTAATTATTGATTAAATCTCTTACTATTAATTGTCAACCAGGACTCATAAGAATAACTTGTAATGCATTTTTGGTTCAATATTTAAATGTAGAGTATATGATTTTCCTTTGATCGTTAAGTACATAATGACTAATTAAGCACTTATCTTATTCCTAGAAAACGTAAGCAAGCTAAAATGATCTGAAAATGAGATCTTAAATCAATATTAAGGTATTACAGACTCATGTGCAGGAATGCCTATATTATTTATTGCAATGGATCGAAAAGTTTGCGAATAATACAAACATTTAAAAATTGGAAAACATAACAATTCAACACATTAACACAGTAAATAATCAAGGAGTTCACCAGACTTCCTGGCTACGTCTCCTGGTCCAAGCTTTCAATGTTGACCTCTATATTATATCTTCAAGAGCAGATGGTTACAAGTGTGAGCATGAATATAGTCTCAACACAACAGTGACAAAACACAGGGATTCCCTCGAAATCCTCAAGTCTACAAGAGTACACAACTGCTCCCTCTTGCTCTCTGTCTTCTGCTTTCTCTTCCGCTCTCTTCTGCCTCTTTTGTCTGCCATAGAGTGGTTTTTAAGCCTCTTGGCCTTATTTGTTCACCTCCCTTTTTGGTGTGGACACGTTTTGTTAAAAACGCTTAAGGCACAAGAACAATTTCTTTTAGAAACGGAAGGATCGGCGGGCACGGTGAAACCGACCATTCGGTCTTCCTCCGCACAAATCCCTCGATATAATACATATTTGGGCCTTATTTCATTTTATCAGAAATACAAAGAAATACATAGAATACATTGAAAAACCTGACAAAAACATTTTATCAAAACTCAAATATCCTATGAAACAATGTTTATAATCCTTTCAGGTCCAAGCTTATCGATATCGCACGTCGCATGTTGCATAGGCCCCATTCCTTTGTATTGTTGTGATGCGATATTGCGATCGGAAATCACATATCGCAATGTCTCGAGCCCCCGGTAAGTCCTTCCTTTGGCCATGTTGCAATGCGATATTGTAGTTAATCCAGACCGTTGATCTATGATCATTAATCCGACGACGGACAGTTATTTCGGGTGGCCCATTTGCACGAGGATTACCCACCCAAAAAAGTGGTTTTCTCTCTCCTGCGCCATGCTACGTGTCGGCCAGTGTATGGGATCAGGCAAAGCCCTTCCAATACCACTTACCGCCTGAAGCCTACCCGAAATACCTTTTACCACGAAACTCAAATCTTTTGTTGTTTTATTCATAAATCCTTCGAGTCCACTGAAAGCCTTTGCGCCTATTTTAAGTCCTCTCCCTTAGTTTATTGCGATGTGATAAAGCGGCCATTGCTTATTGATTAAGCCTATTATCATGTGTTTAATTCCTCCCTTTGGTTCCATGCGATGCGATATTGTATTTAATCTGGACCGTTGATCTGCGCGCTCGATCAATGGTTCACATTGTTTCGCTTGGAATCGTTATCGCATTTCTCTTAAGGCTATGGTCTGTTAACACTTCCGCTGGCTTTCTCCGATGCGATTTTCCACTCTTCTCCCTTTATAACTCTGTCAAGTCTTTAACATTATGGAAGCCTTAGACTTAGAGGTTTTACTCAAGATCCATTTTGGATCACGCCTTCCCACTAAAAATCTTTTGGACCACCAAAAGTTGGTTTTAGGCATCGATCAAGTGAGGATATTTCTCCCTCACCTTCCTAACTTCTATCCATTGTGCTTTGCTTGGATTTGAACATTTGATTCCCACTCTCAAGTACTCAACATCCCATTGACGCGTAGTTCTTACCTTCCTGTCCAGAACTATGTCCTCCTGGAACTCATTGAGATACTTAGGTAATAAATCCCCAATAGAAGGCAACTGACTTTGCTCTTCAGGATATTAAATCAATGAAGGTTCATACAATCTCAAGTTTTCCGCGTTAACGACTGAATAGATCTGCATATAGGCTGGAAAATCAAGGTGAAAAGCATTTTCACCAATTTTATCAAGTATTTTGAAAGGTTCATACCTTATTGGTTTTAGCTTCTTACCTTCACCTAGCATTCTGTCTTTGTTGATGTACAACTAGACTTGATCACCAACTTGAAAACTATGCTCAAATCGATGCTTGTCATGTCTTGCCTTGTACTTGGCTTGACTTGTTTCCAGCTGTTCCTATACTGCCTGGTGAATTTCCTGGATTTGTTCAATGAACTTGGTTGCTTTGTCCACATCACTATGTCCATCAACTATTATATCTTTACCAAAGAAAAATTCAAGGGAGACTTTGGTATAAAACCAAAACAAGTCTCAAAAGGAGATCTCTTAGTAGAAGAGTGCTTGGCACGGTTGTAAGCATGCTGCACATAACACAAATGCTCATCCCAAAGCTTGGGATGCTTGTTGCAATAGCCTCTAAGCAACTAGATCACTATATTGTTGACCACTTCTGTCTAACCATCTATTTGTGGATGAAATGTTGTGCGCTTCTTCAACCTGGTGTCCATAAACTCCCATAAACTTGACCAAAGCTTCCCAACAAATCAAGAATCTCGATCAGATACAATAGAAGTGGGTAACCCAAAATGAACCCATACATTCTGAAAGAAAAACTTTGCTATTTGTTCAGTTGTAACCTACTTGTTAAATGGTATCAAAATAAACATTTTACTAAACCTATCCACAACAACATATAAATAATCATGACCTTTCCTAGATTTTGGCAACCCCCCAACAAAATCCATGGAAACACTTTCCCAAGGACGAGAAGGAATTGGAAGTGGAGTGTACAAGCCTAATTTTCTATTATTTGGTTTGCTTGTAGCACACATTGTACACCCTTTCGTATATCTAGAAACTGTCTCATGCATTCTTGGCCAATAACAGAACCTTTGCAATTGTGAAAATGTTTTACTTACACCAAAATGACTTGATATGAGAGAAGTGCGTGCTTCTCGGATTATGTTAACTCTTTTAGTTTGTGGAATACATAACTTTCCTAAATGATGTAATAGTTGGTCCTTTACATAATAATCCAATTCTTCTACTTGCTTTCCATGACTTAAAGTTGCATATACATCTTTAAAATCTACATATTGAGCATATTGTTCAATGCAACTTTAACGCATTACTGAGTTATTCTTAAGTAGAGTAGATGAATTTATGATTGGTCTTGATAACATGTCTGCAACCTTATTGTGTATGCCCTTCTTACATCCGATGACAAGATGAAATTGTTTTAGAAAACCCATCCACCTATAATGTCTTGATTGCTACAATTTAGTTTGTGAGTGAAAATATTGAAGTGGTTGATGATCTGTATGTATGATTGTTTCTTTACCCATTAGGTAATGTTTCCATTTTTTCACACTTTGTACTAATGCATACAATTCTTTATCATATGTGGGATAATTAACTACTGCATAAGTAAATGTCTCAGAATGATAGCATATGGGTTTTCCGTGTTGCATCAACACTATGCCCATGGCATAGTCACTAGCATCTACCTCAATCTCAAATGGATGTTGAAGATCTAGTTGTGCTAGTACTGGTGCTTTACTGATTTTCTCTTTTAAGGTGTTGAAGGCTTTTTGTTGTTTTCCTCCCCACTTAAAAAAATGTTTCAATCTTGTTAAAGCATGTAATTTAGCTGCAATCAAAGAAAAGTTAGCAATAAACTTTCTCCAATACTGTGTTGCACCTAGGAAAGTCCTAACCTCTGTAGCAGATTTGGGTTTAGGCCAATTCACAATGACTTCAACCTTAGAGGGATCTATCTTCAATTCACCATCCCCTAGAATATAACCCAAATAATTGAAAGATGTTCTACCAAATTCACATTTTGACAGTTTTACATAGATATTTTCTCTTTTTAGAACATCTAAAGTCTGCTTTACATGCTTTACATGGTCTTCCCATGTCTTACTAAAAACAAGAATGTCATCTAAATAAACAATTACAAAGTCATCAATAAATGGTCTGAGTACATCATTCATAACTCTCATAAACGTAGCAGGAGCATTAGTTAAGCCAAAAGGCATAACCAACCATTTATAAAGTCCTTGCTTTGTCTTGAAAGCAGTCTTCCATGCATCTTGTTCTGCAACTCTGACCTGATGATAACCACTTTGCAAGTCTAACTTAGAAAAGTAAACTGCTTCTTTCAATTGATCTAATAAATAATCAATATGAGGAAGAGGATAACGATTCTTGATCGTTATTTTATTTAGTGATCTATAATCAATGCACATTCTCCACGAACCATCTTTCTTTCTCACCAGCACGATTGGAGATCCACATGGTCGTATAAACCCTTTATCGAGCAACTCCTGTACCTGCTTCTTTATCTCTGCATTCTCTAAAGTTGACAACCTGTACATTCCAATGTTAGGTAATGGAACATAATGCTACAAATAAATATCATGTACTATTTCTCGCTTGGGTGGCAGACCTTTTGGTTCTTGAAATAGAACATCATACTGTAAAACAACTTTAACTAAATCAACTTTCTGTTTAGAATCACAGCTTTCAAATGCATTGGATTTTTCAGGATCCTTTGCCTTTACAACCATTAGTAAAAATTTCTTACTTGAATTCACAATTCTTTTCATCTGTCTTGAGTTTATGAGAGAATAGTTATCTTTGAGTTTATGAGCTCTTACAATATATTCTATTCCATCTTTAGTGAGTTGATACTTATTCTCAGCTCTATAGAAAATATCTTTCCTATCATACAAGTATGGACTTCCCAAAACAATACCACATATATCCAATGGAACTATATCTAACTCAACCTCATCTACGAATGTTGATCCAATAGCAAACCTAAGTTTACATTGTCTCATCACTTGTAGCTTTGTTTTATCACACACCCAACCTAATGGATATGGGTTCTCATGAGGTTTTGTTTGTAATCTCAACTTCTTTACAATTGTTTCAGAAATCAAATTTACTTGTGATCTACTATCAAACAAAGTATCAATCTTATTGTTCTTGGAAATTACTCTAATACAAAAAAGCTCATTTCTTTCCCTCTGATTACTTTCATTATCAACAAATTGTGCAGAATTACTTGTGGATGCTTCAAAATCTTTACCTTTAATACCTGTGGCTGTAACTGTTGTTTCATCACCTGAATCTGATCCCAAGTCCTGCTAAATAGCAGCAACATTCTTTTTCTTCTTACCACCAAACTTCTTAGGTTTCAGTTCTAGATGAAAAAACTAGCAGTGTGCCTCATTGTGGCCTTCTTTCTTGCAATGAGTACATGAAGGTTTATCCTTCTTTACAGTGTTTTCTTTCCTCTCCTTCCATTTCAGTTTCTTCTTTTCCTTGCTCTTGCTTATAGAATATTTAGATGATCCCCCAACCTCTGGGTTTACATTCTTACCTCTAGCTTCTAGATGTGTTTCTTGAACTGATACATCATCTAAGCTATTGGGATTAAACATGGGAATAGTATGCTTTAAATAGCTATGAAGACCACCTATATACTTCAATAAAGTCTCAGGTGAATCTAATGATATACCTAGAGTTAAAGCTCTCTTTCTGAATTCTTGAGTATAACTTTGTACACTTTGACCCTTTAGTTGGCGAAGAGTTTGCCAACTTATCATTGTCTATTGCATGTAAGCTAAAGGATAGAATTTATTTTTGATAGCAGAAACAAATTCATTCCAGGTAGAAATGATTTTACCATGTTTTTGCAGATCAGTTGAATTCCATGAAGGAAGAGAAGAAGTTCCTTTCTGACAAATTGCACGAAATGAAGAGACAACTTCATATTGAAAATATGAACCTGAAAAGGATGCATGAGTTGGAGACACAACTCCTTGTTGCCAAAGAAGCCTTGGTCAAGTATCAACTTGAAGAAGAGGTAAATAATTCTTGTTTGTCTTCAAATTCTTCTAAAAATGATTATGTTGGTTCTTTTGAAAAACATACCAGAGGCATAGGGTCCAAGTTAATGTCCAAGATGGGCTATCAAAGAAAAGGCTTGGGAAAACATGCACAAGGTATTGTTGAGCCAATAATGGCTGAGGAAAGGCCTAAGTATTTGGTTCTTGGTTATGGACAATTTTATGGAGAAAGTCCCAAAGCTGCCATGAAGACAATTGAAATAGTTCCAAGAAGGAGTTTCATTTCAGGTCTTCTACCCCAAAAGTGTAAATATTGTATTCATGGGGAATGCAATAGCTTGAAACATAATTTTCAGGAACAAGGTGTTCATAACCATACAGTTTAACTAGAGAGTTGTGGAAACTCTGACAGCATTGAAGAGATTGATGGTGTTCCAAAGGGAGCCACTTCTTCATTCAACTCACCTCCTCAAGAAGGTAATAAAGGTGAAAAGGAAAGGTATAAATCAGATTTTAACCATATTCTTTTTGATTATATTCAGCATGGTAAATTTCCATATAAGTATGGGAAAATAATTGAATGATCCTTTTGTGGTTTGAATAACCATAATGTTTCTAGACGTTGGAAGAGAATGGCCACATACATGAAACTTTTGAAGGAAAGGAAGAAAAAAACCGAAGTTCCATTGGACAAGGCAAATCATGTTGTCAAGAAGATGCATATGTGTTGCACTTACTGCCATAAGCAAGGACATATTGCTGCAAAATGTTGGACTCTGAATCCAACAATGCTTCCATGAAACTTGAAGAAGGTGGAAAGAGAGAATGGCAAGAATGGAAAGAAATATTCCATAATTGATGTGTTTCAGGATGATTCACATGTTGATGCTGATGTGAAGACAAAGGTAACACCTTTGAAATGGATTGGTAAGAAATGATTAGAGTTATTATCCAATTAAGATTGCATGTCTATTGATATAATGCATCTATTTTCATTTCTTTGTTAATGGAATGCAAGTTGCAGGGTTTTACTAGGAAGGTGAATGGAAAATTTGAGTTGTAGACTCACTTCCTTGCTGCAACATTATATTCATTTTTGCTTCGAAAGTACAGTGTACTTAAGTGAAAGTTGAAGGATGAAACATTATATTTCATTTCAGCTTCGAGAATACAATGTACTTAAGAGAAAGTTGAAGGATGAAATGCGTGCATGAGAATGATGTGTATGAACATAGGGATGCTGATGATTTCCTTGTATTTGAACATGTATGTGTTATTAACTTGAAGGGTTGATTACCTTGTTGTAAACATGCATATAATGCAATATTGACTTGAGAAAAGTTGATTTGGTATGGAGATGATGATGAAGTGTTTCATCTTTGAAAAAGAACCATGGAATTATTTTTCTACATGCTTGACTTGAAGGGTGAATTGTTTTAAAGGCATGTTTTGTTGGCTTGTTATCTAGTCAATCATTTGTATGCAAATGTAAAGACATGGAGGTGTTCACAAGATGTGAAATCTGTTTCTTTTGTTGAAGCAAGAGTTTAGGCCATCCAGTTCTTGTCTGTAATCTTGTTGTTGATAACAATTGTTGTTGACAGTATGTCAAACAGGTACAAATGAAAATTTTGTGAGGCTAATATAACTTCACATTGGTTTGAGCCACCCTGGATCAATGATCAAGGCAGAGAAGTTCAAACTACCTTCTATGAACTTCTCAACAGGAAATCTGTAGGAAGTCAAGGAGGAAGATAGTTCTTCCCACGAGGACAAGCACATCCAGGAAGGGAGTGTTCAAAGGCTTTGGTTCAGAGGCACTATGCAAGGCAAGTGTATGGAGGCTGAAAAAAGAGGGTGAGGTACTCTCATTTATTGTTCAAATCGGTATATCAGTGTTTTGGGGTCCAAAAGATTTTTAGTGGGAAGGCGTGATCTAAAATGGATCTAACATAGACTTCTAAGTCTATGAATTTTCCTCACAGAGGAAAAATGAAAGTCAAAGGATGCTTTTGAAAATATTCCCATTGCATAGATCTCTTCATTCTGAATCTAACGCAATTTGAATGGGCTAAAATGGACTTCGGATGAAGAAGTTATTGTAAAAGGAACTTTTCCCATTGTCCTTTGAAAAGGAGGCAATTTCTTATAAATGGGACTTAATGGAGAATATGTGTTCCTTAAGGAAATGTCGCATCAGAAAGGTTTGAAGGGAGGACTTAGTGACACTTAGACCAAAGGCCTTAAGAACCCCCAATTAGAAATCTTCGATATATCCCATCATAGGAAGGTTTTCATGCGATATCGGAACTCGGGCAGAGCCGACTTGCGACTGCGATGAGTGGGGTCGGCGATTGGCGAATCGAATATATAGATATATATATATATATATATATATATATATATATATATATATATATATATATATATATATATATATCGCATCAGAACAATGCATCAAACGTGGTATAGACCTCGGGCCGTTGGGCGAAGCGATTGCGATGCGCCAATGGTGCGATTGGCGATCAATGATTGGCGATCGGGATCATAACAATACAAAGGGCTAATGCACAAGTGACTCGCAACTTGCCGATAAACCGACTTGCCGATGTTGCGATGAGAAATGATGCGATCGCATCCTGACTGTTGGATCGCGAGCTTAATCGAACAATGGAAGATCAATGGTGCATATCGCATCGCTATTTGTGTTAAGTCCATAGACCAGGGATCCTACTTGTTGCGATTGCGATATGCGATCACAGCATGGACCTGATAGGTTTATGGACACGATTGAATATTATTTGGAATCTAGATTTGCGGAATTTCTTTGTATTTTCCATGTATTGGGTTGTTTTGGTCTACGCAATGCGATTGCAATAGAATGACGGAACCGAGAGGATTATAGGGTGATTACATATTATTTGAAGTCTGGGCTCAAGGATAATGATGTGTTTTCGTGCGTTCCTTGTGTATTTTTTGTTATATTTCTATTTTCGGGATTACGGCAAGGAAAAGGCGAAACGATCGGGTTCTCATGCCCGCCAGTTCCTTTTCAATTGTAAACTACTTCTTGTAAGAAAACATTCGAGCTTCCATGCCTTAAGCGACTATAACTAAAGTATTACAAAGGCACAGAGAACATAATTGGCAGGAAAGCGCACAGACGTCGAGAGTAAAAACAGAAGACACAAAGAGAGAAGGTTGAGGCAGAGTAATGCATACAGGCAAAGTAATGTGCAGAGGCAGCTCGGAGAAGTTCAAAGTTGTTTGAATGCTGAGGTATCCAAGGGGAAAGCTCAGTATATGCTAGGAGGGTAGTCTGCGGAGTGAGGAAGGTTCACACAAAGAAAAAGGCTCAGTGAATGCTCAAAAGGAAGCTCAAAGAGCTGCAGAGCCAGAGCACTTGACAGAGGCATAGCCACCCGAGGTTGGAGGCAAAGTGTTGGTTGATAAAAGGTGTCTTTTAAAAATCCTAATTATCCCACATTAATAATCAATCAGGGCAAGTCCTCTTATTTCAAGAGTGTACACAATATATGGCTGCTATAAATTCAAAGAGTAATGTTTCTTAAATTGTTGTATAGGATTTTAATAAAAGAGTAAACGGATGTATCTAATAAACTTGAATTGAAATTATTAAAGGAAATATAACATCTAAAATTCAAGACTCAATCCGTTACTAAAATTGTAATCAATCCTCACACAAGTAATTCAACTAACAATGGCATTAGCTAAGAGTAAAGTAGCAATAACTCATCTCTTCTTAATTGATTTAATCTAAATCAAACTCAATCTCTAGTACACAATCCAAATGGCAACGATATCAATCTGAGAGTCCAATAGCGATAATCATACTCTTTACAGTTGATTACATCAATTCGAATACTTATCTAAGTAACTTAATCTGTAATAAAGGTAAACTGAATCAAATGACAGTGTTGTAAATCCTATAAAGCAAAGATATTCCTTTAGTATAGTAAATAACAAATATGATAAGATCACAAAAAGCAGGAAAACTATCAAACCAATCACACTTGCGAGAATCGGAAATGTACGACACAAAGAAGCAGTTTAATCCACGATAGGCCGAGCCCTTAGCTGCCATCGAACACTGTTGAGCTACTTCAAATAATGCGAGGGAACAACAACTTCAATTATATATTAATCATCAAACTTAAGTAGCATTACAATATAGTCGTGTTCTCTTAATAGCGAGAGTCTGTAATTAAAATTACTATTCGAAAAATAATAGAGATTCCCCCCTTTCTTATTACAATCATCTCCTTTTATAATCAGAAAGGGTAAAAGATAAATGTGATCCCACAACTGATTTCTAACTTCAGATAATTTTCCTTTTTCGCGTTGATCCTCCTGATTCACCTTCAGCCTTGTTCGCAACCGACGCGTTCCTTCCTTTGTTTGTTGGTTTTTGTTGTTCCATCGTTAGGGAATAGCAATTGTCCCTTTTGTCGTTTTCCTACATAAAGAAGGGTAAAAGTTAGCTAAATTGTAACTGCAAATAATTCATCCATTTCTTACCATAATTCCTCAATATATTAGCACATTAAGATATGGAAAAGATAAGAATCAAGGAAAAAGATGATGAGATTAATAGTAAATACATACCCATTTCGTAACTCAACATACTCCCCTGCTTACCCTGTTTCATGGCCTCATGAAAAGCAAGTAATTCATATGCAGTGCAGTTAAAGAGTAGGCTGGAGAAGGAGCATCAAAAAGTGGTCTACAACCATGATTCTGGGCCAAGCGCTCAAAGGCAGGCCCTTCCTTCCCTTCAGGCAATTCGTATATTGCCCGATAACCTTTAGGAGGATACCAAATGATGGGGCTACGAAACCGAAATCCTAACCAATAAGGTCCTTCTCTCAAAATAAGATTGCTATAAGTGACAAAATGGTTTGCAGTTGTTCTAAAATTTCTGTAATTAAATGGCTCTCTATCTTGTACACTACTAGTGGAGACTATCCACCTGAGCTTGGATGCAGCCAAAGAACTTTCTTGAATGGAGAGGAAGTATTCTACTCCCTTCTATACAATCTCCTTCTGAATAGGCCCTAAAATTTTAATCACCCCTTCTCGTGTCATCAAACTCTTATGGTTAGCAAGCATTTGTAAAGGGTTCTTGGGTTCACTCCTTACCCAAAGATCCAATCCATGCTCTTGTTGTTGGAATTTGTTATGAGATTTAAACCATTTGAGTTGGTTAACTGCAAATGAGATTGAAAATCTCCCAAAAAACGGTTAGGGTGCTTTTCCACCTCGTTCTCTAATACAACATTGTTCAGGTAAAATTTGCACAGAAGTATTTGAACCTTTACACCATGTTGTTTGCAGCAGTTTATAAAATCTTCTACTATTTTTAATTCGATTGGTTTTCCAGCTCTTATGGCTTTAATTTTCAACAACAAGTATTGTTCTAACAAAAATAAGGCATAATTATTGGTAGGGCACCTGCATGCCAAGACATCTGTATATAGTGAGCAGATGATGTATCTCTGACCTATGACCTTGTCTAGCCTGAGCTTGATCTTCTCCATTTTCTCTTTTACCTTTCGGCATCTGTCAAAAATATCACTCTTTTTTGCATTCATTTCCTGAAGCTGTCTCTGCAGCTCTTGATATCTCTACTGGGAAACAGTTTCTTGTTCCAGCTATTCTAACGCAAGCCGAGCCTATGCTAATTCTTCCTGAAGATTCAATATAATGGGGTCATTGTGTGTCATGACATCTTTGGCTTGAATGCTTGTCTGAGTACTTCTTCTATGAGAAGGGATGCCTTCTGTCTGTATTTCTTTATTATGGGAGGTCCAAACCTCCATCTGGGTAGCCATGTTGTAGGAGGGTACAACCTCTGTCTGAGTAGTTATGTTGTAAGAGGGTACACCCTCTGTCTGAGTAGCTATGTATACTAGAATTGCATGTTGTTCCTTTTGAGTGATGACTGGTTGAGTGGGTATGGGCTTAGTTTGGATCGCTATAGACCTACCTTTATACAATTCTGCCTATACTGCCACATTTACTGTCCCTAGTGCTTTTTCTGGAAACTTTACCGTTGATATTTCTTTTATCTTTCTTCTGAGCCTTTTCACTTTTTTACGAAGCCTCTTAGGATTTTTCAATTTGGCTCTGTACTTTTTCGCCGAAGCAACTATTCTACTGACAGTTCATTCATCATTTATGCTTCTAAAGAGCCTGGTTGCTCACCCTAGCTCTGTTCTAAAAGGACCATGTCTCCTAATTAATTATCAGCTTCCCGAATTATCTCTGTCCCTACCTCTTCTTCTTGGCCTATGTTCTTTGTGCTTAGGCCTACCTAGCTATTTTCCACCAGGAGGGTGTCACCAGGTTGGTTCTTTGCTTCCCTAATGGCCTCTGCATCTGTCTCCGCTTCATGGCTTGCATCTTTTAAGGGAGATAGAATTTTGGTATCGCTAAAATTCTCAGGATATTGGGTTGCTCCTAAATTAATATTGTGTGGGCTTTCAGGCTGCATGTAATCATTCATGTTGGCCAGGACCTGGGCCAATTCAAAATTGTGCAACAAGTCACCTTGGGGACTTATGCTTGGTGTTGAGGGAAGTCCCGATTCATTTCTTTGTTCATCTCCAGAATACCCTGTTCCTGCCTCACGGTCTGATTCAGGGTTATCCTATCCTTCTAGCTATAAGTGTTGTTCGCTTCCTAGGCTGGATAATTCTATAGGTTGACTAATACTGCCTTGAGGATTTTCGGCCGCTCCTAGTTTTGACCTCAGCCTTGTGGATTGTCTGTGTTATTGAGGTATTTTCTTTACAAGGGTAGTCCTCTTCCTTTTCGGAATAGGGTTAGGTGTAGGCAGGGCTAAGCCTCCTTCGAGAGCTAATGTTTGTTCCTCCCAGCTTGATTGTTGCTGGGCGAGGTGATAGCTAAATATCAGCCTAATTAGACAGTGGTGGCTTACTACAGTCTCTATGTCGGGACCATCTTAGCCTCTTGGTAGTGTCATGCAGTAAAGAATTCAACAATGCAGGTAAATTGACAAAGTACTTTTGTCTTAGAACTACTAAAAGTTTGAGTTGACATGGCCTTACCACATCTTTACGTCCATCGCAAGTGATGTAGTTCTAGACGATTCGTGCTAATTCTCCCCATGGCTCTCCAAGAGATGATGGTCGAACGCCTTTGCCTTTCATGATTAGCTCCTGTCCTTCATCCTTAATGTCCTCGATAGCATCATGCAACTTCACTCGCTTGTTAGCCCATATAGGTCCTTCAACCGGCAACCCAGATACTTCCGCTATCACAGCGTCTGATACCGTGATTTTCCTACCTCTTACCATGGATTTTCCATTCTATAGGTTCCATAAGAATTCGATGGAAATTTCTTCTTGGGTGGTTGAAATATCGTAAAGTATGCTATCCATCCTGCTCGAGGTAAAATTTCTCTGGCTTCATCGGAAACAACCACTTTTAGAGGTTCTCAGCACACTGTTCTTCCTCCCATGGTGCTTGAATTATGCAATTAGCGTAACGGAGATAGCATAGCAGCAAACATAGTTGAGTGATGGAACAACAAGTGGTTGTAATGGCTATATGGGGTAATACTTTATAAGCATAAATATTGTTATCGAGGACTTTTATAATGCCACATGCTCTGTGATCATGGGATGTCGTATTTCCCTGCAAAATCAAATAAAAAGATGATAGCGCATGCATAAGTACAATAGAGCTCCTCGTCCCCTTTTGAAATAATAGGTCGCCTATGATAGAATGAGTGAAGGGATAACGCGCTGGCGGCAAAGTACAGGGGTGATGAAAGTGGCACAGTACGCATATTAATGAAAGGATCATAAAGGATATCAGAGTGATGAAATCAATGCATATAATGAGAATTATCAATAAGTGATAAGATGTCGTGAGGTGATACGAAAAAGAAAAAGGACAACTTACGCAGGGAATAATACTTTACCGCCGTTATTCCACTTAAAACTGTTGTGATTGATTTTTAAAAGGTAACACATGCATAAAGGTTCAAGGTAAGTTAGGAACATAATCTCTCTGTAGTAAAGATAAAACATAAGAAGAGGGCATTATAATAACTATTGATGTAGAAAATAAAACTTCAATACCATCAGCAGAGCTTCTGTTGCCTGCAGGCGTCTATAGCCTCGACAGAGTTGCTTTCTAACCCTTTGGAACCATGGTCCTCTATGTATAATTGGGGAAGTGCATTATGATATCCAGAGTAGAGACCAATGTGCTGGCATGGTAACCAGATGAACACATTGCCATTCACTGGGAAGTAGCGAAAAGTGGTCAGGTCGGCTCGTAATGAGACCTCCTGTTCCAAGGACTTTATTTCTTGATGCATCCATTGGATCATATCCCTGGTGTGGTGGCCATAGTGGGAATGCCACTTCACTTCTTCCTTATGATCATGGTAGGTTGGCTTGTGATGAGATGCCCTATCCTCCATCTGTGAAAAAAAATCATACAGTTGTTAGTGAATATATATATATATATATATGTGTGTGTGTGTGTGTGTGTGTGTGTGTGTGTGTGTGTGTGTGTGTGTGTGTGTGTTTTTTTAACAACACTTCCTATTTATATATAGAGGGTGGCTCAACACTCCTTAAGAGTATGGATGGCAGAAGAAGTTTGAACATATCAATAGAGAAAAAAAAAGTATGCCCTTAACCTTATTGATAATAAATAGAGAGAGTTATAGGGGCTAGGGAGAACCAACATGGTACAGATAATCAATCAATTTGATTTTTAGTGGAAATGAGGACAGTGAAGTGATATAGATGGGTGTGTCCTTTCTTTTTCAATCAATACCAAAAATATTGTTAAATAAGATAATATTCAAGATATTTGCATGTTCCAGTAAACTCCATACTTGTTATCCTTACATATGTATTTGTACACTTGTGCCATAGAGAGGATCATAAAGAGTGAGCAAGGATGGTCTAGGGATGATCATGCAAAGGAAAGAAAGGGTGTTCTCAAAAAAAAACTCACAAAGTGCTATTTCCTGAAGGAAACAACAAAAGAAAACTTCACACAAAAAGTGTTGTTCCCTATAGGGAACAACAAAGAAAAACACGCAAAAAAAAAGTGTTGTTCCTTAGAGGGAACAATAGTTGTTCCCTGTAAGGAACAACAAAGGAAAAATACACGCAGAAGGTGTTGTTCCCTATAGGGAACAACAACTATTCCCTGTAGGGAACATCAAAGAAATACATACGCAAAAGTGTTGTTCCTTATAGGGAACAACAACTGTTCCCTGTAAGGAACAACAAAGGAAATGCACACGAAAATTGTTGTTCCCAATAGGGAACAACAGTTGTTCCCTGTAGGGAACATCAAAGAAAAATGCATGTAAAAACTGTTGTTCCCTGTAGGGAAGAGCAAGGGAAAATACACACGGAAATTGTTGTTCCATATAGGAAACTGTAGTTGTTCCCTATAGGGAACAACAAGGGAAATACATGCTAAAAAATTATTGTTCCCTGTAGGGAACAACAGCTGTTCCCTGCAGTGAACAGAAAAGAAAACGCATGGAAAACTTGTTGTTCCTTATATGGAACAACAATTATCCCCTGTAGGGAAAAATAAAGCAAACTACACACAAAACGTGTTGTTCCCTATAGGGAACAACAGCTGTTCACTGTAGGGAACAACAATAAAAAATGCACGCCGAAATTGTTGTTCCTTATAGGGAACAACAACTGTTCCTTGTAGGGAACAATAAAGAAAAATTCACACTAAAATTGTTGTTCCCTGTAGGGAAAAACAAAGTGAAATACACACAAAAATACAGGGAACATCAGCTGTTCCCTGTAGGGAACAACAACTGTTCCCTGTAGGGAACAAAAAAGCGAAATACATACAAAAAGTGTTGTTCCCTGTAGGGAACAACATAGTGAAATACACACAAAAATTGTTCTTCCCTATAGGGAACAACAGTTGTTCCTTGTAGGGAACATCAAAGTGAAATACACAAAAATTGTTGTTCCTTGTAGGGAACAACAAAGGAAAAATAGAGAGAAAAAAAACTAATGTACAATCTATTATCCAAGCAAATCCAATCAAATAGAAAGAAAACATAAAGGTGAATTTATGTACATGTTTCAAAAGAATAAATTATTCACTGGACTGGTGTTGTGGAAGGGTTGCCCTCCTCAGCAAGAAATTTTATTGTGGGATCTTCACGTATGTGTTGGCAAAAGGACTCCCTTGTAGGAAGTTTATGGTAGAGGCTCACTTGATGCCCATTTGCTTTAAAAGAGTAACCAGACCCATCAATGGTGGTTAATGTAAGGGTGTGATTATCGTGCACCTCCTTCATCTCCTAGGGACCTAACCATCTGGTCTGGAGTTTGCCCGGGAAATCCTGGAACCTAGAATCGTACAGAAGTGCCCAATCACCTTAATGGAATATCTTTCTCTTGATGAGGGCATCATGCCATTTTGTTCTTTGTTGTTGAATCAATGCAGTATGCTAAAGAGCTGATAGCTAGATTTTATCCAATTCATTAATTTTATGTATTCTATTAAGTTGTGCTTCATTTGGATCCAAGCCTACTTCTTGGGCTATCCTCAATGTCTGAATTTCAAATTCTATTGGGAAGATAGGTTCTTTTCCAAACACTAGCTGATATGGGGAGTATCCTGTGGTATTCCTCCAAGTCGTGCGATATTCCCACAGGGCTTCTGGCAATTGGGTAGCCTATTCAAGTCTATGTGAGGTGACTATCTTTGTTAGTATGGCCTCGATTACTTTATTAGTACTTTCTACTTGGCCATTTGCTTACAGGTGGTATGGAGATGTGATTCCGTGTAAGACGTGATGATTTTTTAATGTTGCAGCCATCTTATGGCCTACAAATTGTGGCCCTCCATCTATGGTTATTTCTCTAGGCAAGCCATACCACACAAAAATTTGTAAAAGAAAGGGGATTACTGAGTCCTCGGTTGCCCTTTGTAATGGTTCTGCCTCCACCCATTTAGTCACATATTCTGTTGCAACCAATATATATGTCTTTTGATTAGATGATGGGTGTATTGGGCCAATAAAATCTAACTCCCAATGTTCAAAAGGCTCAATGGCTAACTGTGGATGTAGGGGAATCTCGTCAGATTGTCTAGGGCGACCCATTCTTTGGCAACTATCACATGCCTGGAAAAACTTCTTTGCATCCTTAAAAATGGTGGGCCAATAATAGCCCATCTGTAAGACTTTATGCCCAGTCCTACAGTCTACAAAATGTCCACTACAAGGTCCATCGTGGCAAGCTTTTAGGATGTCGAAGATTTTGTCTTCCTTGACACACCTTCGGATATGCATATCGGCTCCTGTGTGAAAGAGGTATCCTCTGATCTAGGAGAACTGAGTGCTGTGTTGTACTATTAGTTTTCTTTCACTGGGCGTCAGGTGCTTGGGTAATTTTCCCACTGCTAGGTAGTTCGCAACATCCGCGTACCATGGTGTTTTCACAGTTACAACAAATAAGTGCTCATCAGGGAACTAGTCTTCTATTGCTATCGAGTCGTCTGTCTTTGGCACACGTGAGAGGAAGTCTGCCACCAGATTTTCCTTTCCTGGTCGATCTTTGATTGTTATGTCAAATTCCTACAAAAGGATCAACCATCGTGTCACTCTTCCATTCGTAACAGGTTTATTAGCTAAATATTTAATAGCAGAGTGATCAATATACAAAACCACAGGGTATCCTGTTATATAGTGTTTGAATTTGTTAATAACATAGATTATAGCCAGAAATTTTTTCTCGGTCATAGTGTAATTCAACTCTGCAGGAGATAAATTTTTGTTGATGTAGTATATCGCATAAGGTTTCTTATCTTCCTCCTGGCTGAAAACTACTCCAATGGCCATATCTGATGCATCAGATGAAATCTGAAATGGTAAATCCCAGTTTGGGCCCCGTAATACTGGGGTTTTGATACTAGCCGTTTTAAATCAATAAAATCAATGTCACATTTATCAGTCCATATGAAATTGATATTTC
This sequence comes from Pinus tabuliformis, assembly GCA_031772625.1. NCBI lineage: Eukaryota > Viridiplantae > Streptophyta > Pinopsida > Pinales > Pinaceae > Pinus > Pinus tabuliformis. Next base: position 1,180,297,057 of record CM062807.1, on the reverse strand, counting down.
TTGTTAATGCATATAATGGTGCATAAATTTGGGAGAAATTCTTTATAAATCTTCTATAATATCCAGAGAATCCCAAAAAAGTACGTACCTCAGTTTGTGTGCAGGGAGTAGGTATTAAGAGGATTATCTAAATTTTTGCTAGATCTACCTGAATTCCAACTACTGAGATGTAGTGACCCAGGATGAGGCCCTCGGTCATCATCATGTATCATTTCTCATGGCTCAAGCAGAGCCTGGTAGCAATGCATCTTTGCAAAACTTTCTCTAATGTTTGTAATGCCGGCTCGAAGTCATCTCCATAGGATGTAAAGTCATCCATGTACACCTCGAGTTCCTCGTTTATCAAGTTTGAAAAAATGTTGAGTATGGCCCTCTGGAATGTGGCAGGTGCGTTGCACAGTCCAAAAGGTAAGACCCTGTAAGCAAATGTCCCCCAGGGGTAGGTGAAGGTAGTCATATCCTGGTCTTCAGGGGTAATTTGGATTTGGTTGTAGCCATTGAAGTCGTCTCGGAAAGAGAATAATTTTTTACTTGCCAATGTGTCCAAGACTTGGTCGATGAATAGGAGGGGAAAATGATCTTTTTGGGTTGCTTTATTAAGATCTCTAGAATCGACACATATATGCCACTTCCCATTCTTTTGAGGCACCTGAACTAATGGAGAAACCCATTTGCTATTAGATATGTGATAGAAGAAATTTACATCTAATATTTTTTGTAGTTCATCATTAACAACATCTTTAAGGTGAGGGTTTAACCTCTGTTGAGGTTGTCGAATGGGCCTCACATCTTTCTCTCAATAGATGTGGTGCATGCGTAATTGGGGATCAATCCATTTCATATATGGGTAATCCCAAGCGAAAGCCTCTTTATATTTTCTAAGGAGTTGAACAAGCCTCTGCTCCTGGTCATTAGTGACGTTTTTGTTAATGTTTAGGACTTTCCTTGGCTCAGTTTCAATGTGTTTGCTGTTATAAACAATTGTTGTTGGTATTTTCTGGTCATTAATATCTTTTAAGGGATCTTCTTCAATTTCGTTATCCAGGGCTGCTTCGATCATGTGACATTTTAGATTAGATACGACATCTGGTTGGTTAATGTAAGTGTTAATGATGTAATATTTTGTTTGATTCTTAACTTTGGGAGCATCTTCTACAATTAGCGGTGATCGAATGTTTTCAGTTAAATATGATACAGGTCGTTTTCTAGTTTTTATTATTGTTAGGCTAGGTTGAGCTGGAGGATATAAATCTAGATTCTTCACATTACTTCCTCTTGCTATAGTCATGCTGCCTGTTCGAAAGCTTATGTAAGCATCTGCGGTTGCTAGCCAAGGTATTCCTAGAATTAGGGGATGTCCATATAGCCAGTTTCTAGGATTAATAATCAAGAAATCTGATGGGTATTCCCAAGAATCTACAGACACCATTACATCCTGTTATGTCCCTTCTGCTTTGACAACTGATTAGTGAGCAAGTTCCAACAAAGTCGTAGTTGGATCCAAGGCTGTAATTCGAAGTCTTTGATAGGTTGTTGTTGTGAGAATATTAATGGCTGCTCCTAAATCAACTAATGCATTGGGGAAGGAACATCCATTTATTTGTACTATGACTATAGGGTTTCCTGGGTCCTCATATTTCACTGGTGTTTCTCTGCCTGATAATAAATTGGAAAAAGTTCTGACTACGTGGACAGTTGGGGTTGTTTTTATTTTCCTCTTAGGATTTTTAGTACACAATTCCTTAATAGTTTTTGCATAAATTGGAATGTCCTGAATAGCCTGGAGGAGGGGTATTTTTACACAAAGATTTTTTAATTCTCCCAGAAGATCGAAATCAGGATATTCTATTGGGCAGGGTATAATCAATCTCTCTGGGAATGGTGGAGAAGAGGTAATAGTTTGATCATGGCTTTTCTATTTAACCGTATTCTCCATTTGAGGTGTTTGTTCTACAGGTAACAGATCTTCTATTTGTATGTTTTTATCCCCCTCTGACTCAATTATCCATCCAGACCTTAATTTGAGTTCATTACACTCCCTCAACTCAGTTTCTGGCTCTGGTCCTTCAATAATTTGTACAGATTGGACGGGTCTATTGTTGGGATTTGGGTTGGGTTGGGCTGGGAGCTGTGGTCATAGATTGGGTTGAGGGTTCTGCTGCAATGTGTAAGGTGCTGGTAGTGTAGGTTGAGGCAGGGGGATTGTTCCTACTGGCTGGTTTGTAGGTCTTTGCCAGCTTGACTGCCAGTTCTATTTTTGTGAAGTGGACGATGGCCATTGATATGGATATGCACTGTTCTGCCAGAATGGTGGGAAGTAAGAGGAATTTGACCAACTATTGTTCTGATTTGATTGATTGGACCAAGGTGGCATAGAGAATGGTTGTTGTGACCAATTAGGAAAATTTGGCTGGTTTTGCCATGTAGCTCCTATGTATTTTTGAGAATTATATTGCGAGGCTTGAGAAAATGAAGATGGGTCGTTAGGCATACCTGTTTGTCATGCTTGCCATTGGTGACGTTGATTTAATAGGTAGACTGGTTCTATTTCTTCGTCTGCCTCCCTGAAGATTTCTTTTAATCCTGGGAGTGATGGGTAGCTTTCTATGGCATGATCTTTAGTGCATATGGCACAGATCTATACCATATCCAGTGGGCATTCTTTATGACTATGATTCTTCCTGCATCAAGGGCAAAAGATCATGAGGTTTTGTTCTGCTTCAGCTTGGTTCTTCTTAGCTTGCAAAATGTCTAATTGTGTTGTCAAAGTTCCCAGGATATCTGTTTTAAAATCCTCCAGCAGGTTGTCAATTTCTGCACGAGTAATGCTTCCGCCAGAGATTTTATTGTACCTGGCACTCATATCGTGTTCTGCTGGTTTCAATATCGTACTACCTCTTGAGCACCTGATACACAAATTAATAATCTTAGCATAGTCTTCTTGATATATATCACCTTTACCCATAATATTTAATGTCTCTATCCATTGGTCTTTCATCCCTTTAATCAGTGTAGTTTTTAGCACATTCTCAAGCAAAGGCAGATTTGCATAGGGAGACCTTTGGAGGTTATATTCAAAACGCTCCACATACTTTTCCAATGTTTCACTAGGTCTTGCTAACATTTGGAATATTTCGTCTTTTAGTTCCCTAGGTCTGCAATAGTCTTGATATTTTTTAAAGAAAGCGGTTTTCATTTGATCCCAATCATTTATGGTGCCCCGACCTAGTCCCATAAACCAATGCAGGTCTGCTCCTTTTGATGTAGAGGGAAACAGATTTAATTTCTAGGGGTTGGTGGTGTAATCATAACCCCGACATAATACATCAAATTCAAACAGAAATGCATCTGGATCCTCTGATGTGAGTCCATGAAAGGTGCGAATAATTTGTAGAGGGATAGATTTCATGGGTGCGTTGACATCTATGTCAACGATGGGATACTGTAATGTAGAGGTCTGGGGTGCTTGTGGATTATTGGCCATTTGATCAAATATATGCCAGTACCCTTCCGGGATCTTTGGAGCTAGAGAGTTATCCCTAGGATGTCTAGAAGGGGTGGGAATGATCTTAACAACACTCCCTTGGTCTGGGATATTGGGTGTCCTTTGCTCGATTACTACCTGAGGGGATCTTGGTTCCTCTATTTCCCCTGTTTCCCCTCCTCCTTCACGAATATTACAAGAATTCCCTTCTTGTAAGGGAATTGGGCACAAATTTTCAATTTCTTGGAAACTCTCCTCAGTTCCTTCCATTTTACTGTGGACCTTAGCATAGGCCACATATGGTGAGCTTGTGGCCCGAAGGGAGACAGTAGGTTGCCTGGAAGCAACGATTCAGGGACCTACTGATAGCTGAGATTCAACTTTCTTTAAGATGTTGTCGATGAAAGTTGATCGTCCAAGGGTCACCGGTCCCTTATATTTTTCAAGTTTTGGATATGGAATTGGATTGTTTTCGGGTCTTTTATTCTTAGTCATTCATGAAAAAAATTCAAATGTTTATCTCTACCTTAAGTTCCTAACAACTCTGCTGGAAAGCAGGCAGGGGAGCAGGCATTTTACTTACTCCGTATGCAGGTTCTTACCTTCCATTTTTAATACTCAGTTCTCTCTTAATAGACAAGCATCAAAGACCTACTTCACTTTTCTGTAATTGTGCTGAAAAGCAGGCGAAGGAGCAATCACTTTACTTACTCGTTACGTAGGTTCTTACCTTCCGTTTTCAATACCCAATTCTTCCTCAACAACAATTATCAGATATACATCACTCTTTGTAAAATGGCTACACTCTCTCTGAAAACGGCGCCAAAATGTTGGTTGATAAAAGGTGCGTTTTAAAACTCCTAATTATCCCACATTAATCATCAACCCAGGAAAGTCCTCTTATTTCAAGAGTGTACATAGTATGTGGCTGCTATAAAGTCAGAGAGTAATGTTTCTTAAATCGTATTAAAGGCTTTTAATACAAGAGTAAATGGATGTATCTAATAAACTCAAATTGCCATTATTAAAGGAAATATAACATCTAAACTTCAAGGCTCAATCCTCTACTAAAATTGTAATCAATCCTCACACAAGTAATTCAACTAACAATGGCATTAGCTGAGAGTACAGTAGCAATAACTCATCTCTTCTTAACTGATTTAATCTAAATCAAACTCAATCTCTAGTAAACAATCCAAATGGAAATGATTTCAATTTGAGAGTCCAATAGCGATAATAAAACTCTTTACAGTTGATTACATCAATCTGAATAATTATCTAAGTAACTTAATCTATAATGAAGGTAAACTGAATCAAATGACAGTGCTATAAATCCTATAAATCGAAGATATTCCTTCAATACAGTAAATAACGAATATGATAAGATCACAGAAAGTAGGAAAACTATCAAACCAATCACACTTGCGAGAATCAGAAATGTATGACACAAAGAAGCAGTTTAATGCACTAGAGGCCAAGCCCTTAGCCGCTAGCGAACACTACTGAGCTACTTCAGATAATGCGAGGGAACAACAACTTCAATTATATATTAATCATTGAAATTAAGTAGCATCACAATATAGTCGTGTTCTCTCAATAGCGAGAGTTTGTAATTAAAATTACTATTTGAAAAATAACAGAGATTCCCCCCTCTCTTCTTACAATCATCTCCTTTTATAATCAGAAAGGGTAAAAGATAAATCCGATCCCTTAGGATCTCCCAATCATGAGGGATTTGCAATTGATTGCTAACTTTAGAGAATTTTCTTTTTTTGTGCTGATCTTCCTCATTTGCCTTCAACCTCGTCCGCAACTGACACATTCCTTCCTTTGTTTGTTGGTTTTTGTTGTTCCATCATTAGGGAACAATAATTGTCCCTTTTATCACTTTCCTGCATAAAGAAGGGTAAAAGTTAGCTAACTCATAACTGTAACTAATTCATCCATTTCTTACCATAATTCCTTAATATATTAGCGCATTAATATATGGAAAAGATAAGAATCAAGGAAAAAGATGATGAGAATAATAGTAAATACATACCCATTTCGTTACTCAACACAAAACTACAGAGCCAGAGATCTCAAATGGACTTCTAAAGAGCCATGAAGCTGCAATGAAGTTCAGAACAACAAACAGATCGAAATGATCAAGTTATTGCTAGTGACTGTCGTACTGAAGATAAAAGAAGGATTATAGAGACAATACAGAATTCTGAGGGATTCAGAAAGGCCAGAAGCTCAAGAAGCTCAGAGCACTGACTGAAGGAGTCAAGTCCAGAGAAGCCTAGATCTGTGTGCAGCTAAAGGACAGCCAGGGGTAAGATGGAATTCTAAGCCCATAGGTATAGTTGTAAACCTATGGAGTTGAGTGTGGAACTTGTAAGAGAATTTAAGCCATAATCCCAAAGAGCCAAGTCAAGTTGACAAGAGCTCACGGAGACGTAGCCCAAGAGGTTTGGGTGAAATCCTAATTAAACTTGTTGTCTTTATGTGTTTGTTTATTTGATGCATTTACTGTTATATGTGTTTATATATTAGTTTAAGAAAATAAACTTAAGGCAATTAAGCAGTCAAAGGCAAACCAAAAGCATACACCTCTTTCAAGCACTTTTAATTCCGCAAATTTTCAATATAAGCCTAGATCTTGGAATATATTTAAACTTTGGAGTGGGAGAGGTTCTTGTAAGCATGACAAGAAGCCTTCAGTGCCCCATTTTCATATCATAAAAGGATCCTACTTAACTCAATCCACCAGGTGTTTATTCTAATTCCCTTATAGATTTAATGAAATTGAAAGCTTAAATGGAATTCATTTTAACTGTAAATATTGAATGATAATTCAAACTTCTAACTATTGGAAGAAATCAAACTCATATTTTACTTGTAACAAAACACGATAAAGAGACTGGTCTATATTTCTAAAATCAAATCCTATTCTTCTACCTTGAATTCATTTGAATCAAACTTCTCCCAAATAAAACACCTTATGAACTGTACTTTAAATAACTACAGAACTAATGCTACAGGAATGGAATCTCAACAAAAGTTTCTAAGTCTGGTGTTTATCAAATCCTGAGTTATTAGAATGGAGACCTAGTCTATGATTATATTCAATAACTCAAAGCAATGTAAACAATTAAATCACACTGAAAACATAAGTCACTCAGTTCAATGTTCGAAATAAACCTATATTCTTCATTAAAGAAAATGGAAATCAATCCTCAATCGATTATACGAGAATGAAACTAAATTATCCTATGATAATTTAACTACTTCAATCAATGCTATGTAAAGAAATTCTTTTATGATAAATCACACTATGAAAATGTTGAAAAGAAATTGAACAACACAACAGTGGAAATGGAAAATGTAATTCCTATTTGTGACTAATCGAGATTCATTTGAAAACAAACTCAACGCACACCATCAATCAAACCCCCTATTCCACATAGAGAAATCCACACAATTTATTGCTTATCATAAAACCCATTACAGAGATGAATACATCGATTTGAGCACACAGAGATCGCATTCAGTGATTCCAAAACACATTTTATTAACTTATCATAGGTATTCTGATCACGATATAAATGAATGTGCTTTCATATGACAGAAAAGAGCATGGTTAATATGAAATATGACTCCACATTTATGAAGAACAGATCATAACCATGTGTCATGGATCTACACATAGTCTCTTTGACATATAAGGATCTACATGCTCAGAATTCCTAATCGAGGTGTCTAGAAATGAATGCAAGGTTATCACACTTAAAATCATTCCAAAGCTAATGAAATTCCTCATGCATTTGTACAAGAAACTTCAACAAGATCAAACCAGAACTGAATAAGAACAACTATAATGAATCAACACACAATGGTACTCCTACATACTAACAATGAAGCCTATTCTAAGATGATGGTGGGCCCTACCACACCTGGGTAAGCTTAAACTACTTGTAGGAAATGAAAGCTTAAAACATTTAAATCAAAAACTCATAGTAAACCAACAATCGAAATGATTCAATCTCAACGCATAGCCATAAGAGAGTCTTCGATTATGAATAATAATATCCTGAACAATGCTTGATAGCTCAATAGTTTTTCAATAACAATCTTCTCTCTAAATCTTAACTTATTACAATTTTGGCCTTTATAGGCATCGATTTGTGTTCAAAACAACAATAAACCATACATGGTAAGTTCAACGAATTGACTAAATTAAACTTTGAGATCCGATCGCTGGAACAACGTTGTCCTTCTTAGCACAACGTATGCTAACAAATCCCAATATTAGCATAGACCTGTTTCGATGAATATGTAGAAGATCTTCATCGTGGAGAAAAACGAACCCACCTTGATCATAATATCTAGCTATAGTATCCAAGCCTCTAGAAGCATGAAATCTACTAAACCTCCATGGTGTTGAGCACAGATCTTGAATTGGGATGTTAAGTATAGAAATAGCAAAACAAGGCTATCGACAAGAACTCCCTCCATCGTGACCTATACATGTTGCAGTAATTCTTCACACTTATCCATAGTGATTAGTTAACTCATTATGAATAAATTACTTAAACTCACTCAAATCTAATAAAAAACAATAAAATGACACTAATGAAATGCTCTTCCCTCATGTGAGGGTCTTGGCAGGTTTAGGACAATGATAGTGATGGAAAGGTAGGTGTGGGAGCACTTTCTTTGACAAAAAATGGCAAAAATAGAGGTGGAAAATGGTAAAATTGGGGACAAAACAAGGCACCAACAAATATTAATATGAGCATTAATCTTTCAATATTAATATTAGATTTAACGATGTTTTTTACATGCAATTATAACCAAATTTATAATAAAACTACATCAAATGGATATTTTAGAATATTACAACTTTGACATAGAAATATTTATGTTTGTAGAGATTTTAATATATCCATAGGATATGGTTTTCCTTTTAAATATTCCTTTTACAAATCATTAATTAAAATAAATATTAAAATATTTTAGAGCAAGATTTTGTATCCTTTGTGTTGAATTAACTTTTTTACTTTCATTTAAGAAGTGGTAATATTTATGTGTATAGATATTTTAATATATCCATAGGATATGGTTTTCCTTTTAAATATTCATTTTACAAATAATTAATTAAAATAAATATTAAAAGATTTTAGAGTAAGATTTTGGATTCTTTGTGTTGAATTAACTTTTTTACTTTGATTTAAGAAATGGTAGTGGCTTTAGTAAAGAGTAAAGATGTTTACAATTTTAGGTAATTTTGAATTTTTATGTGGTAAATATTTTTGTTGAAGATAAATTTATGATCCATTCAAATTCAATGTATATGATAAAATATCTATTACACACATGAGATAATTGTATTGTAATTTTTTTTTATCTAAATACATGAGATAATTGTATGTAGTTTGTTTTTTATCTATATGGTTATTTTCATTTTTGTTTGGGGCCAACATTAGTTTCTTTTATTTTCATTATTATTATTTATTGGAGAGATGAACATAAAAAATATTTAGATTTCTAGTTTTTTATTTTTATGTTGGCCGACATTAGCTAAAATATAACTTTAAGCACAATCATACTTACACATCAAGGTCATACTGGGTTGTACAATGCACCTCTTAATGCAAAAAAGGTTTAATTATTATTATTTTTATCTATATATGTTTGCTGATTATATTTTTTATTCTATACACAAACTTTTACTAAAAAAAATATGACATGTAAGAAATAGAAACTTTCTATGCAATGAAGAAAACTGATATTTGCAACCTTAAACATGAATACGATTTTAGTGGAACATATAAAATTGTTACACCCAGGCAAAACACAAAGTTGGATGTAAAATGAAAGGAACTTATAGATTTTTATTTCTGAAGGTGATTTCAAACCTTTAAAGCTCCATGAAAATGAGTTAATGTGGATCTCAACATGTAGAAACTAACTATTTTGTAACCTTTTTAAAAATGCTATGGTAAGTAAAAGGGAGACATTACAAGTTAGTAGTTTTTATATCTACATTCAAATATAGATCTACTACCCTCACTACCATCATTTATAACTAATTGAATTAGAAAGGAGAGATTGCTACAATTATGAGAACAATCAGCCTTTCATGATACATGGTGGATTAGGCCCATTGAATGTCCTAGAGTGTCCATTTTAAAGGAATTTGTGAACTCACGCAATAATATTTGCTTAACTATTATTTTATTGATTCCTGAACAATTTTGATGGTGAATGTAATGACCTCTACAATTAACTCTATCTTACAGCCAAAGTATTTTATGTTTATTAATTCGACTCTCTTTTATATAGAGGGTTAAATGATTGAGTAGTTGAAATAACTTTTCAATCTAGACCTATAAAAAATGGCACATCCTCTACTATTTATATAGAGCTTTACTCTTAGTCTATACTATTACAATAAGAAAAAATTATAATAGTTTATCTGGATAAAAAAATAAAATAAAAAGTAAAATTTTAATAATCATATTCATATTTTTATGTTGGATAGTTTCCTCATTTGAACATTTAAAGAACACAAAAGTGGGTGAGTTCTTAGTAAATTAAAACATAGAAGGTCGAATAACTGTGTATGCCAAATCAATAGGGAAGAATTGACTAACTGATCTCTCCATTGTAGTGGTTTTTTAAGTAGTGATGGAATGGTTTTCATATACACCCCAAATCATTATAAACACATGATTCCACATTTCATTAAGTCCGACATTCATTTTATTGGCAAAAAAAAATAATTTCCAACAATTTTGGGTTAATAGAAAAATAGAATAGAGTGGAATATTCCATGAGAAGAAACAAATCCAAATAATTGGTATTCCTATAAAAATAGGGTGAAATATATCTTGATACTTTCCATTACCATAAAAATAGAGCAAATGGGAGAATGCAGTTTTAATTTTCCAAGGAGAAATAATTTTTTCAACTCTCCCCATCACATTCTCATGGGCTAATGGTTTACAACTATTTCATTTTAAATAAATATTTGGCGATGCATATTTAAACCCCTATTTATAAAAAAATCGCCAAACCAAAATAAATAACCCCCTAACTTCACCCATGGGTGAAATTTTGCCCCTAAAATTTTCTATGAATATCATATATTTGGAGCATTTTTATAAAAGTAAAACAATGTTTTGATGGGTAATATTAGTTGGGAGATTGGGTCTAGAAATAATGTTAAGATTGGACTTGATCCCATTAGGGTTTTTGATGGTTACCATACTATGCTTTTCATTCTTGTCAGATGCATACATAATTTTGGATATTATTTCATTAATCAGTTATAGGTTCCTCAGGTCTCTAGTTCTAATTATCATACATGGATCAACTCTAGAGACTTGGGTTTATATGGTGAATTCATGGTATTTGGGATAGCTATATTGATAGTATTAAATTGGATGGTATTACCTTGAATGGAGGGTAAGATAACTATGTTTGGGATGGAAAATTGGTACAGGGACAAGTTATTGTTACTGCAACATATAGATATATCACTAGTGCTTAAGATTAATATGGGATTTGGGGCTGATTAAGTAAAATTTACAAATGGAATATGCCACATCGGATTAAATTCTTTGGGTGGTTGACTTGGCATAATAAAATATTAACTTGGGATAATTTGTGTAGGCATGGGTTCATTGGTCCATGGATATGTTCTTTTCTCCAACTTGGACTTGAGGGCATGACCCACCTTTTCATAAATTGTCCATTTGTGGTTTCTATATGGATTGGGGTGCTCGAGATCTTAAACATACCTGTGGATTGGAATTCCTCTTCTGTTTAAGCATGTTTAATGGACTGGTGGAGGGACTATAAGGATTATTGCACACTTCCAATCTATATTTTCTAGGGTATTTGGTGATGTAGGAATGCCATTATTTTAAACAATTCTCCACAGAACATTAATTGTAGATGTTTGAAGATATGTGCATATTTCAATGAAATTGGGTCTGTGGTTTATATAGGTACATTGAGACACATATTGACCAAAAAATATTTTGACGTAGATTCCTAGTTGGTTTTTTTGATGGGGTGGCTTGTAATTACATGTGTGGTAGTGGGGTTGTCATTGTCATTAAACTTGGTCACTATTTCCATTATAGCTAGAACAATGGAAGGGGGGCCAACACTAGAGTGAAGCTCACTACTCTATGGGGTATGTTATTTTGTGTTTTTTGGCTTGCCATTGAGTCCTTGGAGGTATTTGGTGATTCAAATGTTGTGATTGATTGGGTTATGTAGATATTATCTATGGACCCATCTACACTCATAAATTGGTTGAAAATAATTAGGTTATTGATTAAATTTTTTAGTAAGGTGTACTTCTCCCACATATACAGATAACAAAATGGCATTACAGATGCATTATCAAGGGAGGGACACATATTTCTCCATGGGGAGATTATATATATTTCTTACTTTGATGACAAACTACAAGGGAGGGGGAATATCAACTACACATAATTTTTATATTTTCTCTTGATGATAAACATCTATGTGGCCAAATTGTAGTATATTATCATAAATGTTTATGATATAGTGCATTTTATTTGCTTATATATATTTGTATATGTTTATATTAGTCAACATGCATACATGTATATGTGATATCATTAGTTTTCTAGAAATGGTGTAAATTTGGAAAAAAAATTGTCATATGTAAACAATTGGTTATTAATATAAACTTGGCCTATTGGTTTAAAAAAAAAAAACCTCCCCCTTTGACGTCAATGAGAAAGATTTTTATTTGTAAAGAAAATCAACAAAGAACTACAAACTCCAATGTTTGCACAAAATCAACAAGGAACCACATACTCCAATGTTTGCAAAATAAAATAGTATCAACCTTGGGTGAATATTAAACATCGGACATACCTTGAATGGGATAAATTGTATACACATAAATAAGTGAATATGTACCAACAATATCATCATGAGTGTATTGAGAGACCAAATTAGATTCTAAACATACGTGCTAATAGTGCCAACTCACAAAATAGAACAAAATATAGATCAATGACATCAAAATCAGCCTCTTCGAGGGGGAAACCTCCTTTACATTACACAAATGAACAATTCTTGGATGATACAAATGGGAAGACCTCCTTTCTATATATAAGAGTCTAAGGTGTCATAATATAATTAGAGCTGACATAACAATAATAATGTAAGGGAACAATAATAACAATAGTGGGCTTCTATGGGGCACAATAATAATAATATGGGGACAACATGGGCACACAATAACAATAAGGGGCTACAATGACAATAATAATAAGGGAATATATTAGTATTATAGGGACCTAGCATGCCCCTCTCCTTCAAAAAAGTGTTGTCCTCAACACTTGAGTAGTTTTGGATGCTTCTGTATAAAATTATCATCCTCCCATGTGGAATCTTCAACAGGTAAGTTCTTCCACTTGATGAGATACTCTGAAATTGATCAATTTCGTAGCTGTCGAGTTCGTGTTTTAGTGACTGCTTTAGGTTCCAATATGATTTTTGCTTCCTCGTTAAGTTCTAGTAATATTGTTTGAAATGGAAGCTTGTCACCTGTAACCTTCTTTAAGCATGAGACATGGAAAATTGGGTGCACTCGAGAAGATGTAAGCAGTTCCAATTTGTATGCCATACTACCAATCTTTTGCAACACCTTGTACGAACCATAATACTTTGGTAATAATTTATTATCCTTCTTCAATTGCTTGAGGAAATGTTTTTGTATGGTTGCAGTCATAGAAATATCTAGTCACCTACATCAAAAATTCTTTCACTGCAATGTTTATCTGCCTGTTGTTTCATTCTATTATGCGCCAAAGTTAGGTTATCCTTTAAGATATGGAGAACTTTTTGTTGATGCTTGATGTGATCTTCCATTTCTTGAACCTTATAGTTTTCTCTTAAATATGATGTGATGGAACATGGATGATATCCATAAAGTTCCATAAAGGTGGTCATTTTTGTTTTAGTGTGGAAGGAAGTGTTATACCACCATCCCGCCAGAGGCAACCATTTGTCCCATTGTGTCTATTTATCAGATACAAAGAAAAGAAGATATATTTCCAAACATTTTTTCACTATCTCAATTTTCCCATCAGATTGAGGATGATAATATGAGCTATGAGCTGAGTACCGAGACAAGAAAATAATTATGTCTAAATATTTCCAGTGAAAATAAGATCTTTGTTGCTTACAATAATCTTTGGGTTTCCATGTAGCTTTTGTATTGTTTCCATAAATTTAGTGGCAAATATAATGGCTTTAAATGGATGAGATAATGCAAAAATGTGTGCATATTTGATAAGTCTATCAACTACCACCATGATGAAAATATTTCGTTCGGACTTGGGTAAACCTATGATAAAATCCATTGGAACCTCCTCCCAAAGTTGACTTGGAATGGATAAAGGTTGTAATAGATTTGGGGTGTTAATTGTCTCAACTTTATTTTGTTGGCAAACCAAACATTCCGCCACAAAAGTTTTAATATCAGATTCAAGGCCATCCCAAAAAAAATCCTTCTTAACCATGTGGTAAGTTTTTAAAAATCTTGAATGCCAACCTAAAGGATAGTTGTGCAATTCCAGAATAACCTTTTGTTTGATTTGGGAATTCTTACAGAGGTATAAGCGATCTTTGTACCATAATGAATCATTATTCCAGCTAAATGTATCAGATGTACTGGGATCTTGCTACAACTTTTGAATGATTTCCCACACTTCTTCATCATTCTTCCATTCATCCCTTTCTTCTTTTATCCAGTCTGGTTGTATGATATAAATGGCATAAACCAGTGCTTCCACATCCTCATCCTTTCTTGAGAGTGCATCTACGACAACATTTTTCTTCCCTTTTTTGTAGATGATTTCAAAGTCATAACCCAACATATTTGTGACCCATTTTTTCTACTCTTCTCAAGATAATCTTTTCTCTAAAAAGTACTTAAGACTATCATGATCCATTTTTACCTTGAAGTGTCTTCCCATTAGTTAAGGTCACCATTTCGTAAATGCATGTAGTATTTCCAACATTTCCTTCTCATAAATATCATTGTGTAAATACTTTCCTTTGATTGGACAAATTTCAAAGAAATGGGTCTTTCTTCTTGCATTAAAACAACACCAATTCCATTTCCCAAGGCATCACATTCCACAATAAAGATTTTTGTGAATTCTGGCATAGCTAAGACTGGTGCTTGGCACATTGCCTCTTTAGTATGTTCAAAGGCTTTTGTTGCTTCTGGAGTCCAAGAAAATGCATCTTTCTTCAGTAATATTGTTAGAGGTGCTACTATTCTCCCATAATTATTAACAAACTTTTGATAATAGCTTGACAACCCGGGAAATCCTCGAAGATGCTTTATGGATGTGGGGATTTTACATTCCTTATTGGATTTAATTTTTCTAGGGTCTACCTTAACACCTTCATGAGATACAATATGACCCAAATATTCCACCTCTTGTACTCCAAAGAAACATTTGGAGGTTTTTGCATATAATTGTTTCTCCTCCAATACTTTGAGCACTCTATCAACATATTGAAAATGATCCTTCCAAGACATGTTGTAGATTAGTATATCATCAAAAAATACTAACACAAATTTTCTAAGGAAGGGTTTGAAAATGGAATTCATCAAACCTTGAAATGTAGAAGGTGCATTGGTAAGTCCAAAAGGCATGACCAAAAGTTCATAAAGACCCTCATGAGTTCTAAATGTTGTTCTCGGAATGTATCAAGTCTTCATTCTGATTTGATGATATCCTAAACGAAGGTCCAACATGGTGAAGTAAATTGCTCCATGCAATTCATCCAACAATTCATGAATGAAAAGAATGGAAAATTTATCTTTAATAGTGAGCTTGTTGAGCTCCCTATAATCTGGACAGATGTTCCATGATCCATCCTTCTTATGCACCAATACTACTAGAGCAGAGAAAGAGCTTTGACTAGGTTGAATTATATCAGCCTCTAGCATTTCTGCAACCATACGTTCAATTTCACTCTTTTGGGCATATGGATATCTATAAGGCCTAATGTTTGGAGGAACACTTCCTCAAATCAAATGAATAGCATGATCATGATCATGAATAGGTGGGAGGCCTTTGGGAGTCTCAAATACCTGGGAATGATTTTCCAAGACTTTTTGGAAATCTGGAGAAACAGATGATTTCGATGTCGGAACCTCTAGTGAACATAATTGTACAATTATGCCACATTGTTCTTTCTTTAGAAGCTTTGTCATGCCATTAGAGTTGATTAATTCAACTTCCTTTCCTTCTGAAAAAAATTTCAGGAAAAGTTCTTGAAAATTAAAAATTATTGTACCCAAAGATTGTAGCCATTAGACTCCTAGTACAACATCAACACCACCCATTGGAATGGAATACATTGGACTATTCAACACATATTCTCCCATGGATAGCTTAATATTATGGCACTTTCCAGAGAAATTTATGGTTCTTCGATTTCCAACCATCACTTGACACTTTAGTGCTGGATATAGGAAGCAATTCAATTACACAAATGAACAATTACTTCCTTTACATCATACAAATGAACAACTCATAGACGAAACAAATGACAAGGCCTCCTTTCTATATATAGGAGTCTAAGGGGTCACAATATAATTAGAGCCGACATCAAAATAATAATGTAAGGTCACAATAATAACAATAGCGAGCTTCTATGGGGCACAATAATAACAATATAGGGACAACATGGGCACACAATAATAATAAGGGGCTACAACGAAAATAAAATAAGGGAATACAATAGTATTATAGTGACCTAACAATGATTGTTTAGGCACTGATCATGCATAGGAAACTCATTCACCATTCATAAGTCAAAAACCATAATTTAAAAAATATTTGTTCATGTTCTTATCTAATGGGTACTCTTTGAATGGGGGAATGCCATCAAATTTGTTGGAAATAATGTTAATACTGGGGGGGGAGTGAATCGATATTAAGGATAATTTAAACTTTTATGCCAATCTATCTTTACTCATTCAAACTTAGCATCCACTATATAAGAGAACCCATTAACAAACCATAACAACAACCATATGTATCGACAAAAGCACACACATCATGAAAAGCATACATATGAAAAAAAGGTTTAATGTGGAAACCCTTCCAGGAGAAAAACCACCAAAGCTTGTTTTTATAATTGATGTAAAAATAATAGCACCCACTCTATTACATCAATATGTTTGTGAGCCACCACTCACAGGAAGCACCAACTCACTATGTTTTCTTTCTAGCACCCACTAACAAGAAGCACTAATTCCCTCCTTTTGTAGACACCTAATCAACTTATCAGAAGCACCAACTTCATGAATTTGTTGTAAGGAAAAATTTACAGCTCCTTGGATTTATGCAAGCACCAACTTGCAAGAGGCACCAACCCCCAAGCTTTCTTTAGACACCCATTAGAGATGGAAGCCCAAATTCTTGTATGTAGGATCCAACCCACACTCAATAAGAAACTAATACTATTCACTGTAATTGGAATCCACTCTTCCTAATTCCAAATATGTTCTCATTAACAACCTTTCTTCTACTCAACCCACACAACATTATGTCCTTTGCTCGCTCTACAAAAATTACCTATTCAGCTCAACTACATTCACTCATCTTAGCCTTCAAAAATCTCTCTCCACTCTACAATATCATACTTCTACTCTTGGGCCTCTTCTATTCGATAGGTTCTCTCAGCGTCACACAACAGAAAAGGCCCACTTAACCTCTTTTCTATGCAACATAGGCATGCACAACCTTTTTCTGCATCCTGGGCACACTTGGCCTTCTACATAGCTCTCTGAACAATACTGCATTCCCTCCTCATTTCTCAATCGAAATCCAAAGTTTTGTTTCACTAAAACACAATGATCAATGTTATCTCTGTCAGCCATCACTCTGCCTTTCACACTATCAAAGTGTACCTCTGCATGGTTTCTCCATCTTGTTGTTGCATCTCATTGCTTGAATTCTGCTACTGCAACATCAAATCAAAAAATGGGCTTCATTCACTCACCAACTGTAGTTGCAGTACAATTAATGCAATGAATGTCTACTTGAGTGTCTTTCAACCTACTGAGACATAAATCTCAATCACACTATAGAATCAAGGAGCTATGTTATGCAACCATCTCACAAAAATATAGATCAACGACTTAAAAATTATTCTCTTCGAGGGGGAACCTCCTTTACATTACATAAATGAATAATTCTTGGGTGATACAAACAACAAGACCTCCTTTCTATATATAGGAGTCTTTCTATATATAGGAATCTAAGGGGTGACAATATAATCAGAGTCGACATAAAAATAATAACATAAGGGCACACCAATAACAATAGTGGGCTTCTATGGGGCACAATAATAACAATATGGGGAATACATGGGCATAATAATAACAATGAGGGGGCTACAATAACAATAACAGTAAGGGGCTACACTAGTATTATAGGGATCTAACATGCCCCTCTCCTTCAAAAAAGTGGTTTCTGTTAGGGCCTAAATCTACCTGAGGCTGAGAAAGGCAGCTCTAGGCTAACATCAAACCACTCTTAACCTGGTAACTAGCCCTACCAGGTCGGAAGAGGGCTCTCTCCTTGTAAATCTCAGGAAAATATAGCAAATGAGGCTTGAGATGACTGATATAAAGACTAATTTTAGGCTAGGTATATGCTCAGAGGAGTTTGATTGAATTTTATGTTGGTTTGCTGGATCAAATGTGAAAGGCAGTTTTGGGTCCAGGGAATGAACTCAGTCTTGCAGAGATTTCTGTGGGGCAAGGTAGGAAAATGCTTTAGTACTTTGAATTAAGTGAAATGGAGAGTCTTAAGACTGGTGAGGAGTTGGAGAGGGCATGAAAGTGTCATGAATCCTCTTCAAACAGTAGAAAACATGTAAAACTAAACAAACCCTAAGGTAGAGCACTGCAACATCAATGATTTCCACCTTTATACTTGATTCATTTAGTTAAGATGAAAAGAGAGAGATAATGGCACAAATAAACATATGATAACTTGAATTACATAAGGAAAAACAATACTAAGTCACCTTGCCACAAGAATCCCACAAAATGCTGGAAACCCTGGTCTATTTCCTTACCAAACTGCAAAGATGATGTACAATAATGCTCAAAGCATTCACAAGAGTCCAACCCTGACAATGACTGAGAAAGTACAAGATATAGGCCTCAAACCCCCTTTTCTAGCCATCAGGGGTCGAATCCATGAGTTAAGGAGTTGTTTCAACAAGATCTAAACTAGGAACTGAAAAATAGGCAGTGGAACAACTTGCCTCTAAAACCTAGGAAACTGATTCATTAAACTCTAAACCACCTACAACTGATGTATCTACCTTATCAAGTCAATTTTTATCATTTTACATCATATTACATCAATTTAAATCATGTCACATCATGAATTTGACCATAAGAGAGAAAAATTCAAACTAGAAAAAAACTAGGCGAAAAACAGAGTTTTTGAGCAAAATTGGCACCTTTTAATCCTGTGCGTAGTGCCATTTTTTCTGTGTGTATCACTTTTTCCAAGCTGCTTTTGAAGGCCTTCCCCTTCACCAAATTTTCTCCAAGTTGGATTTTTGGAAATTTTTGTCTTTATACTTTTTAGGAAAAGTGCAATTTTTGAATTTTGTGCCCATTTACCCCTCCAAAATTGCAATCTCCCAAGGCTGCTCCTTGTGTGGCCAAAAGGTGGTAGAAAGGGCATTTTTGAGGTGTTTTTGGCCCTTTTGGAGGTCCAAAGCTTGTCAAAATTTCCTAATAATTTCTGGACATGCATAAAGTTTCATAAGGAATCTAAAAATGCAAAATTTTCTTCAAAAGGAGGTCCCTATCAAAAGCGAGTGCCAGGTGGCGCTACGCACCTGTTGGAAAACCCTGTGCGTAGCGCCACTCATTCTGTGCATAGCACCATTTTCAGATCAAGTTTTGGAGGCCTTCCTGGTGTCCAAATTGGGTACACGATAGTGCATTGGAAATATTATTTAGTCTACCTTCCAACACAACTTGAATTTTTCAATTTGGAGTTAAACTTCCCTATCAAACGTCAAATCTCCCAAGACTGGTCAAAATGTGCAAAATGAGGTTGTCTAAAGGTAGAGTGTTGTTGCAGTCAAATTTTGAAGGTCTTCTTCAACTCCACATTGAGCGCATGATAGCTCATTGGAGAATTCTTTGTGTCTAGTTATCATTTCACTCATCAAGCAATTAATTTGGCCACCCAAGCTAGGTGAAATCTTTATTTTCCCAAGGTCACTTCAGAGGTGCATCAATTCTCCTGAGGCAACTGTATTTTTGACATTTCTCTAAAACCATGACACCTGTGTAAAAGGTGAAGGATTTTTTTCTTCGTTGGCCTAATTTGGATAAAAACCTCTCTCACGTTCTCCAAAGTCATCTTCTATTTCTCAAAAACATCATTTGAGTAAAACCTACCCCAACGTGTGGAACAGGGGATTTGTCGAAATGAAGGGGATAACGGCCTTTTAAATTCTTGAGGAAATTTTTGGAAGTAGGGAGGGATGTTAGGAAATAGGGAAAAGTGTAATTTCAAAGATTGAGTCAGGGGAAGGGGTCCAAAAGGGCTAAACACAGGCCAAGCCTAGAAAATTGTCAAATTGTAGCAAGAAACTAGGGTTAGTGGGAAAATGAGGAATTTGAGGGGTATCAGTGATGAGAAGTGTTTAATAAAGTACATTAAGGATAGGGGAAGGTGTATGAGCAACAGGATGCAAGATTTGTTGATGATTTGACCATCCTAGAGAAATTACCTTCAAAACCCTAGGAGAGGGAAACGAGCCTTACTCAAGTACAACTAAAACACGAACAAGGTGTAAAATGACCCATTGGAACCCGAAATGATGATGAAAACCCTTTGAATGATGGTACACTCAACTAAATGGTGACATGGACCGACCTTTGGACAATTTTTAAAGGAGTGCAAACAAACCCTTGACCTAATACCTAGTGACCATATTTTACTTGAAAACTCATTGAAATAACAAAATTTGACTTTGACACTCTGAGACCACTTTGTAAGAGCATATTTGATCACTGGAGGAAGGCTGTAAAGACTGAAACTAACATTGGCTCCAATGGGGATGGTATCTCCTTGGAGGTGCCAAGAACCACAGATCTTTGGGAGAGCAAACCAGTGCCTTATCCATTGGGCATGGAATCAGAAACTCAAACTGAAATACATGACTAAAAATTGACAACTTGATGACACAAACTGACTTGAAACTGACTCAATACTAAAACACAACTGACAAACTGGAAAATATGCTAAAAATGGAGATTATTCAATAAAACCTACTCTAGTTGTTCCATTCATCACCTGATCAAGTGAAATGAAACAACCAATGCAACCAAGTAAGTATTTTGGTTGCTGTTTGAATTCTCCACAAGTGCTTGCTTATGATCAATAAGAGAGAACTACTGAAAGAAAACTCCCATGAAAACTTGTAAACAGATTCGTTGAATGATATGGATTCTCTATCTGACTCCAAAAACACTGCATAAGGATCTTGAAATTCATGTGCACTAGGACTTAGCTCATCCAATGGATTGCTTTTCTTCTCCTCGTACCATGAATGCAAACTTTCATCTGAGCATTGTGACGAGACTCCTACTGAAAATGACAAAGAAACCGATTTCCGGATCATGTTTGTATTGGTACTTTTTTCAAGCTCACAGTTAGCTAATGGAGAAGGACTTTGACTATAGACATCATCTAACACATTAGCTATTGGATCGTGAAAAACACGAAAAGACTGTTGCAACTCATTTTCTATTGGTTCCGATGAGATTACATGATTTTCTACAAGCTGCTCATTTGAAGATATACTATGCAATTTCCCCTTCAAAAATTGAAATGATTCAAGAAAAAATGGTACGGAATCATCTTGCATCATTTGATCATATGGTCCAGCTTCCAAGTCTTCATTTGCAACTTGACAATCAATGGAATTTAGAGGCTGCAACTCTGGATATGAAAAGTCTTGAACAAGGTTTTCATTGCCCTCAAGATGGTCTAGATCAAGACTTGTCAACAGTTGATTTCTGATTGCATGAATGTTGTCTCTAATGAACTTAAACAAACAAAAAAAAAAAGGCAAAGATCCTTCACTTACTTCAAAATTTGCTGCACTTTCCTCATTTTCATAGCTAATCTGCAACGTTTGATCACTGTATTCAAGCTTAAAGTGAACTTTCTCCTCCCACAAACTAGCTGTTGATTTGCCTACAAGGCTAGCTTTTGTTTGTAGAACATAATCATCATCATACTGATCAAACTAAGGCAAATCATCAGCATAAAACACATCATCAAGCATACATGTCATATCAATAGATATCTCTTCTCTAAGATGATCTATAAAACAATCATTATCAGGTCTATGACCACTGGGATAAGAAACAAAATGTTTTGGATCAGCAACTTGTTCTTCTTTAATTAGCGAGCCATGATCGTTAACATCATACTTATTCTTTGTGGTGATATTTTGCATCATTTCTTCCACTGCACTTACCAAAATGTCAGGCTTTACCTCTAAAGATGTCAATTCCTCCGAATCTATGTTCTTCATCTCTTCTTCCTTCAACTTTGCCCTTCTGATCAACAAATTAGCCTCTACATCTACTACACTATTTTGCATCTCTTCAAGTGTCGCAAGGTTCCTTTCTCTCAGCTGAAACTCTATTTCCAGATCAAAGGCTTCCGAGTAATGTAAGAGAGCAGATCTATGAGGAGGTCTTATAGTAATAGGCATCGAAAAATAGACTTGGTTAAACCTGGTAGAAAACTGTTGTACTGTCTCCCCTGGCAGTCTTTTCAACTGGTTATACTCTTCTATAATCAAGAAAGGGTTTTTCCTGACCACCCACTTGTCGAGGAAAACTTTGATGAACTACTGTAAATCTGAGATGGTCGCATCAGGCAGGGTTTTGAACCAACTCTTGACTTTGCCTTGCAAAGAAAGAGCAAAAAGCCTAATACTGACATCCTCTTCATCAACTTCAAAAAGGTCAAGAAAAGACTCAAAATTCAATACATGTCTCTCAACAGTGACATTGTCGCGTTCACCATCAAATATTGGTAGATATAGGTCATGATTTTTAGGGAAAGCATGGGATATAGGAGGTAAAATCAGAGGCTTGTATCGATCTGGAATTTTACAAGGTATAGGGGTATGTACAGAAGGTGTAGAATCAGCCTTGGTCTCTTGAGGCTCATCAATTGGAAGACGGTAATCACAAGCTTCAGAAAAAGGGTCTTGATCAAGCTCAAAGGGAAGGAATCAAATGCAGGCCGAGGATCTTTTCCCAAATACAATATACTTTGCAAAGCCTTCTTGACGTTCTCGGGAAAAGAGAAGAAATAATTTATAACAATGAACAAAATGTCTTGGATGAAATTCCAACTTGAATACCTGATATTTCCATATTGTCCTTTCATGTTTCTGTTGGTCAGGTTCATCCTCCAGTGGAGTCCTTGGATCTGATCTCAAAACTGATTTGGAGTCACCAGGTGAATGATTTTAGCCTTACTGTGCCTAATCGTTGTCCACCATCAACAATCATATCTAACTTGATACAATACTAGGGAACATAAAATTTGCAAGTCAGTTGTTCAATTCATAAACTAAACCGGAGATTAACTGAAGCAGCGTTCATCTACTTATGCACTCGTAAAGCAAGAGAAGTTTGAAGGCTACCTGGCTAACTTCAGGCTCCGTCTGTAGTTCATAAAGCAAACAAAAATAACAAGCAAACAAACTTGTCTTCCCCAGTATGGTCGCCACTATGTTAGGGCCTAAATCTACCTTAGGTTGAGAAAGGCAGCTCTAGGGTAACATTAAACCACGCTTAACCTGGTAGCTAGCCCTACCAGGTCGGGAGAGGGCTCTCTCCTTGTCAATCTAAGGAAAATATAGAAAATGAGGCTTGAGATGACTAATATAAAGACTAATTTTAGGCTAGGAATATGCTCAGAGGAGTTTGATTGAATTTTATGTTGGTTTGTTGGATCAAATGTGAAAGGCAGTTTTGGGTCCAGGGAATGAACTCAGTCTTGCAGAGATTTTTGTGGGGCGAGGTAGGAAAATGATTTAGTACTTTGAATTAAGTGAAATGGAGAGTCTTAAGATTGGTGAGGAGTTGGAGAGGGCATGAAAGTGTCATGAATCCTCTTCAAATAGTAGAAAACATGTAAAACTAAACAAACCCTAAGGTAGAGCACTGCAATATCAATGATTTCCACCTTTATACTTGATTCATTTAGTTAAGATGAAAGGAGAGAAATAATGGCACACATAAACATATGATAACTTGAATTACAGAAAGAAAAACAATACTAAGTATCTTGCCACAAGAATCACACAAAATGCTGCAAACCCCGGTCTATTTCCTTGCCAAACTGTAGAGATGATGTACAATAATGCTCAAAGAATTCACAAGAGTCCAACCCTAAAAAATGACGAATAAATTACAATATATAGGCCTCAAACCACCTTTTCTATCCATAAGGGGTCGAATACATGAGTTAAGGATCTGTTTCAACAAGATCTAAACTAGGAACTGAAAAACAGGCAGTGGAACAGCTTGCCTCTAAAACCTAGGAAACTGATTCATTCAACTCTAAACCACCTACAATTGTGTATCTACCTTATCAAGTCAATTTTTATCATTTTTACATCATATTATATCAATTTACATCTTTTCACATCATGAATTTGACCATAAGAGAGAAAAAGTCAAACTAGAATAAAACTAGGTGAAAAACAGAGTTCTTGAGCGAAATTGGCACTTTTTCATCCTGTGCGTAACGCTTTTTCCAAGCTGCTTTTGAAGGCCTTTCTCTTCACCAAATTTTCTCCAAGCTGGCTTGTTGGAAAGGTGTGTATGTATACTTTATAGGACAAGTGGAATATTTGAATTTGGTGCCCATTTTCCCCTCCAAAAGTGAAATCTCCCAAGACTTCTCTGTGTGTGGCCAAAAGGTGGCAGAAAGGGCATTTTTGAGTTGCTTTTGGCCCTTTTGGAGGTCCAAAACTTGTCAAAATTTCCTAGTAATTTTTGGAAATGCATAAATTTTCATAAGGAATCTAAAAATAAAAATTTTTATTCAAAAGGAGGTCCCTATCAAAAGTGAGCTCCAGGTGGCACTACGCACCTGTTGGAAAAGCCTGTGCGTAGCGGCACTGATTCTGTGTGTAGCGCCATTTTCAGATCAAGTTTTGGAGGCCTTCCCGATGTCAAAATTGGGTGCAAGATAGCTCTTGGAAACCTTATTGAGTCTACTTTCCAAAACAACTTGAATTTTTAAATTTAGAGTTCATTTTCCCTATCAAACGTCAAATCTCCCAGGAATGGTCAAAATGTGCAAAATGAGGCTGTCAAAAGGCAGAGTGTTGTTGCAGTCAACTTTTGAAGGTCTTCCTCAACTCCAAATTGAGCTCATGATAGCTCATTGGAAATTTCCTTGTGTCTAGTTATCATTTCACTCACCAAGAAAGTCAGTTGGCCAACCAAGCTAGGAGAAAGTTTTATTTTCCCAAGGTCACTTGAGAGGTGCATTAATTCTCTTGAGGCAACTGTATTTTTGAAATTTCTCTAAAACCATGAAACCTGTGTAAAAAGTGAAGGTTTTTTTTCTTCCTTGGCCTATTTTGGACAAAAACCTCTCTCACTTTCTCCAAATTCATCTTCTATTTCTCAGAAACATCATTTGAGTGAAACCTACCCCAATGTGTGGAACATGGGATTTGTCGCAATGAAGGGAAATGAAGGGGATAAGGGGATTATAAATTCTTGAGGAAATTTCAGGAAGTAGGGAGGGATGTTAGGAAACAACGAAAAGTGGAATTTCAAAGATTGAGTGAGGGGAAGGGGTCCAAAAGGGCTAAGCACAGGCCAAGCCTAGAAAATTGTCAAATTGTAGCAAGAAACTAGGGTTTGTGGGAAAATGAGGAATTTGACAGATATCAGTGATGGGAAGTGTTTAATAAGGTACATTAAGGATAGGGTAAGGTGTATGAGCATCAGGATGCAAGCTTTTTTGATGATTTGACCATCCAAGAGAAATTACCTTCAAAACCCTAGGAGAGGGAAATGAGCCTTACCCAAGTACAACTAAAACACGAACAAGGTGTAAAATGACCCATTGGAACCCGAAATGATGATGACAACCCTTTGAATGATGGTACACTTAGCTAAATGGTGATATGGACCGACCTTTGGACAATTTTGAAAGGAGTGCAAACGAACCCTAGACCTAATACCTAGTGACCAAATTTTACTTGAAAAATCACTGAAATGACAAAATTTGACTTTAACACTCTGAGACCACTTTTAAGAGCATATTTGATCACTGGAGGAAGGTTGCAAAGGCTGACACTAACAGTTTCCTCAATTCTTGAGTAGTTCTGAATGGTTTTGTATAAAATTCTCATCCTCCCATGTGGAATCCTTAGAGGGTAAGTTCTTCCACTTGATGAGATACTTTGAAATTGATCGATTTCATAGTTGTTGGGTTCTTGTTTCCATGACTACTTAAGGTTCCAATATGCGTTTTCCTTCTTCGTCAAGTTATGGCAATATTGTTTGACCTAGGAGCTTGTTACCTACAACCTTCTTTAAGCATGAAGCATGGAAAACTAGGTTCACTCTAAAAGATGCATGAAGCTCTAATTTGTATGCCATAGTACCAATATATTGCAATACCTTGTAAGTACCATAGTACTTTGGTAATAATTTATTATCCTTCTTAGCTTGATTGAGGGATATTTTTTTGTATCATTGTATCCATAAAAATACACACTCTCTTATATCAAAATTTCTTTCGCTTTGATGATGATCTTCCGGTTGTTTCATTCGATTTCGCGCCAAAGTGAGGTTATCCTTTAAGATTTTGAGAAATTGTTGTTGATGCTTGATGTTATCTCCCACTACTTGAAACTTATAATTTTCTCTTAAAGATAATGTGATGGATGGTGGATGATATCCATAAAGTTCCATAAATGGGGTCATTTTTTTGCAGTATGGAAGGAAGTGTTATACTGTTGGGTGTGGAGCCTGATTATCTTCTATATTCAAAGGTATCATCACATTGGACCCCAGTTCGAAATGGGGGCGGCAACGCTGCCCGTAAAATCTTCGCTATAGGGGGGGTCCAGGGGGGGCGGCTGCAACCTTTGGGAGCCCCCCCCTAGCGGGGGGTTTCAAGCGCAGCACCCTCGAAGCTAAAAACAACTGTAAAATTTCCTTGTAAAAGTATAGTAATTTCTAGTCAATCTGGGCCATTCATTAAGCGGATGATCTGACGGTAGAACTTATGTTTAGTTTAGGGTTTTTTTGCCCTAGAAGGCAACCCCTCTCTTTGCATGAGGGTATTGTATTTGAGGCTGAGTAATAGATGTGTATTGTGTGTGAACGAGAAGTAGAGAGGTGAGACTGTGAGAGAAAACAGAGGATATTACAGCGAATCTACTGTAGGTTGTGTCTCTTCATTTTGCTAGATAATCTAAAGGAAGGACTGGCTGTTCGGGGTGGACATAGCCCAAACTGGGTGAACCACATATATCTGTGTCTCTCTTGTTTTATGTTTTTTCTGTTTTTATATTTCTGCAATATTTTATGTGTTCCATTGCTCCGTAATATATAATTTTCTAACAACTGGTATCAGAGCCGAAGGTTTATTTGGCTGATAAACTAGCAGGAAAGAAGGGTTCCTGGTTCAAGTGGGAGCAATGGCGGAAGATGATAAGTTTAGGGTCGAGAAATTTAACGGCCAAAACTTCTCGCTATGGAAGATGCAGATGGAAGATTATCTGTATCAGAAAGATTTGTACCTACCATTGAGCGGAAAAAAAGAAGAAGCCAAGAGCTATGACAGATGAAGAATGGAACCTTCTTGATAGAAAGGCACTCAGAACAATACGGTTGTGCCTCGCTGCGTCAGTCGCCTTCAACATTTCGAAGGAAACAACGACGGAGGGTTTGATTGAGGCATTGTCGAAACTATATGAAAAACCCTCGGGCTCAAAAAAGGTATTTCTTATGAAACGGTTATTTAATATGAAGATGTCGGAAGGTGGATCTGTTGCAGACCATTTAAACGATTTTAATACAGTTACAAGTCAGTTAAGTTATGTAGGGATAAATTTTGAAGATGAAGTTAGAGCTCTGTTATTCTTGTGCTCATTGCCAGAAAGTTGGAATGGTTTAGTTATGGCCATTAATAACTCTGTGTCTGGATCTAGTACGTTAAAGTTTGATGATGTTGTTGGTGCTATCCTTAGCGAGAAAATGCGACGGAAAAGCTCTGGTGAGACATCGGGAAATGCTTTGAGTGCAGAGTCTAGGGGAAGAAAAATGGAAAGAGGAAACTGCTCAGGATATCACAGTAAATCAAGGAAAGGTAGATCCAAGTCTAGATCGGGGATAGTGTGTTGGAAATGTGGAAAGAAAGGACACCTAAAGAAAGACTGTAGATCTCGGAAGGGAAAAGAAGGAGTTGCACATCAAGAAAACAATCACGAATCAAATGTGACAGGTGAGGTGTTACAAGATGCTTTGATTCTTTCTTTCGAAAATGTTACTGATTCTTGGGTGGTAGATTCAGGGGCCTCATTCCATGCCACACCTGATAAGAAATACTTTCATGACTATGTTAAGGGAGATTTTGGACAAGTTTGTTTGGGTGATGATAAACCCTGTAAAATTGTTTGAATGGGTAAGGTTCTTGTAAAACAACAGAATGGAAACCAATGGCTACTAAAGGAGGTAATGCATGTTCCAGATCTAAAGAAAGATCTGATTTTAACAGGGTAGTTAGGCGATGAAGGTTGTGTGACAACTTTCATAGATAAAGCTTGGAAGGTCACCAAAGAAGCCCTGGTAATAGCAAAAGGCGAAAAGGTTGGTACATTGTATTTATGCAATGGCATTTATAACTATGTTAATGCTTTAACTTCCAAAGGAGCAGATGCAGCATTATGGCATCATAGGCTCGAACACATGAGTGAAAAGGGGATGAAGATTTTTCACTCAAGTAATTTGTTTCCAGGTTTGAAGAATGTTGATTTGGACTTCTATGAGAAATGCATTTATGGAAAACAGAAGAGAGACATATTTCTTAGAGTTGGGAAAGAAAAGAAGAGCGAAAAATTAGAGCTTGTGCATAAAAATGTATGGGGACCTGCTCAGGTATCATCTCTTGCTGACTCTCGTTATTATGTTACTTTTATTGATGATGCAACTAGGAAAACATGGATTTATTGTATTAAGAATAAATCTGATGTATTTGATACTTTCAAGAAATGGAAAGCTTTGGTTGAGATTGAGACAGGAAAGAAATTGAAGTGTCTTAGATCAGACAATGGAGGTGAATATTGCAGCAAAGAGTTTGATAGGTATTGTTCAGAGCATGGAATTCGCAGAGATAAGATAGTTCCAAGAACACCACAAGAAAATGGTGTGTCAGAAAGGATGAACGGAACAATCATGGAGCGTGCTAGGTGCATGAGATTGCAGGCAGGATTGCCTTTACAGTTTTGGATAGATGCTGTAGATACTGTTGTTTATCTAATAACAGAGGGCCTTCAAGTTCCTTGCATGGTGGTGTTCCAGAGGAAGCATGGATAGGTAAAAAGGTAAACTACTTTATTTTAAAGCCTTTTGGTTGTGAGGCCTTTGTCCATATTGATAAAGAAAATAGAACAAAGCTTGAGGCAAAGTCAAAGAAATGTACCTTTATTGGATATGGTGTTAATGATTTTGGTTATCGCTTATATGATTACGAAAATCACAAAATCATTAGGAGCAGAGATGTAATATTCAATGAAAAGGGCTTGTATAAGAATCAGTTGGAAGGCAACCCCTCTCTTTGCATGAGGGTATTGTATTTGAGGCTGAGTAATAGATGTGTATTGTGTGTGAACGAGAAGTAGAGAGGTGAGACTGTGAGAGAAAACAGAGGATATTACAGCGAATCTACTGTAGGTTGTGTCTCTTCATTTTGCTAGATAATCTAAAGGAAGGACTGGCTGTTCGGGGTGGACATAGCCCAAACTGGGTGAACCACATATATCTGTGTCTCTCTTGTTTTATGTTTTTTCTGTTTTTATATTTCTGCAATATTTTATGTGTTCCATTGCTCCGTAATATATAATTTTCTAACAACTGGTATCAGAGCCGAAGGTTTATTTGGCTGATAAACTAGCAGGAAAGAAGGGTTCCTGGTTCAAGTGGGAGCAATGGCGGAAGATGATAAGTTTAGGGTCGAGAAATTTAACGGCCAAAACTTCTCGCTATGGAAGATGCAGATGGAAGATTATCTGTATCAGAAAGATTTGTACCTACCATTGAGCGGAAAAAAAAAGGAAGCCAAGAGCTATGACAGATGAAGAATGGAACCTTCTTGATAGAAAGGCACTCAGAACAATACGGTTGTGCCTCGCTGCGTCAGTCGCCTTCAACATTTCGAAGGAAACAACGACGGAGGGTTTGATTGAGGCATTGTCGAAACTATATGAAAAACCCTCGGGCTCAAAAAAGGTATTTCTTATGAAACGGTTATTTAATATGAAGATGTCGGAAGGTGGATCTGTTGCAGACCATTTAAACGATTTTAATACAGTTACAAGTCAGTTAAGTTATGTAGGGATAAATTTTGAAGATGAAGTTAGAGCTCTGTTATTCTTGTGCTCATTGCCAGAAAGTTGGAATGGTTTAGTTATGGCCATTAATAACTCTGTGTCTGGATCTAGTACGTTAAAGTTTGATGATGTTGTTGGTGCTATCCTTAGCGAGAAAATGCGACGGAAAAGCTCTGGTGAGACATCGGGAAATGCTTTGAGTGCAGAGTCTAGGGGAAGAAAAATGGAAAGAGGAAACTGCTCAGGATATCACAGTAAATCAAGGAAAGGTAGATCCAAGTCTAGATCGGGGATAGTGTGTTGGAAATGTGGAAAGAAAGGACACCTAAAGAAAGACTGTAGATCTCGGAAGGGAAAAGAAGGAGTTGCACATCAAGAAAACAATCACGAATCAAATGTGACAGGTGAGGTGTTACAAGATGCTTTGATTCTTTCTTTCGAAAATGTTACTGATTCTTGGGTGGTAGATTCAGGGGCCTCATTCCATGCCACACCTGATAAGAAATACTTTCATGACTATGTTAAGGGAGATTTTGGACAAGTTTGTTTGGGTGATGATAAACCCTGTAAAATTGTTTGAATGGGTAAGGTTCTTGTAAAACAACAGAATGGAAACCAATGGCTACTAAAGGAGGTAATGCATGTTCCAGATCTAAAGAAAGATCTGATTTTAACAGGGTAGTTAGGCGATGAAGGTTGTGTGACAACTTTCATAGATAAAGCTTGGAAGGTCACCAAAGAAGCCCTGGTAATAGCAAAAGGCGAAAAGGTTGGTACATTGTATTTATGCAATGGCATTTATAACTATGTTAATGCTTTAACTTCCAAAGGAGCAGATGCAGCATTATGGCATCATAGGCTCGAACACATGAGTGAAAAGGGGATGAAGATTTTTCACTCAAGTAATTTGTTTCCAGGTTTGAAGAATGTTGATTTGGACTTCTATGAGAAATGCATTTATGGAAAACAGAAGAGAGACATATTTCTTAGAGTTGGGAAAGAAAAGAAGAGCGAAAAATTAGAGCTTGTGCATAAAAATGTATGGGGACCTGCTCAGGTATCATCTCTTGCTGACTCTCGTTATTATGTTACTTTTATTGATGATGCAACTAGGAAAACATGGATTTATTGTATTAAGAATAAATCTGATGTATTTGATACTTTCAAGAAATGGAAAGCTTTGGTTGAGATTGAGACAGGAAAGAAATTGAAGTGTCTTAGATCAGACAATGGAGGTGAATATTGCAGCAAAGAGTTTGATAGGTATTGTTCAGAGCATGGAATTCGCAGAGATAAGATAGTTCCAAGAACACCACAAGAAAATGGTGTGTCAGAAAGGATGAACGGAACAATCATGGAGCGTGCTAGGTGCATGAGATTGCAGGCAGGATTGCCTTTACAGTTTTGGATAGATGCTGTAGATACTGTTGTTTATCTAATAACAGAGGGCCTTCAAGTTCCTTGCATGGTGGTGTTCCAGAGGAAGCATGGATAGGTAAAAAGGTAAACTACTTTATTTTAAAGCCTTTTGGTTGTGAGGCCTTTGTCCATATTGATAAAGAAAATAGAACAAAGCTTGAGGCAAAGTCAAAGAAATGTACCTTTATTGGATATGGTGTTAATGATTTTGGTTATCGCTTATATGATTACGAAAATCACAAAATCATTAGGAGCAGAGATGTAATATTCAATGAAAAGGGCTTGTATAAGAATCAGTTGCAAGAAAAGAAACAGGAAAAAGAAAACAAGGAATACGCAGTTCTTGATGAAATCACTGAAAAAGTAAAGGTGCCTGAAAATAATAATAATCAACAGCCACAACAACAACAACCACCACAACAACAACAGGCACCCCAAACACCTGAAAGTGGTGTTAGAAGATCTACCAGGATAAGTAGACCCCCTGAACGATACTTTCCTTCATTATATTATTTATTGTTGATTGATTCTGGTGAACCCGAATGTTATGAAGAAGCAATGTAGGTTGAAAGCAGGAAGAAGTGGGAGGTAGCCATGGAAGAAGAGATGGAGTCCTTAATGCATAACCAGACTTGGGACTTAGTCAGGTTGCCTGCAGGAAAAACTACATTGAAGAATAAATGGGTTTACAGGCTGAATTAAGAAGATGGAGGAAAATAGAGGTACAAAGCTAGACTTGTGGTGAAGGGGTTTGCACAGAAGAAAGGTATTTATTTTGATGAAATATTTTCTCCTGTTTTTAAAATGACTTCAATCAGAACTATTTTAAGTCTAGTGGTAGTTGAAGATTTGCACCTTGAGCAATTAGATGTAAAGACAACCTTTCTCCATGGTGATTTGGAGGAAGAGATATATATGCATCCACCACAAGGATATGAAGTGAAAGGGAAGGAGAAACTAGTGTGCAGGTTGAAGAAGAGCTTGTATGGCTTAAAACAGGCTCCAAGGCAGTGGTATCTAAAATTTGACAAGTTTATGTCTGAACAAGGTTATACCAGATGTCACTCTGATCATTGTATTTATCTGAAAAAGCAAAATGATGGCAGCTATATTATATTGTTATTGTATGTAGATGACATGCTTGTTGCAGGATCTAACATGCATGAAATAAATGTGCTCAAAAGAAAATTGGCAAATTCATTTGCAATGAAGGATTTGGGAGCTGCAAAACAAATCCTTGGTATGAGAATAACTAGAGACAGGAAAAATCGTAAATTAACATTGTCTCAGAATGAGTACATACAAAAGGTGTTGAAAAGATTTAACATGCACAATGCAAAACCAGTTAGTACACCTTTTGCTATCCATTTCAAACTTAGCAAGGAAATGTGCCCAAAGACCCAAGAATACATGGATTATATGTCTAAAGTTCCATATGCATCAGCAGTTGGAAGCTTAATGTATGCAATGGTCTGCACAAGGCCTAATATTGCACATTCAGTGGGAGTTGTAAGAAGGTACATGAACAATCCAGGAAAGGAACATTGGATGGCAGTGAAATAGATTCTCAGATATTTGAAAGGTACCACAAATCAAGCATTATGCTTTGGTGGTTCAAACATTTCCCTACAGGGATATGTTGATGCAGATATGGCAGGTGATAGAGATAATAGGAGGAGCACTACAGGATATGTATTTACTGTTGGAGGAACAACTGTCAGTTGGGTTTCAAAAATCCAAAGTGTTGTTGCACTTTCAACAACAGAAGCAGAGTATGTTGCTGCTATAGAGGCTAGTAAAGAACTGATTTGGTTACAAAGGTTTATGGGTGAATTGGGTAAGGAGCATGATAAGGGCACGTTATACAGTGATAGCCAAAGTGCCATTCATCTTGCAAAGAACTCAGCATTTCATTCCAGGACTAAACACATATAGCTCAAGTACCATTTCATACGATCAGTGTTGGAAGATGGAGAGTTGAATCTGGAAAAGATACACACTAGCCAGAATCCTGCAGATATGCTAACAAAAGTTGTAACCAGGGAGAAACTGAGAATATGCTCAGTTTCGATTGGTCTTCAAGCATGACGATGAAGATAAGAAATAGCCAGGTCTAAAGAGGAGTCATTGTCCAGCAAATGGAGCAGCGGTGGAGTTGCTACAATCAGTCTCCAAGTGGGAGATTGTTGGTTGTGGAGCCTGATTATCTTCTATATTCAAAGGTATCGCCACATTGGACCCCAGTTCTTGCCGCCCGTAAAATATTCGCTACAGGGAGGGTCCATGGGGGGGCGACTGCAACCTTTTGGAGCCCCCCCCCTGGCGGGGGGTTTCGAGGGCAGCACCCCCGAAGCTAAAAAAAGCTGTAAAATTGCCTTGTAAAAGTATAGTAATTTCTAGTCAATCTGGGCCATTCATTAGGCGGATGATCTGGCGGTAGAACTTATGTTTAGTTTAGGGTTTTTTTCCCTAGAAGGCAACCCCTCTCTTTGCATGAGGGTATTGTATTTGAGGCTGAGTAATAGATGTGTATTGTGTGTGAGCGAGAAGCAGAGAGGTGAGACTGTGAGAGAAAACAAAGGATATTACAACGGATCTACTGTAGGTCGTGTCTCTTCATTTTGCTGGATAATCTAAAGGAAGGACTGGCTGTTCAGGGTGGACGTAGCCCAAATTGGGTGAACCATGTATATCTGTGTCTCTCTTGTTTTATGTGTTTTCTGTGTTTATATTTCTGCAATATTTTATGTGTTCCATTGCTCCGTAATATATAATTTTCTAACATATACAACCATTCAGCTAGAGGTAACCACTTGACCCATTGTGTTTTTTTTATCAAATACAAAGAAATGAAGATATACTTCCAAAAATTTGTTCGCTATCTCAGTTTTCCCATCAAATTAAGGATGATAAGCTGAACTATGAGCTAATTGAGTACCCAGACAAGAAAAAAATTTCGTCCAAAAATTTACAATGAAAATGCTATCTCTATCACTTACAATAATCCTTGGGTTTGCATGTAGATTTTGAATTGTTTTCATAAGTGCAATAACAATTGTATTGGATTTTAATGGATGAGATAATGCACAAAAGTTTGCATACTTGGTAAGTTTATCAAATAGCACCGCGATGACACTCTTTCCTTCGGACTTTGGCAAACCTGTGATAAAATCCATTGAGACCTCCTCCCAAATTTCATTTGGAATGGATAAAGTTTGAAATATACCCGATTTCCTAATTGTCTCAACTTTATTTTGTCGGAAAACCAAACATTCCGCCACAAACTATTGAATATCAAATTTAAGGCCTTCCCGTAAAAAATCTTCTTGACCCTATGGTAGGTTTTTAAAAATCCTGAGTGCCCTTCTAAAGGAGAGGTGTGCAATTCCAAAAGAATATTTTGTTTTAGTTGGGAATTATTACAAAGATATAAGTGATCTTTTTACCATAATGCATCATTTTTTCAGCTAAATGTATCAGATGTACTGGGATCTTGCTACAACTTTTGAATGAGTTTCAACACTTCTTCGTCATTCTTGTATTCATCCATTTCCTTGGTTATACAATCCAGTTGGATAATAGAAATGGCACAATGCACTGCTTCCACATCCTCATCCTTTCTTGAGAGTGCATCTGGAACAACATTTTGCTTCCCTTTTTTGCATATGATTTCAATGTCATAACCCACCATATTTTTTACCCATTTTTGATACTCTTATGAAGATAATCTTTGTTCCAAAAAATATTTATGCATATCATGATGTTTTTTTACCTTGGAGTGTCTTCCCATTAGGTAAGATTGTCATTGATTTAGTGCATGTAGTATTTCCAACATTTCCTCCTCATAAATAGGTTTGTGTGAATACTTTCCTTTGATTGGGTGACTTTTAAAAGCAATGGATTTTCATTTTTTCATTAAAACAACACCAATTCCATTTCCTGAGGCCTCACATTACACAATAAGTATTTTTGTGAAGTTAGGCATAGCTAAGACTGGTGCTTGGAAAATTTCCTCTTTAAGATGTTCAAAGGCCTTAGTTGCTTCTGGAGTCCAAGAAAATGCATCTTTCTTCAATAATGTTGTTAGAGGTGTTGCTATTCTCCAATAATTCTTAACAGACTTGCGATAATTTCTTGTCAACCCGAGAAATCCTTGAAGATGCTTTATGGTTGGGGGGATTTTCCGTTCCTTACATGCTTGAATTTTGTTAGGTTCTACCTTAACACCCTCATGAGATACAATATGACCTAGATATTCCACCTCTTGTACTCCAAAGAAACATTTGGAGGTTTTTCCATATAATTGCTTCTCCTCCAATAGTTTGATCACCTTGTCAACATGTTGAACATGATCCTTCCAAGACTTGTTGTAGATTAGTATATCATAAAAAGATACTAACACAAATTTTCTAAGGAAGGGTTTGAAAATGGAATTTATCAAATTTTGAAATGTAGAAGGTGCGTCGGCAAGGCAAAAAGGCGTGACCAAAAAATCATAGTGACCCTCATGAGTTCTAAATTTTGTTTTTAGAATGTCTTAAGTATTCATTCTAAATTGGTGATATCCTGAATGAAGGTCCAACTTGGTGACGTAAATTTCTCCATGTAATTCATCCAACAATTCATCAATGACATGAATTAGAAATTTATCTTTAATAGTGAGCTTGTTGACCTTCCTATAATTTTAAAACATGTGCCATGATCCATCCTTCTTGTGCACCAATACTAATGGAGCAGAGAAATAAATTTGATTATGTTGAATTATATTGACCTCTAGCATTTCAGCAACCATACATTCAATTTCACTATTTTGGGCATAGGGATATCTTTAAGGCCTGATGTTTGGAGGAACACTTCCTAGAATCAAATGAATAGCATAATCATGATCACAAATAGGTGGGAGTTCCTTTGGAGTCTTAAATACTTTGGATGATTGTCAAAGTCTTTTTGGAGATCTGGCGCAATAGATGATTTCAATGTTTGAACATCTAGTGAGCATAATTATGCGATTATGCCTTGTTGTTATTTATTTAGAAGCTTTGTCATGCCATTGGAGGTGATTATCTTTCCTATTTTCCCTACAATTCCCCTTAATTCAACTTCCTTTCCTTCCCAAAAAAATTTCAAGAAAAGTTCTTGAAACTTAAATGCTATCGTCCCCAAAGATTGTAACCATTGGACTCCTAGTACAATATCAGCACCACCCAATGGAATGGAAATAATTGGACTATTCAATTCGTATTCCCCCATGGTTATCTTGAAATTATGACACTTTCTATAGAAATTTATAGTTCCTCCATTTGCAACCATCACTTGACATTCTAGTGTTGGATATAGGAAGCAATTAAATTCCTTAGCTATCTTATAATGAATAAAATTATGGGTACTACCTAAATCAATCAGCATTATTACCTTTTTCTTCTTGATATGTCCTTCTATATTGAGAGTTTGGGGAGTGGTAATTCCTACCAATGGATTACAAGATATGGTCAGATTCCTTTCTTGTTTCTCTGGGGTTGGTTCCTGGTGTATTTCCTCTTCTTTGGACATTTCTTATTCCTTGTATTCCCCCTCTTCACTATCTATGTAAAATAATTTCTTCTCAGCACACTTATGACCTTTAGCATATTTTCTATCACAACTATAACAAAGCCCTTTTGATTTTTTTTCTTCCAATTGTTGTGGTGTCAACCTTGTAGGTTGTGGAAGGCTAGAAGCAAGAAAAATTCCATGTTTATAGTTGTGAGTGGTAGAATTCCTTGTTGCCATAATTTTTCTTTCATTTTTTCTTGCCACCCTAAATGCCTTCTCCAATTAATCAGGTTCCTAAAGGCGAACCTCATGTTGGATGTTATCCTTTAAATTCCCTATGAAGACATCAATCTTATGCTCCTCTGGAATATTATTTACCCTGATATTCAATTTTTAGAAGTCTTCAATGTGCTCCACGATTGAACCCTTTTGTTTGAGATTTATTAATTGGCTAACAAAGGTGTTTCTCTTCATATCCTCATAATGTGTTATCACTTCCTCCATAAAAAATGACCAAGTGAAAAGTGGTTTATGAGAACAAAGCCATCAATGTCATACAAATTTATTAGGTTCTAAATATAAAGTTGCAATGAGTATATTTTGTTTGTATTGCACATTATGGAGATCAAAATATTACTCCATATGTAGTATCCATGTTACCTCATCCTTTCCATAAAACTTCCTCATATCGATCTTTGGAATATGGTGGGTCTTCAATACAAAGTTAGAGTCTCTAAAATCATGATCAGCATTCATTTTGTTCTCATCATGAGTTTCATAAAATACCTTTTCGCCATTAGGAAGCATTTCTTGTAGCAACTTTTTCAAACCTTCCCTCTTAGCATCCATGTCTGATTTTAATCCATTCTTCAAACCTTCCACGTCTGCTTTTAATCCATCCTTAAAAATTTACATGAATAATTTTAAACTATTGTTCAAACCATCCATTTAGCTTCCATTTCATTTTTGGTTACTTTTTGTGAGGCTGAAATTTGTTGCACTTGGTCTCGTAATTTTGGTATATCATGTGGCATTTTTTCCTCTTCTTCATGTGCCATAGTAGAGATTTCTAGTTTCTTACTAGGTGTTTATATTTTATTTCTTTGAGTCATTTTGGAATTAAACAATGATATTTATTCTTCATTGTGCCCCTTGAATCACTTCAAATTGATTTTTCTAACAAAACTTATGCAAAAAATGCACACATGTTTCTTGCTTTGTAGGATCTCGATATTGAATCTGTTGTAAATCTATAATTTTGAAACTCCAAGGTCTAAAATTTCATCATGTGGTATCCTTCTGTGTCTTCTTTCCAACCCTATAAGTTAGACTGAGATTGGAGTCTTCAAGAAAGAGTTATTCCAAATCTCTCATGATGACCTAATTATAGATTAGTTCAGTAGATTGGTTAAGATTTTAAATTGATACACAACAAACTGTAGTCTGTGCACTTTCAATAAACTTTATTGAAATTCAAATCTGATACTCAAAGAGGAAGTTATGAAGATTTTCCCTAGGTCACCTGTTTGAGACTGAATTTTGGATCCTATAAACCCTAACTTCCTCAGACCATATCTTCAAAAATATAGCAAAGCAAGGTCTAAAATTCGTACACGATGTTCATCAAGATTTTGGATCTATGTGATCCAAATTATAGCTTCAGAATATTTTTAGAAACAAAATTATAGTGAAAATTCCAAGTTGACCTTCTTGGATAAGTGAAACGCTAGAATACAAAGCTCTGCTACCAAATGTTATGAAACCAACTCAAAAAACGATAGATCAACGACTTGAAAATTATCCTCTTCGAGGGGGAAACCTCCTTTACATTACATAACTGAACAATTCTTGTATGATACAAATGAAATTCCCTTCTTTCTATATATAGGAGCCTAAGGGGTCACAATATAATCGTAGCCTACTTAACAATAATAATGTAAGGGCACAACAATAATAATAGTGGGCTTCTACAGGGCAAAATAATAACAATATGGGGACTACATGGGCACAATCATAATAATAAGGGGGCTATACTAATAATAAAAATAAGTGGCTACACTAGTATTATAGGGACCTAACAAGCTCTTCCATTAAATTCAGTTTGTACCAATAGTATGGCTCTCTAACACTCAGGACATACTCTTGAATTTCCTCCAAGAGACTAACACATACCTCACGCATGGCTCTCCTTCGTGTAATAAGATATTTTGTTATGAGGATCTATTCTTCATTTAATCCCTTGCAACATGCACGAGAGATCAGAGGTGGCTTACTTCTGCTCAAGATAGGCCCTTTAAATCATCCTGCGCAATCGTGGTCGTTACTACCATGACTCAACAATCTTTGCAGTCGTCATTACTCCAGTGACACCAACCTTACTATGAAAATTTAATTACTTGCACTAGCCTTGCTTATTCCAACTACGACCATGACCAATTTGGCACACAATTCCCAAGATCTTCCAACCCATACATCCTTTGAGTGCCTACCTAAATCTGTTATGGAAAATAGCCAATTTGGCATAACCTCCAAATAAGAAGGAATTATCTCCAAGGTTTCTAACTCATCTATGCCTTTAAACATACACCCATGGTGAAATTTTCTTTGTCTTAGGCCCAATGGATAATGGTCACTAAAACACGCAAAATTGATGCAAAACCAAGTCCTAGGCTCACCTTCCAATGTAGATTGGGAGGTCAAGAGTCATCCCTCTCTGTTCTCTTATGCACTTGCATTTTTCTCAAACCCGACTTGCCTATAGGATCGACTAAAAGGAATTTTCTATTTCTATGGGCATGTTTTATTGATTCAATGTCGAAGACCAAACACACAGGGAAAAATTCAGAAAACAACCCCTTGGCTTGAACATCGAGGCTCTTCCACATCATCAGTTTATGTCATGCTAAAATCATATGGGCCACGTGGCTCCTTCTATATGGTGACATGTGTCTCCTAAATTTGTTCCACTAGCCCATCTGAAAATGCCGAAACTTCTTGCCAAGTGTCCTCCTTACTTTGACATCATGATGGTGTCATTTTCCATGTTGTTGTCAACATAACACCACGATCCAATCACATTTTTTCATTTGTTTACCTATATGGGGTGCCACTTAGGTCAACTCTTTCCAACTGTTAGACAATGCCAACTATCCAACACATCTCCCAACATGATTATTGACATCAATTCCAACACACTTTCTGCCACTAGTCATCCAGACAATGCCAATTTTCCAACAAAAAAGATTTCCATCAGGCAAAGCATATGAAGATTGATTCTTCGCATGAGATCAAAAATATAGTGCCATAAAGTTACAATGGTATAGGGATAAAGAGAAGGTATCACAAAGCTAAAATAATACGACATAATTAATAATTATGATTACTCGATTTTTCCACAAATTCAACATGATACACTTAAATTTCCATTCTTGTTGCTAGCATAGAATTCTCCACATTATCATTATGATCTATTTGTGATGCAGCTTGATATAAAGTAAGGTGGAAAATTAGAGCACATGGCCAAATCATAGGGTATAAGATACAATACTCTTCTATATGCTAAAGGGTCCCAAGATCGTAGAATTAGAGCCTAAAATACATGAAAAAGGATCCAAAATATCATTATATAAAATTCCACATTTCTGTAGGATATTAAGGGCACAAAAAACTAGAAATTAGATCCTTAAGTTTTGCTACAGATTGTATCCACCAAAACACAACATAATTTTACTATAAGGATCCAAAAATAGCACAATTGACTATTTGCTCAATTTCTTCAAATATTAACTAAGGTTGATTTTTAAGTGAATTAATAAGGAAAATGGATTTTTATGTGCCTTAAACTTAAAAACTTAAAATTTGAAATCAACCATGAACAACAAAAATAAGAAGAAAACACAACAAATTTGATGACGGAGTTCATCCCTCCTGGACGACATCTCCGGGTCTACTTCCAATGGGAGTCTGATGTATTGAAAATGCTCATAAAGTCTCTTTACATCAAAATTATCCATTATGGAATCTGCTCACAAGCTTCAATGGCTACTGTCAGCTGAAAGGTCTCCGCCTCAGATTTCCAACGCAACTTTCAAATTACAAAAAGGCCCAATATTGGTCAAGATATGCCTCAAAAGGCATTTACAGGCACTATCAAAACAATTACAAGATCAGACCCTTATAACTCCTTTGGCCATGGTGCATTGGTATAGTATTTTATATAACCCATGGGAGGTCCTGGGGTCAAACCCACAGGACTCCCGGGATCAAACCCACGGGCCTCTCGAGATTTTCTTGGCATTACGTAGCATTATAATTATATTTTTTGGGCTAATGTTGGAGTTCTACACCATTGATATATATCACATATAACAAAACGATTGATTGTAATGTTTTACAATAGTAATAATCCCTGTGCCATCCATGGTATGGTGTTAACCTTAGGATATGGTTATAACATATGGAATGGACGGATATATATATGGATAATCATGTGGTGGTGTTAACTAGTTTTCAGACATCGTATCATATGGTTGTAATACATACATGGTTGTCACACCAAGTTTGGAGACCGTTTGGATGCACATTAAAACAATCTGAGGGTTTGGCGGGCCTACCGGATATGGCGGGCTCTACCAACCCTTTCCCACCTTCCAAAGCAACTAAAATTTAAATATAGTTGGGCGTCATTGTATAAAAAAATCAACCCATGGCCTATTGGTAAGGTTTTGGATCGACAATCTGGTGGTCGCGGGTTCAACCCATGACTTCTCCACTTGGTAGTTTCAACTATGGGGTGCACTACCCTGATGCCACGTGCCCTACTCTCATGCTACCACTTGTCCTACTTTGGCACTGCCACTTGGCCTACTTTGAGGCCCTCACTGTTGATTATGCAGTCCCTTTTTTTCCCTGTTTTGAAAACAATTCAAAACACATTTTCTCCCTCATATGGAGGCCATTTTGAAAACAGAATATACCACCGGAATGAGCACAACGAGCTCTTCAACTTGGCGCTGGTTTCATGAGCATATGAGACTGATAAATTTTTAGCATTTTGAGGATCCTCCTGGATCATTCCTCTACACTGGAAGATTTTGGATCACCAAAATTTTGGTTTTAAGCATATATGAGGTGAGGGTACTGTTCCCTCACCCTTCGAATCTCCATCCACCTTGTTTTTCTTGGATTTATGGCTATGAGTCCCACTTGAAGATACTCTACATCTACTCACTTGGAAGTGCGGACCTTCTGTACAAAATGATATGTTCCTATAACTCAGTCATACATTCAGGTGCAAAATCATCTATTGTTGGAATTTGAACATTTTCCTCTTGATCCATGATCATTGGAGGTTCATAAAACTTCAATTTATCAAAATTTACAATTGAATAATGTGCATGTATGGAGGAAAATTCAACCGTAATGCATTGTGCCCAATATTTTCAACAATTTTAAAAGTACTATACCTTGTATGTTTCAACTTTTTACCTTCACCTTTCATCCTTTCTTTGATGATGTATAGCCATACTTGATCACTAAACTAGAAGTGATGATCCATCTAATGCTTGTCATGATGCATTTTGTACTTGGCCTGACTTTTCTCCAATTGATCTTGCACTGCTTCATGAATATTTTGGATTCTTTGAATGAACTTGATTGCTTTTTTGGCATCTTGATGTCCATCCTCCTTATGTTCTTCACCAAACATAAAGTGCATTAGTGATTTTGGCAGGTATCCATAACATGTTTCAAAACGAGATCTACCAATAGAAGAGTGCAAGGCCTGATTGTAAGCTTGTTGGATATAATGTAAAGATTCATCCCACAACTTAGGATGTTTTCTACAATAACCTCTAAGAATACGTACCATTTTTATGTTCAACACCTATGTTTGACCATCAGTTTGTGGATGCAAAGTTGTGCTCTTTTTCAACTTAGTGTCCATGAGTTCCCACAAAGTGGACTAAACCCCCCCAGGAAACGAAAGTATTGATATGAAATTATAGAAGTAGGCAACCCAAAAAGAAAGAAGTGGAAAAGGTGAAGTGGATGATCGTGGATGGAGTCTGGGACAATACAATCTCACATATATCTAATAAGAATATTGTCAAGGAGATATGGGATGCTCTCGACCAGCTATATATGAGTTCTTCAAAGTAGCAGAATATGTCACTTCAGGAGAAGCTAAGAAGCATCAAGATGAAAAATCATGAAGTCATATATCCCTTCCTCACTAGGATAAAGGAAGTTCAGGATTAACTTGTAGTTGTTGGGGAGGCACCTCAACTGATGGAGATTGTATGTTTAGCACCAAATAATGTCTTAGAGGAGTGGAAAGTATTTTTCAAAAGTATCTTAGGCCGAGACAAATTTCCTAAATGGGACATGATGTGGGAAGATTTGTAGTAGGAAGAGTTCAGGCGATCTCTAGTGAAGAGCACCATTAGCAGAAGCAACAAAACCAAATTGAAATGATCCAAGGTGTTAGCTACCTATACCAATAGGTTTCATATTTCATGCTTGGCTATGAAAGGACCAAATATGCTCTGCTTTGATAACCCAAAGATCACATATTTTCAAGAGAATCCAATCTATGTATATAGCTAGGTATGGACTTAAGATTTTGATGGATGGTCCAACAGTCTAATCTGGACCATTCCATGGTTTAAATTTGAAGTTGTAGAACAGAGAAGAAAGTCTTTCCAAACTGTTTAATCTTGGCAGACAAGTAGTTCAGGTAGAGAAGAAAAGGCTCCCAACAGCTTAATCTGGGACCTTGGAAGAGATAAGGGTAGAAGTAGATAGAAATAACAAAGAAAAAGCCAAAGAAAAGAAAAGGCAAGTAAGGGTCTGCAAGTCCAAGTGCACCCTCCAAGAAGAAATAAAAAATGTTAGGCAAATACTGGGGTAAGTAGTTGGGGGTTGCAGAAAGGTTATCTTTATCATTACATATGTGTGAACTGTGTTTTCCAAGGCAAAGTTTATCAATTGACAAGGTGTTCACCTTCATCAAGTTACAGCAAGGAGCATGACTAACCTCCCTCTCCCCCTTCATTCCATTGCTAACATCCCCTTATCAGCTGAGATTCATGGAGGAAGATCATGGTTTCATGGTGGTTCTTGTTCATTCAAAAGCCACATTTCTTGTGTAAAAATCTTTT
This sequence comes from Pinus tabuliformis, assembly GCA_031772625.1. Lineage (NCBI taxonomy): Eukaryota > Viridiplantae > Streptophyta > Pinopsida > Pinales > Pinaceae > Pinus > Pinus tabuliformis. The sequence continues at coordinate 1,180,252,735 of CM062807.1, read as the reverse complement.
CATTTTGATCTACTCCTTAAACCAAGTGTTTTGCAAACAAATTCAGTGTTTTCTCCCTTTGATCACCCCCCATCCATATTAACTTTAACTTTACTATGTAAATCCCTATATCACCTTTCCCCTACTAGTATTAAACACCATGGTGTATAAACCCCAAATTGTGTATAAATACCCCTCCCCTTGGAATTATAGCCAATAAGTCTCAATCAGGGATCAAAGTGACATCTGGCCACTTGGATGAACCTACACCTCATCTGCCCCCCTTTTCTCAAAGTCATTCCACTCACTAAATTTCTATTTGCCAAGAAAAAACCTTACAAAAACCCTTTACCCATGAAAACCCTTTGAAACTACCAAAATCCCAAAAAAACCCACTTTTGACCGCTTAACCAAGGTTGGCGCATATGTTCGATTTTTGGAATATAGTGAAAAAACATTAAAAAATTATATGTTTATTCCTCCGCCCACGGCCTTATTCACCTATCACGTCATCACCCCGATAGCCGTCCGATCTGATCTAGAGCATCCAACGGAACTTATCACATCGGAGCAGCTCCGACGTCCACCGTTTACCCGCCATATGTACCGGTCACTTCACTCCCCCGATAGCCATTGGATCGAGCCCTCCAGATCCGACGGTCAGCATCAATATCGGAGCAGATCTCACGTCCGACGGATATCGTCCGATATCCGTAAAATGGTTACGTCATTTGGCCGCCACGCGTCCTCGCCACAACTCATCGGAGGTACGTCTGACAGATTCCCCCCCGTACCATAAGCGGTGCGATATGAAACCGCTGGCTGTTTCCGGTTTCGGCTTTTCCGCCTATGCTACGTCACCTCCGCATCATCCCACGTCACTGCCACCATGCCGTCACGTCAACCCTTGCGCCCGACCACCTGCCGACCTGGCATGCCACTTCACCATCCCCGTGGACTAATCAGAGCCCGCCACCTCACCTATGACGTCATCCGACCTTGACCCCACCAATGACGTCATGCTGACGTCATCACAGAAAAGGCGCCAAATTTTCAAAAAGTCTATATTATGGCCATAAAACATGTTTTTACGTTCTTTTCGCTCATTTTTTCTGCTGCATGCTGTTCACGTCCGACTTACCGCCAACCTGCTAAATCAACCAGGAGACCTCCAGAGCGCCAATCCTGCCTGCTCATACAACCTCTGCTCGCTGTTTTACCAGGTATTTTTCATCATTTATCCTCCGTACACCTGGAATTCTCTATAAATCACTCAAAAAGCTTCAAAGATGGTAAAACTTATAAATTCACCGGTGAATTCCTCTACAGAGCCTCTAATTTTCAACTACCACCACGAAAACTACCAGTCGATCCTTGTTTTACCTACATTTCATTGAAAAACTACGTTCTGTCTGCGCAATCGCGGCAAACTCATTCAAACCAAATTTAACCACTGAGAGAGACAAGGAAAGGCCAAACATTGGTCCTAATTGCACTATAAATAGTATTTCAACTGCTATTTCCTAGAACCACTCTCTGTTCCTGATAACTTCACCTCCCTGGTACAGAGGCATTCCTCTGTACTGTCCTGCTCAATCAAAATCATTTTGCACTTAATTCAAAATCCTCCTGTGCAATGGAGACACCTGTAGTACTAAATGTTCAACCTCTGAATGCCCCTCAAAAGAACTTGAAATGGAAAACCTTGGCAGATATGGATTACCAAATTACAGAAGAGAAGCTTATGAGCAACAAATTCCACATTCATCTGTTGAATGAGTTGAAAACCAAGCATGAAAATGGGACAGATATATTGGGCTTATGGGATTCTTTCCTCCCTACTTTCAAGCTCCCTCAGGTCAACCAGTTCCCTGAACTAATCCACCTCTGTGCTGAACAATATGATGTTTCTCAGAGGGCTGTTGTTGACCCATATGGTTCAGTACTGTTCTATGTTACCCCTCAAGCTATCAGGGACATGCTTTGCTTCAAACCTCAGAAGAAGTTGGTTCCTCTGTCACTGGTAAACCTGATAAAACAAGGGGATAAACTCACAAATGCTCAAATTGTCAAATTTAATCAATTATACATCAAAACTAACATTGTGATGGGCCCTCCAATTCTTCATGTATATCTCAATGAGATGGGCAGAGACCTTGCAGATATGATTTCTCCCATCTTGGGATATAGTTCAATTGAGCATATTGATGCAACTGTGCTGGTAATGATGCTTATGTTTGCTCCTGGCAAGTCACCAATCTGCTATGACTATGCCACCTACATATCAGACAAGATTCATGAGCAATTGATGAACTTAAGGAGAGATAGGATGTTCAGATACACCTCCTACATTTACCATTTGATCTTGTACCATCAACATGAGAAGTTTCACTTTTCAATCAAAAGAATGGATGCCCAAGGAAATCCTAGATCAGTGGTCTATTGGTCTTCTATCTTCCACATTAGACCTGAGTCTCCATACACTTACTGTGAATTCATGGATCTGTTCATCCATCCAGCTATGGCAATGCTGATGAGCTCACCTCCTCCAAGACTCACTGATGATATGCAAAGGATTCTTCAACTGTCCAAAGCTTATAGCATTGGGGATTGGTACTTCTACCAAAACCACACTGTCATCAGGATATATGGGTGTGATCTACCTCCTTTCAAACTACCCAAGTATGTGCCTATGAGGCTATTTTCCCTAGAGTACTTTAGGCAATTTGGCAGAGTTGATGTGCTTCACTTTTCAGGAAAAGGTAAAAGAGCACAGTTGAAGGTCAAAAGCCAACTTGGCCATTTTATCTATAACGAGAGGGAGCAAGGATGGAGGGAAGCAGAAAGAATGCTTGAGGCCCTTGGCCTGCAAACCAGTTTCATATGGGTACCCTATGACCCTAACCATTTCATATCTATAAGGAGGCTCAAATATAAGTTATCTGCCTATGATCACCATAGCATCCCTCACATTGAAAAGTATGCAAATCAAGACAAATGGAGGAGAGGGACGTTAGAAGAGCCCTTGTCACAAGAAGAGCTGAAAAAGAGGGCACTAAGGAATCTAAAGAAGATGGCTGACCTTGAGCTTTGTTCACAAGTATTCACACATCCAACCACACAAACGGGAGCAGCTAAATCCTCCTCAACTGCCAAGCAGCAAACTACCAAGGCCACTGAGAATATATCCAGCAGAGGCAAAGAAAAGCAAATGGAGACAGAGCAGACACATCAAGAGAAGGAGCAGTCACCTCCAGTGACTCAAGAGCAAATAGATAAAGGAGGGCAGCAGCAGGCAGAGCAACAACAGCAACAAGATTTGCAGCAAGAAGAAGGGCAACATGACAGACAGCAGCCCTTACAGCAGGAGAGAGTAATTGATACTCCAACTTCCACTGAGCAACAGGCTCAGAACATAGTGCCTCCTAGGCCAGAAGTCACCACTGATCCCTCGGTCCTCCAAACTCCTCAAAAGGAGGACTTAAGCAGAAAAAGGGATAGAGAAACTCCCCTGACTTCATCTATTAACCAGGGAGAAAAAAGACAAAGATTGAATGATTTTTCAGAGGATGACATAGCTATCAGACAAGCATTGGGCATGGGCCCACCCAGCAGAGAAGCTTCAACAAGTTCCTTCCAGCAGGAACAGGACAGGGCTATGGGAGGGGAGGTCAGCTCCTCCAGCCAGCAAAAAGAAGGACAAGTGAGCATTAAACAACCATTTATAGACATCAAAAGGAGGAATGAGCCTATCAAAATACAGCTGTACAATCATCTGCTAAACATGGCTCCTACTAATCAGCGGAGACTTATGTCTGCTTTTGATATAGGGGAAGGAAAAATGATCATGAGTCATTTTATGCCTACAGCATTGCAGCCCCAATCTGCCTCAGATTACCTCAGGACCAACCTGGAGGTCATGGCCAAAGACATACACCCAATGGACAAAATTGAACTGCATAAACAGACTGGTGAGATAGTGTATGCCTCCTTAGCAGATGAAACATTGGAAAATTATAAGCTAAAGAGCAACCTCAATGCCACAGCCTCTCAACTGGAATTGGAGAAGGCATCATCCCAGGCAAAGGACAACAGAATAAGGTCCCTGGAAGACATAATCATTAAAATTGGGCATGATCCCAAAGATATTTCAGGGATACAGGAAATCTTGAAGCTAAGGGATGCTGACATGGCTGCCATGAGAAAGAAAATCAAGATCCCAGCTACCATTCACCCTCAGACAGATGAGGTAGCCCAACAAAGGCATGAGAAGGACACCACAGATTTGTTGATCTCCATTTATAAACAGCTGGTTCAAGCACAAGAGAAGTTGGGAGAATCAGAGGCTGCAAAGGCAACATTACAGGCATCTCTGAAACAAAGAGAAGAAGGGCAGACTTCTCAGCCTCCTCCTCAAATCATCCATCTGGAGGAAACTGCTCCTATCACAGCCCCACCTCCTCAACAGACCAAACAAACAACAACATCTACTTCAGCAGCGCCAACAATTACAGAGCAGGCCCAAAGCCTAGATATGCAAAAGCTGAAGAACGAAATCCAAGTCCTGGAAGCTCAAATGTTGGAGCTCAATTCAGCCAAAGAATCTTTGGCTAAAATCAATGATAGATATGATAAATCCAAACAAACTGTGGCGGAGAAGGACAGGGAGGTGAAAGCCCTCAAAAACAAAATAAAAGAGCTAGAGAATGAGCTCAAGTTAGATAAAGTGGTGGCCGAACTAAAAATAGTGCTATGGGCTAACATTGGTCAATCTATCAATGAGCAGTGGCCATATATTGAAACTATCCATGAGCAACTAGAGCTCATCCCAAAGGCACAGAGGGAGATCCACAGATCAAGAGCTCACTTGAGCAATATGCCTGAAGTGGCCACCAGAATGATCAATTTACTTAACCACAGAACAAGTTCCCAGTTAGCTGCCATGGGAATTACAAACAGAACTGACACTATCCAAATGGTCAAAAGGGTTCTCACACTAAGAAACTTTGTGCAGACCTTGGAGAGAAGAACCCAGGATATGCAGACTGAGGTGAACAAGTTTTTAGAAAAGTTTCAAGTGTTAGAAAGCAGAGGACTCCCTGGCTTACTGAACAGCACAGGGAGATTGTTCACACATGACCAATATGCTAAAAGGGTCAATACATTTGCCACTAGCCAGATCAATGATAAGCCAAGCACCTCAGAGGAAACAGGGCCAGCCACAGGACAGTCTCTTTACAACAGAGTCGAGAATCTGTTTTTTATAATGAATGAGATCAATCACCTGTTTGGGTTGGCTCCCAATTTCTTCAAATACACAGAGGCAGAGGAGACAATGGATGCTATTCTCAGGCATCAACTCCCTACGCAAGAATGGTGGACAAATGCAATACAGAAGATTTTGTAAACAGGGAGTCACTTAACAATTTTGTTTCTTAAAAATATCAGTTTTCATGCAAAGCACAGTTCAACAAAGATCAACATGCACGGTGGATTAAAGCTGAGCCAACTCAGCAGATGGATCGACCAACAAAGTAGAAATATAAGACTACAGGTGGCAGGGCCGAGAAAATACAGCGCAGCAAGAAATAAAGACGCATTATTCAGCGTTAAAGCAAAACGGCTCAACCGACTCAATGACCTCCAAACGTCAAATTACCCTCTCACAGATATAAAGAGCATTTATGCTGCATTCAGAGTTGTAATAACTTCTTTTCCTACTTTCTGTACGCATTTATGAAGATATTTTCTCTCTCAGATGACTCAATACCTGAGATATTTTGTATAAGCATTGCTATAAAGTCCCCTTCGCATGAGCTTGCAAGGGTTGTTGTTGATTTCTCCTAAAGAAATTCTTATGCTGTAATCCTTTCTAAAGTCTAATCAAGAAAGTAATGGAATTTCTCGGATTTCTGAAGTGTTGAATGCGTTCTGGTGTCTGTTGATGACTGCTGGATTCCTGTGTATTTCACCATACAATAAGTCTCTGTAACTCTCTCTGTTAATTATTTGTTTTGTTAAACTCCATATATGTTATCTGATTTTCAATACTAAGCAACAAGGAAAAAGAATAACTTTCAGGATTTACTCACTGAGTACCCTAAGTTCAATCTGTGTTGTTTATGAATGTTTTCTTCAGTTGTAATCTAGATAAGTGTAATTCTTAATTGCTGCACTTTCAGAATACACCTTTCACAGTGGCCTTTGTCACAGGAATTCAAGTTATGCTCCTGTGCAGTGTGTTCACCTTCACCTCACCAACTTAATAGAAAATTCTTAATTGCTTTCTATTGGTTGACATACATCACCATTTAAGCTAATTTTGTTTGTCTAAAATACACAATAGGCCTTGCAGTTTGAACACCACCAATCCTGCATATCAAGTCATTTCACAACTCCAGACTCCATTGCCCAATGGTATTTCACTATCTAAACACTATATCATAAGACCTGAAAGAAATCCTTCAACCAAAACATAAACCAAAACCTGAGCATAATAGCTAGCCTAAAACTCCATCATAACAGAGACAAATCATAAAGAGAGAGCCCTCTCTGATTACAGTTTGGCTAGAAACTGTGATCCAAAGATTGGTTAGTGGTTACCCCGGCCGTATTCCCTTGGGAGTCATAGGGAACAACCTGGGTGTTAACATAATTGGCGACTCCACTGGGGAGTGCCTGAGATTTTTAATTACTATATATCTTCCATATAGCTACTATCAAGCCTGAAATAAGTCAAGAGGCCTTGAATCTGTTTCTGTATAACATTAACAGTTTTAAGGAGGAGCTTGTTTTAGGAATCTTCATCGTAGCTCTGAGAATATATTACCATTCCAAAAATCTTCATTCAGTCCCTTCAGATATAAAAATTTCCCACAAAATCCTTAAAAAACAGTTAGAAACTGGCTCCTAAGAAAGATCCACGGCATACCAGGGCTAATCCTGACCCAAATCCACCCATCATTGTTGATAATCCAAATACCATCCCTAGAAACATCAGGAAGCAACAAAGGCAGGATCAGCTTGCTATTTTGACCTCAGTTACAGACTTTCCTAACCTTTCTACTCCACTTAAAATCCTCTTTCGGTCTGTTCCAAGTTCCCCTAGTTCACCATCTACATCGCAAGGTTCTCCTCCCCCATCTTCATCCACTGCACATATCCCCTTGAACCACACTTTAGGTTCAGCTTCACCTGTTACCCCTGTGATACCCACTATTCCTATTATCCCAGCAACACCTATTAATACACCCAACCCTCCTAATATGGCAAATAGATATGCACCCTTGCAGCTACCTGCTAATCCTGCAGCTCTACCCCAGGATTACCAAACCAAAATCACATATTTTGACTCCACTGGCCCTTACTCTACTATTCAACATGCTAAGAGGATGCAAGATCACTTTGAGAACTATGAGATAGATGATCAGTGTGAGGATGAGAATTTTTGTCCAAAGCCTGACAGGTGATGTTAGAACCTGGTTCAGGTCGATTGCTGCAAATACTATCACGACCCCTGATGAACTTTATCAGGCCTTTACTACCAGATGGGAGAAGAAGAAAGATCCCCTGCACATACTTGGTGAATATGAAACAATCAAGAGAGGTCCTCAAGAGACCGTTCTGGAGTACTGTGCTAGATTCAACAATGTGTACAACGCAATACCACAAAACCTTAGACCTCCTCCTGATTTGGCCTTATACAAGTTCCCCGATGGATTTGATTCTGACATGGCATATCAGTTGAAAGAAAGAGAACCTGAAACCCTTGAAGACGCCCAGAAAGCTGCTGTCACAGTAGAAGCAAACCTGATTGCCAAGAGAAACAGGGCAAGGTTAGAAAAGAGAAGCATATACAAAGAAGAACCCACAGCTTTTGATCAAAAGCTCGATGCCATACTCAATAGCATGAAAAGATTGGGTGATAGGGTGGAGTCAGTTGAAAGAAAAGCATCATGGGAAGCACCACAAAACAATCCTCCTAGGAATCCAAATTTTAGGAGAAATCCAAACCCGAATGTTGGCAGGGCAAACCCTGATCCAGAAATCAGACCCCCTTTTCAAGAAAATTATGCAGAAACTTCCACATCAGCAGAGCCCAATGAAGATCCTAAGATTAATTTAATAGGGCTAAATGGTGAAAGTCAAGTTTTCTTAACACAAGAAGATCATGAGGATGAAGAAATCAAACTGTTCCACACTAAATCAGGGGAATCCTTTGACTTTAAACAAGGCTATGACACTGCTGTTTATGAAGTCCATAAATAGTACAAGCTAAGGAGCAGAACTGTGAATATCAACCAGCCTGAAAAGAAAAAGGATAATCAGTAGCCTGAAAGAGTTATAGTCACACAACCTAGTGACAAACTAAATCCACCTACAGAAGAAGTGATTGTTGAAGAAATCACTGAGCCATTGCCCTTAAGACAGCAGTCTCTGGACACTTCATCTTCTCATCCTAATTCAAATGTTACTCCTCAAGAGATGGGTAAGAAGGATAAATCCCAAAGACAAAACAAAAATCAAGAAGAAGATGTAATGAACAAAGAAAGAACTGTCACCTATAACCCCAAAACCCAATCTGAAAAACCTTTTGATATTGAAATAGAAATTGGCAAAATAAAAATAGCTATTCCTCTCTTGGAATTAGCCAAGCATGATAGCTATAAATTGAAAATCAAAAGGTCCCTACAACTCACTAGCAACAAAGATGATGTCAATGTACTGGATGACACCCTAGAACTCCTGTTTGGCCCAGAAGTGGATGGAAAAACAGTAGTCACAGGGGTACTGCCTTTTTATGTCAGTTTACATATTCATGACAAAATACTACATAATGCAATGTTTGACTCAGGTGCCTCTCACAATCTTATGCCAAAAGCAGTCATGGAGAGATTGAATTTAGACATAACAAGACCATACAAGGATCTGTTTTCCTTCGACTCCAGCCAAGTCAAGTGTCTAGGTCTCATAAAAGACTTATGTGTCTCTCTAGTTCAATACCCAAACAAGACAATCCTAATGGATGTGGTAGTTGCTGATATCCCACCTAAGTATGGAATGCTGTTATCAAGATCATGGGGAGCCAAACTCCAAGGTTCCCTACAATTAGACATGTCATATGCTACCATCTCTGTGTTTGGGCAACCAAAGAGACTGTACAGAGAAACACTAATGAAGTACATGGTCAGCAGTGAAGAAAAACCTCAAAATTTTCCTATATATGTTGTCCATGCAGACATAGACTCATACATTCTCTTCAATGATACAACCATTCCCTCAAAAGGTGAAGTTGAAACCAAGATATTCATACAGGAGGAAGATGCAAATAAGAGTAGTATCACTCATGAAACAACAGTCAATCAAACATCTGATAGTGCTGCTGCCTTAATTGTCAAGAACATCCAATTAAATGATGAGACTGTCCTAGAAGACAAGCTAGAGAAAAAACCACAATTGCTACTTACATTACCAGCCCATGAACAGATCATAAAACCTCCTCCCCAACAAGATATTCTATGGTTCCTTGAATTTGATGGCTCGGTCAACAAATTAGGGGCAGGAGCTGGAGTCTGGGTACACAATAAAGAAAATGGTTATGCAGAAGGCAGAGCCTATAGATTGAATTTCAGATGTACTAATAACATGGCAGAATATGAAGCTCTTTTACTAGGACTCAAGTTGGCAAAATTCTTACAAGCTGCCAGGGTTTCAATCATGGGAGATTCAGATTTAGTTATCCAACAAGTGAAATGAAACTTTGTCACCAATGACAAAATACTAAGGACTTATAGGTCTGTTGTTGCTGAGGTACTAAACTTTTTCTCTGAATTCCAAATTACTAAAATTCCCAGAACCCAAAATCTACATGCTCATAGTTTAGCCACCTTTGCAAGTACCTGCAAGTTTCCCTTTGAGCCCCACCATTGTTTTACAGCTGAGGTAAAACACAGACCCTCCATACTTAACAACATCAATGATTGGCAAGTATTTGAGGATGACAAGCAAATAAACCATTTTTTAACTCTACAGCAAGAATTTGCAGGATTAAATATTGACAATGAGACAGCATGTCAATCACAAATACTTGATACAGCAAGTCAATCACAAATACTTGATGGAGCAAGTCCATCACAAATACAATTTCAACAGACTGCTCAACCAATATCACCTAGAACTGCAAAACAAATGCTGAATCCAACTATTTTCAATACAGAAAGCATCCAGCAAATCCAACAAGTTGACTGGGAAGAGGGAGTGTCCAGTGCTGAAACTGAAATCATTGAGCTAAAAGACAATTTTCTACCAACAGGTCTAACCCCACTAGAGGACATCTTTGATTCAAATGATATTCCCAGGAAACCAAAAATGCAGCCCCTAAATGCAGCCATTGAAGAATGCAACATAGGTACAATTGACAAACCTAAGATAATTAAATTATCTGTTTCCTTACCTCCTGACCAAAAGCCAAAATACATTGACCTCTTCAAAGAGTTCCAGGATGTTTTTGCATGGATCTATGAGGACCTAAAGTCCTATGACACCTCTGTAATCCAACACACTATCCCTCTCAAACCTGATCAAAAGCCCTTTAAACAAAAACTGAGGAGAATCAATCCTATGCTTCTCCCAGCAATGGAACAAGAGGTACATAAAATGTTCAAAGCAGGCATCATAGCACCAATCAGATTCTCTGAATGGATTTCCAACTTAGTCCCTACAAGAAAGAAGACAGGTGAGATCAGGCTGTGTGTGGACTTAAGGAATCTAAACCAAGTATCCTTAAAAGATAATTACCCATTACCCAACATGGATCACATTCTTCAAAGGGTGGTAGGGGCCTCAAGGATCTCATTACTAGATGGATTTTCCGGTTTCAACCAGATCTTAGTTCACCCTGATAATCAGGACAAAACAACATTTACAACCCCTTGGGGAACTTTCAAATATGTAAAGATGCCTTTTGGCTTGAAAAATGCAGGGGCAACGTTTCAAAGAGCAATGGACATTGCTTTTGCAAAGGAGATTCATGACTTTTTAGTCATTTATCTAGATGACCTAACACCTTTTTCAAAATCAGACCAAGAACATATAAAACATCTAAGACAGATCTTCCTAAAATGCAGAAAATATGGAATCTCCTTGAACCCTAAGAAATCCCTCTTTGGTTTAGAAGAAGGCAAGCTCTTAGGACACATCATTTCAAAAGATGGCATTAGAATTGACCCAGATATGATACAAGCTATCCTGCAAATGCCTCACCCAAGGAATGTCAAATAATTACAAGGATTCTTGGGAAAAATCAATTTCTTGAGGAGGTTTATCCCAAACCTAGCAGAGCTAACCAGATTATTAAACAACATGCTGAAAAAGGATTTAAAAGTGAAGTGGACTGTTGAAGCCAATCAAGCATTTGAAGGTATAAAATTGGCCCTCACCCAAACCCCAGTCTTAACCAACCCTCAGTTTGACAAAGAATTTATCATTTTCTCTTTTGCTTCCCAACATACTAGTGCTGTTGTTTTATTACAAAAAGATGACCAAGGGAATGAGAAGCCAATTGTTTTCTTTAGCAAAGCTCTTAGGGATGCACCTTTGAAGTATCAAATCATGGAAAAACAAGCTTACGCTTTAGTCAAAGCAATTAAAGACTTTAGGATTTATATCCTTTATTCTCATGTCAAAGCATATGTGCCAAGTCCTATTGTCAAAGACATTCTCACCCAAGAGAATTTAGAAGGCAGAAGAGGAAAATGGATTGCCAGCATCTTGGAATTTGACATTGAGATAAAACCTACAAAACTAATAAAAGGGCAAGGTTTGGCCAAATTAATGACAGAAACAAATTTTCAAGCCTTAGACATCAATCATCTGGACAGTGAAACAGAGCTGGCGACTCCAAAGATCAATGTAGCCTTTGAACAATCCCCCTGGTACTCTGATATCTGTTATGTGTTACAAAACCTATGTGCTCCCCCAGGACTGTCCAAAACTAAGTGTAGGTTCTTAAAAATGAAAACATCAAGATTTTGTGTGATGGATGGCAATCTGCTTTGGAAGAACCATGAAGGTATATTGTTGCACTGTTTAATTGAAAATGAGATTAACAATATCATGCAAGAGTTTCATGCAGGAGACTGTGGTGGACACTTGTATTGGAAGTCCACTGTGGATAAAATACTAAGGGCTGGATACTACTGGCCCACCATGTTTTCTGATGTCAAAAAATTCATCACATCATGTCATAAATGCCAAGTGTTTGAGGGAAAGAGACAACTGCTGCCACTTCCTTTAAGGCCTATTGCAACAGAGAGACCTTTTCAACAATGGGGATTGGATTTCATCGGGGAAATTCATCCCTCATCTTTAGGCCAACATAGATGGATCTTAACAGCCACAGACTACTTCACTAAGTGGATTGAAGCTTCCCCATGCAGACAAGCAAATGATTCAGTAATCATTCAGTTCTTGGAGAACAACATACTGGCTAGATTTGGCTTCCCTGATAAAATCATTACAGACAATGCTGCTGCTTTCAGATCCAAGAAAATGGTGAATTTCTGTAACAAATTCCATATTACTTTGGGCCATTCTACTGCATACTATCCCCAAGGAAATGGCCTTGCTGAATCATCAAACAAAAGCCTTGTAAACATCATAAAGAAGGTACTTGAAGAGAACAAAAAGAACTGGCACAAGAAACTAGTCAATGCCTTATGGGCAGATAGACTAACAACCAAGAGATCAATTGGGACCAGCCCATATGAGTTGGTTTATGGATTAGAGGCCAAATTGCCCTCTTCACTAGGAGTGCCTGTTATGAAGCTTCTTCAAGAAAGCCAAGCTGAACCAAATAATATGCAAAGAAGGATAAATCAAATCATATGTCTGCATCAAACTAGAGATCAAGTTTTCTGTAGAGTTCAGGTATTACAAGAAAAACTAAAGAAAGCCTTTGACAGAAGAACCAAAGCAGAAGATTTTAATATTGGTGATAAAGTCCTCAAGTGGGATGCAAGAAGAGAAGAGAAAGGAAAACATGGAAAATTTGATTCCTTATGGAGAGGACCATTTGCTGTCCAAGCAGTACAAGGTAACAACACTTACTTCCTAAAAAGTCTTAGTGAAACTGACTTGGATGAAGGTCCTGTGAATGGCAGGATGCTCAAGCACTATTTTGAATACCACCCCTAAGTGCAGCATGAGCTTCCATTGTACATACCCAAATGTATATATTACTTTCTGTTTAAAATTTGTAAAATGCAGTTTCTCAAGTGTTATTAGTTGGTCAGCAAAAGGAGAAAAGAATCAGAGGTTTACCAAGAAGAAAAGCACACAATTTGGGCACTTCAAAGCAGCAAAACTTCAAGTTCATAAAAGCAGTAAAAAGCCAAGGCATTCTGACCTGCTGTTCTTGGTATTTCAAATGAAAAACCATCCCCATGTGGAGCCACTGTTAGCTACCTATACCAATGGGTTTCATATTTCATGATTGGCTATGAAAGGACCAAATATGCTCTGCTTTGATAACCCAAAGATCACATATTTTCAAGAGAATCCAATCTATGTATATAGCTAGGTATGGACTTAAGATTTTGATGGATGGTCCAACAGTCTAATCTGGACCATTCCATGGTTTAAATTTGAAGTTGTAGAATAGAGAAGAAAGTCTGTCCAAACTGTTTAATCTTGGCAGACAAGTAGTTCAGGTAGAGAAGAAAAGGCTCCCAACAGCTTAATCTGGGACCTTGGAAGAGATAAGGGTAGAAGTAGATAGAAATAACAAAGAAAAAGCCAAAGAAAAGAAAAGGAAAGTAAGGGTCTGCAAGTCCAAGTGCACCCTCCAAGAAGAAATAAAAAATGTTAGGCAAATACTGGGGTAAGTAGTTGGGGGTTGCAGAAAGGTTATCTTTATCATTACAGATGTGTGAACTGTGTTTTCCAAGGCAAAGTTTATCAATTGACAAGGTGTTCACCTTCATCAAGTTACAGCAAGGAGCATGACTAACCTCCCTCTCCCCCTTCATTCCATTGCTAACATCCCCTTATCAGCTGAGATTCATGGAGGAAGATCATGGTTTCATGGTGGTTCTTGTTCATTCAAAAGCCACATTTCTTGTGTAAAAATCTTTTCATTTTGATCTACTCTTTAAACCAAGTGTTTTGCAAACAAATTCAGTGTTTTCTCCCTTTGATCACCCCCCATCCATATTAACTTTAACTTTACTATGTAAATCCCTATATCACCTTTCCCCTACTAGTATTAAACACCATGGTGTATAAACCCCAAATTGTGTATAAATACCCCTCCCCTTGGCATTATAGCCAATAAGTCTCAATCAGGGATCAAAGTGACATCTGGCCACTTGGATGAACCTACACCTCATCTGCCCCCCTTTTCTCAAAGTCATTCCACTCACTAAACTGCTATTTGCCAAGAAAAAACCTTACAAAAACCCTTTGAAACTACCAAAATCCCGAAAAAACCCACTTTTGACCGCTTAACCAAGGTTGGCGCATATGTTCGATTTTTGGAATATAGTGAAAAAACATTAAAAAATTATATGTTTATTCCTCCGCCCGCGGACTTATTCACCTATCACGTCATCACCCCGACAGCCGTCTGATCTAATCTAGAGCATCCAACGGCTCTTATCACATCGGAGCAGCTCCGACGTCTGCCGTATGTACCGGTCACTTCACCCCCCCGATAGCCGTTGGATCGAGCCCTCCAGATCCGACGGTCAGCATCAATATCGGAGCAGATCTCACATCCGACGGATATCGTCCGATATCCGTAAAATGGTTATGTCATTCGGCCGCCACGCGTCCTCGCCACAGCTCATCAGAGGTATGTCTGACAGATTCCCCCCCGTACCATAAGCGGTGCGATATGAAACCACTGGCTGTTTCCGGTTTCGGCTTTTCTGCCTATGCTACGTCACCTTCGTGTCATCCCACGTCACTGCCACCATGCCATCACGTCAACCCTTGCGCCCGACCACCTTCCGACCTGGCATGCCACTTCACCATCCCCGTGGACCAATCAGAGCCCGCCACCTCACCTATGACGTCATTCGACCTTGACCCCACCAATGATGTCATGCTGATGTCATCACAGAAAAGGCGCCAAATTATCAAAAAGTATATATTATGGCCGTAAAACATGTTTTTACGTTCTTTTTGCTCATTTTTTCTGCTGCATGTTGTTCACGTCCGACTTACCGCCAACCTGCTAAATCAACCAGGAGACCTCCAGAGCGCCAATCCTGCCTGCTCATACAACCTCTGCTCGTTGTTTTACCAGGTATTTTTCATCATTTATCCTCCGTACGCCTGGAATTCTCTATAAATCACTCAAAAAGCTTCAAAGACGGTAAAACTTATAAATTCACCGGTGAATTCCTCTACAGAGCCTCTAATTTTCAACTACCACGACGAAAACTACCAGCCGAGCCTTGTTTTACCTACATTTCATTGAAAAACTACGTTCTGTCTGCGCAATCGCGGAAAGCTCATTCAAACCAAATTTAACCACTGAGAGAGACAAGGAAAGGCCAAACATTGGTCCTAGTTGCACTATAAATAGTATTTCAACTGCTATTTCCTAGAACCACTCTCTATTCCTGATAACTTCACCTCCCTGGTACAGAGGCATTCCTCTGTACTGTCCTGCTCAATCAAAATCATTTTGCACTTAATTCAAAATCCTCCTGTGCAATGGAGACACCTGTAGTACTAAATGTTCAACCTCTGAATGCCCCTCAAAAGAACTTGAAATGGCAAACCTTGGCAGATATGGATTACCAAATTACAGAAGAGAAGCTTATGAGCAGCAAATTCCACATTCATCTGTTGAATGAGTTGAAAACCAAGCATGAAAATGGGACAGATATATTGGGCTTATGGGATTCTTTCCTCCCTACTTTCAAGCTCCCTCAGGTCAACCAGTTCCCTGAACTAATCCACCTCTGTGCTGAACAATATGATGTTTCTCAGAGGGCTGTTGTTGACCCATCTGGTTCAGTATTGTTCTATGTTACCCCTCCAGCTATCAGAGACATGCTTTGCTTCAAACCTCAGAAGAAGTTGGTTCCTCTGTCACTGGTAAACCTGATAAAACAAGGGGATAAACTCACAGATGCTCAAATTGTCAAATTTAATCAATTATACATCAAAACTAACATTGTGATGGGCCCTCCAATTCTTCATGTATATCTCAATGAGCTGGGCAGAGACCTTGCAGATATGATTTCTCCCATCTTGGGATATAGTTCAATTGAGCATATTGATGCAACTGTGCTGGTAATGATGCTTATGTTTGCTCCTGGCAAGTCACCAATCTGCTATGACTATGCCACCTACATATCAGACAAGATTCATGAGCAATTGATGAATTTAAGGAGAGATAGGATGTTCAGATACACCTCCTACATTTACCATTTGATCTTGTACCATCAACATGAGAAGTTTCACTTTTCAATCAAAAGAATGGATGCCCAAGGCAATCCTAGATCAGTGGTCTATTGGTCTTCTGTCTTCCACATTAGACCTGAGTCTCCATACACTTACTGTGAATTCATGGATCTGTTCATCCATCCAGCTATGGCAATGCTGATGAGCTCACCTCCTCCAAGACTCACTGATGATATGCAAAGGATTCTTCAGCTGTCCAAAGCTTATAGCATTGGGGATTGGTACTTCTACCAAAACCACACTGTCATCAGGATATATGGGTGTGATCTACCTCCTTTCAAACTACCCAAGTATGTGCCTATGAGGCTATTTGCCCTAGAGTACTTTAGGCAATTTGGCAGAGTTGATGTGCTTCACTTTTCAGGAAAAGGTAAAAAAGCACAGTTGAAGGTCAAAAGCCAACTTGGCCATTTTATCTATAACGAGAGGGAGCAAGGATGGAGGGAAGCAGAAAGAATGCTTGAGGCCCTTGGCCTGCAAACCAGTTTCATATGGGTACCCTATGACCCTAACCATTTCATATCTATAAGGAGGCTCAAATATAAGTTATCTGCCTATGATCACCATAGCATCCCTCACATTGAAAAGTATGCAAATCAAGACAAATGGAGGAGAGGGACCTTAGAAGAGCCCTTGTCACAAGAAGAGTTGAACAAGAGGGCACTAAGGAATCTAAAGAAGATGGCTTACCTTGAGCTTTGTTCACAGGTATT
The DNA here is from genome assembly GCA_031772625.1 of Pinus tabuliformis. NCBI lineage: Eukaryota > Viridiplantae > Streptophyta > Pinopsida > Pinales > Pinaceae > Pinus > Pinus tabuliformis. Next base: position 1,180,235,567 of record CM062807.1, on the reverse strand, counting down.
CACACTTCCAACCACACAAATGGGAGCAGCTGAATCCTCCTCAACTGCCAAGCAGCAAACTACCAAGGCCACTGAGAATATATCCAGCAGAGGCAAAGAAAAGCAAATGGAGAAGGAGCAGTCACCTCCAGTGACTCAAGAGCAAACAGATAAAGGAGGGCAGCAGCAGGCAGAGCAACAACAGCAACAAGATTTGCAGCATGAAGAAGGGCAACATGACAGACAGCAGCCCTTACAGTAGGAGAGAGTAATTGATACTCCAACTTCCACTGAGCAACAGGCTCAGAACATAGTGCCTCCTAGGCCAGAAGTCACCACTGATCCCTCGGTCCTCCAAACTCCTCAAAAGGAGCACTTAAGCAGAAAAAGGGATAGAGAAACTCCCCTGACTTCATCTATTAACCAGGGAGAAAAAAGACAAAGATTGAATGATTTTTCAGAGGATGACATAGCTATCAGACAAGCATTGGGCATGGGCCCACCCAGCAGAGAAGCTTCAGCAAGTTCCTTCCAGCAGGAATAGGACAGGGCTATGGGAGGGGAGGTCAGCTCCTCCAGCCAGCAAAAAGAAGGACAAGTGAGCATTAAACAATAATTTATAGACATCAAAAGGAGGAATGAGCCTATCAAAATACAGCTGTACAATCATCTGCTAAACATGGCTCCTACTAATCAGCAGAGACTTATGTCTACTTTTGATATAGGGGAAGGCAAAATGATCATGAGTCATTTTATGCCTACAGCACTGCAGCCCCAATCTGCCTCAGATTACCTCAGGACCAACCTGGAGGTCATGGCCAAAGACATACACCCAATGGACAAAATTGAACTGCATAAACAGACTGGTGAGATGGTGTATGCCTCCTTAGCAGATGAAACATTGGAAAATTATAAGCTAAAGAGCAGCCTCAATGCCACAGCCTCTCAACTGGAATTGGAGAAGGCATCATCCCAGGCAAAGGACAACAGAATAAGGTCCCTGGAAGACATAATCATTGAAATTGGGCATGATCCCAAAGATATTTCAGGGATACAGGAAATCTTGAAGCTAAGGGATGCTGACATGGCTGCCATGAGAAAGAAAATCAAGATCCCAGCTACCATTCACCCTCAGACAGATGAGGTAGCCCAACAAAGGCATGAGAAGGACACCACAGATTTGTTGATCTCCATTTATAAACAGTTGGTTCAAGCACAAGAGAAGTTGGGAGAATCAGAGGCTGCAAAGGCAGTATTACAGGCATCTCTGAAACAAAGAGAAGAAGGGCAGACTTCTCAGCCTCCTCCTCAGATCATCAATCTGGAGGAAACTGCTCCTATCACTGCCCCACCTCCTCAACAGACCAAACAAACAACAACATCTACTTCAGCAGCGCCAACAATTACAGAGCAGGCCCAAAGCCTAGATATGCAAAAGCTGAAGAACGAAATCCAAGTCCTGGAAGCTCAAATGTTGGAGCTCAATTCAGCCAAAGAATCTTTGGCTAAAATCAATGATAGATATGATAAATCCAAACAAACTATGGCAGAGAAGGACAGGGAGGTGAAAGCCCTCAAAAACAAAATAAAAGAGCTAGAGAATGAGCTCAAGTTAGATAAAGTGGTGGCCGAACTAAAAATAGTGCTATGGGCTAACATTGGTCAATCTATCAATGAGCAGTGGCCATATATTGAAACTATCCATGAACAACTAGAGCTTATCCCAAAGGCACAGAGGGAGATCCACAGATCAAGAGCTCAATTGAGCAATATGCTTGAAGTGGCCACCAGAATGATCAATGTACTTAACCACAGAACAAGTTCCCAGTTAGCTGCCATGGGAATTACAAACAAAACTGACACTATCCAAATGGTCAAAAGGGTTCTCACACTGAGAAACTTTGTGCAGACCTTGGAGAGAAGAACCCAGGATATGCAGACTGAGGTGAACAAGTTTTTAGAAAAGTTTCAAGTGTTAGAAAGCAGAGGACTCCCTGGCTTACTGAACAGCGCAGGGAGATTGTTCACACATGACCAGTATGCTAAAAGGGTCAATACATTTGCCACTAGCCAGATCAATGATAAGCCCAGCACCTCAGAGGAAACAGGGCCAGCCACAGGACAGTCTCTTTACAACAGAGTCAAGAATCTGTTTTTTATAATGAATGAGATCAATCACCTGTTTGGGTTGGCTCCCAATTTCTTCAAATACACAGAGGCAGAGGAGACAATGGATGCTATTCTCAGGCATCAACTCCCTACGCAAGAATGGTGGACAAATGCAATACAGAAGATTTTGTAAACAGGGAGTCACTTAACAATTTTGTTTCTTAAAAATATCAGTTGTCATGCAAAGCACAGTTCAACAAAGATCAACATGCACGGTGGATTAAAGCTGAGCCAACTCAGCAGATGGATCGGCCAACAAAGTAGAAATAGAAGACTACAGGTGGCAGGGCCGAGAAAATACAGCGCAGCAAGAAATAAAGACGCATTATTCAGCGTTAAAGAAAAACGGCTCAACCGACTCAATGACCTCCAAAGGTCAAATTACCCTCTGACAGATATAAAGAGCATTTATGCTGCATTCAGAGTTGCAATAACTTCTTTTCCTACTTTCTGTACACATTTATGAAGATATTTTCTCTCTCAGATGACTCAATACCTGAGATATTTTGTATAAGCATTGCTATAAAGTCCCCTTCGCATGAGCTTGCAAGGGTTGTTGTTGATTTCTCCTAAAGAAATTCTTATGTTGTAATCCTTTCTGAAGTCTAATCAAGAAAGTAATGGAAAATCTCGGATTTCTGAAGTGTTGAATGCGTTCTGGTGTCTGTTGATGACTGCTGGATTCCTGTGTATTTCACCATACAATAAGTCTCTGTAACTCTCTCTGTTAATTATTTGTTTTGTTAAACTCCATATATGTTATCTGATTTTCAATACTAAGCAACAAGGAAAAAGAATAACTTTCAGGATTTACTCACTGAGTACCCTGAGTTCAATCTGTGTTGTTTATGAATGTTTTCTTCAGTTGTAATCTAGATAAGTGTAATTCTTAATTGCTGCACTTTCAGAATACACCTTTCACAGTGGCCTTTGTCACAGGAATTCAAGTTATGCTCCTGTGCAGTGTGTTCACCTTCACCTCACCAACTTAATAGAAAATTCTTAATTGCTTTCTATTGGTTGACATACATCACCATTTAAGCTAATTTTGTTTGTCTAAAATACACAATAGGCCCTGCAGTTTGAACACCACCAATCCTGCATATCAAGTCATTTCACAACTCCAGACTCCATTGCCCAATGGTATTTCACTATCTAAACACTATATCATAAGACCTGAAAGAAATCCTTCAACCAAAACATAAACCAAAACCTGAGCATAATAGCTAGCCTAAAACTCCATCATAACAGAGACAAATCATAAAGAGAGAGCCCTCTCTGATTACAGTTTGGCTAGAAACTGTGATCCAAAGATTGGTTAGTGGTTACCCCGGCCATATTCCCTTGGGAGTCATAGGGAACAACCTGGGAGTTAACACAAGGGATCAGCGTGGTGATCAAAATTCAAAGTGTTCAGAAATGCTTGAAACCTGTACAATTGGATAGATCTCGGTGATCTAAATCTAACGCAATTGGTTTCAATTAAAACCAATATCGCACACTCCCCATATTGTGTTCTGATCGAATTTCCAAACCACTAAAAGTTTAAAAGATGGGTTGCAGGGACACCTAGTCAGCAGTCTGTACGCTAACTAGGCAGGTGACTAGGCAGTTGACTGTGTACAATTTGGCCAATGGTATGTTGAAAAGTGTCTCTTATTGATTGGCTTATGAATGACACAATTATATTTGTTAGAGGTTCGTTTATGTGGGCCAATGAAGGAGGGCCACAAAGGCCAATGGCTAACTGCGACGTGGCCTCTAGACAAGGCATTAAAATTTTGTTAGGTATCGGGCCAAGCAACCCACTGGAGTCGAACCTGTGACCTAGAAGCAACCAACCACATGCCATACCACTATGCCATCACCATGCCACTTGATAATCTATGTTCAGGACTTATATTTAAATGTTAATGTTTCTGCATTTGGAGGTAGGGTTAGGGCTAATCCCCAACCCTGGTCACCACGCCCCAGCCCTATGGTCACCACCCACAAAACATGCATCGGGAGCCCTTAGACAAGAACCTCAAGTGGAGGAGTAAAGGGGGAAGTCTTGGGGTCACATGACCCTTTATAGGTTTGGGTCTGTAGAGAACGGAGGGGCTAGCCCATGGAGGGCCAACCCAGGGCTACATGGTCATCACATGACCACACCGCCAAAAAGAAAGGAGCGCCCGATAATTAAATCCCCCAACACAGGAAAATAACGACCACCTCATGGTTTTATGGGGCCAATATGACTACGTATCAAGAAGTTGGGGGCCCGACTAGCTAGGGCGGGAGGTTAGTCCCGACCCCTGGACACGTGGCCCCCATACGACTTTTATTTTCAGAAAACTGGGCGTTAGTGGAAAGTTTAACTATTTGATAATTTTTGCTCTATAATATATAATTTGCCAAAACTAAAATCAATGGAAGATGCATATGGAAGATTATCTATGTCTGAAAGATATGTACCTACCATTGAGCAGAAAGACAAAGAAGCTAACAGGTATGTCAAACACAGAATGGGATATTCTCGATAGAATGGAACTTGGAACAATACAACTGTGCCTAGCAGCATCGGTAGCCTTTAATATTTCAAAGGAAACAACAACATAGAGTTCAATGTCGACATTTGCCAAAATATATGAAAAACCCTTGGCCTCAAATAAGTTATTTCTTATGAAGCATTTATTTAATATGAATATGTTAGAAGGTGGTGTTATTGCCTAAATTGACCTCAGCTGAAGGGAGGCAATTCCAGGGTAACCACAAACCAAGCTTATCCTTGTAGCTAGCCCTACAAGGCCAGGATAGGGATCTCTCCTTTAGAATCTCAGTCACGATGACTGGATCAGGTAAGGATTTTAGGCTAGGTATAGTAGCTCGAAAGGTTTTGATTGATTTTGTTGGTGTTTGCTGGATCAGATGGAGCTGGGTAGTTTAGGTCTGGGAAACTAGGTCAGAAATGCAGCGTGTTCTATGGAGCAAGGTAAGCATAGGCTTTATCACTTTAGGCTTAATAATTTGAATTGTTTAAGACTAATGAAGAGCTGAGGAGGGCATGTGAAAATCATGGATCCTTCTCAAACAGTAGAAAACATAAAATATTGAATGATTTCCCAAGGTAGAGCACTATAACAATGGATTCTACCTATCTAACTTGATAACATTCAATGAGAAGCAATGAAATGGATGATGGCATACATAAAACATGTAAATAAATTATTACAAAAGAAGAAACTATGTTAAAAATCCATACCACAGGGATCCCATAAAAATAGCTGCAAATCCTATTAATTTCCTTGCCAAACTGCTTACAATGATGTATAATCAAGCTCTGAGCATCCAAGTGAGTCCAACCTTTACAAATGACAAAGAGAATACATGATATAGACATATAAACCACTCATCCTAGCCATCAGGGGTCGAATCCATGAGAAGAGGATCTATTTCAACCATTTCTAAGTAAGGAACTGGAATCTAGGAAACCAAACAACTTGCCTCTAATAGAGGGGAAACTTATTCATTGCCCTCAAAACCACTTTTAATCTAATGAATCTACCATCTACGATTGTTTAACCATCATATTTAAAATCCATGACATTAATTACATCAGTAAATCACCCACCATGAGAGAGAAATCATGACCATAGTAAAAAACTAGCAAAATAGGCATCCTGAGCAAAATTTGATCTACGTGCAGTGCCACTGGTCCTACACGTAGCACCATATTCAGGCCACTTTTGGAGGCCTTCCCATCATCGAAATTAAGCCCAAGATAGCTCATTGGAAAGGTATTCAATTCTAGTTTCTGGAACACCTAAAATTTCTACATTTGGATCTCATCTGTCCCCTCCAGACTTGATTCTCCCAATGCTGCTTCTGTGTGTCCAAAAACTGGGAGAAAGGTCAATTTTTGAGTATTTTTGGACCTTCTGGTGGACTAATTTTGCTCCAAAAATTTTGAAAATTGCTAGGCTACATGTCCTCATTTCCCTGAGTCCAAAAAGTTAAGCCATTCCTCCGTTGGATGCCCCTAGAAAAAGCACAACACCGGTGGCACTACGCTTCTGGTCAGTTTTTCTGTGTATTGAATTTCAAAAATTCACAAATGTCAAAATTTGCTCAAAAATTGCCCAAAATTGGTATTAAGCACCACCATCATGTGCTTTGATTGGCCAATGAGGCTTAAACCAACATTCTAAGTCTATCCTCCTCTTTCTTTCCTTTCTAGACCCGCCTTAACCTAGCTTTCAACTTCTTGATTCTTATGTTGCAAATCTTATTGTGGGTCCTGTAGTGATAAGCAATGTGTCTAAGCATCTGGTTGTCCATGTTGGCCTTCTTTAACAGCTCCTCAAGGTGTAGGTTGACTCTCTCAAGCCAAGTCTCCCTATCGTTTTCAATCTCCTGCTCAATAGGAGTCAATGTGACTTGTGTCTCTTTGCTAATTTTCCTTTTTGCTTTGAGCACTTCTAGCTCCATGAGGACTTGTTTGTCACTCAACTATTTGTTTTCCTATTCTAAGTATGTGATGACATACTTGGCCCTCTCTAGGTTATCCATCAAAGCTTGTATTTGAGCTTCCCTTTCCTGTATGATGATATCCTTGATAGTTTCCCTCTCCTGAGCTTCTAAATCAATAATCTCAGTGTCAAGCTGCTCAGGCTCATCATGTTCTTCCAACTCAAACTCTCTTTCTTGCTCATCATCCAAGTCTTCTTCCTACACCTTTTCCTTCCCTTTGTTCAGTTGTTGTATGTATACCTACTGTGTCGATGAAGAAGGAAAAGCCCCTTCCACATCCTGTGGAGATAGCATTTTCCTATGGGCTGATGAAGAAGGCAAGGTCCCTTCCACATCTCGTGGAAAAAACACTTTCCTAGCAGATGCAAAAAATTTCCTTGTGCCTCTTTGATATGTCAAATATACTGGCACCTCAGCAGTTTTTGTCTCCTTGGTTTCTTCTCCTATTTCCACATGACTAGAAGGCCCACCTGTTTCTTGAACCATTGATGGAGGAATTTGGGGTCCCCTAAACATGTCATGAGCAATGAATGTCTCCCAAGGGATGTTGAGGAGATTGAGATGATGAAGAACAATAATTTTGATCAAGGAGTAATGGTAGATGTTGTTCATCTGCTGAGGGTATGGCTTCTTCTGCACAAGGTAAGCCATCTTATCAATGTTTCTAAACAAAAAGTATGGGAGGTTCAACATTTTCACCCTTGTAAAGTGCATGAGGAGCCTGATGTGGTAAGTGTACAACCTGGAAAATCTACCCTCACAAGTGAAATATTTGATGATGACCCTGATCAAGGGGACATACCTGCTCTCCAGAAATTTGAAAGGGAAAAGCCTCTTCACCTGACTTCTATGTTGAGGTTTAATGTAAGGCTCATAATAATGCTCATCAAGGTCTTGAGCGTTATACCATTTCTCACCAACATTAGGAATCCTGGTGGCCTCTAAAATGATTGATGGTGACACTATGAAAGTCACCCCAGCAAGAGTCACTTTGTTGTCTTGCAGGTGAGCTACAAAAAGTCTAGAAAGTTCATGGTGAAATTGGACTCTCTCCACTAGTTCACAAAATTCATAACATTCAAGGTTCCTAAAACATGAAACTACCAATGGAGAGGCTTGTAGTTCTCTTAGGTTAGTTGGCTCTTCTCTTGTGATCTTGCCTCCCTTATGAGGTTTTCTATGCTGCTTGTTTCTCTCTACTGAACTGTCACTTGTTGTATTCTCCTCATCATAATCATAATCTCCTCTATCCATGTTAATCAGCTTTTTAGTTGCACAATCTTAGACAATGAAAATGGGAATGAATGGGATGCTTTAGGGTCTGTAGGGATGAGTTTTGAGTAAATTTAGGAGCTTATGGGTAAATTATGAATCATGACGGTGAGGGAGAGGGTTTTAGTTATAATGATAGGTAATGGGAAAAACAAGCTAGTTAGGGTTTGCAGTGGAAACGAGGGTTTCATATTAGGTATGAAGAATTTGTCTAAAACTTTAAATGTGCAAGCTAAACATCAAGTTAAGTAAGGCCACTTACTTGTAAAAGAGGAATTTCCAAGCAATTGGGTGAAATTTTGAAGTTTGGAGTGATTTGATGGCTCACTGCCCTACGCGTAGCACCCATGCAAATTTGAACTGGCAAAAATCTCCCTACACACAGCGCACTGCTCTACGCACAACGCCTCCTTCCCTACGCGCAACGCTGGACATATTTTTCTAGAAGCGCAGCGCCGATTGCCTATGCGCAGCGCCGCCTCTCTTTTTCTTAAAATCACTTGGAAATTTTTTCTTTCTTCTTCTCCTTTGAGGTCTTTGGCTTGCAAAATAACATAATGATATAGAAGTAGGATGAGAGGGTTCATATATGGGAACTAGTTTGATTTTCACTTTTTGAAAACCCACTTTTCACATGTTCTTTGTCTTTTTGAAAACTCTATTTTTTAATGCTTGTTCACTTTTGCTTTTGTAGGTAGATTAGAGCTCATGCTAACTTTATTTTTTGCAGTGTTTGTAGCTAGGCAGTAGGAATGGATGCTTAGGAGCAGTTGGGAGTCAATATTACATATAGAAACATAGAATTACATAAGAAAAAATAAACAAAAACTAAATACTTTGTTTTCACCTAAAAACATGTTTTGAGGTGAAAATTACATTTAGGCTTTAAAAAGAATAACTTTTGACTTTCAAACTACCATTCTTAAGTTTATTTAGCATCCTCATGTCTTTTCTGATCATTATTGGCATTTTTATCATCAAATTTGACTATGGTGGAACCCTAAAACCTAATGAGACCAAACTCTATGACCTAATGAAATGAACTGTGGAATGAAAATGAACTATGACTGAACACTATAGAAAAGAAGGTCAGCAAGTATATTTCATGAGGGAAAACTAAAGTGGCCTCAACCATTAGTGGATCCATTACCTAATGAAATGATGAACAATTTTACAGTATGGGACTCTTATTATGCAAATGCAAAAGAGCAGATTTTGATCACTGATGGCAGTATGACAAGACTGACACTAACAGGTGGATCTGTTGTTGGTCATTTGATTACCAGTCAGTTAAGTTCTGTAGGGGAATTTTTTTATGATATAGTTAAGGTTCTATTATTTTTTGTGCTTATTTCCATAAATTTGGAATGGTTTAGCTATGGCCATTATCAACTCTGTCTTTAGATCTAGTACTTTAAAGTTTGATGATGTTGTCGGTGAAATCCTTAGCGAGGAAATGCGACGGAAAAGCTCTATTGAGAGATCAGGTAATGCTATGACTACAGAGAATAGGGGGGAATGGAAAGAGGAAAGAGCCCAGGATATTGCAGTAAGTCAAGGAATGGTAGATCTAAGTCTAGATCGGGGATAATGTGCTGGAAATACAGGAAGAAAGGACACCTGAAGAAAGACTATAGGTCTCAAAAGGGAAAAGTAGATGTGCAACAAGAAAACAAATCATGAACAAAATGTGACAGGTGATGTGTTGCAATATGCTATGATTCTTTCATTAGAAAATGTTATTGATGCCTGGGTGGTAGATTTAGGGGGCCTCATTCCATGCCACAACTGATAGGAAAAATGTTCATGATTATGTTCAAGCAGATTTTGGATAGGTTCACTTGGGTGATGATAAACCGTGTAAAATCATTGGAATGGGTAAATTTTTCATAAAACAACAAAATGGAAACCAATGGCTATTGAAGGAGGTAAGGCATGTTCCATATATGAATACAAATATAATTTCAATAGGGCAGTTGGCAGGTGAAGGCTCTGTAACCACTTTTACAGATAAAACTTGGAAGGTCACTAAAGGATCCCTGGTAATAGAAAAAAGGAGAAAAGGTTGGAACATTGTATATATGCAATGGTATTTCTAATTCTGTTAATGCTTTAACCTCTACGTGAGTAGATACAACATTGTGGCATCATAGGCTCGGGCAGATGAGTGAGAAGGGGATGCAGATTCTTCAAGAAAATTGTTGTCAGATTTGAAGCATGTTGATTTGGAATTCTGTGAGAATTGTGTTTATGGAAAACAGAAGAGAGTTAGATTCCTCAGAGTTGGGAAGGAAAAGAAGAGAGAACAATTAGAGCTTGTGCATATAGATGTATGGGTACCTACTCCAGGTATCATCTATCGGTGGCTCTCGTTATTATGTTACTTTTATTGATGATGCAACCAGAAAAACTTGGATTTATTGTATTCGAAATAAATATGATGTACTTGATACTTTCGAGAAATGGAAAGCTTTTGTTGAGAATGAGACAAGAAAAAGGTTGAAGTGTCTCAGATCAAACAATGGAGGTGAATATTGCAGCAAAGAGTTTGATAAGTATTGTTCAGAGCATGAAATTTTCAAAGAGAAGACATTTTTAGGAACGCCACAAGAAAATGGTGTGTCAAAAAGGATGAACATGAAAATCATGGAGCATGCAAGGTGCATGAGATTGCATGCAATATTCCCTTTACAATTTTTGGAAGATGTTGTAGATTTTGTTGTTTATCTAATAAACAGAGGGCCTTCAAGTTACTTAGATGGAGGTATTCCAAAGGAGGCATGGATAGGTAAAAAGGTAAACTACTCATTTTTAAAGACTTTTGGTTGTGAAGCCTTTGCCAACATTAATAAGGAAAATAGAACAAATCTTGAGACAAAATCAAAGAAATGTACCTTTATTAGATATGGTGTTAATGATTTTGATTATTTCTTATATGATTATGAAAATAAAAAAATAATTAGGAGTAGAGATGGAATATTCAATGAAAAGGTTTTTTATAAGGATTAGATGCAGGAAAAGAAACAGGAAAAAGAAAACATAGAATAAATAGTGCTTGATGAGATCACAGAAAAATTAAAGGTGCCTGAAAATCATAATTATCAATAGACAAACAACAACAACAACCACAACAACAATAGGCATATCGAGCACTTGAAAGTGATGATAGAAGATCTACCAGTATAAGTAGATCCCCTCAACAATACTCTCCTTCATTATATTATGTATTGTTGACTGTTTCTGGTGAACCAAAATGATATGAAGAATAAGTGCAGGTAGAAACCAAGAAGAATTAGGAGCTAGCCATGAAAGGAGAGATGGAATCCTTGGTACATCACCAGACTTGGGACTTAGTCAAGTTGCCTGCAGGTAAAACAACATTGCAGAATAAATGGGTTTACAAGTTGAAGGAATAATATGGAGGTAGAAAAAGTTATAAAGCTATACTTGTGGTGAAGGGGTTTGTATAGAAGAAAGGTATAGACTTTTTTGAAATATTTTCTCCCATTATTAAAATGATTTCAATCAGAACTATTTTAAGTCTAGTAGCAACTGAATATTTTCATCTTGAGCAATTAGATTTGAAAACAATATTTCTCCATGGGGATTTAGAGGAAGATATCTATACAGTAGCCACAAGGATAAGTTCAAAGGGAAGGAGAATTTAGTGTGTAGGTTGAAGAAGAGCTTGTATCGATTAAAATAGGCTCGAAGGCAGTGGTATCTAAAATTTGACAGGTTTATGTCTAAACAAGGCTATACTAGATGTCACTCTGATCATTGTGTTTATCTCAAAAGGAAAAATGATGGCATCGATATTATATTGTTATTGTATGTATATTACATGCTTGTTGTATGTTCTAACATGCTGGAAATAAATGTGATCAAAGAAAAATTGCCAAATTCATTTTCAATGAAGGATTTAGGTGCTGCAAAACAAATCCTTGGTTTGAGAATAACTAGAGATAGTAAAAATAAAAAATTAACATTGTCTCGGAGTGAGTGCATACAAAATGTGTTGGAAAGATTTAATATGCAGAACGCAAAACCAGTTACTACACCTTTGTCTAGCCGTTTCAAGCTAAGTCAAGAGATGTGTCCCAAGACTCAAGAAGAGATGTATTATATGTCTGAAGTTCCATATGCATCAGCAGTTGGAAGCTTAATGTATGCAATGGTCTACACGAGGCCTTGATATTATACATGCAGTGGGAGTTGTAAAAAGGTACATGAACAATCCAGGAAAAGAACATTGGATGGAAGTTGTGTGGATTTTAAGGTATTTGAGAGTTACGACATATCAAACATTATGCTTTGGTCATTCAAACATTTCTCTACTGGGATATGTTGATGCATATATGACAGGTTATAGAGATAGTAGGAGGAGCACCAGAAGGTATGTGTTTACTATAGGTAGAACAAATATCATTTGTGTTTCAAAATTGAAAAGTGTTGTTGCACTCTCAATGATAGAAGTAGAGTATGTTGATGCTACAAAGGCTAGTAAAGAAATGATTTGGTTACAAAGGTTTTTGGATGAATTGGGTAAGAAGAAGGAGTCAGGTAGGTTATATAGTGACTGCCAGAGTGTCATTCATCTTGAAAATAACTTTGCATTTCAGTCCAAGACTAAACATAAGCAACTCAAGTACCATTTCATATGGTTAGTGTTGGAATATGTACAGTTGAAGCTAGAAAAGATACACACTAGCTAGAATCCTACAAATATGTTAACAAAAGTTGTAACCAGGGAGAAATTGAGATTTTGATTGGTTTCAATTGATATTCAAGTATTATGATGAAGATGAGAAACAGTCAGGTCCAAAGTGGATTCATTTTCCAACAAATGAAGCAGCAGTGGAGTTGATATGATCAGTCTCCAAGTAGGGGATTTTGGGTGTGGAGCCTGATTCTCTTCTTTATTTAGAGGTATCGCCGCATTGTACCCTAGTTCATAATGGGGCAACAAAGTCACTCGTTTGATTGCTTCCAGGGGGTATGGGGGGGGCGACGATGATTTTTATGCCCTGCACCCCCCCCCCCCCCCCCCCAGCGTGGGTTCGGGGGAAGCGCTCCTGAAGCTAAAAATACATGTAAAAATGCATTATAAAATATTGTAATTTCTTAGTCAATTTGAGCCTTTCGTTAGGCGGATGATCTAACAGTAGAAGTTATGTTTAATTCACTGTTTTTTTCCCTAGAAGGAAACACCTCACTATATATGACATAACTGTAATGTGGCTATATATATGTGTATTTTGAGTGAGAAAGAGAGAGGATATTGTGTGAGAGAGAAGAGGAAATTACAGAGGATTTGCTATAGGTTGTATTTCTTCATTTTGCTGGATAATATAAAGGAAGAACTGATTGTTTCTCCATGGATGTAGCCCAAATTAGGTGAACCACGTATATCTGTCTCTCTTGTTTTATATGTTGTTTGTGTTTATGTTTCTGTAATAGTTTATGTGTTCCATTGCTCTATAATATATAATTTTATAAAAACATAGTAAAAATACTTTGCTTAAGCTTGATATAAATTTTGAATTTCCTATGTACAATGGGGAGGTAAATGCCAAGAAATTGGATAATTGGATTCATTAGATTGAAGTGTATTGCAGGATACAAATAATCAAGGATGATGAGACCAAAATTCATCTTGCTTCTCTTAGATTGGAAGGTGCGACACTTATTTGGTGGGAAGCCAAAACTCAAGAGGACATGAAGAAACATGGTAAGGTTTTATCCTCTTGGAATGATTTTGTTGTTGCAATAAGAAGGAAATTTTATCCATTAGCATACATGCAAAAAGATATTATGGATTGGCAAAACTTTAGGAAAGCTAAAGGTCAAAATGTGCAAAGCTATACTCAAGAATTTAGAAAAAGATCTTTGATTTTGGGTATATATTTATCCTCTCAAGATACTCTACTAAAATATATTGAAGGATTGCATAGTTATTTGAGACATAATTCTCAAATTTAACCCTACAAAACTAGATGAAGTTTGCATACAGATAACTCATTTAGAAGCAAGAGGGAAGAAACAAGCCATTTAAGAGTGGAGACAAAGGAAAGGGGAAATTAAAAGTAAAAGGAAAGAAGAATGCTTTATTCAAGAAAGAGGGAGAAAAACTCACATGTAAAAATTGTTCAAAATAAGGGCATGATAAGACCACTGTTGGAAACATCATCCTGAAATTAGACCCAAAACGTTTAACAACAAAGGGAAACAAAATATTGTTGCAACTACACAACATGATTTAGGATTTAAATCTGGGGATGAAACAAAGATCAAAACCATGGGATTCAAAGGCAAAGACTCTATTGCAAGTAATAGTTCTTCAAGTAGTAGCCTCAATGAAACTCAACATGAAAAAGAAAGAATAGAGATATTCCACATTACAGATATTTCAAAACATACCAAGATAGATACACTATTTGATAATGGTTCACAAGAAAACCTCATTTCTAAAGACATTCTCAAGAAATTGAATTTGGAAACAACTCCTCATCCCAAACCATATCCTTTAGGTTGGATATGTGACAATGCAAAATTGCATGTGAAAAAAGATGTAAATTAAGGTTTTCCGTCACTGCTTGATGTCATTCCACTTGATCTTTGTGGTATTGTTCTGGGAAGCCCATATCTATATGATAGAAGAGCCATATTTCATCGCCATGAGAACAAATATCACTGGGGACAAAGAGTTATTCAGTGACCTAGAGGATGAAGATCTCCATATGCATATCAAGATGGGTGACGACGGGGAGTATAGTGTTACTGGATTAGGAACAATTACTTTTCAAAGAGAGAATGGGGCTCCTCTCACCTTGAATATTGTTATGTATGTGCCTGGGCTAAAGAAGAACTTGGAATTCATTTCCATGCTTGAGGATAAAGGATATGAAATGATCTTCTCGAAAGGAAAGTCATTCTTTCGACACATAGCCACAGGTCAAGTAAATAAGATAGGGATTCAAGTGAGGAATATATATAAGTTTTAGGTAGAGGAGTGTGCTACTTTGAGCGCAAAAGAGGAAAGGGTGCAGATATGAGACGCTGGTGATATTTGACAGAGGTGATTAGGCCACTTGCATCATGGGGATTTGAAGATATTGCAGCAGATATCTATCGGTCTTGCCAAAGGTATGCTTGAGCAAGTTGATATATGCAAGGGGTGTACTTTGGGAAAATACACAAAGTCTTCCTTTCACAAAAGAGACAGTTGAGCAGAGGCTATTCTAGAGCAAGTTCATTCAGATGTGTCTGGAACATTCTCAATAGAATCTACAGCCAAACACAGGTATTAAGTTATAATTTTTGATGACTATTCTCGTAAATGATAGATATTTTTCATGCAAAAAAAGGATCAAACTTTCGCAAATTTTTGTGAGTTTAAAGAATTGGTGGAGAAAGATTTGGGCAAGAAGGTTAAAGAGCTATGGAGTGATAATGGTGGTGATTATGTATCAAATGAGTTTAATAACTTCTTTGCATTGGAAGGGATTAAACAAGAGTTGATGACACCCCATAACCCTCAGCGAAATGGGGTGGACGAGAGGAAGAACAAAATCATAGTAGGGGTAGCAAGGGCGGTTGTCATGCGGAAAGAGTCGATAGTGCGGACACAACCAACCTCCCTAGAAGCCTAAGACTTTCTAGTGACAAACAAGACAATTAAGAGCAATCCTTCTCTAAATATGCATTTATACTATGAGAAATCAAGTGTTTAGATCCTACCTGTAACCCAACGCTGTTGTAGTAGTCCAGCCTCGTCGATCCGGATGAGCTCCTCCTTCTCTTCAAAACCTGCATTCACTAACAATCAAACGATTAAATAGCACCTGAATATCTCATAAAACAAAACATATTTAAAATACAGACCAAGGAGTATATGAAACAACTCATAAATAACAAATTGTTGAGAAGAATGGACTTATTTGTATTAATAGGAAACAAAAGAAACCATTACAACCTGAGCCTTGGTGTTGTGAAAGTTCCTCCCAGGGTCCAGCAAGAGTTTTCCTTTACTTTTATCAGCTCACCCACTTCCAAATGAAACAAGAAAGGATGACAATCTCTCCTCACAAGCTTCTACAAGGAAGTCCTAATCTCAGTAGCATCTACCCTTAGGAATTTTCAGCTTTTAACCTCCCCTCCCTCTGGCCCAATGCATGTATTTATAGTGCTGTAGAGGAAGTTAATCAGGTCCACCATCAATGGGATAAGCCACTCTTTGGGTGGGTTAGTTCCCCTCTTGATGGGATAACTTCCTCTTCCATAGGGATACATGAACCATCTGGAGGCGCTCCATACACGTCAAACAAGCTTCTAGAATGCTCTAGAAATGACCACAAGTAACTTTTTGGAGTGAAACTTGCGCCTTTTGACCTTTACAGGAGTACGCACCCATTGCTTTACAGACAGAGCGTACAAGTACACAAGTATTGTGAACTGGGATTGCGTACCCGCAGGTAAGGCTGAGAGAAACTGCGTACTAGAGATAACTTGACTTTAAATGACTTTTCTCTCTTTCTTTGAGTTTGACATGGAAAGCAGAGGCATGAGACTCGCCAAGGAGGATAGTATGACAGGTGATGGAGCCATACTAACTGTAAATATTCATGGTGACATTTTTTTAGTGTAACAGATTGCCCCCTAAAGTGCGAAGCCTGAAGTAGATTTAGGGTTTCAAATCATCTAGGAAGGGTGAAGTACTTTATCATTTCAAGGATTATCTTGTGGAGAGCCTAGTCAGAACCTGCAAATATTCAACACAAAATACATATATAAGATGATATCATCGCTGAGGTAGGCATTCCCATACTCATATTGAAAACTTCAACTAACAATCTAACTACTGCTCTGATACAGGAATGATTTCGCAATACATCATGATCATAGACTCTTGTAGACACAGTATGGGCGCAGCCATCTGTTTATAGTTAGTCTACTTATACAATGAATACAAAACTCCTCACAGCCTGGATGGTGGAAACTAGATCTAGGGTCTTCATTTCTACTTCCAAAATTGGTACGATTCTATCCATGTGAATAAATGAGTTGGTGTCGAACATGGTAGAAACCACTTGATTACCAGTCAATGATGTAAACCGTTAACAAGTGTGAGAGAAACCACCAATGATGTCAATGGTTCTCAAAGTACCCAGTACAGTCCATGAGATGTGAATGAATGAGTCGATGTCGAACACGCCATGGAATCCTTTGATCGAAAGTCAATGATGTAAACTGTCGTCAAAGGCGAGAAACCTGCCATTGATGCATGCAGACTTCAAGGTACTGACGATTTCTAAGTCATCTCTCTAGATAATGTGCTGATGTCGATAGAAAGCGACCCGTTGCAGACAAGCCCACAACACGAAATCATAGTTCAAGTTGAAGAAATGTTGTTGTAAGGACTGACTCAGGGATGGTCAAAATGGATGACAAGTATTTTGCATATGAATGGTTTATTTGCAGAGACCTCTTGAACTCATAACGACACGACAGATGGCTTGGTGACGATTGACCCAAAGTTAATACCCAGAAACGGTTGAAGACTTTCAATGTGGTTTAATAAACTTTATGACAAGGGATTTCCCAACCCAGGTGAATGAAAAGTGTCATGTTCAAGAGTGGTAATAAGGTTCTTCTGTGACAAAGGATAACAAATAGGTTCATTCTTCTCTCTTTTCCCCCACCATTTCTGGCAAGTACCTCTTTATTTTTTACAAGCTTGAGGAGGATAACATATGCTTGATTATAAGCTCATCCTTCGAATGAGTCCAACTTAGTTTAAATTCGAACCCTAAGAAGGAGTGGTTCGTTCCTGTTTGTAATCGAACAGGTCCTTTACTGTGAAATTTTAACGAGTCCAGTATAGGAGAAAATCGGCGTTTTTCAATTTTAGAGAGTCTGAAAAAACTAAAGAAGACTCCAGGGTTGAACTTTTTTGTAAATTTGTGTCCCTCAAGCCCAAAAAAGTATAAAATAATACTTGAGAGAACCGCTTGATCTTGCGACCAAGGAGTACTTTCATGATTAGTGCCTCTAACCTGAAAAGTAAACATCGATCAAGGACACGTCGTTTTATTTCCAATATCAAGTTTGAAACGACAAAAACCCAGTAATCTTTTCATGTTTTTACGGTCAGAAAAGGGCTATAAGGGGACCGTCTTTTAATTCCGTTTTAACGAGTGTAAAAGAAACGCTCGGCAATCTTTTCATGTTTTAGGAGTCAGAAAAGGGCTTAAAAGATGACTCTGATTTCTTGGTTCGTGAAAAATGATAATTTACCCTAAAGTCCCTTTGTCCTGCACAAAAACAACACATTACTCATACCTGTTTAAGATAAGCAAAAATACATTGAAAAATATCCTTTCATGGTGAAAAATAAACAAACTTAACATTCATTTATCCAAAAAAGCTATAAAAATACTTTTTACCATGTCATTTTTACCATTTTACTGTCGAGGGAGAGAAAAGGGCTTTTGACAAGAAACTTCCTGTGGACTTTGCAGAGAATCCGACCGTCGGAATAGAGTGCCGTCTCTTTCAGGTATTTCACAACATCCTCCTCTTCAATTTCATCCATTTAGAATTTCATTTCAAGTTTTAGTTTGATTTTTTAGAGGGTTTGGGGTTTTAGGATGCGCTTTTCGGGGTACGCAGGTGCCCCATGGGCAACCTACGTACCCCGACATTTTCGTTAATGGGAAAATGGTCAGAGTACGCAGGCCGCCTTCAGAACAGCTGCGTACCGCCGCTCTGTTTTTGAACGCGGGGTGCGTACTCCGCGCAAAGCGGATTTCCAAACCCCAAACTCAAAAACTAACCATCAAATTTTATTTAATGAATTCTAATCAATGTTTTTTGGCGTGCAGGTTGCCCACCATGCTAGATTGGCGCGAAAGAGAACATGAAGATGTTGATTTGGCCGCAATAGATCATCAACCCTCCATTGATGCTTTGAAGGCATGCGGTCTTTACAAGTACTGGGCCATACCTGGCATGAGGGCCCAGGTGCCATTCTTAGAGTGGCTGGTTGAAAGGTGGAACGTCCAGGAACAATGCTTTTACATCGGAGGGCACCAGCTCGAGATAGAGCCCTCTGACATATATTTTCTCACTGGTTTGCCTAATAGGGGCGAGCAGCTGACTCTGTCCGGGACTAGGCTGGGTGGCCAATCCCTTGCTAGCCTCCGGCTAGAGTGGTGCAACAATCAGAACCAGGAGAAAGGGATAGAAATCAAATATATATCCCTGCCCGAACTTATGGTAATTGTCTTTACAGTGACCAGACTCTGCGACGCAGCCACCTTGCACATTGCCACCGGGTCCCAAATGCGGATGGCAATAGATTGCTACCGAGGCACCATTTTCAACTGGTGCGATGTTGTTGGCCAACATGAAGGGCCAACTGACTAGGGCAAAGAACCGCCAATTAAAGACCTTTGGATATGGGCCTTTAGTTGTGAGCTTTGCCCTAGAGAGAGTTCTGATGCTTATCCCTCAGCATCTCACTGTTGCGGTTGGGCCACCTCGGGAGCCAAAGTTGATGCGATGGGTTACGGTGATGGCCCGGCATCCTGATGAGGGAGCGGGAGTTGTCTGATTTCCTGCGGGTTACTTTCACTGGTTGGAGGACCAGGTCTTTGCGATTCAGGACTTTCCTTATGCCAGAGTAGATTTTCGCGGTGATCCGGACATGGTTCTTCCATAGGGAGAACAATGGGACGACAGAGGTATTTCATTTTCCACAATTTTTTAAATTATCTATTTTTTTTTGTTTTTTATATCGTCTCAAAACTGACAGTGACAATTCTGAAAATGCAGATGTAGGCCCACAGCGTCCGACCAATCTCCGGCCATTCGAGAGAAGAGTACCAGTTGCACCAGCACTGGCCCCACAGGATGCGACCGCAGAGACCTTAGCTGAGCTGGAACAGGACCTAAAGCGTCTCACGACGGACATACCAGAGACGACTATAGACGATATTCCTATCCAACTTTAGTGCTATGTGGTCGCAGTCCCAGGACCTTTCAGGAGGTTCCTATGTAGGGTAGCGCGGGCAGTGGTCTCGTATAGAGAGCACCACCAGTGATTGGCTAGTCACTTTTTGTAGACACATATGACATTTTTGGTTTTTTGTACTTATCATTTTTGCCGATCATAAGGTGTTTTTCAACCTATGATCGAAGACGATGTATATTTTTTGACACACTCCTATCTATATATATCATTATTACCGGCTTATCTTGTTAAACATGTGTGATTAAATGTTAATGTTTTTAAATTTACATGTATGATTATCGCAAATGTCTGTCTAACATTCGAGAAGCAATTGCATCTGCTAATGTATTAAAAGACCTTGGAATATGTTGATATTCGATGTAATCAAATTCACGTTCCAAAAGACACACTCTCAAAAATAACCTTAATAACACTAGATTTCTAATGGCATAAACTCTATTAAGATGTAATACAATGAGTTCAAAATCTAACCTCACTATCAAACTCCGAGTCCCAAACGAAATAGATTCAGATAATAATTCAATCACTGCACTGTATTCTGCAATGTTGTTTGTTGTTTGAATGAGGCTTAACCCATGCATAGAAACTAACTCGTCAGAGGGCAAATAGATAACCCAAGCTGCGGAAGAGATATGCCGTGTACTATGACAAGCACCATGAGAAAATCCAATGTACGTTTGGAGAGGTGTCGACATCTGCAATATCAAGAGTAAAACCAAGATAAGCCAGAATAACGACGAAAAAACACTCTCTCTAAACTAAGCACACTTGTCTAAACTAAGCAAACATACCAGTTAGAAAGAGAAAATTAACCTAACTATCCTAACGAAAATCTTCACACCCACCTTTTAAGCATAGTACCTCTTTAGGTAAAGTCCATTTCTGGGTTTACCCAAAGAGTCCCCATCAAAGTCAACCAGCTCATAAGCCCCTTTTGCTAGCTTTCGCTTAACAATGTAGGGTCCATGCCACATAGGAATGAATTTTCCAGCACCTAATTTATCGTTAGCTTGATCATACAATAGCACTAGGTCTCCTTCTGAAAAATTTCGAGGGGTCACATTTCGATCATACTGAGCTTTCATTCGTTTTGCATGAGTCTCGATTGCCAGTGTAGCATCGTGTCGAGTCTCATCTAATTGAGCTAAGTATAATAAACACTT
The DNA here is from genome assembly GCA_031772625.1 of Pinus tabuliformis. NCBI lineage: Eukaryota > Viridiplantae > Streptophyta > Pinopsida > Pinales > Pinaceae > Pinus > Pinus tabuliformis. Next base: position 1,180,214,438 of record CM062807.1, on the reverse strand, counting down.
CTCCTCTTCAGAAGTAGCTGGAAGTAATTCGACAGCCATTTGAAGTGATGGGATTTTGCATTCAATGGGCAGCACGGCTTCCAAACCATAAACTAGTTGAAAAGGAGTGAACGCTGTTGATGTTTTCACCGAAGTTCGATATGCCCAAAGCGCGGAAAATAACATGGTGTGCCAATTCAACCAATGAATGCCAATGATTCGTCGGATCATGATGACCAAAACTTTGTTGATGGACTCAACCAGACCGTTGGCTTGTGGATAATAAGGAGTTGAGCTATCATGGCGCAAACCAAGCTGACCTGTAAGTTCTGTCATCCTAATGTTTCAAAAATGGCGCCCATGGTCAGTGATTATCGCTTGTGGGACACCAAACCTAGCAATAATGTGATTGAATACGAAAACTGCAGCAATCTTGCCGTTTGCCTCGAACGTAGGCATCGCCTCGGCCCACTTAGTAAAATAATCAACCGCAAGGATGATATACGCATGCCCCCCGACCGAGTGAGGGTTACAAGTAATAAAGTCGATACCCCATTTAGCAAAAGGACCGACGGCAATTATAGGGTGGAGAGGAGCTGGTGGTGCGCATCTTGCGATCAAACACTTGATAGTTGTGGCATTTTCGGACCACAATGATACAATCTTTAAACATGGACGCCCAAAAATAGCTAGCACGCAACACCTTCTGAGTTGTGGCATACCCAGACATATGACCGCCACACGCCCCAGAGTGACAGTCATTCAAAACCCTTTCTGCCTCTTCGTGAGTTAAGCAACGTCGGAAAACCAAGTCTGCCCCACGGCGATAAAGAGTATCTCCAATTATTTTGTATTGTTGGGACTGGAATCGAATTTTCCGACGTTCCGTCTTAGAATCTTCAGGCCGAAAGGATTGGGTTTGGAGATAGACAATTATATCCCCATACCACGGATCTAAAGTGCTGATGAGAAACAAAGATTCATCCGCAATGGGTTCCTCTGCCACAGTTTCCGTGTCAGCACGGGGGAAGTCACACATCAACTCTGCAAAGACTAAAGATTTCTTAGACTTAGATTTTTCAAACTCTAAGTCGAAATCTTGCAGGATAACGATCCATTTAGAGTACTTGCCCCCTAGCAATTGTTTAGTCAAAATGTAGATCATAGGGTTGCAATCCGAAATGACTGTAGTTTTACGGAGAAGAATGTAATGACGAAAACGTTGGACAACCTGAACGGTTGCCAGGGCCAATTTCTCCACATGTGAATAGTTTAGTTCAGTGGGATTTAATGTCCTACTAAGATAATATATCACATGTTCCATTGCAAATTCGTCTTCCTGAACTAATACCATCCCAATCGTGGAATGAGAGGCAGCGAGGTACAAAAAGTAGTCTTGGTTGTAGTTGGGAGGATGCAACAACGGTGCATGGGTCAACGCGTGTTTAAGTGCATCAAAAGATTGCTGAGCTATCTCATCCCAAGAGAATTGAGCATTCTGTTTCAACAACCGTGTAAAACCTTTTGTAACCTCAGCGTAGTTAGGAATGAATCAGCGTAGAAAGTTTGCTTTCCCTTGCAAACTTTGGAGTTGGCGAAGACTCGAAGGGGGAGGCAATTTGATGATAGCTTCGACCTTCGAGGGATCGACGCGAATGCCGGCTTTTGAAACTACAAATCCCAGCAATCGTCCCACTTCTATACAGAAGACACATTTGTGTGGGTTCAAACGCATACGATAATTCCTACACCTCATGAAAATTTCTCGTAAATGGACAAGGTGATCAGCTCGATGTAAGGAATGAGCAGGAAAATCATCGAGGTACGGTTGCACAATGTGTTTGATGTCGTGAAACGCGTAAGACATTGCCCTTTGAAAAGTGGCTCCGGCATTCTTAAGCCCAAAAGGTAATTTGCAATAAGCAAATGTCCCCCAAGGACAAATGAAAGTCGTTTTTGGTTGATCGGCAGGTAGAATATTGATTTGATTGTAACCCAAAAAACCGTCCATAAAGGAAAATATTTCACTGCCGGCACAATCATCAATGATTTGATCGATATAGGGTGTGGGATAGTTGTCTTTAGGAGAAGCATGATTAATATCCCTATAGTCAATGCATATTCTTATTGTTCCCTGTTTCTTGTTAACCGGAACAATATTCGATACCCAATCCATTAACGGGATCGGATAAATGAAACCTGCTTTCAACAGCTTCTCAACTTCTGCTTTAATTGCAGCCTCTTTCCTAGGGTGTATTTGACGCAGACGTTGCCGAACGGGTTTAGCGTTCGGGTAAGTCTTGATCTCATGAACAACAATGGAGGGATCAATTCCTGGCATTTCCTCATCGGACCAGGCAAACACGTCACGGAATTCTTGAAATAGGGCCTTGTATGTTTGAATCTCGTCATCTGTACACGAGGCACCTATATGAATGTTCTCAACAATTCCAGTTTTGACTGAAATGTCAATGGCAATAGTTTGGGAAATGTTTCCCAAATTCAACTCTGAATCAGGATGTTTCATGGGATTCTGAGCGTCCTTGACATATTCAGCCGTAAAGATTGATGAAAAATCATTTTCAAAGCCATCATCCTCAGGTAAAAACGAAGATCTATGATGAAGATCTTCCCATGGTAGATCGTCTACACTTAGGATTTCGCAAAGTTGCTCGTCAGATGACACGACTTCGGGAAATGCTATCCGTTCTGAGGTTGATTTAAAAAGCGATTCCTCACTGACCACATTCATTTGATCGATTTGGGTTGAACGTGAGTCAGTAAAAGACTGCACTGCTTCATAAGCAATTTCATATGGACTCAAAGCCATAGCATCATCGAATGAGTCTATCTCAAATTCAGATGGGACAATCCATGGATCATCGTAAATAATAGTATCTGACGTAATCATATGAATGGAAGCGAATGAAGGGTCTGTGTTGAATGGAGGAAAAGGAAAAGTTCCCAGTAAACCGGAATCTTTAACTAATTCTACGCCAACATCCTTACAAGGGATAGTCATTTTACCAACATGCTGGATACTCTCTGAAGAGGCTGGTTCGGATGAAAAGAAAGCCAGCTAGTCTATTGTCACGATCTTGCCATTATGTGGAAACTTTATAACTCTGAAGACCGATGAGACGACCGCTGTCATAGCGTAAGACCAACTTCGACCCAAGAGAAGGTTGTAGTCTAGAGGGGCATCAACCACCTCCACATCCAGACTAACGGTTTTTCCTTCAACTCCTATAGGAAAATCCTATAGAATGCCAAATGGATGGAACCCACGGCCATCAAAGGCCTTAAGAATTGTCGGGGATTGGTTCAGCGAAGGAGAACCAAGAGATCTCCAACACTGAATCAACATAATACACGTAGAAGCTCCTTCATCAATTACAGTCCGATGAATAGGCCTGTTTTTGACTATCACTGCGATCTGGAAAGCCATCTGATGAGGGAGACGCGGTGTACTATTTTCTAGATCAAAGATTATAAGGTTCGGGTCCTGAATATCAACAGCTCCTATAGCCGACAAAAGTAATTTTCATTGTGCTGGGCATGATTGCAACACTTCTAAAGCCGACATCGCTAAGGGTGAAACAACTAAATCCTCAACAATGTTGTAATTCTGGGCCGCTCTCGCATGTGGATTGAAAGCAGACCTTCGAAGTACACACTTGGCGAGCGGTTTTATTACTAAGTCAGGGTTAGGTTTCTCGATCTGTAGTGGATCTGAACCAGGAGCTGAGGTTGATGGATTTGACTAAGAAGATTCTACTTCTTTCGATCCATCAACAGGAATTTTACTACCATAATCGTGTGATCGAGTCGCAATCCGTACATGAGACATCATCAATATGGGTTCTTCACTGGCACTCAAGGAAGAACCTATCATCTTACTCTCCTGCTTTGGAAAGGATCTTTCAAAACAGCAGGAGTTGGGGAAGCCTTGACGATTTTCACAACTTCGGCCCGATGAGGGCAATCTCTTGTAAAATGATCTTCTTCACAAATAAGACAAGGATATCGAGGTTTGCGCTTTTCGTCATTGGTTTCCGACTTTTCTTTTTTCTCCTTTGGAGCCTTATCTGCTTTATCCTTCTTCTTACCTTTCTTTTTCCCACCATTTTTGGATTTGGCCGTAGAAGACTCTACAACATGAATATCAGCAGAAATTTCAGGAGAAGATTCTCCTGTCGGGGAGTCGGGTAAGGTGATAATGGGCGAAGAATTCTTTGAAGACTTCTTCTTACTTTTAGTATTCACCATACCAATCATGCCATCAGCAGCATGAGATCCCGAAGGAGTAGTAGCGATTTGATTCGACTTTGGAAGATCTGGGATCTTTTCGTGTAACATACCCGACTGAGTATAAACTAAGTCAAGGTATTGCGCTTGAGCAATGAATTGCTCTTCAGTAACTACTCCGGCCTTAGCTACGTCTTCAGTAATCTTCGGTAATAATGATTTAACAAACCATTTAGCTAAGATTTGGTCCGGGATAAAAACTTTCACTAAACGCCTTCGACGTCGCCATTCATGAATATGGTCAGAAATATACGTGGACGTCGATTGTTTTAATGAAGTTAATAACTCGGTGCCATTATCATATCTGACCGGCAACTGAAAATGTGTTAAGAACGAGGTAGATAACTGACTAAAGTTATAAAAAGAGGCCCATGGTAACTCAATGTACCACTTGGCCGCGAGACCAATGAGCGTACGCTGAAAAAGACGTAAACGGATCGAATCATTCGAGATAGAATTTGAAGCACACCAGAGGTGGTAAGTCATCATGTGATTTGATGGATCCTCTCCAGACTTACCTTCGAACTTGGATATGTCACTGGGCAACTTATTTGGCATTGGCGGTCAGAACGGAAGATAATTTATTGGATCGTTCATTAGGCGCGTCAAGTCGGGTAAATCCAAAGTTGCAATAAACGGTAATTGCCGGTTAGGATCTCTAAAACTCTCGGTCACAATACTAGTTCCAGGAGGAGGATATCCAGGATAACTAGGAATAGGAATCGCGTTCGGGATATTGTATCCTCCTGGAAAACTAGGATTAACCGGACCATACTAGGGTTGTTGAGGTTGTTGATAAGTGTACCCAGGATACGGTTGATACTGGTAAACCGGTTGTTGGACAGCAAGACCGAATTGGTACTGTCCCTAGTACTGTTGATAAGTGAATTGTGGTTGACTTGTTACAATAGTACTCAAACCAAGCTGCCCTACAGGCATCTGGACCGTGGTTTGAATCGTAGATCCAGACAACGGTAAATATGTCTGAGGAGTGGTTGCAGAGACAGTAGAAACCGGAGTTGTCGATACTCCGGAAGTAAGTGCGGTGGATGTTGCGGTAGTTGCAGCAGTCGTTTGAGATGGAGTACTAGGTGCAATTGGCGACTGAGTAACTACCGAAGTTATAGAAGTTTGAACATTTGACTGGACAGGTTGCGGTTGCTGGGGTGAACCAGAAACTACAGGTTGTCCAGTTTGAGGTAACAACTGTATACTTGGCTGCAACACCTGTTGACCTTGTGATGGATCCCACACTATCATTCCGGGGTATTGACCCGTAACAGGTTGAGGATACTGAGATCCGTAACCAGGTTGAGGGTAGGATTAATAATTGAAAGGTACATTTCACGTACCTTGAACGTAAGATTGACCTTGAGGTGGTTGATAACCTTGACTCGAGTACTGACCTTGGGGTAGATACCCTTGAGGTAAGTACTGATACTGGGGTTGACCTTGATGCATAAATTGATACTGAGGTTGACCTTGGGGTACATATTGAGGTTGGGGTTGACCTTGAGGAATGTATTGCACCATAGGTACATACTGTCCTTGAGGTTGCCCCCCAGCCGCAACTTGTGTACCTTGAGGTTGCCCCCCAGGCGTTAATTGAGGCTGCCCCCCAGGCGGTAATTGACCACTTTGAGGTTGAGAACCGGGAATTGAACCTGACATCATATAAATGTCTCCTACACCCAACGATTTATTACCATTGTTTCCAGCTAATGACCCATGTCCAATGGGTTGAGGAGATGCTCCTGCAAAGGTACCAGAAAGTGATTGATACCCAGTAGGAACAGAAGGACCACCATACAAGAAAGATTCAGGGGGTTGAGTAAACACGGACGACTGACTAGACATATTTACAGGAGTATAAATACCTCCGGGTGGATAAGGAGTACGAGGTGGAGAAAAACCTATCCCTGAGTTGTCTAAATAATTAGTTAACGAAAGATACCAAGTAGTACTTCTAGGTGGACTGTAAAAGATAGATTCACGCTCTCTTAGATCAAGAGTAGGTTGATCTTCAAGAATAGGGCCTACTTCTTCTTCTGGAGTAAGTTCTTCAATAGCTATCAAACCAGAAGGAAGATTTTCGGTTATGACTCTTTCTACCCTAGGTGAATCAGGAACACTAGAAGTTGGAGTAACAGGTTCAGATATTTCAGGTTCTTCGCCTATATCACTAGTAGATTAAAAACTACCAGCAAGCTCAGAAACTGCAACAGCTTCAGGATTATAACCTGTTTCTAGAGTTTGGTAATCTGGATGGACTACCAACGAAAATTCTCCTTCTTCAGGTGAACCTACTTTACTGCCACTAGGAGGAGTTACAAGGACTTTCAAACCTTCGTAATGACTCGGGTCGTCTCGAGGAGGTTCGCCCCGAAGTCTACGGGATCTCCTCAACAATTCGGCCACGGAAATAACCTCAGGAGATTGGCCCCGAAGTCTACGGGACTGTCTCGGTAATTCCGCCACAGTTAACAACTTTTAACTACCGCACATGCAAACAAAGTAAAAATCTCAAAACAAACCACCTGAAGTCTCTAAAGAACCAAACAAATTTGAATCACACGCCTAAATAATCTAGGGTGTCAAACCATGCACAAATAGTAGCCTTCCGGACCGAAAACACTAGTTGGTGATGAAGCCCAACATCGTCGAATTCAGTACAGAAGTGGTGGGTAGAACAGTTACCCCGACAACCTGCTTAATGAATAGACCGGCACAAGTTCCTCCACTTTAACCGTCTCGAGTGAAGTGAACCCCCCGGAAAATCCAAGTGAGTCTAGCCGACGTCTGCTCCAGGTATAGTGGGATCTTCCCTCCACCGTCACCTCGGGTAGAATCCTAAAGATAATGGTCGCTAAGGTTACCAACAGCAACAAATACACCTAGGGGAACAATCTACACTCCGATAGCACGCAAGGGCAGAGTATCAAGCTCAATCCCCTTGTCGGCTCCTTGACAATAATTCAAGGTTTACCGACAAGTGACCCCTGGCTCCTCGACAATGGTTAATCCGAGGTTTGCCGTTTGTAATACGTGCGTGTCTGGCGTCGTTCCCAATGAGGGAGGATTGATCCCCTCACTGGTTCGGACACGAGCTCGTGCTTCTCCTTTAAGAGGAGCTTTCCCAGAGTATAAATGAAACAGTTGGATTTATCCTACCACAAGATCAGCTACTTGTTTGGTTTTGCTATCTTGGAGAGTTAATTACTCTCCTACTCCAAGACACTAGCCTGATCTATATTGGTGTTTCAGAGCCCTAGTAAATAAAAAGTTACTAAGTTGATTTTACTTTAAGCGTTAATTTTTATGGCTTTTCTTTAAGACAAAAGGTAGCGGAGATGAAACTGATGGTGTGTAGACTCGACTCAAACCACTAAAAAGATGCACTTAGGATGATTTATGCTACTTTCCTTTTTCAATGAATTCCCTAGCTAAGAGAGTTGGAAAATGCAAAATTGATAAAAGCAACTTTCTTAACAGACAATCAAAGAAACAATCTCTTTATCTTTTCCAAAACATGCAACTCATGACCACTAATTATTTTGCGAAAATGCCCTTTTCATTCAAAGACTCAAATGCCACTAAGAAAACTTTTCTTTCAAAGGAGATTTTTGGATTTTTTCCTACTTAACAAAGCATTTAAAAATCAAAAGCAAACCTTTAGCAAATCTATCAAACCAAAGCTACTTAAAAGAAAATCAAACGAAAATTCACCTAATAAGCAAATCTAGAGAAATGCACCTAAAAACTAAATCAAACAAGGCAAAAGCCTACTAAAGATGATTCCTGGATGTTTTACTTAGTCAAAATGCAACTAAGGACTAGTTAATGCAGAACCAAAAACTAGTCAAAAACAAAAATCAAAATCTTTTGTTCTTTTTTGTAAAATGAAATTCACAGTTCAATCAACAACTTTTCGAGATTCGCAAAGAGAAGACACAAAGGTAGGTCTCTCACAAGGGTGAATTCTTTGACAGGCCCGACTCCTAAGAGGGTTGAACAAAACCAGGGAGATCCAAAGTTTGACAACCTCTAACGCCAAAGTCACTACAGGACCAGTTAAAAATCAAACCCTAAGGCAAAATCTCTATGAATTCCACTAAAACACTTGACACTGACGAAACAAGTTCAGATGAAGATCTCTGGTAGGTAACCAGTGGATCTGGGTGGAAAAAACAAATTAAAAGCAAAATCTAATAGGCAAAAAGGAGAAAATTGTAATTTTCTCAATTTTGACAGGGTACGCAGGCAACCTGTTTACACAGGTGCAAGTATGCTCTGTGCACACAGTCACAGTGCGTACAAGTACGCACTGTGCTGAACTCAGAGGCTGCGTACTTCTAGCAAAATTAAGAAAAACTAAAAACTAATTTAACCCTAAGCTAGCCCACCCAAACACACAGTCAGACAACCAAAAACCAGAAAGAAAAAGACTTTTCTCAGATCAAAGTTTCAGACAAAGGAAAACACATTCACATCAATGGAGTTCCCCAGCGGAGTCGCCATTTTGTCATGCGGAAAGAGTCGATAGTGCGGACACAACCAACCTCCCTAGAAGCCTAAGACTTTCTAGTGACAAACAAGACAATTAAGACCAATCCTTCTCTAAATATGCATTTATACTATGAGAAATCAAGTGTTTAGATCCTACCTGTAACCCAATGCTGTTGTAGTAGTCCAGCCTCGTCGATCCGGATGAGCTCCTCCTTCTCTTCAAAACCTGCATTCACTAACAATCAAATGATTAAATAGCACCTGAATATCTCATAAAACAAAACATATTTAACATACAGACCAAGGAGTATATGAAACAACTCATAAATAACAAATTGTTGAGAAGAATGGACTTATTTGTATTAATAGGAAACAAAAGAAACCATTACAACCTGAGCCTTGGTGTTGTGCAAGTTCCTCCCAGGGTCCAGCAAGAGTTTTCCTTTACTTTGATCAGCTCACCCACTTCCAAATGAAACAAGAAAGGATGACAATCTCTCCTCACAAGCTTCTACAAGGAAGTCCTAATCTCAGCAGCATCTACCCTTAGGAATTTTCAGCTTTTAACCTTCCCTCCCTCTGGCCCAATGCATGTATTTATAGTGCTGTAGAGGAAGTTAATCAGGTCCACCATCAATGGGATAAGCCCCTCTTTGGGTGGGTTAGTTCCCCTCTTGATGGGATAAGTTCCTCTTCCATAGGGATACATGAACCATCTGGAGGCGCTCCATACACGTCAAACAAGCTTCTAGAATGCTCTAGAAATGACCACAACTTTTTGGAGTGAAACTTGCGCCTTTTGACCTTTACAGGAGTATGCACCCATTGCTTTACAGACAGAGCGTACAAGTACGCAGGTATTGTGAACTTGGATTGCGTACCCGCAGGTAAGGCTGAGAGAAACTGCGTACCAGAGATAACTTGACTTTAAATGACTTTTCTCTCTTTCTTTGAGTTTGACATGGAAAGAAGAGGCATGAGACTCGCCAAGGAGGATAGTATGACAGGTGATGGAGCCATACTAACTGTAAATAGTCATGGTGACATTTTTTTAGTGTAACTGCGATGTTTCCTAATCAGGGCCTACCACCACAGTTGTGGGCTGAGGCATGAAACATAATGATTTATGTTCAAAACCATAGCCCACATCAGATACTTGAGATGAAGATGCCAGAGGAGGCTTATTCCGGTAAAAGGCAAGATGGTTGTCACTTCAATATTTTTTGGTCATCCATATCTTGACATGTGACCAAAGATGCATAGAAGAAGCTTGTGCCTACAAAACATTTCTTGATATTTGTGGGGTACACTAATATACCTCACAACTATCGGGTGTAATTTCCGATCAACAGGATGATAGTGGTTCACAGGGATGTCAGATTCAATGAGGAGAAGGCCAACCGAGTTTCCCTGGAGAGGGAACTTGACCTATATGCGGATGAGGATGAGGAGCATTTAGCTCCTAAGGTTGAGGAGCCTCAAATTGACGTGGAGCAGCCACATGGAGAGGATCTGGGAGTGGAGGCATCCACTCAGGAAAAGTCTTCCAAAGAGGGAAGAAAGTGCACCAGAGGGTGAAAATTTGTTGGATGATGCACAAGAGAATGTGGGGGAACCCACTTCTTTGTGTAGGAAGAGGAGATCATCTGAGAGGTACACTGGATACATGGCTCTTATGGATGAATGTGTTGTGACAGATCCATATTCCTTTAAGGAAGCAGTGTAACAACAAGTTTGGGTTGATGCCATGGTGGAGGAGTATAACTCCATAGTTCGTAATAGTGTTAGGGATGTGGTCCCAATACCAAAGGAAAAGTCAGTGGTGAGCTCCTGTTTGCTCTACAATGTAAAGAAAGCTACAGATGGTAGTGTGAAGAAGCATAAGGCTAGATTTGTTTCCCATGGATTTTCACAAGTAGATGGGATCGACTATGATGATACCTTTTCTCCTATTGCAAGGTACTCATCAATAAAATCTATATTGTCACTATCAACACAAATGGGTTGGAAGATACATCAGATGGATGTAAAGACAACCTTCCTTAATGGAATGATTGAGGAAGAGGTGTACATAGAGTAGCCTAAAGGTTTTGAGACCTTTGACTGTGAGTTGCATGTGTTCTGACTCAAGAGAGTGTTGTATGGGTTGAATCAATAACTTTGTGCTTGGTACACCAGGATATATAGCTACTTCACCGGGTTGGGCTTCGCAAAGAGCGAAGCGAATGCACACGTGTACCACATAGTGGTGGAAGGTAAATTGTTGATCATTGTACTTTATGTTGATGACCTCATACTGACAGGTGATGATTAACTGATCAAGTCTTGCAATGAGGACCTTACAAGATTGTTTGAGATGAAGGAAATGGAGCTCATGCATGACTTTCTGGGCATGGTGGTATGGAAGGGAGATGGGGACTTCTTTGTGTCTCAGGGAAAGTATGCCAACGAGATACTCAGGACATTCTACATGGAGAGTAACAAACCCATGGAGACTCCTCTAGTAGTTAACTGGAGGAAGGAGGTTGTTACTTCAGGGGAAGTGGTGGAAGCTATTGTTTATAGGAAGCTTGTGGGTTCACTCATGTAGTTGGTGAACACACGACCGTATATGTGCTATGTAGTCAACTAGCTTAGTCAAGTGATGGTTAAGCCTACCAAGATGTATTGGAAGGCGGCAAAGAATATATTGAGATACCTCACGGGCACTTATTAGTATGGATTACGGTATAAACGGATAGAAGAAGTGAAGTTTCAAGGCTTCACTGATGCATATTGGGTAGGGAGTCCATCTGAGAGGAAGAGCACATTAGGAGGGATCTTCAGTATTGGGTCAGTAGCAGTTTCTTGGTACAACTGGAAACAAAGATCGGTTGCACTCAGTTCGGCAGAGGCAGAGTACATGGTTGCAATTCAGGTGCCATGTGATTCCAAATGGACGAGGATGATCTTGGTTGGTTTGTTTGGTCAGAATATGGATCCAATGGTGAATTAATGTGATAATCAAGTTGTCTCAAACTCTCTGAAATTTTTTTTTTTCATGATCAGTCCAAGCATATTGATATCTTATATCATCATCTCAGAGATTTTGTATTGAGGCAGATTATGTTGTTAGAGTACATTCCCACAGAGGAGAAATATGCTAAAATTTTTACAAAGGCATTGTCAATATGTAAATTGGAGTTTCCAAGAGACAGGATGGGGGTAGTTGATAATCTCTTTCTTGGTGACAGGGAGTGTTGAGAAATGGCAACAAGAAATTCGAGTTTAATTTTTCCTTGAATTAAATTGAGAATCAAAATCAAATTCCATCCTCATAGCAACTTGTAAATAGTTAATTAAGTTTAATTAACTTAATTAGCTTAGGAATTCCGAGATGGAAGTCTTTTTGAAGTCATGTATATGTTCTCCCTATGTTTTATGGGTTCAGTATGAGTTTAAATTGAGTTGGAAATTAGATCACTCAGTCTACTGAGTTAAGTTAAGTTAAATTAGTTCCAAATTGTTTGTGGAACTAATAGAAAGTTAACAGTCAGTTGGTGCACTAGTGCATCCACTAGTGCTACTCCAGTTAACTAAAGATTCCCTCATGAGAAACTCATGCATGTCGATTCTGAGAAATGCCTAGATGAGACTAGAGTGCAGGGACAATTTACTATCAGTTGTATTATTTACTAGAGTGTAAATATCATGCATGCATCAGAGATTGATACTATGTTTGGATTTCACAATTTTGGAAGCATGAATTCCCTTTAAATATGGGTTATTCATCCTAGGAATTACGCAAGAGATTAGGGGCTTGGACAACTACAAAATTGGCTGTGTGTTGGCCAAGAGATAGCTTGTGAGCTGAGAGAGTTGAGTATATTTGTGCAGAATTATTCTAGTGATAACAAGCTTTGTATCTTCACTCATATTTCTGATATATGCAATAAAAATAGCAGAGTTTTCAGCAATGGGTTTTCCCATAAACATCTTGTGTTATGTGTCATCAATTTAACTTCTTCTTTTTCATATTATTTTCAATTGATCTATTGGCTTCCGCTGGTTCAAAGTAGAAGTATATTCTTGTCATGTGCTTTAGTACATTGCATGAGCTTGTGAATCTATAGGATTTTCTACATTAAGGCCTTTTCTTGATGATTTTGTAATTGTCTACTTAGATGAAATATTGATATTCAACAAATCTCGTGAAGAACATGTCAGGCATGTGAAACAAGTCTTAGATGTCTTGAAGAAGGAAAATTTGTCTTTAAAGATGTCTAAATGTGAGTTTGGAAATACCTCATTAGTTTATTTGGGGCATAGTGTTGGAGGGGGTGAATTGATGATAGATCCCTCAAAGGTCAAAGTCATTGTAGATTGGCCCAAGCCCAATAATGTAACTTAGGTTAGAATATTTTTGGGAGCAACCCAATATTGGAGAAAGTTTATTTCTAATTTTTCTTCAGTTCCAACTCCATTACATGCCTTGACAAGAATTAAGCATGGTTTTTAATGGGGAGGAAAGCAGCAAAAGTATTTTAATGCATTGAAGGAGAAACAACTATAGCTCCAATTCTTTCACTTCCTAATTTAAGACAACCATTTGAGATACAAATAGATGCAAGTGACTATACCATGGGAGAAATCTTGATACAACATGCTAAGCCCATATTTTACCATTCTGAAACTTTTAATGGTGCGGTATTTAACTATCCTACATATGACAAGGAACTGTATGCATTGGTGCAAAGTGTGAAAAAGTGGAAACACTATTTGATGGGAAAGGAAACTATCATTCACACTGATCATCAACCATTGTAATACTTGCAATCACAAACTAAGATACAGTAAGCGAGGCACTTCAGATGGATGTGTTTCTTGCAACAATTCCACTTTGTGATAAGGTATAAGAAATGTATCTATAACAAGGTTGCTCACATGCTTTCTAGACCAATTGTTAGTGATTTAGTTATTCTTAAGATTAATTCTATCATGCATGAGAGCTATGTTGAATAATATGATTTAGATGATGACTTTAAAGATGTATATGCAACTTTGTGTCAAGGCAACCAAGTAGAGGAATTGGATTACCATGTGCATGATAAAATTTTGTATATGTTATGAAACCAGCTCACAAAAGATAGAAAATATAGATCAACGCCTTAGAAATCAGCCTCTTCGAGGGGGAAACCTCCTTTACATTACACAAATGAACAATTCTTGGATGATTCAAATGAAAAAACCTCCTTTCTATATATAGGATTCTAAGGGGTCACAATATAACCAAATCTGACCTAACAATAATTATATAAGGGCAAAAAAATAACAATAGTGGGCTTCTATGGGCCACAATAATAACAATATGGGGACAATAGGGGCACAACAATAACAATAAGGGAAACAATGACAATAGTAATGGGGGAATAACTAGTATTAGAGGGACCTAACATGCCCCTCTCCTTCAAAAAAGTGTTGTCCTCAATGCTTGAGTATTTCTAGATGCTTCTGTATAAAATTATCATCCTCCCATGTGGAATCTTCAACGGGTAAGTTCTGCCACTTGATGAGATACTCTGAAATTCATCGATTTTGTAGCTATCGACTTCTTATTTCTTTGACTGCTTCAGGTTCCAATATGATTTTTCCTTCCTCATCAAGTTCTGGCAACATTGTTTGAACTAGGATCTTGTCACCAATAACCTTCTTTAAGCATGAAACATGGAAAACTAGGTGCACTTGGGAAGCTGCAGGAAGCTCCAATTTGTATGCCATAGTACCTATATTTTGCAACACCTTGTATGGACCATAATAATTTGGTGATAATTTATTATCCTTCTTAGCTTTCTTGAGGGACATTTGTTTATATAGTTGTAGCTGTAGAAATACCAAATCACCTACATCAAAAATTCTTTCGCTGCGATGTTGATATGCCTGCTGTTTCGTTCTATTTTGCGCCAAGGTGAGGTTATCCTTTAAGAGTTGGAGAACTTGTTTTTGATGCTCGATGTGATATTCCACTTCTTGAACCTTATAAATTTCTCTTGAATATGATGTGATGGATGATGGATGATATCCATAAAGTGCCATAAATGGGGCAATTTTTGTTGCAGTATGGAAGGAAGTGTTATAGAACCATTCAGCCAGAGGCAACCATTTGACCCATTGTGTTTGTTTATCAGATACAAAGAAACGAAGATATCCTACCAAACATTTTTTTACTATCTTAGTTTGCCCATCAAATTGAGGATGATAAGATGAGCTATGAGCTAACAGAGTATAAAGACAAGAAAATAATTTTGTCCAAAAATTTCCAATGAAAATGGGATCTTTGTCACTTACAATAATCTTTGGGTTTCCATGTAGCTTTTGAATTGTTTCCATAAATGTAGTATAAACTGTACTCGCTTTAAATGAATGAGATAATGCACAAACGTGTGCATACTTGGTAAGTCTGTCAATTACCACCATGATAACACTCTTTCCTTTGGGCTTGGATAAACCTATGATAAAATCCATTGAAACCTCCTCCCAATGTTGGCTTGGAATGGATAAAGGTTGTAGTAGACCTGGGGTTTTAATTGTTTCAACTTTATTTTGTTGGAAAACCAAACATTCCGCCAAAAACTTTTGAATATCTAATTTAAGGCCATCCCAAAAAAATTCCTTCTTAACCCTGTGGTAAGTTTTTAGAAATCCTGAGTGCCCTCCTAAGGGAGAGCTGTTCAATTCCCTAAAAACATTTTGTTTGTTGGGAATTCTTACATAGGTATAACTGATCTTTGTACCATAACGAGTCATTTTTCTAGATAAATGTATCATAGGTACTAGAATCTTGTTGTAACTTTTGAATGAGAGCCCACACTTCTTCGTCATTCTTCCATCCATCCCTTCCTTCATTTATTCAATCTGGTTAGATAATAGAAATGGCGCAAAGAAATGCTTCCACATCCTCATCCTTTCTTGACAGTGCATCTACCACAACATTCTACTTCCCTTTTTTGTAGATGATTTGAAAGCCATAACCCAACATCTTTGTGACCCATTTTTTCTTCTCTTCTAAAGATAATATTTTTTCTAAAAAGTATTTAAGACTATCATGATCTGTTTTTACCTTGCAGTGTCTTCCCATGAGGTAGGGTTGTCATTTCTTAAGTGCATGTAGTATTGCCAACATTTCCTTCTCATAAATAGCTTTCTGTAAATACTTTCCTTTGATTGGATGACTTTTCAAAGCAATGGGTCTTTCTTCTTGCATTAAAACATCACCAATTCCATTTCCTGAGGCATCACATTCCACAATAAAGGATTTTGTGAAGTCCGGTGTAGCTAAGACCATTGCTTGGCACATTGCCTCTTTGAGATGTTCAAAGGCCGTCATTACTTTTGGAGTCCATGAAAATTCATCTTTCTTTAATAATGTTGTTATAGGTGCTGCTATTCTCCCATAATTCTGAAAAAACTTGTGATAATACCCTATTAACCCGAGAAATCCTCATAGATTCTTTATGGATGTGGGGATTTTCCATGTAGGTTTTAACACAGAGATTTTCCCCTGGATCCCAAAACCAGGACTACCAGCTTGATTTTTCATTATATTCCTTTCAATGTTATAATACATATTTATGCATGCCAAAACATCCAATACCATTGACTGAAAACCATTGTGTCCAATACCATGGACCGAAAACCCTCGCGTCCAAAAACATGTATGAAAATCATGCACAAAACCATAGGTGGGTCCGCCCATCCTAACATAGGGTCCAAAACCAAAATTTTCTGGGGCGCTACCCCAAACCCCATAAAGTGGGGTTACGGGTACACCTCAAACCCCCTATGACCCCCCCCCCCCCCCCCCGCCCCCCCCCCGCTACATAATCGGTGCAACGAAAGGGGGCTCCACCCCCCCTCTAACCCCCTAGTTAACTACGTGGGCTAGTCGTGGAAAGAATATAACACAACCCAACATTCTCCCACTTGTTTTTTTTCTTTCCACAGGGGGCTACAAGAGAGCTTAGTCATTTTACTAGCCTTGAAACGCCCATTGTCTCTCTACACCAAGAGAACTTCTCAGAGCTCACAGATTTTGTCAATGCATCTGCAGTATTATTCAAAGTGTCCACTTTTACCAGCAACACTTTTTTGTCTTCTATCATGACCCTCACAAAGTGATATTGAACGTCAATGTGATTTTTCTTTGAATGATATGCGAGGTTCTTTGAAAAGAAAATTTCACTTTGGCTGCCATAGTCTATCCTTATAGCTCCTTGTACTAACCCCATACTTGAACACAATCTCTGCAACCAAATTGCTTCCTTGCTTGCATGAGTGGCTGCAATGTATTATGCCTCTGTAGTTGATAGTGCCACTACAGATTGTTTCTTACTCATCCAACTGACTGCACCTCCAAATAGGTTAAACACATACCCACTTGTAGATCTTCTCTGATCTATATCTCCAGCCCAGTCTGCATCAACAAAGCCACGAATATCCAACATTCTGTCCAATCCTGATCTTCCTTGGTAGCACAAATCATAATCATTAGTGCCATGCAAATACCTGCAAAACCCGATTCACTGTTGTCCAATGCTTCTTCCCTGGTTTTGACATAAACCTACTCAATACTCCCATTGCATGTGCAATGTCTGGTCTAGTATAGACCATTGCATACATTAGGCTACTGACTGCACTTGCATATGGAACATGGGACATGTCCTCTTCCTCTTCTTGTGTCTTGGAACACTGTTCAACGGATAACCTCACACCTACAGGAATAGGAACCTTCACCAGTTTACTATCCTACATGTTAAACCTTTGCAGTATTGTCTCGACATACTTCCTCTGGTTTAACCAGAGCTTCCTCTTTACCTGATCTCTTTTAATTTCCATGCCAAAATATAGTTTGCAGCACCAAGATCTTTGTTGGACACCTAATCCTAAATGGGTTAGTGTGGAAGCCGAAAAGACTAAGCAGTCCAAGAGACCTTGGGATCTGAAACCCAAGAGTCACATATTGTACTATAAATGTATATCTATTGTTAATAAAAAATGTACTCACTGATTTATCTTTCCTATTCTTTGTTGTCCATGTGTGTTTAACATGGTATCAGAGCGGGCGATCTCCTGCCCTGCTCATATTTGAGCCACTTGTTTTGTGGCCTCTCTTTGCATGTCAGAACTGCAGACATTTTCCTGTCCACTAAATTTATGGCAAGTTATGCCCTCATTCTCTGTCTTTCAACCGTTCTGGCTTGTCAGCGTCTCAGACCTCCTTGCGCATAACAAATCTATCGCTTCAACCTGTAGTGCCACCTATTATCTGCCATCCCTATTAACGATGCATGTGATTCTTTACCGATTTTTATGCTGCTGATACATATAATTCTTAAAAGAAATTTGGAAACGGCTCATATCATTTACCAGCGATGATGATATACGTTATTTTCTATGAGAATTCTCTGCATCAATGTTCTGTCCTCAGACTGTCAAATCTTTGCCAAGCGTTACACTAGCATTCTCTGCCTTTCTTTTGTTGCATGAAACATTCTCTGCCATCACTATTTATTGGCAGCAGTTAGAAAATTCTCTCTTCCAGGAGTTGTAGCCTATTTTTGTGAGGGTTTACAGGTCAAATAAGTGGTCACTACCATTGCAAAAGCGCAACTATGCCTCAATGGCTACCTAATATTCATCGTGAGTTACTCCTCTCTGTCTCCACTCAGAAACGCCCCTTTGTCTGTCAGATGTGATTTTTGGGTACTTGATTATTTTGGCAGGGGTTTTTTTATATTCTTTAGGCATTATAATACTGAGCGCTCCACAGCCCTGGGCTCTCTTCCTCATCTTGAAGCTTTGGTCTACAACCGCTAGCATAATGTTTCCTGCATTGCCTCAATGCTTCAGTTTTTTCCCTACACGTTGTAACTAATCTTGAGGCTCCAACACCTCCCCGTCGACGTCACAGGTTTGAATCACCGCGCTTCGGTTTTCCTACCGTCGTCTCCGGGTCCCTACTGAATATTGTGTTGGTTGAAATTCTCAAGTGGTAAAACTCAAATTCAAGGTTCGAGCTTCTAAAGGCGAGTGAATGGGTGTTGGTTAACTTTATATCGGCATTTGGGAATGACTTTCACACTCTAAGGTTGTGTGACTATCAATTCATGGATTTGGGAATCTGTTGTAAGGAATTAAATAGTTGAGCATGTGCAGTGCTACTTTGGAACTTGCAGCATTGGAAGAAATCATCGATGCTTTTGAGGACCACGGCGTCAACATCGAGTTTCTAAACGTTATCCTGGAATTTGAACGTTCTCTATGTCCCTAGAATCTATTCGTTTCCTTTGTAAAAATACATCAAGTCTGCAAACATTGTTCGAGCCTTTGAAGTTTGGAATTCAAGATTATTGTGAAATGCATGAAATTTGAGGAGGAATGTTGAGAAATGTGTTGAAGCAGTAAGTTATTTACAAGTTGACTGCATTGTATTGGTCGAGCATTTAATGTATTGAACACTGTGAAGGTTTGTCCCTCTGCTAGAATTTGGAATGTTAGCTGCGTTGAAATAATTGTGTTGGCTGCATTGTAATGACTGTGAGACCGTGTGCTCGGAGGTCTACATCTAACTGGTAAACTGCTCAACAGTGTCGTTGTGGTAGTGTGAGCTAGAATACCAGTCTAGCGATAATTGTTCGTTGTATTTTTTGGCTTGACTGCCATGGAAGGTAGTGGCTATCTTTGTTGACTAGTATGTTTAAAATTGTGCCACATGATTCTTACATTTAAACTGTGCATTTGAACTGTATATGCGGTGTTTAATGGTGGAATGGAAATGGTTGTTCCATTGCGATGTCTGCTTGGACTGTGCTCCGCTCTATATGCTATTCGTTATTTAAATCATGTTCTGTGCACTGGAGTGTTGTTTATGCATCGAAACTTGACCTGAATCACATCAAAGCTCAGAAACGCCCCTTGGAAACAATGAGCGTGCCACTCTGGACTCATTGGTTGTGCAATATTTGAAGCATCAGCATCGACAGTGCCCTGCTCCTATTACCACTCTTCCTCCATTATCTTTGTTGCATCCACATTTATACACGTATTGCTACTGGAAGTCATGCGGGAGAATTGAAGATCTTTGATACAAACAGTGGAAATGTGCTAGAAAGTCATTCTTGCCATCAGTCACCGATAACTTTGGTTCAATGTACATCACGTGAAACTGGAAGCTGGTCCCCTTGCGTGATAAACCTGTTTCTTGCGACGGATCATTCTACACTGTAAGTCGATAGCTGATGAAACGAATGGCGTCCATGGTATTTCAGGAATATTAGAGCAAAATACCAGCCGTGGCTGCTTCCGGCTGAGAGATACCTCGGCCCACTTTGATAGGAAATCATTCGAGGAAAGCAAGTCGTTCCATTGCTGGCAAACCAGGCGATACCTATACACAAACTCCACAGGCAGTCGGGCAAATATCTCCGTTTGAAGGTCAGCAGGAGCTTCGTTGAACCATGAAACAATTTGAGCTGTGTTTTCCATGTGCATATCTATAACATAACTGAGGTGAAGATTTGTGAATGCCTGCCTCAGAAATTGAATATACTTTCTGTCGTATCGTGCAAACCAGAATAAAAATGCAGTAAGGTTTGGGTTCGTGTTTTTTGCTTGCTCGGCCTTCTTCAAAGCTTCTATTATTGTGTATTTGAAAATTGGATTTGAAGGATATTTTCAGTTCAATAGAGTCAGGGGTTCAAATCTTTATTTGCTGCAAGGTGCTGGTGTAAAATTCAAATGTGAATTCTCTCATTGAAATAGTGTCCAGACTTTTATACTTGAGAGATGACATTGAGATTAATTTGTATAAGGTATTTTCTGTGGTTGTTTGGGAAAGGTTCCAGTTAAAAGAGGACGTGTTTCCACCTGTGTAAATTGTTGGTTGAGAATCTTTCTAGTTGAGTCTAATCAATAGTGCAGAAAGGGGCTAATTCCCTTTAGTCTCTTTGTTGTACGAATCACCCTTGTTGTGCGTCGAAAGTTCCAACTGTTGTGTTCACACCATATTCAATCCAAGTTCCAAGCAAGTTTGCAGTTGTTGTTGCCCCAGTTGTGGTATTAAAACCCATTATAGTGCATTTCGACTGCTGCATAAAGATTTTGGTGAGCTGATTGTTGGACACTGATCATTTGCTGACATTTATAAAAGATATTGTTGTGTACGATTACTTTTCTGCACTAAGTAATAATTGTGATCAGTTTTTAAGGTGTAAACTTGACATTGAAGAGAAATGGCCAGAATCAGTGAAGTATTAGAGTTCATGAAAACTCTTATACAATCTACTGTTGATTACACATTACAAATCAGCATAGGATCTCTTTCAGAAATTCAGACATGTCTACAAAATGCACAGGAAAAGATCGATTTTTTGCAGTTTGAATCACAGCTACAGCAAGAAGAGATACATCAAAATAGACACCATTCTGAACCTGTTTTTGTTCAGAACATTGAGACAACCACCCATCAACAGAAAGTCAATAATGTTACTGTTCATTCAAATAAAGCAGCAGTTGTATATGCAAATGCAAAAACTCAGTCTGCACTTCCCAAGCCCATCATCAGACCTTGGGAACAAATTGTCCACAACAAGCACAGAACTGGTCTTGGATATGACAAGGACTTGTCCTTTCATATTCCAGACTCTGTCAAGCCCATTCAGTTTTAGAGTGCTGGATTCATTCATGACAGTTCACTTGCTCCTCATGACAGTTCACCTGCTCCTTATGACAGTTCAGTTTCAACTGTTCCAGATTCTACTCCTCTTCCACAGTAGCAACAACAACAACAACAACAGATCGTGAAATTCCAACACTGTGACCGAGTTGGCCATCTGAAATATCACTGTTTTGATCTTCATCCATGTAAGCATTGTCATAAAACCAGTCATTCTTCACACAGATGCTTCAGAAATAAACATCCTGCAAGAACAAAGATTCATCTTGGATGGATCGCTTCTTGGCAATGGGCATCAACAGCCAAGAAGATATTCCAATCACATGTCAAAACTTGTTCCAGAGTATTGAACAGTCTTGCAGTTGAGTTTTCTCCATCCTCTCACCTTGTATCTGACAGGGGGGGAAATGATGGTCATCTACAAGCTTCAAAGTCACATCAAGAGAGCCTGAGCCACAACCTGCCACACCAGTTTCAGAGTTGTAGCCAGCGACAAAGATGCCCGTGAACATGCTTTCAGTTGGCAATCTGGGACACTTCCTCTAGCAGAAGACTTCAGCTTCTTGCCAGTTTTGTAAGAGTTCCAGGAATTACAGAGTTGTTGGTCATCCTTAAACCATCGCAGATTAAGAACACTTCCTCTAGCAGAAGACTCCAGCTTCTTGCCAGTTTTGGAAGAGTTCCAGGAATTGCATTAAGCATTCCAGAGTTGTTGGTCATCCTTAAACCATCACAGGTTGATACTTCCCTTTTCAGGTTGAAGCTTTACCTTTTATGCGGGGTGAGACCTCCCTTTTATGGTTGAAGGTTTCCCTCTTTAAAACAATAGGATCACTTCCTCTTTCAGAAAACTTCAGTTTCTTGCCAGTTTTGGAAGAGTTCCGGGAACTGCACTAAGCGTTCCAGTGTTGGTGGTCATCCTTAAACCACCGCCCTTTATACCAACATTTCATAAAGCACATTCAGCCTAGTGCTGCCATGCATTTTTTGCACATTTTGTATTACAACTCTCTTCTTGGACTCATACATAACCCTTCGGATTAAGGGGGAAATGTTGGACACCTAATCCTAAATGGGTTAGTGTGGAAGCCGAAAATACTAAGCAGTCCAAGAGACCTTGGGATCTGAAACCCAAGAGTCACATATTGTACTATAAATGTATATCTATTGTTAATAAAAAATGTACTCACTGATTTATCTTTCCTATTCTTTGCTGTCCATGTGTGTTTAACAATCTTTCATGTCGAATTTGGAGGACAATTGGGTCTTCAAATCTTGGATAATTTCTTTGTCATTTCCAACCAACAATATATCATCCACATACAAGACCAGATAAATAACACAGTCACCAATTAATTGAAAATACACACAGTGATCTGCTTTGCTTCTGGTGAAGCCAAGTCCCCATTTAAATGTATCAAATTTATGATACCACATCCTTGGTGATTGCTTTAACCCATACACAGACTTCTTTAACTTGCATACTAGTTCTTTCTCACCCTTCACCACAAAGCCTTCAGGTTGCTTCATGTATATTTCCTCTTCCAGATCCCCATGAAGAAATGTTGTCTTCACATCCATCTGTTCTACCTCAAAATCAAAAGTAGCAGCAACAAATAAAAGTAATCTAATAGAAGTTACCTTGGCAACAGGAGAAAAATATCACCAAAATCAATTCCTGGCACCTGGGAAAAACCTTTTGCTACCAACTGATCTTTGTATTTCTCCACCTTTCCTTCTGCATTTGTCTTCTTCTTGAACACCCATTTGATGCCAATGGGTTTCCTTCTAGCTGGCAACTCCCCCAGATCCCACGCCTCATTTTTGTGCAAAGATACCATTTCATCAACCATGGCCTCTTTCCAGAGTTTTCCATCCTCTGAATCTACTGCTTCCTTCATAGTTCTGGGATCATCGTCAGTAATAGATAAAGAAAAATTTGAACAAAAAGCAGATGGACTATACCTTTCTGGTTGCCTTCTTTCTCGAACTGATCTTTTCACACCCGAAGTTTGTGGCTCTTCATCTTTTGATTCCTCCTCTGCTGTAGAGTCTGTTTCTTCCTCCTTAAGCTCAAACTATATCTTCTCAGGTTCCTTTGGTTGGACTTCATGTTTAATAACATCTTTTACCTCTTTTAACACCACATCTTAGCTGTACACAACCTTCCTTGTTGCTGGGTTCCAAAGCTTATAACCCTTTAAACCATCCTTATACCCAATAAAGATGCACTTTTCAAATTTACTACCCAACGTGATTCGTTTCTCCTTTGGAACATGTACATATGCATCACATCCAAAGCTAATGAAGGTGACGTGTTGACTAGGTAACATGCAGTATCCACTGCCTTTGCTCAAAATTCCTGTCCTAACCCGGCACCACTGAGCATGCTTCTTGCCCTTTCCATCAACGCCTTATTCATTCTTTCTAAAACTCCATTTTCCTGAGGTGTATATGGAGTAGTCTTCTATCATGCTATACCACACTTCTTACAGAATTCTTTAAATTCCTTACTGCAAAACTATCCATTGTTATCTATCCTCAGCACCTTTATCTTCTTCTCTGTCTGGTTTTCCACCAAAGCCTTAAATTCTTTAAACCTGTCAAAGACTTCAGATTTCTTCTTAAGGAAATATATCCATGTATTCCTTGAGAACTCATCTATAAATGATACATAGTACATAGACTTACCCAGTGATGGAACCTTCACAGGTCCAAACACATCACTGTGCACAAGTTCTAATATCTGTTTCGCCCTCTTACCACCAGAGGGGAAACTCACCCGATTCTGCTTCCCATATACACAATTTTCATAGAAATCAAAATTTAGAGAGCTATTACTCATACCTTCTACCATACCTTTACCATGAAGTATTCGAAGGCCCTTCTCACCAATATGTTCAAGCCTTTGATGCAACAACATGGTCTTCTCTCCAGAGACCACTAGATTTTCTTCTCCACTTTTAGGAACCACAGAAATGTTGCACCCATCAATAATAGTGCTACCTTGCAGGTTGTAAAGAGTTCCAATTCGAACTCCCCACATCAATACCAGTGCTCCTTGAACCATTTTACAGGTATCCTTCTCGAACACTATTTTTACACCTGCATCATCCAGCTTGCTTACAAAAATCAGATTTCTAGCTAATGCAGGAATATGTAGAACACCCGGAAGTGTTCTAACCCTTCCACCTTGCAACTTCAACTTTACTTTTTCGCGACCAATGATTCTAGCCTTCTTATCATCCCCTAAAAAGACATCACCACCATCGTATTTCTCATACTCGCAGAACCACTCTCTATGGGGAGTGAAGTGAAAGGATGCACCTGAGTCAATCAACCATGCCTTGTGATCTACATGTGTACTTGAAGAAGCCAAGTACACATCCCCACCTTCAGCTGAGGTGGTTTTCACCTCTGCAGAATGAGCATCATCAAATCCCTTTCCTTTATCAGGAGCTTTAGATTTACAATCCCTTTTGTAGTGCCCTTCCTTTCCGCATTTCCAGCACACCACCTTTACAAGTTTTCTCGGAGATTTAGATCTCCCACTCGATGACTTATTTTTGTTTCTATTCTAGGACCGTCCTCATACAGACAAGGCATCACCATTCTAGCTCTCCATATTTTTCCATCTCATCTCCTCCATCAGCAAGGATGAGACTATTTCATCAAACTGCAAGGAAAATGAATTGCTACCAATTGCAATAACTAGACTATCCCACGAATCTAGTAGAGAACACAACAACTGATGCACTAATCTTCATCTGAAATTTTAATATCAACATATGCTAACTGACTTACCACAGTATTAAATGTGTTCAGATGCTTTGTCACCAAGTCTCCATCTTTCATCCTCAGGTTATACAATTTTTTCCGCAAGAACAGTTTATTCACCAGAGACTTAGATTGGTACAAAGTCCCTATCTTGTCCCACAAAGCCTTCGCTGTAGCTTCCCCTGATACATTCAAAAATACTGAATCTGAGACACACAATCGTATTGTGTTCTTTGCCTTCCGATCCAACTTCTTCCATTCTTCATCGAACACTCCCGTTGCTTTAGTACCCAGATCTACCGCGATCCACTGATCTTTATCCACCAACAGATCCTCCATCTTGAGTTTCCACAACTTAAAACTCTGACCATTAAATTTCTCGATCTCTATCTTTCCACTACTCGCCATCTTCTTTCACCACCAGAATCGATCTCGCAGATCTCCCATTGAATAGGGTCTACCACAGGCCCAAGCGAAACCCCTCAGCAACAAAGGCATCCCCTTGAAGCCAAAACTGCTCTAATACCAAATGTAGGTTTTAACCCTGTACGGAAATTACCTACATACAAATTCTAAAACACAAAAAATAAACAATCTGAGAGAATAACACATAAAACACATATACACAGAGATTTTGCCCTGGATCCCAAAACCGGGACTACCAGCTTGATTTTTCATTATATTCCTTTCAATGTTATAATACATATTTATATGTGCTAAAGCATCCAATACGATTGACCGAAAACCATCACATCTAATACCATGGACTGAAAACCATCGCGTCCAAAAACATGTGCAAAAATCATGCACAAACCCATAGGTGGGTCCACCCATCCTAACATAGGGTCCAAAACCAAAGTAGGGTTACAGGTACACCTCAAACCCCCTGCAACCCCCCCCCCCGCTACATAATCGTCACAACGAAAGGGGGCTCTGCCCCCTCTCTAACCCCCCCGATTAACTACATGGGCTAGTTGTGGAAAGAATATAACACAACCAAACATTCCATTCCTTAATTGTTTTAATTTTGCTAGGATCTACCTTAACACCTTGATGAGATACAATATGACCTAGATATTCCACCTTTTGTACTCCAAAGAAACATTTGGAGCTTTTTGCATATCATTGTTTCTCCTTGAATAGTTTGAGCATCTTGTCAACATGTTGAACATGATCCTTCCAAGACTTGCTGTAGATTAGTATATCATCAAAAAATACTAACACAATTTTCCAAGGGAGGGTTTGAAAATGGAATTCATCAAACCTTGAAATGTAGAAGGTGCATTGTTAAGGCCAGAAGCATGACCAAAAATTCATAATGACCCTCATGAGTTCTAAATGTTGTTTTTGGAATGTCTTTAGTCTTCATTCTGATTTGATCATATCCTGAACGAAGATCCAACTTGGTCAAGTAAATTGATCCAATAATTCATCAATGACAGGAATGGGAAATTCATCTTTAATAGCGAGCTTGTTGAGCTCCCTATAATCTGGAAACATGTGCCATGATCCATCCTTCTTGTGAATCAATATTGCTCGAGAAAAAAAATAACTTTGACTAGGTTGAATTTTACCAGTCTCTAGCATTTCTGCAACCATACGTTCAATTTCACTCTTTTGGGCATAAAGATATCTGTAAAGCTTGATGTTTGGAGGAATACTTCCTGGAATCAAATGAAAAGCATGATCGTGATCACAAATAGGTGGGAAGCCTTTGGGAGTCTCAAATACCTTAGAATGATTGTCCAAGACTTTTTGGAGATCTGGAAAAATACATGATTTCAATGTGGGAACCTCTAGTAAATGTAATTGTGCAATTATGCCTCATTGTTCTTTCTTTATAAGATTTTTCATTTCGTTAGAGCTAATTATCTTTCCCGATTTCCCTGTGATACCCCTTAATTCAACTTCCTTTCCTTCTGAGGAAAATTTCAAGAAAAGTTCTTGAAAATTAAAAGCTATTGTACCCAAGGATTGTAGCCATTGGACTTCTAGTACAACATCAACACCACCCATTGGAATGGAAAGCATTGGGCTATTCAATACATATTCTCCCATGGATAGCTTGATATTATGGCACTTTCCTGAAAAATTTATGGTTCCTCCACTTGCAACCATCACTTGACACTTTGGTGCTAGATATAGGAAGCAATTCAATTCCTTGGCTAAATTACAATGAATAAAATTATAGGTATTTCCCGAATCAATCAACACTATTACCTTTTTTCTTCTTGATATGCCCTTCTATCTTGATAGTTTCAGGAGTGGTAATTACAGCCAATGCATTACAAGATATGGTCAGATTCATTTCTTCTTTCTCTAGGGTTTGTTCCTATTGTATATCCTCTTCTCTTGACGTTTCTTGTTCCTTTTCTTCCTCCTCTTCACAATCTATGTAGAATAATTTCTTCTCAGCATACTTATGACCTTTAGTGTATTTTCTATCACAACTATAACAAATCCATTTTTCTCTTTTTTCTTCCAATTGTTGTGGTTTCAACCTTGTAGGTTGTGGATGGCTAGGGGCAACAACACTTCCATATTTATGATTGTGAGTGGTAGGCTTCCTTGTTGCCATAATTTTTCTTTCAATTTTTCTTGCCAACCTGAATGCCTTATCCAATGAATTAGGTTCCCAAAGGTGAACCTCATGTTGGATGTTATCCTTTAAAGTCCCTATGAACACATCAATGGTATGCTCCTCTAGAATATCTTTTACCCTTATATTCAATTTTTGGAAGTCCTCAATGTGCTCCATCATTGAAACCTTTTGTTTGAGATTTATCAATTGGCTAAAAAAGTGTTTCTTTTTGTATCCTCATAATGTGCTATCATTTCATCCATAAAAATAGCCCAAGTGACAATTTGTTTGCGAGAGCAAAGCCATTGATACCATAAAAACTGATTTGGTTCCAAATATAAAGTTGCAATGCATACCTTTTGTGTGTTCTGCACATTATGGAGATCAAAAAATTGCTCCATCTATAGTATCCATGTTATGGGAACCTTACCATCAAAATTCCTCATATCTACCTTTGGAACATGGTGGTTCTTCAATCCAACATTAGAGTCTATGAAATCATGATTAACATTTATTTTGTTCTCATCATGAGTTTCCTTTACTACCCTTTCACCATTAGTAAGCATTTCTTGTTGAAACTTTGTCAAATCTATCTTCAAATCTTCCATCTTAGCTTCCACGCCTTTCTTTAAATCATCCATCTTAGCTTCCACGCCATCCATCTTAGCTTCCATGCCATCCATATTAGCTTCCATTTCATTCATATTAGCTTATATTTCTTTCTTTAAACCATCCATCTTAGCTTCCACGCCATACATATTAGCTTCTATGTCTTTCTTTAAACCATCCATCTTAACTTTTGTTACTTTTTTTGTGAGTGAAATTTGTTACACTTGATCTCGTAATTTTGATATATCATGTTTCATTTCTTCCTCTTCTTCATGAGTCATGCTAGAGATTTCAGGTTGTTTACTAGGTGTTTCAATTTTCTTTATTTGAGGCGTCAATTACTGATAATATTGCTTCAATATGCCCTTTGAATTCCTTGAAACTAATTTTTCAAACCAAACTTATGCAAAAATTTAAGAAAACTACACACATTTTTTCACTTTGTAGGAGCTCCATATTGAATATGATGTATATCTGTAATTTTGGATCTCCAAGGTCTGAAATTTCTTTCTGCAGTAGCCCTCTTAGTACTTTTTCTAACCCCACAAGTATGATCAAGATTGGATTCTCCAATGAAGAGTTATCCCAGATATCCCAAGATGACCTGATTATAGACTGGTTCAGTAGAGCAAGCTTGTACGAAGTGTCATGTGTCATTATTGTGACCTTAGGATCTGAAAGTGATACACAGAAAACTACAGTTCGTCCTCTTTCTGTAAATTCTCAGGTAATTTAAATCTCATGCTTAGAGAAAAAAAGTTATGACAATTTTCTCGAGGCCACCTATTTGAGATATAATTCGAGATCCTGCAAAAACCCTAACTTCCTTGGATCATATCTCCGAAAATGTAGTGAGACAAGATCTGAAATTCAGACCCAAGGTTCAGAGTGATTTGGATCAAATGGTTTTTTTTTTCACTTCTAAAACGTCGCAGAACAATAGTTATAGTGAAAATTCCACGATGACCTGTTTGGGGCAGTGAAACCCTAGAATCCAAGCTCTGATACCAAATGTTATGAAACTAGCTCACAAAAGATAGAAAAGATAGATCAACGCCTTAGAAATCAACCTCTTCGAAGGGGCAACCTCCTTTACATTACAAAATTGAACAATTCTTGGATGATTCAAATGAAAAAACCTCCTTTCTATAAATAGGAGTCTAAGGGGTCACAATATAACCAAAGCTGACCTAACAATAATAATATAAGGGCACAAAAATAACAATAGTGGGCTTCTATGGGGCACAAGAATAACAATAAGGGGACAATAGGGGCACAACAATAATAATAAGGGATACAATGACAATAGTAATGGGGGAATCACTTGTATTATAGGGACCTAACAGTATCATCTTGGCAAGCTATGCATTCCACAGGGTGAAAGATTCAACATCATAAGGGAAGCGCATACTTCTCTTATTGCTGGCCATTTCAGTGTAGGAAAGACGATGTCACAATTACAAAGGTATTGTTATTGGCCTAGAATGAATGAAAGTGTATCATGATATGTAAGAGGATGTTCTTTATGTGCTACAAGTAAGCCTAGCAATAGAAAGTTAGGATTGTATACTCCACTTCTTGTTCCTTCCCATCAATGGGAAAGTGTTTCTATGGAATTTGTAGGAGGAGTGCCTATGTCTAAAAAAACCCATGATTATCTTTATGTTGTGGTGGATCATTTCAGCAAGATGTGTATTTTGATGTCTTGTAAGAAGCAGGTTACGACTGAACAGACTGCACAAATGTTCTTTCAACATGTATGGGTACATTTTGGGTTGCCCAAATCCATTATTTCTGATCGAGATTCTCGATTTGTTGGGAATTTTTGTTCAAGATTATGGGAACTCATGGACACCAAGTTGAAAAAGAGCACAACATTCCATCCAAAAAATGATGGTCAGGCAGAAGTGGTGAACATAACGGTAGTACATCTTCTTCATGGTTATTGCAGCAAACATCCTAAGATTTGGGATGAACATTTACACTACATTCAACATTCTTATAACTGGGAAAATCATTCATTGACTCAAACATCTCCATTTGAGGCATGATTTGGTTACTTATGAAAATCTCCTTTAGATTTTACCTTTGGGAAGGATGTTTATATTGATAGTCATAGTGACATTGATAAGGCCAAGTGGTTCATTGAACAAGTTCAATTGGTCCATCAAATGGTTCAAGAACAGCTGGAAAAAAGCCAAGCCAAGTACAAGACAAGGCATGATAAGCATCATGTTGACCACCATTTTCAAGTTGGAGATGAAGTTTGGTGTTACATTAGAAAAGAGAGGCTTAAAGGAGAAGGTAAAAATTTGAAACCAATAAGGTATGGACCTTTTAAGATTCTAGAAAATATTGGTAACAATGCCTTCCGTTTGGATTTGCCTCCTTATATGCAAATGTATGTAGTTTTTAATGTTGAGAATTTGAGATTATATGATCCTCCTTTGATTGATGATCAAGGAGAACATGTTCAAATTCCTTCGATAGAAAATTTCTCACTAAAACTTCTTGAATATTTTCAATAGGATACCATCCTTGACAGAAGGACAAGAACTTCAAAACGAGGGAATGTGGAGTACCTTCGTGTTGGTCTCAAAGGCATAAATCCAAGAAAAGCTAAATCAATTGAGGTTAGAAGGGTTAGGGAACTATATGCTCATCTATTTCTTGAATGAAAGTAGTCTTTTGGAGGTCCAAAAGCTTCCAATGGGGAGTAGTGATCCAAGGGATCAATTTAGTGCTCAAAATTCAAAGTGTTAAAAAAATGCTCAAAACCTATACGATTGGATAGATCTCGATGATATGAATCCAACACAACTCATTTCACTCAAAACCAATATTGTATGCTTCCGATATCATGTTATGATCGAATTGCCAAACAACTAAAATTTTAAAAGTTGGGTTTAAGGTACACCTAGTCAGCAGTCCATACATTGACTAGGCAGGTGACTGGGTAGTTGGCTGTGTATAGTTAAGCCAATGGTATGTTGACAAGTGTCTCTTGTTGATTGACTCATGAATGGTGAATTCTATTGGTTAGAGGTTCGTTTATGTGGGCCAATGAAGGAGGGCCATGTGGGCTAATGGCTGGCTGCAACATGGCCTCTAGAAAGGGTATTAAAATTTTGTTATGGATTGGGCCAAGCAACCCACCAGAGTTGAACCCACGACCTAGCATCAACCAACCACATGCCACACCACTACACCATCACCATGCCACTTGATAATCTATGTTCACGAATTTAATTTAATTGTTAATGTTGGCACATTTGGAGGTAGGGCTAGAGCTAAGCCCCAACCCTGATCACCGTGCCCACAAGGATCCAGGGGAAGGACCGTGGGCCAGGGCTTAGCCCCAGCCCTGTGGTCACCGCCCACGAAACATCGCTCGAGAGCCCTTACAAAAGAACCTCGGGCGAAGGAGTAAAGGGACCAGCCCCAGGGTCACATGACCCTCTACAGGACCGGGTGCACGGAGAATAGAGGGGGCCAGCCTCGGGCCACATGGTCGTCACACGATCACACTGCCAAACAGAAAGGAGCGCCCGATAATTAAAGCCCTCAGCATGGGAAAATAGTGACCACCTCCACGTTTTATGGGGCCAATATGACCATGTGTCAAGCAGTTGGGGGCCTAGCCGGTAGGAGTAGGTGGTTAGCCCAGATCCTTGGGCACGTGACCCTCATACAACCTTAATTTTCGAAAAACTGGGCATTAGTGGATAGTTTAACTGTCCAAAATTTTTCCCATTGGGCGGGATTGTAGGCCTGATTTGCATGCTGGTTCTGGGTTTGGGGTGCCCAAGCCAGGTTTGGGTCAAATTGGAGGATGATTAACTATGGAATTGGGTAAAAACTTGTAACAGGCATAAATTTCTCAACTTTTTGGCCAAATGAGGTGCATAAAGAACCTAGATGAGGATTTTTTACAGTTTTATATCCATTGGAGACATTTGTTTTTCATTCTGAGCACTACAAATTCATGTAAACACGTATTTTTGAGCATCATGAAAGAGGCGCTGCATTGGAAGTTGGACCAGGAGATGTAGCCTAGAAGAGGGGTGAACTCCTTTATCATGTTTTTTTGTTATGTGTTTCTGAAATGGTTTATTGTCTCTATTTGACTGTTAATTCTGTTTAAAAATTACTTGTTTAAGTGTTTAGTAACTTGATCCATTACCCGAAACACATATAAATTTTCACTTGCAGGTTCTATATCACCTTCACTTTTCAATTACAGATCATGAAAGGTGTGAAGGCCTGGAGGAGAATGTGGCCCTTGCATAAAAGGGTCCCAATCAGGGATAGGAGAAGAAGAAGAAGAAGGACATACCTAAGGTCAAATGCTTCAAGTGTGGAAATTTTGGCCACTATAGTACCCAATGTCCTCTTAAGAAGAAGGAAAAGAAGGAGAAGAAGGACCAGGAAGCAACGTCTGCCAAGATAGATAAGTTTTCCTCTAGGTTAGAGGAATAGTTTGCCACGTTTACAGCTATAGCTCTAGGGGATAGGTGGGGTGATTTTGAGCTATAGTCCCAGTGTTGCATAGATATGGGTAGGGTCCATTGAGGTGTCCACCTCATGGATCATTACCTTTCTACAGGGGCCTACAATATTCAATAGCAGGATGGATCAGTGTCAGTGATGCAGTCAGATTCCAAAGTGATAGTTGCAGACTAGTAGCAACCAGATGCAGAGGAGTGCAGAGTAGTGTTAACAACAAAGAAGGAGGCTCAGTAGTAGCACATATTCCTAAGTAGATAGTGAATGAGCTAGTAACATTAAGGACTCGGGAGACATATGCATTATTGATCATAGTTGATTCTGTATTTTGGATGATTCTCAGTTGCAGTAGCAACAACAACAGTTGAGAGGGAGTTGTAGTGCAGATGCAGAGTTGGAAACAGTATAGTAGTGTCAGCAACAACACAGATGCAACATTAGAGTTGTGTAGTAGTTGGTGGGTAGTGGTAGGAAGTCACAATGGTCAAGCATCAACAGCATGACAGATGGTGGTACAGATACATGGTGTTGTAGTAGTTGTGCAACACTAGAACACCTTCCTCGCTAAGAGGGAGTGTTAGTATTTGTAGCATCGGAGGTGTTCTAGTCTCCAAACTTTGTGGAGAGGCTAAAACACATGCGATTTCCAAAACCCAAGAAGTGTTTTTGGAAATTCCACCTAGAAATGGGTCAATTAAATTAATTAACCATTATTTAATTTTTCCTAAGTCTAACCTAAGAAAAGGGGTTAATTAATAAAAATTAATTGAGAAAAGTGTGAATCCTCTAGAAACTCACACAGATCGACTAAGTAATAATCTCAACAATTGATTAAGTTTTAATCTTGTTCGTTGAAGTCTCAACTAGAGATTATAAGAAGAGGTCGATGGGTAGATGGAGAATATAGTTAATGTGCGAGATCCTTGGCAGATCAAGCTACCCAGTTGTAGAGATTGAGCAAGGGAGAAAATTTTGAGCTAGAAGGATGCACAAGTGAGATTTTGCAGACACTAAGTGATCTAGACAGTTTGATAGATCGAGTGGAAAGTCTTAGAGGAGCACAGGTAGTGATCTAGAGGAAGATTTCCAGTTACGGAGAGGTAGAAGGTGAGTGACTGAAGTATTCCACGACACAACTAGCCCAAATTAGCTGCAAGAGTCACGCGAAATTTTCTGATGGGTCACAAATATGGTCAAGCGATTTTTTCCTGAAAAATCAAGAGTATCGTGTGAGTTTTCCTAGCATAGCCACACAGATCGGCATAAGCAAAATTGGCCTGCACAAAGGTTAGATGATTAGTTTTAAGAGGCTGGGGTTTTCCTATATAGGGAGATAACTCTTCTCTCTAAGTATTTTATATCAGATCTTGTTGTTTGGATAGTTAGTTGGGCTTCCTATGATTATACTCAGAATTAACTGTTGCACCAGTTTTCCCACATTGGGTTTCTTCGAGGAATTTTTTCCAAACACAATGGTATTAATTTTTTGTGTGTGGTAGCATTTATGAGCTCGTAATTTTTCTTCCACGGTATTTTATTTTTTGTGAAGAAATTGCAGTGTGATTAATTTGATATTAATCTGAAATTAATAAATTGTTAATCATTTAGGAGAATTAATTCCAATTGTTGTGTTTCAAGGGAATTTTCACATGTCTCTTGTGACAAATTTGACAAATTTCATGGTTTTTTTTTATCTTTTTTGTTCTTCTAATTGGTTTCTATTTCGTATCCTAAATAAACTTTCATAAGTGGATATCTTTAAGCATCAAGTATCATGTCCAACTTTTCATACCCCTTTATATGTTTAAGCTTCATATTCAATTCAGCTTGTGCTTTCTCTAGATTCTTTCTCAAGGTAATTACTTCTTCCAACTTCTCACACTCTTTTCTTTTCTCTTTTAACTATTGTAGTAGGATGTCTTCCACCTTTTTGGCCTCCTCCAATTCAACTTTTAACTAAATAAGTTCTTCGAACTTAGGCTATTCTTTAACATATTTTAACAAGATTTCTTTGTTTCTTATTCTTTTGCTTGAGTCTGTTAATTTCTTCTAGGGCGCTAATAAGCTCCCCCTCAAGGTCTACTTCACCTTCTTCACACTCATTATGTTCTCCTTCTATACAAAATCTTTTCTTTTTATTTTTTTTTCTCTTTCTTCACTCTATTTTTTATTTTATTTCCCTTTAAAATTATTCTCTTCCTTCTTATATGGAAATTTTGAGGCATAATGTCCTACTCTTCCATAATTAAAGAACTTAAAAGGAAGTTTTCCTTTATACTTACCTATCCCTTCCTTCAATCTTCTTATCAAATTTGCTTCTTCTTCATCTGAGTCTCAGCGTGAGAATTCCTGATCTTTTGTAGATTTCTTGTATGCCTTGAATGTTGCATCTTGTGTGGTTTATTTTCCTTTTTTAATTCTCATTTTGTATGCTATTAGGGAGCCAATCAATTGATCCATTGTTATTTGTTTAATGTTACACATTTCTTCAATAACTGACACTTTAGGATTGAACTTGGCACAGAGTGATCTTAGCACCTTTTGGACTATGGTAGACTCCATTTTTTCACCTATACCTTTCATAACATTAACAATTTCATCAAATCAAATAAATAATTTTAATATGTCTTCATCATCGTTCATTCTCAATGACTCAAATTTCATTTTGTAAACTTGTAATTTAGACATTTTTACTTTACCATCTCCTTCATGATGTTTTTCATTTTATCCCACATTTCTTTGGAAGTCTTACACTGCATTACTTTTATAAATTCTCATTCAATTAGCCCACTAAGGATGACATTCACAACTTTTGATTGAACATAAAACCAAGCTTTCCTTCTTGGTTACCTATTATAGGTGGCTCTTCATAGCAATTCTCCACTACAACCTAAAAATCTACATCAAGGGACATTAGATATGTCTTCATTCTTATTTTCCAGAAGGTATCATTAATACCATTGAACAAAGGATATTTATTTGTTGAACACCCTTCCTAACTAGACATTCTTATAACTTAGATCTTGAACTTACAGTTGTTAGGCTAATACAAAAGGCATTGGCTCTAATACCAATTGTTGAAAATAGGTAATTATTGATAGGGGTGAATCAATGATTATATATTTTTAAATGACCAATTTCAAATTATTTTAGCAGCCTTATATCTCTTTATTTAATCACTTATCATATTTATATATGTATTTAGCCTTTTAACACTTTATTTTATGTACTGAAAGATTTATATATGAGTTCAGCACTTAACAATGAATTCACAAGAATACATACAAATAGTTCATGCGACACATTGAGAGACCATATATATATGGAAACCCATAAAGAAAAAAACCATGTATTTTGTTTGTTGATGTAAAGGAAAGCACCCACTCCTTATTTTACATCAATTTTCTTGAGGATTCTACCTCTATTTTATACTACAAGATACAACTTGATGGGAGCACCCACTCCCTCTTCTACAGGCTCAAACTTTCTCTTTATCAGACTACTACCTGAAAGGAAAAACCAATGTGCTGATAAGATTATAAATCAAATTTGTTGATTTCCCTAGTATTTGTATTTGATATGAACATAATCTCTATCCTCTTTTCAGTTGTTTATCTCCTTCACTCCTCTTGCTCAATTCTTATTTACTTCTTCTCCTCTTCATCTTTCTCTCTTTATCAAGAAATGAATGAACTTGTTTTCATAGAAATTCAAATTTACTAGCAGCATATTCATTCAAAACACATCTTTCTATATACATAGTTTGTTGACGGTTTGTATTCCAATGCAAGAATTTGAAGTGAATGGATGTCTCTTTGTATTCCAAGGCTCTTTGTGGTCTACCTCTTCATTTTCAAATTTGAGGATCAAGTCAAGACAAATAATATTTGAAAAGTCGAAATAACTTGGAAATGTAAATTCAACATATATTATTGCACCATATAATGCCTTCTTGAACATTTAAACTTATCATACATCATACTGAAGGATGATAATAACATTTATATACAATGGACATAAAAAAATCTTCAGTTTCCATGTATTCACCTTGCTTATCTGAGTTAAAATATTGTTGATATGAGTTTAAATTGTTTTCAAGTCATTGTCACTTCTTCATTGGAGCAAGTCACTTATTCTTCTTCCATGTACTATTCTTCATAACCATTTGACATCAATGCCAACACTACTAAAAATAAAAATAAAAATTGAAAAACTGAAATCTACACTATGAGGGTTAAATTTATCCTTATATTTATAGATTCATTAATTATTATGTTATGCTTAAGCATGCAATAGATAAAATATGGAAAGTAGAGAACAACAAAAAAAACTTACAAACCACAATGAAAGAAAAATATTATCTGGGAAACCCTTCTGGGAGAAAACATAGTTGGAAGGTGAGGTTTTTCCACTTTCCACTATTTTTCTCATCTATGGAACAAAATGCACTCCAATAGAATGGAACCCCTTTTTCTCCTAGTGGCTTGGTTACATCGCAAATTGATAGCCTGCCAGTGGTTAAGTTTGAATCCTTTGAACCTTAAATGGAGTTACAATATCGACTCTTCTAGATCCTTTTTCATCATGATCAGATGGCTAATCTATTTTTAATGAATAATAGGGGTTGACATGCCATCCTCTTGAATCATGGTGGTCAAAATAAGAAGGTCAACTTCCAAGTGGCATACCTTTTGCATAGGGAATTTTTTAAGATGTTTCTGAACTGTTGGAAATGTATCTGAGAGTAGAATAGCACTAGGGAGTGCAACTCTGAAGCAAAAAAATTTTACCCCCTAAAATTTCCATTTAATTCCTCAAACTTATTCCAAATGGTTTCATACCACGATTCACCAAATTAAGACCTGCTAATAAAAATTTTCTTGAGCTAATTCCTCGTATTTTTCTATTTTTAAAGAATCAAGATGGATGAAAAATAATATAATTGTCCAATCCAGATCATGCAAGTGCAACAAAGTTTACACCCCAAGTTTTTGGAAGAGTGGTCGTAAAGCTAATGAACCATACATCATAATTCCAATGAACAAGGTAAAATCTGTAAATAAAATTCTAGATCAAACTTAAGATTTGATCTAATGGTGGTTATCTATACACTTCTACATCCAATGACTTCCAAATTACATGCTTAAATTTATATTTCATATGACCAATGTAACAACATGAAATCTATTTCCATTATAAATATGTTCTGAACAAATATAATATGATTCTCTCCATGCAAATTGAAATTAGAATAAATGATATTTCACATTCAATTGTTGATACATCTAGTAATAGTGAGAGAAACATGTCGTGCAATATGTAACCTTGTCAACAACATGGAAATTTGGCTTAAATGTTAATGACATCTTGTGGTTCATATTATTAGATGTCAATATTTACATAAACATGAAATGGAAAAGAAATCAGAGCAACTATAACATGCTAATTATTTGGCATATTAAGAAAATAGTGTTGCCATTTATTAGGGGTTGTCAACATCTCAATATTTATATATTAACAAAATTTTTAAATCCTATTGATTGCATAATCCTCTAATGACAAGAGAAATCAATTAAAATGTAAATGTTGCAATGCCCTTTGCTGCAAAAGTAATGTGCTCATGGTAGGTTCTTGAATTTCAAAGATATTAAATTATTGACTACAAGAAATAAATAAATGAAAAGATGTAAGTGGTAGATGAGCAAGATATTTATGAAATTTCAGTAAATTTGGCACCTTAAGGTATTACTAGTGACCATGATATAAGTGGCTACCATGTTTTCAATAATCAAGAATAGAAATACTCATTTGTATTGTGCACATAAGCCGATTTATTATATGTTAAATGATGGAGCCTATCATAGAAGACAATTGAATGAAAATAAAATTGTTGCAATATCCATTATTACTGGTGTTGTGGTCATGGCAAGTAGATCAAAAATCCCAACAAGACCATTAATTATTCATAAAGTACTTTCGATATGTGGTCTACACCTATCACCAAGATTCCTATTACTTTCAAATCTTGGTTTTGGTTGGAGAGAACTATGGGTGCCATATCTCTGATCATTGGCAAGAATTGGAACATGAACTCTTTCGACTACCCTGGGAACCCTTACCTACAAATATTGTTCGTTTGCTTGTTTTGATTACTAAATCATCGAAAAGAGGAAAAGTTGAACCTATTTCGAAATGGATTTATCTATTAGTAGAATGAATAATTTCAAATTAAGAAAAGAAGATCTTTGAAGAGTCATTTAATATAACTTAGTTTTAATTGGTAAAATAACACCACAACATCACTTTCAAATTTATACATTTTGATATGTGGCCTACACTTGTCGCCGAGGTTCATAGTAGTTTCAAATATTCATATTGGTTGGAGAGAAATGGCATAGATACATAATATATTCATTGAATATAACTCAATTTGAAGTAGTAAAAGAAGACCACAATAGGAATTCCAACTTTATACATTTTGATAGTGCAAATATAATTTCCACTATGACCAGAAGAAAGAAAGAACCTACAAATGAGCAATTTCATTCTTGTTGATGTGATTCAAGTTTTTTGTACAATAAAATAAGTATAAAGAAAATCCTAAAAGTAACTTACATTATCATACAATGTTCAGCTAGTTAATGTAGGAAAACATGATCTCTTACCCACTGATCTTGCAATTTCCTCAAATTAATGTTCACGACACCAAATTTGTTCTTAATGTTCTACACATTCTTTTATCCTTGAAAAGATTGTTTTTTCAAGCAGATCAATTATTGACTCAGAAATTGCACAAAGATAGAAAACAAGTTATGGGGCCTTGATGATTGAAAAAGCCAAAGGCGATTAATCTTTAACGAATTACCTTACTACATTATTAAATTTTACCAATATGGTTAATTCCTCTTAAAGCTTAGAATGAGGTCTTGCATTGGTACATAGTTTATGCTCAAACAATTAAAGAATATTTGGCTATAATGCTTATGTGGAAATATAAGCATGTTACCTGCTTCATCTATATGCATGTTTTGATGAAGTCCTTACTTTGGGTTTTCTCATCCACTTGTAGTTGAGCAAGTCAAATTTGAGCCCTAATTTGGTTCTACAAGTTCCTTAGTATTTTCACTAAGCAACATGGCTTCTTCTTAATGGCATATCGTTAAGGATTTTTCTCATTTACTGAAACAAGAGTAAACAAACCATTTGAACCAATCAAAACACTTGTATATACCTAATCCATGGCACTAACTTCAACAACCTATTGCATGTTTAGATGTGTTGTGTCATTATAGCCTCCACAATTTTTATCTAACATGTCATAAAGATTACCAATGTGTTGATAGATAGAAAAATATCACTCTATGTGGGTCCCAACTAGACCCCTATTCGTTTGGTGTGGCGATACTCACTAGTATAAAGGCTAGATCCCCTACACTACTATAATCTAGTAAAATGAAAAGCTAATATATATATATATATATATATATATATATATATATATATATATATATATATATATATATATATAGAGAGAGAGAGAGAGAGAGAGAGAGAGAGAGAGAGATACAGTACCTGACACTAATCCAATTATTTCAAATATTTAATAATTAGTATTATCTATTTATTATCCAATTGCTAGTGTTTGGAAATCTTGCTTATACCAACAACACAAAAGGGGAAAAATTACCCATATGCAGACCTGTATGAGAACTGCAACTATTTGGGATTGTAACTTTTTCTAACTGAAATGTGGGATTACTTAGCCACTTGAATAGTGTGTGCTCTATTGAGAGAGCTTAGCAATCAATATTTTTTTTTGGAGTTTTTTGTCTATTTTCATGCAATGCTAATTTAACTTGTAAAAAATAAACTAAATAGCCTATCTCATAAGTTAGAGCAAGTCCCAATACTACACGGTGAATATCATATTTTGAAAAAATAGATGTACTCAGGGATTCAGACCAAAGTTGGAATTGAATAAGTCAAGAAAAAGTGTATATATTTCGTTTTGTAGAAAGGAAATATTCTTTATGATATTCATAAAAGGAAAGTATTGGAAAAAGACAAATGTAAGAAAAATTAAGAAATAAGCATTCACATAAACAATTATATTTCATGCATTCCTCAAATTGTATGATGGAATTCTCCAACGCATTTTCCAGTTCTTCAAAAATTCTTCTACAACTTCTGATTAAAAATACCAGTTTTGATTATAGTTGAATAATTTCCAATCCCTTCCTTATTGAAAAGAGTTATATAAATAATAGAGAATAGGAAAAAAAAAAAAACAAAAAATATATTCTTCGCATTTTCCTCAAACCGATTTATAAATATACAAAGATGTTAAATTCTTAGATTTTTTTTTTTTGCATTTGAATATCAAAATCTGATATTTTCCTTTATCTCCTTCTTTTTGTTACTTATTCTGCTCCTAATTCATTTCCATTCCATTTCCATATCTTCCCCCAACTTATAGGTTTTTGTTGCATAAAAAATTTGAATTTGCTACCTACGTAACTTTATTTGCATGTCTCATTATTTTTTTGCAAACCCCTCTTCTAAGTTTTCTGATCATCTCACTTTGTAAGCTTCTTTTGGCTTTTCAAATGATTACTTGTACTTCCATAAAACAAACAAGAAAATTAAAAATAAACAAAACTATGAAAATAAAATCCAAATTGTTCATTTATCTTTGTCAATTTTTCTAAGCATTTCAACGATAAATTAATTAAAATAAAATACACACACATGTGAACCAAACCGAGATAAAATATATGTAGATAAATCTAAATAAATTCAAGTAAATTTAATATAATAAAATAAAATAAAAATAATTTAATTTTTTATATATATAGACACACACATAGAGAAGAAAAATAAATAAATAATAATAATAATAATAAATAAAAATCCATAAATAAGACATGTGGGTGTATCAAGGTATGAAACCACCCTAACTAGGTGAAAAACAATCTAGGTGAAATCTAAAAAAAAGTTAAACTTGAGACCCTGAATGTCGGATGTCTGAATGGATCCTTACCAATTTATATAATAATAATAATAAATGAAAGTAATTGTCATCAGTCTACATCATTTTCCATGTCAAATCGTTCATTAGAATGATTTTCTATGTGGATTTGGGGACACATAATCTTACTTAGTCAACATTCCAAGCCAGCATGCCACTTCATCATCCACATTAGAAGCCACGTTACTTCTCATGTCAGCATGCCACATCATCAAAGACAATAATGAAAAAATCCTGAGGGCTATAACTTTTCATCCGCAACTCGAAATGAGGGAAATTTTATATCATTAGAAAATATTCAAAGAGTTGAAGATGATGGAAACCTTAAAAATGAGAAATTACGAAGAATAAACGAATCAATCATAAAATGATGGAGAATCAAAGCGAATAAAAAGAGCTAAAAAATAAAAAAGAATTGAAAATCATGAAAGGTAGGATCAAATGATAACAAAAATCACAAATTCTTTTAGTTTAATGGGGGGCCATTTTTTTTTCTAAAAATTTAAGGGGAGTTCTTGAGGGCTCAATACAATGTTAAACATAACGCATTCATTTTGTTACACAGTAATTTCTCACTGTCTCCCTGTCAGTCACCCTACTGTGTCAGGAGTTCACAATAATCAAGTTCATGCCCTCTGAACTGGCCAAATAACCCACTTTTCCAAAGTTTTCATCATCAGCGCGACTGTTATTAAAATAACCGCACTGACTGGCGCTTCATAACAGACCACATGCGCTGCCAGCGCGGAAGCACACGAGTTTTCTGCGCTGGTCGAATTTCATGACCAGCGCAGTCTCTGTTTGTATTAAGTCGCGCTGACATGGGCCTGTCTATTATTACTTTGCGATGTCAGCGCTCCAGTCCAGTTATGGACCCGCGCTGATCCAGTTTGGGTGAGTTTGTTGTAACAGCCGGCCTTCCAGATGACTCCAGACCTGGTTGTTGGTCTTGTAAATGTCGCCCTCCCTTCTCTGGCATGTTTGTTTTGTCATTTGAGCCACCTTCCTTGGAGATAAGTTCATCCTCCCACCATTCATGGAGTCTCTTTCTCCTATTTAAGTCTCCACCATTGCCATGAGCAGCTAGTTTGGAGTTTGGATTGTGTGGATTTTATAGTGCTCAGATTGCTGCTACTATAGGTAGTTGGTGTGATAAGTGTGGAATTGCTAGATAGCTTAAGGAAGGTTGTGGAGTGTTGCTTGTGTGAGAGAGAGTGTTCTTGTCTTGGGAGATCTATCTCTAAGGGTGAATGCTTGAGAGACTTGCTGGCTGGACCCTCTTGAGAAGGATATCGACGTCAGAACATTTGGTTGTACTCTTCTCTGTTATTGATTAATAATAGATGACAACTATTATGGTTCCATTCTCATTTGTCTCTGTAATGGTTAATGTGAATTACATCCTTTCTGACTGATGTATAATTGCTTTCATTAGATTTCACGCTTGTGTTTGTCTTTCTCTTCGTGTGTGCAGGTATCTATTCGCAGAGGATCGTGACCGGCCAGAGCGAAGGAGCGAGAGCGACATCTCTTCATCAAACAATAGCGTTGGAATCCAAGTAGGTGTCCATTTCCTACCTTTTAATTGCAATTAGGAACTTGCATAGTAGCATTGACTGATTGTTTCTAGACCCATTCTGGGCTAGTAGGGATCGCCTCTATCCGTAGAGGGGATTTACCTCTCCAACAAATTTCATTCTCGATAAGATATTTCATCTTTCCTGATGCACCTCCTTAACTTG
Source organism: Pinus tabuliformis (assembly GCA_031772625.1). Lineage (NCBI taxonomy): Eukaryota > Viridiplantae > Streptophyta > Pinopsida > Pinales > Pinaceae > Pinus > Pinus tabuliformis. Next base: position 1,180,170,693 of record CM062807.1, on the reverse strand, counting down.
TTGTCCATCCATGTATTCAATGAGAATACCAATATTCTCATTATCAAAACACCCTACTTGAAGCACCTTTTCATGATTTAAACCAAAATGAGGTTCCATCTCACCATCCCCATTTGGAAAACACACCATTCCAATCTTATCATTCTCTATAAAAACAACATGTGATTCAAGATCAGTGGATTTCTCTATGACACACTCCAAGACATGCCCTTCTCTACATTAAATAAAAAAAGAGGTTTACTTTCCTTCTCTTCATATATTTCATGGCCATAAGAATTTTCCTCATATATGAAGTTCTAGGATTGAGATTCTCAATTCTCCTCTAGTTTGTTTTCCTCACTCACCATACACTATGTTTCTTCTAGCTTGCAAGTCACTTCAACTTTTTCATTCTCTTTTTTTTCTTAAGCAAGAGACGTTCCTTCTATTTCATTAATCCAAGCATATTTTACAGTGTACAATCGTCCACCAGGCACTGTGGTTTCAGAAAAAACAGAATGCTAACCACCTGAGGCATAACCCCCCAACCCAACAAAAGTAACCTCCGAACCCTTTAGAATACAAACAATGTTTGTGCTAAAAGGATAGCCGGACGTGTGAAAATCCACACAATCGCTTGCCAGACTTGCATCTTTAATCGTGACCATCCATTCCACTTTCTCAATCCGACGGTAGAGGAGAATATCGCCCCGTGAAGATGCTCGTTGATTAATGCCCCGGCCCCACCAAACTGCATGATCATTCTTGATCATTGATCCGCACCGCAAAATCCAACAGATGAGAGAAATATCGCACAGTTCAAGGGCACCGAAATTTAGTGTGCGATGAGGGCGGTTTACGATCCCGGCCCTCATCCATGTGTCGGAAGTTGTATGGCATCGCTTCCAAATCGCCAAAACCACTTCCTGCTTGAGAGAGGTGCGATCAACCATAAACCACTTGGGAAGCGGTTTTGTCTCCCGAAAAGGGAAATTATGGGTAATATGGCCACCGAAAAAGTCAGGATTCCCGCCTTTTGTCTCCTTACCATCCGCTAGACTGAGAAAACCGTCCAACAAACACCGGGGATTTCTAAAGTTGAAATTACCAGTGCTGCTGAGGCCGACTGTGGCCTGCCTCCCACCAAAGACCTGTCTGACCAAAATTTGTGAATCATACAGAGAACTAATCATTGAGACTTTGCTTCTTTAGCTTTGTTTCGGTACACTTCTCTATCCTCTTCCGCTTGGTTGTGGCAAAGTACTTTTAGGCTGCCCTGAGGCAATACTTGCCACTCCATCGAAACTCTGCTATCATTACAGCTGACACCTTGGTTGGCCAGAATATCCGCCAGTTTGTTGGCCTTTCTACGCACATGGTTGAACCTAACCGTGTGTAGTCCCTGAAGGTGACCCTGAATTCTTTGGAGAACCCGGATTAACCTCCAGTGTTTTGAAACTTTCTCCGGCCCTGTTCCACAACTAATTCTCTTGACTGAGTTAATGACTAACTCAGAGTCAGCTTCTATTATCACATTTAGGCAGTTATCCTGCTTCAGAAATTCTAAGCATTTCTCCAAAGCCATTAATTCCACCATGTTGTTGGTGGCTTTTCCTAAATGACAATGGAAGAGGAAGAGAATGCTTCCTACTTCATCTCGAAGAACCCCTCCAAAACCCACAGTTCCCGGGTTGCCTTTTGAAGCTCCATCTATGTTGTATTTCAAAAAACCTTTCGAAGGAGGATTCCAGAACTCCTTTTCAGTTTCCATTTTGATTACTTTCCTATCCAGGCCTTGTGGAATGAGCCCCTACATACCCAACTGCTTGAGAATTCTCATTTCAGCCTCTGAGGGAGGATTTTTGGGGAGATTCCTCACTATGGTGCTGATCGTCTCCTTAAGTTGTTTTAAGATCTGCTCAAACAGGCGAAGAGAGGGATTTTTTTCATTTTTGAAGATTCTCTTGTTCCTTTCTTTCCAAACATTCCATATAATGAAGCTTGGCATAAGAGCCCAAGTAGAGTTAAGAACTTCATAATCTAAAAAAATTCTTCTCCAACTGCTTAGGGTGTTAGTGATACTCTCTTTGTCCCTGTCGGTCTGTTTGAAAATGGTGGAAAATGTGTCCCATAACCTGGAGGTGAAAATGCAACTATTGAGAAGATGTTCCATTGTCTCCTCTTGGGCTTCACAGAGCTGGCATCTGGAGGGCCCCAGCACACCCCTCTTCCTAATATTATCCCAGGTCAAGATTTTCTTGTGATGAACCAGCCACATGAAGAGTTTAATCTTCATCCAACCTTGGTGTCTCCATAGGTTCTGCCAGATCCTATCCGGAGCATGGGACTCCAGCTCAAGGAGAATACCTTTTGCTTCCTTAATATTAAAGGTGTCTTCTTTGTTGTTTCCCCATCTTAGTCTGTCTTGTCCCCCAATTACTAAAATCATCCTCTATTCCAATATTCTCTTAAGAGCCTCTGCTTTCATGTTCAGGGGTCTATCATCCCTGCAATCTATGTTTCTCCAGGTTCTCCATTTTCCTGTATTGTGAGTATGATCCCAAAAGTCTTTTACCTTTATTAATCCTTGGGTGTCTGTCTTGTGCTTGAGGCCCAAAAATTCCTCTTTTAATAGTGTTGGTTCTTGTTGCCATTTATCCTCCTAGAATAGTGCTAGATCTCCCTCTCTGATTTCCCAAAAACTATTTTTTTGTACTAAGCTTCTGTTCTCCCAGGCCTTGTTCCAGATGGGTGAGCCCTTTATATTTCCAGACATCCTTATGAGATCAGTAGATTGCCAAGAGCTGGCATATTTTTCTTTCCAGATGCTTTCCCATTGAGCCTTTGGATCTTTAACCCAATGCCACCATAGTTTGGCCCCTAGAACATTGCTGAGAATCTCCTGATCATCCAACCCTAGGCCCCCTTGGTTCTTGGGTTTACAGATCTTTTCCCATGAGACTAAAGCCCATTTCTTCCTTGTTTCCTCCTTGCCCCAGAGAAAGTCTCTTTGGATATTTCTGAATTGTTGCAAGACTCCTTTTGGAGCTGGGAGTGCTGATAGCATGAAAACTGGGATTGCTTGGAGCACCGCCTTTGTTAGCACCAATCTACCAGCCAGATTTAAAGATCTGATGGTCCATTTTCTGACTTTATCCTGCATCTTATTGATCAATGGTTCCCAAATGCTCTTGTGCAAAGGTTTAGCAGTTAGAGGAACTCCCAAATACTTAGAAGGGAGGGAATCCCTTTGAAAGCCAAGAATTCTGGAGATATTTCTCTGAATAGCAATATTGGTATTAAAGAAAAATATTTTTGATTTGGAAAGATTAACTTCCATACCTGTAGCCATAGCAAAGTCATTCAATATTTGTTTGTACGCTAGAGCCTCCTTGACTATGGGGATTCCCTGTAACATGGTATCATCTACAAATTTTTGATGAGTCAATGCCTGTCCATTCTCCGATAGTTGAAGGCCCTTAATTTTACCCATTACTCTAGCATGCTTGATAGACCGACCTAGTCCTTCCATCATGAGGATGAAGAGAAAAGGAGAGAGCAGATCTCCCTGTCTGAGGCCTCTTGAAGGAAGAAAAATCTCAAAGGGAGATCCATTAACGAGTATTGAAAAGCTTGAAGTCACCAGGGCCATGACCCATCTGACCCAGTTATGATCAAATCCAAACACAATAAGCACTTTCCTAATGTAGGTCCAATTCACTTTATCATAATCTTTGACTATATCCAGTTGCATGATCATACCAGCATTGTTCTTGCTAGTTAACGAGTGAACCACCTCGTGAGCTTGAATGATGTTATCTGGAATTCGTTTGCCTTCTACATAACCGGACTGTTCCCCTGAAACTAGCGTGGGAAGCAGAGGTTTGAGTTTGTTGGCTACTACCTTGGATATTATCTCGTATACCACATTGCATAAAGAAATGGGTCTATACCTTTCTGGTGTTTGAGCATTGTCCTGTTTAGGGATCAAGGAGATGAAGGAGGTATTGAGCGCCTTCAAAATAGTTATGTTCGACGCGGAATCCTCCACTACATTCAAAATATCCTATTTAACAATATTCTAGCAAGCTTTAAAGAAAACCACATTGAATCCATCCGGCCCTATTGGCTTACCATTCTGCATTTCTTTGAGGACCTCACTGACCTCCTTTTCAGTCACTGGCCTGTTAAGATTGAAATTGTCCTCTCTAGACACCAGCTTAGGTATATGTCTAGTTAAGTCCCTGATGAAATTTTCTCTTTCTGGATTGTTTTCCTGAGCTATGCCTCGGAAGTTTTGTACTCTCACAGCTTCTATGTCCTCATGGGATTGTTGTATCTTCCCATCCTCGTCCTTGATCGAAGAGATCCTGTTGTGAGTTCTGTTCGCAATGGTGGATCTGTGGAAAAATCTAGTATTACACTCTCCTTCTTTTAGCCATTGAACTCTAGATTTTTGTCTCCAAAATATTTCCTCTTGTTTACACAAATTTTCCCATTCTTGATGATGTTTCTCAACTTGATCATTTTTGTCTTTATCAAAGCCTTCCTTGATCATAGCTTGGTTGAGTTCCTGCATTTTATTTTCAACAGATTTCTTTCCAGCAAAAATATTGCCAAAATCATTCTTATTCCAATCTTTCAACCTCAGCTTGATGTGCTTTAATCTTTTGTGTAGAAGGAACATTCTTGTTCCCTGAATATGCAAATCTTCTGCCCACCATTTTTCAATATTGCTGATGAATTCTGGGTGTGAAAGCCATATATTCTCAAATCTGAAAGGTCTGTTCCTGGGGGTGCCAATGCCCTGGATCTCCATTTGAACCGGCCAGTGATCTGAGCCTCCAAAGGGAAGAACTCTCGTTATTATTTCCTTATCTATAAGCATAAGGTCCTCAGAGATAATGAATCTATCTAACTTGGAGGCTACATGGGAATCTCCTCCTCTTTTATTGTTCCATGTAAAGAGGCCATTGTTTGTTTCAATGTCAACTAGCTTCATATTATCTAAAAAGATTTGAAAGGCTAAAGAGTCTTTACTTAGAGCTTTGGTTCCCCCTTTTTTCTCTGAAAGTGATTTGATCATATTGAAGTCCCCTCCCATGATCCAAGGTATCCCTGCATGTCTGACCCTGAGATCCACAAGGGACTCTATAAACCTGAGTTTGTCATCTATCCTTTGAGGGTCGTAAACATTCGTGACTAGATAGGTATCCCTATCTCCTATAGGTTGAATTACCACTGATAAATAATTCCTCGATGCCTCAGCATCTATTATGCCATTTTTTTGGGGATTCCAGAGAGTGAGAATGCCACCTGCTGTATTCTCTACTTTAACTTCTAGAAACTCAAATCTACTAAGCCATTTTCTATGTATTTTCATTAACTTTTGTATGGAACATTTCGTTTCCTGGATGAAAATTATATCTGGAGTTGCATGTTTCAGTCTATTACTAAGCATTCTCTGTTTTCTTTCACTGCCTAGATCTCTAATATTCCATGATGTGAACTTCATAATTAAAGATTTGTAAAGGAGCAACTGGATAGATCTTTCATCTTACCTGATTCTATCATGAGCTTTCCACACTCCATCAATAGCTCATTGTACTTTTTCATGCCTCTTTTCTTTCTTGGGTTTCTAGGTGCTAATCCTAAAGTAGTTTTTAACGTTTTCACACCTTCTTTACTCTGCCTATCAATGTTTTCCCCCCTCCAAACCCTTAGCTTGAGTTTAACATAAAAACAACTGTTATATTCTATTGACCTCTTCTTGAGGTAACGATTCTACCCCACCGGTTGTTCCCTGAATCAAGAACCCTTCCAGATCTAGGTGTTCTCTGTCAAGAATCTCCTGTAGCTCATGGTCCTCCAGTTCCATCTCACTCTGGGTCATTTCCTGATCCATCTCTGGTTCTGTATCACTCATCATGATCCCTTTCTGTTTATCGTTTTCCTGTGTATGTTCACAGTTTTCTTCTTTCTCCTTCTCCTCAGGACTTCCGTTCATTGCTTGATCTTCTACTGTTATTTCTTCATCCTCTTCAAGAACTTGGAACTGGTTCTGACTAACCTGTTGTCCTTCATTTTGGTGTTGCTTTGGCCCTCTTTTGCTGCCTTTTCCTCTATGTACCACTTTGTGAAAGCTGTCAGTGTCTTTCATTGTATTAGTTTTGCTTTTGTTCTCTGCTTTACTGAGAGGGTAGTCTCTGAGTAGGTGCCCATGTTCATGGCATCTACGACATCTAAACAAAATATGCTCGTAGTCTACTGTTTGCACCCATTCTTCATCAAAAACTTCCAAGATTACCTCATCCGGAAGAGCTCCGGATAGATCCATCTCCACACATATCCTTACAAAGGAGGTGTATTTTCCCCTTCTTGTGGCTTCAGAAGCTTTGACAAACCGACCTAATTTATTGCCTATGGCAGCTAACGATTCAGTTTGCCAATAATCAAGAGGTAGAGAATAGAGTCTTACCTAGACTGGGACCAAAGTAAAAGTCTCACGCTCCGGGACAAAATTCATCATCCATGGCTGCATGTAGAGACCTACTGCTGCGTAGAAGTAGGGCCCTCCTTCAAACACTATGTCTTTATCTTCAATATTTGTGAACACCATAGTAAAGAATCCCTTTGACCCAAGATGTAGATCAATGCTCCCTTTAGGTTTCTAGTGGTATTTGATCCATGTTTGTAAAGCTTTTTCAGTGGGCCATAATCCCATGAATTTGCAGATGATTGCATAAGTCTGCATGTGATCCCTGTGCACATGCAGCACATGATCATTTAAAATTACTCTAGGTTTTATTTTAGCTTTGGGATTACATGGTCCCTTTTGTCTTTTGTCTTTTGTTCCCTGTTTTTTGTCATCTTCCTCCTTGTCTTTTGTGCTTTTATTCTCCTTCCTTTTGGTGCCTTCTATTTCCTCTTCCATATTTCTTCTACCTTCCTCAACAGTACCTCTGACATTTTCTAGAGGTTTCTTGCCCTTATTGGCCACAGCCTCCTTGTAGGAGGGAGTGGAGCTCCCTCCTTTGTGCCCTTCCATGGAGAAAAACCCTTGCGGCAATATGAAACCCTAATTGTTCTCTCTCCGCTCTTCTAGGTCACAATCATTCGTTAAGATCCAACTTTTTCATTCTCAAATACAAGGAACTTTCCATATTATTTCTCTATATCTAAGTGGGACACCACTAGGTCTCTTTCTATGAGATCCATCTTGCATGGTTGTTGTAGTTTGCCACATATTTATATTCAATAATAATATGCTCGATATTGTTTATTCTATTATTCCATATCATGCAATTAAGGTAAGAGGTTTAATTTTGTTTTGGGTGGGTATTTATTAATGTAAAATTAATTACTTAATTCATTAATGTTCACATTTTAGATGTTTTGTTTAGATGAGGTTATGTTCTACTTTAGTATGACATTAGAGATTGGTCAATTCTAGAGCATCAAAATAGACATTAATTCATTTTCATTTCAAATTTATAAATAAATATACAAAGCCAATTTTCTAATTTCCCTAGAGTGAAATCTCATATTCTTTGTGTTTCAACCATTTTTATGTAAAATGGCATATTTTTTTATAAAAAATTTTCAAGCATATTTCCTTCACTATTTTTGGTATCTATTATTTGCATACATCATGTACTTACTTGATCTAGGCTTATGCAGGAATGCACATAAACACAGAGATGCAACAAAAATAAAACTTCATTTCATTAATATCAAGGAACTAAAATATGCTTACATATAGAAATGGAAATAAACTAGCTTGGGTGATGGTAGCTTGTCTCTAAGAAGAGATGTGGCAGATACATGTGTCTTAACTGTGTTACAATGATGCTCAAAGGCCTATTTATTATTGAGAAACAATGGAAAACCATAAACATCCAAAAACCTAACCCTAGGAGATGAAGTGCCAAAATTGTGATCCTCGTTTCGGTAAACTGGTACATCAACTTCCCGGGGTTGTAATTTGGCTATCATAATACCTCATTTTGAACATATATAAGAGGAGTTAAAAAAAAAAAAAAAAAGTAAACCATTTGGGGAATTTTCCAGTCTCTTAATTTTCCCTAAAAATGTCTTTTAGTCCCTCAAAACAGCTTCAGAAGTTTAGGACCCGAAAAATTACCAAAAATGGTAAGTTATGTTATAATTAAAGAAACTGAAAAGTAACAACAGTGGGGGTCCAAGTGGAATAGGTGGGTGGCCACCAATATCCACCTGGATCAGTCCTCCCCCCTTAGGAAGCAATGGTTTCCACTGCGTTGAGTGCCTCCACGGGATGGTGAAACTTTTGTTGAACTTGGCCCCTAGAGAGCCACTTGCCTAGGAGTTGGCTAGCTTTGACAACCCAATATAGTTGGATCTTATGTTGGTGAGTGTTCTTGATCTATGTTTCCATGATCCGATCAGTTGTGGCATGTTCCATGCAGTATGGGTTTAATTTTGTTGGTGTGAGTTGTTTTGGAATGTATGATGTGTCTAGTAATGGTGGAAAGTATGGTTGAAGGTGGTCCACATTGAACATTGGGTGCAAGCCAAGGAATGGTGGAATGCTGAGCTCGAAAGAATTTTTACCTACAACATAAGTGATGGTGTAAGTCCCATATCAGATTGGGTGAATCTTGTGGTGGGACCCAACGATAAGCTCCTTCTGCAAATGTAACCAAACTTTGTCACCCACCTGGAACTTGTGTGGAACCTGATGTTGCTCATGATGTTGCTTGTACTTAACATTGGCTTTGTCCAATATGTCATGGACCTATTGGCGGATGTGCTGAATGAGCTCAATGAAGTTGTTAGCTTTTTCAACTTTGGATTGGACATGAGCTGAATCTACCTGAGTAGCTACAAATTGTATGGCCACATCAATGGGACATAGTGGCTGGAATCCCAACCCCACCTGAAAGGGGTTGTGGCCATTTGAGCTATGGAGAGCTCCATTGTAGCTGTGTTGGACATAAGGGAGGTTATCATCCCATGTGATTGGATGCTTTGAGTTTTAAATACGAAGAATGTGTATGATCATCCTATTGACGACCTCTATTTGGCCATCAGTTTGGGGGTGGAAAGTCGTGGACTTAGTGAGCTTGGTATCCAACATTGACCAAAGACTTCACCAAAATTTACTTAGGAACCTATTGTCCCGATATGAAATAATGGACTGTGGGATCCCAAAGTGTACCCACACTCATTCAAAGAATAGCTTAGCAATGGCTTCTATTGTGATACTCTTCTTGCAGGCCACCAGAATGGCCATCTTAGAGAATTTGTCGATGACCACAAAAACACAATCAGTTCCATGCTTATTATAAGGAAGGCCTAACATGTAATCCATGGAGATGGATTCCGAAGGCCGACTAGGAGTAGGCAAAGTGTATAGGCCTTGCTTCTTGATGGTTGGTTTGGAAATGGCACATGCAGTGCAAGATCTGATGTATGTCCCAACATCTTGCCGAAGGTTCGGCCAACAAAAATACTTATGTAGCACTGCCAATGTTTTCTCTAGCCCGAAATGTCCAACAAATCGACTGTAGTGTGCCTCCAAAATCATCTTGGCACGCATGCTTGAAGGAACACAAAGGTGTCCAAGGTGGTATAATAGTGCATCCTGGAGGTGAAAATTTGGAACTTGCTTTCCTTCCAGGAGCGTCTGGTATGTGTTGTCGAATTCTGGATCACTCTTGTAAACATGCGGCCACCCCCAAGTCTCATGCCCACAAGAGTCGATCACAGTGGTCAGCACCATGACCGGTGGTCGGTTGAGGCAATCTGTAATATTTTTGGCGCTGCCCTTCTTGTACTTAATGTTCAAAAGGAATTGTTGTAGGTATGTGGACGATTTCTGATGGTGATCATTTTGCAACTTCCCCTTTGTCTATATGAACTACAAGGATCGGTGGGTTGTGTGGATGACCATTTCCTTTCCAAAAATGTAATGATTCCATTGTTGGTAGGCCTGCACAATGGAATACATCTCTTTGTCATAGGTGAGATCTTTTTAGACTGTGTCTGAAAGTGTCTCACTGTGATATGCCATCGGAATCTGTCTCGATCTCAAATGGTTGCTACAGGTAAGGTAATGTGAGCACTAGTTCAAATAAGAGGTGATGCTTCAACTCAAAAAACAGCTTATGTTGGGATTCAGACTAAAAGAATTTTTCTTTCACTCCTCCCTTGGTGACTTGAATCAAAGGCCAAGTGATATGAGAGAACCCCAACACAAACCTACGGTAGAAGTTGGCAAGACCCAAAAAGTTGCGGAGCTCTATTAGAGTGGTTGGGGATTTCTAATCCCAAATGACTTGTATCTTGGCTAGGTCCACATGCACAACCCACTTATCAATAATGTACCCCATATATTGAACCTAGGTCATACCAAAAGTGCATTTATCCAAATCGGCACATAGATTTTGTTGTTGCGGGGTTTGGAGGACCTGTCGAATATGGTGGAGCTTCTGTTCCCAACTATAGCTAAAGATCATAATGTCATCCAAATACACCACCATGAATGAGTTAATGAAGGGTCGCAAGATGTCGTTTGTCAGCCTCATGAAGGTTTCAGGGGCATTCGTCAACATGAAAGGCATGACCATCCATTCAAAAAGTCCCTCCTTGCAATTGAAGGTATTCTTCCACACCTCGAAGTGTTCAGTACTTGGTGATAACGAGAGTTCAAGTCAATCTTGCTGAAACAATTGCCCCCTTAAGTTGGTCCAGAAAGTCATCAATCCATGGGATTGGATCCCTATTGTGAAAAGTGATCTTGTTCAACACCCAATAGTCAATACAGAGTCTCCAGGTCCCGTCCTTCTTCTGTACCAACACGATCGGCTCCCACAGGGAATTGAACTTGGCCTGATGTACCCTTTCTGCAATAGCTCCTGATTTAGCCTCTTGATTTAATCGTTCGCTAGAACATAGCGTCGATAGATCCATCCATTGGGTAGTGGTGCACTCAAGGTCATATCGATGGAGTTCTTGACCTGATAGTGTAGAGGTATCCCTGTGGGTGAGGTGAAAATGTCCCTGTACTCATCCACAACCTTGTCCATCTGCTGCTATCGTGTGGAGGAGCCCTATCTAGAGGCTATGGCCACAATCCTCTTCTTGCCCTGAGGGCGAATCATAAGGAAAACAAATTTTGTAGTTTGGGAAATTATCTTACTGCATTACATCGCAGTGATCAAAGAAATGATGATAGGCGGTGTTGCCTCTAGTATCATGTACAACTTATTACCCAAAGTAATAATAACATTGTGAGGCCTAGACTCATACAAAACATGTCGCTTTCACAAGTATGGTTTCCCTAATAATACATCACAAACTTCAAGAGGAGCAACATCACATAGTACCTCATCTATGAAGGGCTTGATGTTGTAGGGAGGGTGACACTATTGGCTGATGCAGAGGTATCGCCCTTGGTGAGCCACCCTATGGTGTACAACTACAGTTGTTGCATGGTCGGTAGGCCCAACCGCTTCACAACCTCTATTGAAATGAGTTTTTTTTCTCCCGCTCTCCAAAATGAACTGCAACAGAGAACCCTTCACCAACATCTATGAGTGTAAGAGTCGCTCCCCCTCCTATGGATCTTCAGGCTCACTCTTCTCGATCTTGGCGGTGGAAATGGTGGCACTAGGCTCCGCATCGATAATATGCTTCCCTTTGTAATTTCCCTTGTCGGTTTCTGACTCAAAGTCAAAACATGCATCTGATTTGGAATCCATTAGCTAGACCACCAGTGACCGCTTGCCTCGAGACTCACTTGTGTTGTGAGTGGGGCTCTTAGGGAACTCACACCATTTCCCTCTGTCCTTCTTTATCTTCGTGGTGTTGTTATTTTCTTGTGGCTTCGAAGGGTTGTCCTAGGTTTCCCCGCCTTGGATTTTTCCTTTGTTCTACGGTTTGGGGGGTACCTTTCCCTTGCTTCAGATTCCGAGATCCAAAGTCTCACTTCTTCTGTTTAAATTTCTATTTGATCTTGACAACATATCGATAGGTAGCGCCAAGCAAGGAGATGTCTAGGAACTCCATATTGTCTTGGATGAACTTGTGTAGGTATCTGCGGTAATTGAGTACCCAAGGTCGCTAAGAATCCTTAATACCCAGCTTTGTGTGAAGGGTATGGAAAAAATTTGTGAACTATAGCACATCTTTGTCCCTTCCCTACCGCAAGATGGTCCACTTTATGTATTATTATTTATAGCTCCTGAAAGGGTAATATTGTTCCTTGATGGTGTCTAAGAAATAATTCCAAGTGGTTGCAGCTGAAAATAGTGAGGATTCCCTCTCGTCCTTTTGTTCATAGTAAGTTTCCCACGAGTCCTTGAAATGTTGGGTGGCTTTGAGGAGTGAAAAAGTAATATTTTCCCAATTAGAAAAGTCATGAAATGAAAAATATTCTTCCAATAGATTTAACCATCTATCTCCGACGTCTACATCTATTTGACCTTCAAATATGGGAATGTTAAAGTTAACTTATACCTTAAAAGGAGTGGGGCCTCCAAAGTGGCTGTTGGATGAAGATGCATAGTTTGTGGGTAGCCTCTGAAGGATTTAGGAAAAGCTATCAATCATCGTGTTCCTTTGTCACTTGAGGGCTTCCTGGAGCAATATTTTGAAAGGATCTCCTGCCCCCTCGTCTTTCTTTTCTTCCGCCATGGGAGGTTGTCCTGGTTTAAGAGGTCGTTCTTGCAAAGGTTCAACCAGTTTGAGCCATAAATATTTATACCCTGACCTCGTCGAGGACATGCAAATAAAAACAGAGAAAGAGAAGATTGCTCTGATACGACTGATATAAACTTATTCAAAAATGCAAAAAAATACAAATATACACATAAACATAAAGATGTAGCAGAAATTAAACTTCATTTGATTAATATCAAAGAACTGAAATATTCTTACATATAGAAATGGAAATAAACTAGCTTGAGGGATGGTATCTTATCTCCGAGAAGAGATGTGGCAGCTACATGCCTATGAACTATGTTACAATGAGGCTCAAAGGCCTATTTATTATTTAGAAACAATGGAAAACCCTAAACATCCAAAAACCTAACCCTAGGAGATGAAGCACCAAAACTGTGGGCCCCGTTTGGGTAAATTAGTACATCAACTTCTTGGAGTCGTAACTTTGGCATACGATCTCCATTGGGCTATCATAATACCTAGTTTTGAATATCTCAAATAGGAGGCCGAAAATAAACAATAGATAGGTTTGGGACTTTTTTGGTCTCTCTGTTTTCCCTAAAATGTCTTTTAGTCCCTCAAAACAACTCCAGAATTTTAGGAACTAAAAAAATGCCAAAAATAGTAAGTTGTGCTACAATTAAGGAAACTGAAAAGTAACAACAGTGGGGGTCTAAGTGGAATAGGCAGGTGGTCACCAATATCCACCTGGATCATGAGTAATTGTACACGCATTTAGTAACAGATAGATTTCAAAATAAAAAGAAAATATAAATTAGCATACTTGGTCCTATGTGCTTAAGTTTGAAGATCTTGTCAACAAATTTAGTTTTGTAGATTGACTCTCACCCTCTTCCATTTCCAAGAGTGAAGTCACCACCTTGAATAATGAAGGTGGGAATGATTCTATGGAAAATAATTTACTTGTAATGGGGTGGATATCCACTTTTTCAAAAGCCTCTCACCTCAAGAAAATTTAAATGTAAATCCATCATTCCTTTTTACTTGCATTGACCAAGGTGCCTTCATCCCTCAACCTTCATAGACTCTACAATTGTAGTGACTCACTATAATGAGAAAATCAATCAAGTTGATGATGATAATATGAATAAACCATATAATAATCTAAATAAAAAATAAATAAAATGATGAATGAAGGATACATGTCTAATCAATGCTAACAATTATCAACTCTTGTGGAATCATTAAAAATAGAAAGCATAAGGGGGGCCCATTATGGATGGGATAGTATTATTCACCTTTCTTAATATAGTAAAAAATCTATATCGCATATCCTTCTTCTTTGTACACATCATTTCTCTCTGTATGCACCACCTCCATTTCAATTACCAATACTTGCATAAATCATTAAAGAATAAAATGTTATATGACTAAATAATAAGTAATTAAATAAATAGATATATCAACATCTAATAAAGTATGGAAAGACTATTTTCAAATACAAAATGAGCTTCTCATTGTTTCGTGAATAAATTATTCTCTGCTAAACAAGGCCAATCATTTGAAGGTGGAATCTCATCTGCCCCCTCCCCCTTACATCACTCTCAATTTCCCGTATCCAATCTATCTACCAGAAAATAATTGAATGTGACATAGTAATATTCATGCATAGAAAGTAGCAAAACAAAAATTTAAGGTTACTAAAACAAATCATGTTTTGTATATATAAATCATATAAAATTATAGTTAAAAATGTTTTTCATCAAAAATATGTTTCCATTATACATGTGTTTGATAATATATATTTCATGATTGGCTCATCCATGTCTTATCTTCTTTAATTATTGGGCCCTTACACACTTAATATCTCTTTATAGACTTTACATGATGTCTAAATTATTGCAAAGAGGCATTGACTAAATAATAAAAAGAGTTAAATTAATATCACTAATCAGTTAAATATGTAGTTCATTAATACAAATTACATTACAATATATTTCCCTAATGGACTCGTTGAAACCATTGTTTCAAAAATTATTAGTACACCATTTGCAAATAAATATTGATACAAATATCATTACAATGTTTCTTTACTTATGTATGGGATGAATCCATTGGTTCGACGTCCGTGTGTTCATATTCTCTTTAAGCATCCTCATCAACATAATCTACCATTCACAATTTTTTTATTATAAATGCACCATTTTCAAGTAAATATTAATAATTATAATGCACAGTTTTGATATTATTACCATATTACCATCTAACCCTCATGGAGATGCTATTCGCTATTGACCTCACTACTATTAGATTTCCCACATTACATTGACTAAGAATTATCAATAATAGAGGTTAAAAGTGAATAAAAAACAGGGATTCGCCTCTATAAAATATATTAACATCACAACTAATGAGTAGTTCCTGTATCGTAAGGCATTATTCATTGTGCAGGAAAGAAGTATATTTAATCGGATATATAATTTTAATATAAATGATTTGAAATGATTGTATCTAAAAGTGAAAGTTGAGGAGTCAAAGACTATTTTTGACACTCAAATACATGGAAAAATGAGGGTTGGACTATAAGAATCAACATAAGGACAAGTGAGAACAATAAGCTCGATTTTCATGTTTTAAAACCACATATTTGGAAAACATTGTGTTCTTTACTATAAGAACTAGAAAATTGCAAAATTACTTTCATCTTAACAAATAATAATTAAAAATAAATAAATACTATACCATATAAAACTTAAAACACACCATGTTCTTTACTTCTAGAAGTATTAGAAAATTGCAAAATTACTTTCATATTAACAAATAATAATTAATAATAAATAAATACTACACCATATAAAACTTGAAACTTATTAAAACAAACTTTGGAAAGATATGATTTTCTAACAATGTTTTTATAATAAAAAAAAATACAAAATACAAAATGTTTAATTGAGTATACACATAATACATGTATGGAGATATTTATTGGAATTTTTCCATCCCATTAAATTGCTAGCTTGATTTGAGACTAAACCAAGAATCAAGGGTTTTTTCTTTGGTCAATAAAAAGCTATATCTATAAAGGACTTTAAAAACCACAAACAATTGTTACTTAAGAGGCCACACAAAAGTAAGAATATTAATAATCAAGATTCAATGAAACAATGTGTAAAATGGAAGCAAACTATGCAGCTTGAAAAAGGACCCAAATTGAACAATATGCATTCTATTCCAATATGATCTAACTCTAAGAGATGACTAATAATTTCCTTTTATAAAATGTGGATAATGACATCCTAAGAAGTAAGGTAACCAAATAATGGTATGCTTTGCATATTAAGCTAGATCTCATGTTTAATGTGGTTTGATACAACGTTAGCTTTTTGGTCTATCATGATGGGTGGAGTAATTATCCAAAATATTGGACAGGCAGAAACCATTACACAGTTCGCTCCCGTAAATCTCCAACAATATCAATAATTGTGGAAGCATCCAATCACTTATAACATTCGTTTCTTCAATTAATCAATCTCATGTAGTAGGTAAAATTAGTAGATAATAAATCTACTAAACATAATTTTGTGAACCTATGGTCACTACCCTTTTGAATTGAAACAAGTAATTTAGAGTGTCTTCTCGAGAGTGAAATCTCATAAATAGAAAAAAACAAATCAATTTTTGTAATTATGAATATTATGGTAGCTCTCATGTCAATATAAACTCTCATCCTCATTGATGGTAATTCTCTTTATTACTCCCTTGCCTTCAGGCTCTAGGGACTATGGTAATCAATTTTTGTTGGTGAATTAATGCGGCACAAAAACCGATGACATATCATTGTTTTAAATAAATGTTTTGGGGAAATAATATATTGAATTTCACATATTTCGCATTTTACCATAGGTTTAAGTTTACCATCTTATTTGAACTCTTCCCGAATTAGATATCTAGTTTTACCTCCCATATATATTATGTTGTAAGATACATCCCATCAGCATTTTGTTTATTGAAAATGAGTTGAAACTAATGTTAGCATTAGTTTACTAACATTAAATGTTTTTACTAGAATCCTTGTACTTCAATTTCAAAATTTCCACCGCCTTGTAACTACCACCTACACAACCATGCAAATTTTGGTTCCACCTACAATTCCACCTTCACCACCATGGAAATATGTTTTATAAAGAGACTTATCTCCCCTATATTTGTTTAGTAGTATTCTCTTTTCCTTTTTTCTACAGGAGGCATTGGCTTGGATTCTTGGCAAGGAGGCAACAATACCAACTCCATGGCCCATTGGAACAACAACAACATCCTCCTCTTTTCCTTTTTCCACATTAAAAATTGTCTTGGCTTCTTGGCATGGAGGTAGCCATACCGACCCTATGGCCCACTAGAAAAACAATTACAACCTTCTCTTTTCCTTTTGTTGTAGGAGGAATTAGCTTGGCTTCTTGGCTAGGAGGTATTCATGCTCACTCCACGGCCCACTCAAACAAAAACGACAACCCACACCTGCTCCATGGCCCATAACGACTCTGAACATAGTTGCAACAAAACTGACAACCCACACCAACTCCACAACCCACTGCAGCTCACAACTTTGAACATAGCTGCAACAAAAATACACAAAATTCAGTGACAATCATCCTCAACTATGGTACAAAAGAAATTGATGATGAGCATAGTACTTAATAAGATTAGGTTTTGAACATCTTGGCCATGGATGATTCTTGAAGCACTCATGCTATTTTTTTGCCCCTTCTATTTTTTCTTTTTCTTCCTATATTTTTCCTTGCAATATTGAAGTTAATTCTTCTCTTTCTGCCTACTAGGTTTGCAAGTAATTGGGAGAAATTGGGATGCACAAAAGCACACTTCTAGGTATAATACCGTAGTAATGATCCGATGTTACAAGACTGCCTTAGTGATATATCTTTGTTTCAAAAGGTTGCAATCATATTTCTATGAGTAACTCATTATAGACATCAACTAGCTTATATGGTTTACTACTAGTTATGAAACCACTTTCTTAACATCTATACAATAGCTATGGCTATCTATTATGCTTTGTACTTACCCTAATATAGGTATAAATGTGATGGAATGGAAAAAGAATATTTGTGGGGTTTATCCAGATTGTAGTGCCTGGAAGTTAAGCTAAGTCACGAGGCTTGATGATCTAAAACACCACAAAAATAGAGAGAATTTGGGGATATATCAATGGGATGTGCATGTAAAGGAGGTGTAAAGGAGGTATTTGGAAATAGTAGGAGATGAGGGTATTCTCAACCTAGTTCCAACTTCATCTTCTTTTTGTTACATGAATGTATCATTGAAATAACAAGTCTTAATCAGTGGTAGGTGAGTGTTAATGACTTAAGGGGATACAATGCTATTTTCTCCCTACTGTGAAAATTTATTATATGATAGATATGGGAATTATTTTACAAATATTCCCATTGCTAGTGGATACCAAAACCTCCAAAATCCTGAACTATGCAATGAACCCAACTTTACTTCAACATACCACTTCACTTTTCAATGTTAGCCTAATGGTTTAAGCATATATGGGAATTATTCTACAAATTCTCCCACTAATAATCGATACCAACACCTCCAAGCTCCCGAAATACAAAATGAATCGAACTGTGCTTCAACATATCACTCCACTTTTGAATCGAATCCTAATAGTTTAAGACAGTTGGATGTAGTTGTTAGTAAATTATATATTACAGAGGAATGGAACACATAAAATATTGCAGAAATATAAACACAGAAAACGCATAAAACAAGAGAGACACAGATATACGTGGTTCACCCAGTTTGGGCTACATCCACGGAGAAACAGCTAGTCCTTCTTTTTATATTTTCCAGCAAACTAAAGAGATACAACCTACAACAGATCCGCTGTAACACCCTCTTCGCTCTCAATCTCCTCTCTCTTCCTTACTCAAAATACAGATCTACATAGATGCAATACAATTCCTCATATATAGTGAGGGGTTGCCTTCTAGGGCAAAAAACCCTAAACTAAACATAACTTCTACCGTCAGATCATCTGCCTAATGAACATCCTAGATTGACTAAAAATTACTAGACTTTTACAAGGCAATTGTACATCTATTTTTAGCTTCGAGGGCACTGCTCGCGAACCCCCACCGGGGGACCGCTGGCCCCTGGACCCCCCAGCCGGGAAGGATTAGCCCCCCCAGACCCCCAAGGGGGGTACAAGTCCCCCCTGCATCCCCACACGTGGAGGGGTGTACAATCTTCCTAGGGTATACATCCGGCTGAAACCTTTGAATACAGAAGATAATCAGGCTCCACACCCAACAATCTCCCACTTGGAGACTGATTATAGCAACTCCACCACTGCTTCATTTTCTAGACAATGACTCCACTTTGGACCTGGTTGTTTCTCATCTTCTTCATCATACTTGAAGACCAATTGAAA
The DNA here is from genome assembly GCA_031772625.1 of Pinus tabuliformis. Classification (NCBI taxonomy): domain Eukaryota; kingdom Viridiplantae; phylum Streptophyta; class Pinopsida; order Pinales; family Pinaceae; genus Pinus; species Pinus tabuliformis. Next base: position 1,180,151,591 of record CM062807.1, on the reverse strand, counting down.
CTCAGCAGATTCTCAATTTCTCCCTGGTTACAACTTTTGTTAACATATCTACAGGATTCTGGCTAGTGTGTATCTTTTCTAGCTTCAACTGTCCATCTTCCAATGCTGACCATATGAAATGGTACTTGAGCTATATATGTTTATTTTTGGAATGAAATGCAGAGTTCTTTGCAAGATGTGCAACACTCTGGCTGTCACTGTATAACCTACCCAACTCCTTCTTCTTACCCAATTCATCCAAAAACCTTTGTAACCAAATCATTTCTTTACTAGCCTCTATAGCAGCAACATACTCTGCTTCTATTGTTGAAAATGCAACAACACTTTGGATTTTTGAAAACCAACTGACAGTTGTTCCACCTATAGTAAATACATATCCTATAGTGCTCCTCTTGTTATCTCTGTCACCTGCCATATCTTCATCAACATATCCCTGTAGAGCAATGTTTGAACCACCAAAGCATAATGCTTGATTTGTGGTACCTCTCAAATACCTGAGAATCCACTTCACCGCCATCCAATGTTCTTTTCCTGGATTGTTCATGTACCTGCTTACAACTCCCACTGCATGTGCAATATCAAGCCTTGTGCATACCATTGCATACATTAAGATTCCAACTGCTGATGCATATGGAACTTTAGACATATGAGCCATTTATTCCTGAGCCTTGGGACATGCCTCCTTACTTAACTTGAAATGGCTAGCCAAAGGTATACTAATTGGTTTTGCATTCTGCATATTAAACCTTTTCAACACCTTTTCTATGTACTCACTTTGATACAATGTTAATTTGTGATTCTTCCTGTCTCTAGTTATTCTCATACCAAGGATTTGTTTTGCAGCACCCAAATCCTTCATTGCAAATGAGTTTGCCAATTTCCTTTTGAGCACATTTATTTCCTGCATGTTAGAACCTACAACAAGCATCTCATCTACATACAATAACAATATAATATAGCTGCCATCATTTTTCTTTTTGAGATAAACACAATGATCATAGTGACACCTAGTATAACCTTGTTCCGACATAAACCTGTCAAATTTTAGATACCACTACCTTGGAGCCTGTTTTAAGCCATACAAGCTCTTCTTCAACCTACACACTAGTTTATCCTTCCCTTTTACCTCATATCCTTGTGGTTGCTGCATATATATCTCTTCCTCCAAATCCCCATGGAGAAAGGCTTTCTTTACATCTAACTGCTCAAGATGCAAATCTTCAGCTACTACTAGACTTAGAATAGTTCTAATTGAAGTCATTTTCACAACAGGAGAAAATATCTCATGAAAGTCTATACCCTTTTTCTGTGCAAACCCTTTCACTACAACTCTAGCTTTATACCTTTTTCTACCTCCATCTTCTTCCTTCAACTTGTAAACCCATTTATTCTGCAATTATGTTTTACCTGTAGGAAACCTGACTAAGTCCCAAGTCTGATTATGTGCTAAGGAGTCCATCTCTTCTTTCATGGCTTGCTCCCACTTCTTCCTGATTTCTACCTGCACTGCTTCTTCATAACATTCAGGTTCACCAGAATCAGTCAACAATACATAATATAATGAAAGAGAGTATCATTCAGGGGGTCTACTTATCCTAGTAGATCTTCTAACACCACTTTTAGGTGTTTGAAGTGCTTGTTGTTGTTGTGGTTGTTGTTCTAGCTATTGATCATTATGATTTTCAGGCACCATAACTTTTCCTATGATATCATCAAGCACTGTGTATTCTCTATTTTCTTTTTCTTGTTTCTTTTGCTGCAGCTGATCCTTATACAAAACCTTTTCATTGAATATGACATCTATGCTCCTAATGATTTTGTGTTTTTCATAATCATAAAAGCGATAACCAAAATCATTAACACCATATCCAATAAAGGTACATTTCTTTAATTTTGCCTCAAGCTTTGTTCTATTTTCTTTATTAATGTGGACAAAGGCTTCATAACCAAAAGTCTTTAAAAAGGAGTAGTTTACCTTTTTACCTGTCCATGCCTCCTATGGAATACCACCATCCAAGGAACTTGAAGTCCCTCTGTTTATTAGATAAATAGCAGTATCTACAGCATCTACCCAAAATTTTAAAGGCAATCTTGCATGCAATCTCATGCACCTTGCATGCTCCATGATTGTCCTGTTCATCCTTTCTGACACACCATTTTCTTGTGGTGTTCCTCGAACTGTCTTCTCTCTACGAATTCCATTCTCAAAATAGTACCTATCAAACTCTTTGCTGCAATATTCACCTCCATTCTCTGATTTGAGACACTTCAACCTTTTTCCTGTCTCATTTTCAACCAAAGCTTTCCATTTCTTGAAAGTATCAAATACATCAGATTTATTTCAAATACAATAAATCCAGGTTTTTATGGTTGCATCATCAATAAAAGTGACATAATAACAAGAGCCACCAAGAGATGATACCTGAGCAGGTCCCCATACATCTGTATGCACAAGCTCTAATTTTTCGCTCTTCTTTTCTTTCCCAACTCTAAGGAATCTGACTCTCTTCTGTTTTCCATAAACACAATTCTCACAAAATTTTGAATCAACATGCTTCAAACCTGGCAACAAATTTCTTGAGTGAAGAATCTGCATCCACTTCTCACTCATGTGCTTGAGCCTATGATGCCACAATGTTGTATCTTCTCCTATAGAGATTAAATCATTAACAGAATTAGAAATACCATTGCATAAATAATATGTACCAACCTTTCCTCCTTTCGCTATTACCAGGGATCCTTTAGTGACCTTCCAAGTTGTATTTGTGAAAGTAGTTACGCAACCTTTTTGTTTTTGGGAAAAGTATCCATTCAGAATGCCCCTATCCCACTCTAAGGTGTGATAGTGCCTTAGCAACAAACAAGGAAAAATATTTTCGTATTCTTCTTTATGAAATGTAAACGAAGAGGAAGGATGTAACTAACATGTGTCTTTCGCTAGTTTGTTGATCCACTTGCCCTCTTCTTTGTTCGCTTCCCGCTGCCTGCTCCCTCACTGGTCCAGCTTCGCCAAGTTCCTGCAAGATTACAGAAGAGGAAAACTACACAAAAGACATAGATTTACATTCATAACTAGTTTAGGATCAGATTTAAACTAAACATGCATATATAACAAAGCATCATTGATATACAAGCATATAGGAGAAACTCAAATAGTTTTATTGATATAATAAGAAAGTCCAAGAGGAGATACAACCAAGTGAATCCCGATCCAGCATCTACCTCCCAACAAAGGAATCCCTTCCTCTCCTCCAACAAAGCATAAATCACCCAATGCACTAATCTCAATCTCAAACCAACAGCAATTCTCTGCAAAGTACAAAATTCCAGCCTCTGGATCTCTGGGATGAGGGATCCATATATAGATGTAAGCAAAGAGGTTGAGTCAGCTTATGTTTTGACTTGTGGCTTCTCTCTGTCAGTTCTTGCTTCCACTTGGAGGTTGAGAGCCTCTTACTCATCACTGGTCGAATTCATTGAGGCAAGTGTCATTGAGGAAGATTCTGGAAGCTTCCAGTGTCTGTACACCTCGCGGAATGACACTGCCATTTGGCATTTCTCGCTCAGCGCACCCTGGTAGTGCATTTAGGTGCGTTGCAATGCACCTAGCTAGTGTACTGGGGTGCATTGCAACGCAGACAGCTAGTAGAGCATCTGAATTGATCCTGATTTGACTAGTTCTGAGTGGTTTTTGGTGGAGAACTTCTGGGAGAAGCTGTCATTGGTTGACCTTGTTCCTTTAGGGGCAGGAACAACACTTTTAGGGACTTTGGATCCCTTGGATTATGGACATTTCATGCTCAATGCTGTAAGGCACAAAAATGTCTATAACAGTTTCCCCCTAAAGTATGAGGTCGTTTATCGGGTGAAATTCTTTATTAGGAGGATCTGAAGTTCTTTCAATGCTGGGAGGAGACCTGTAATAAGATACAATACAATACATTATTTTTCATACTGTTTTCATGATCTAGCTGAGGCGGGCATTCCTATGCTCAGCTTTATAAATTCATTTTTATGTACATAGGACAGACAATCGTCTGATGGTAGACTGATGATCTTGATGAAATCATCATCCTTGTGGTAGGATGATTATCTGTGCTGCAATGTTGTACATGTCAATGTCTTTATTTTTCCTGAATATATATCGCAGCCCGGATGGATGAAACTAGATCCGGGGTCTTCAATCTCGTCTGATCTTCACTCTAAGTACAAGTCGATCCATGTGAGAAATGTTTTGAAGTCGAACATGGAAAGACATCGCTTGATTACCAGTCAATGATGTAAATTGTTAACAAGCGCGAGAGGAATCACCGATAATGATCATGACCCTCAAGGTACTACAGTACAATTCACGTGGTGTGAATAAAGGACTTGGCGTTGAACACCACGCAAAATCTTTTGGTCGAAGGTCATTGATGTATACCTGTCGCCGGAAGTGAGAAACTTGCCATTGAGGCATGCAAGCTTCAAAGTACTGAAGGGGGTGTTCCTAGATCAACTTCTTGGATAATGAGTTGATGTCGACAAGAAGCGATCTGTCAAAGGAGGGCCTTAATGTATCCCACATCAGTGACACGTAACGGAGCAAATGATTTTGATGGAGGTGAAAACGATCTGATGATATATGGTTCAGGGTGGCAGTCATGAAAGAATGAAGTATAATGTATGGTAGTGGATGGGACACGGGTGACTTCTCTGGATGACTTCTCTTGAACATATCGGCGACACTTATGTGATGGATTGGTAGCATTTACCCCAAAGGTGGATGGTATGGCGAGACCATGGTCATGTGACCAGTGAATGAAACAACCGAACCTGACTCAGGCACGGAGCGGAAGTGTCATGTTCAAGAGCGACTTGCTACCAATAAAAGTTCTTTGAGTTTCTTCCCAATTTTTCCCCAGTCATTGCTGACCAGTACCTCTTTATTTTTGTCAAGCTTGAGGAGGATAACATATGCTTGTTCTATAATTTGCCCTTCAGGCAAACCCATCGCTATGTTTTAACGAGCCCAGCGATAGTGAAACTCGTTCTCGTCTAAAGACAAGTTTTTCGCTATTAATCTTTTTAACGAGTCTAACGACAAAGATAACTCGGTCCTTTTCATTTTTAGAGAGTCTGAAAAGGTACGTAAAGATAACTCCGAAAGTCCTTTTTCGTCATCTAATCCCTTAAGTCCGAAAAAGTATAAAACAATACAGAAGGGATGGATTTTCGATAGTTTTAACGAGCCGAACAAAACAAGCGCTCGATCTTTTTGTGCAATAATCCCTTAGGTCCAAAAAGATTAAAATCTAGAGGAGGGATAGCACTTCCAGTCGCTTTAACGAGCTGGAAGGCCAAAACTCGGCAATCTTTTCATATTTTACGAGTCAGATGAAAAGAGCTTAAAGAAGACTCGTCTTTTGAGGAATGAGTGATAAGATGGGTAGCAACTGATTCCAGGTAAGGGTTGGAATTTTCCAATCACGGCAGTGTCACAAGGATGGCTAGTGAAATCACTCTTCGCAGCTGTTCCTCAAAATGGGTAAACAATCAAATGGAGGTGAATGATCGGCCAATGGAAAAGTGGAGGTGACGGTGCAAACATGACCAAGGCTTTAATGGCTGATAAATTTACATTCACGGTGGTTATTTACCGGAGGATAGTTCATTTTTTAACGAGCTTAAACGCGGGTTGAAACACTTGCTGGATTTTATGTTTATTTTTTAATGAGCATGAACTATGCGCTAAAACTACTCGGTTAATCCAGTCATATGATAAGAATGCCTCATTGAAGATGCCATTTTTTATGGAGCTTGCACCTTACAAAGCTTTGCCCCGCATCCTTTCATTATGCAAGTTCGGAAACGAATAATCCTACGAGTTTAAAGGGTTAGAGATCGTAAAAATTTAAAAAATAAATAGCCGCCCCTTGCTTGCACTCCAAAAGGTTTGCATGCCCCCAGGTATAAAATAGAGTTTCAAGGTTACCCCTCAATTTGCAGGAAAAACATTTGTTTAACCGGGAGAGGCCTACCTCTTTCAGGTTACCAAAGATTATCTCATTTGCACAGCAAACAAAACACTTCTTCGGCGATGTCTACCGAGATAGACAAAGGTGAGTGACCACGAGCGCCAAACACATAACTTTGACAAAAGAATCTTATTCTAGAACAACCCCTCTTCCAATCACGGACGGGGTACGGACTAGTCACATTCTCCCGCAGAAACCTACCCTATACCCAAAGTTTTCCTGCCGAAGCAGACCAGGACGCATGCCCCCTGGGTTCCAGTCATATCCCTCTGAATTACTCGCGCTCATCGGGAGGATGGACCGTGGGTTGAGACATTTTTTGCGTGAAGAGACCATTTAGGGATGGTATATGACTATTTGCGATGCGTGATCTGGGAAATGAAAGCTGGTCCACGAGCTTGACCACTCTTCCTTCGTGCGGAAAACACATTACTCTAAAGAGTGAGGAGACGATGGCTCCCATGCAATAAATATAGTCTCGTCCAAGGAGTAGGTTATAATCCAAGGGTCCTTGAACGACCATCACGTTCATTTGAACGGTCTTCCCTTTCAATGTGATATGCACATTGGGGAGGATCCCTAAAGGTCGACTGGTTCCTTTATCGAAGCCTGTCAGATTTCTCATCTCAGGCAAAAGCGATGGTGAACCAAGCGCTTTCCAAACAATAGAGGAAAGGATACTCACAGATGCCCCCTCATCAATGATGGTGCCAGCCATGACCATTCTGTATATTTGAACGATAATTCAGAATGGTATGCTTGCTGGCAAACGGGGTCTGCCTAGCTGGTTCCAGTCGAAGGATACAACTAGGTTGCTTGGTGGTGGGACCGAGTAGACGGTCGGGTATCGCTCTGACGAACTTCCTTCCTGCGATAAAGGAATGGGTGGATTGCCCCCGTGTTCATCGGAGTCTATGTTGATGAAAAGAATCTGGATGGTGTCATCCTTATCCTCTTCAGTGACTGTATCATTCAAAGATAATTCCTTTGAAGGAAAAACCAGGTCGACTGCCGCCTCGACCTTTTGACTTTCGTCTGGTATGGATTCAGTTGGTTTATCCTCAATGATCGACGCTTCAGCTGACCACTTGAGCGAGACAGCTGGATTCTCAACTAACGAAGGACTTGGCAAGAGTTTTTTATATCTAGGATGAAGTCGTAACGGTGAAACCGGACGATCTTCCAAGACTCTTCTAGCCTCGTCCAAGAAGGGACAACGATGGAGGGCATGGTTGCCTTCGCACAGTATACAGGGAGGTCTAGCCCTCCCTTTTTGTCCTGGAACTTCACTTTCGCTAGTTGACGGTGTGCTTTCAACATGGCCATCAGAGGTTGACGACACCAGATTGTGCAAACGGGGAGACCGTCCCTTAGTATCTGAGGGATGCAAGGACAATCTTTGTGAAAGTGGTCTCCCTTGCAAATGACACATGGCGATTTAGGCATGGTCGGTGTTGTGTGTGGATTTTCATTAGACGACACTTGTTTTCCCTTATTTGCCTTTGGCTCCTTCTTCTTTTTCTCTTTCTTCTTCTTTTCCTTTTTCTCCTTGGGAACTTGGTTTTTAGCTTTACCATTCCCGTCACGCGAAGAGGAAGGAAGAGAAGAAGAATTAGAGGAAGTAGAAGGTTGGTGGGAAATTCTGGACTCGTCTAATTGCTGATTCGACTGTTCAGGAATAGTGGTGTTCTGAACGACATTGGTTGAGAAGAGCCAGACCAGCAGGCCAATTGTCAGTCCTGGAAGCGACAATGTGGCCATATGGGGCGCACCAACATCTCCCCAAGAGGAGAATGGACTAGGATTTCCACCAAGGGGAATTCCTTGGTTGGTAGGCTCCATTTTCTCAACCTAAAGATCAACGCAGGAAAAGGGTATGAATATTCCGTTTAAAATAAATTTTAACGACGCTTGGACACAACTTGCTTTTTCAATTTTAAAGGGTCGAGAAAAAGCAAAAGATGACTCTAGTGTCCTTCGATTTTTAATGAGCCTGAAGTGACAAGTGCTCGGATGGACATTTTCCGTTAAGGAGTCTGAAAAGGAATGAAAGGGACTGCTCTGGAGTTCTAGGTAGAGGGTGTGCCAAACCAATCGCAAAACCGCAGAATACTTTTTAGGGTACGAGCGGTCAATCTTCCCGAATGCTGTGTTCAGTGCATTGCGATCAGTAGGGCGGCCGACACGGCTTCCTATGGATAAAGGTTTTATGCCTATAGGGGTCTCCCAATATATACTCGACGGTACGTGGGATCACAATCCGTACTAGCACTTGTCGTCTCTCAGGAGGAATCACCCAACCATCAGTGAGGCAACAGTTACCAGGTTTTACGACGTCGGAACACGTCTCTAGCCTAGACCTCTATGTTGTGCGTTAAGTTACAAAGCGTTGTTAAGTTCATTCAAATTATTTTAGGTTGATCTTTCTTAGAAGTTTGCCTTTTTGGATCACCGCGAGATGTAGATACAATTCCTAAATGCAGTCTAAAGATGATAATCAAGCTTTTATATCTTTTCAACAATGAAAATCCTAGCTACAAGGGGAAAAGAAAGACACAATCTTTTCTCAAAGAGCATAGAGCACACTATAAATGCACTTTTCCTAAATCAACATACAAACTGTCAAAATGCAAATGCACATATGCATGTATTTGTTTTCACTTTCTTAATATTGATGCCTAAAAAGAAAGTTGTTGTACAAATTTGAATTCGATTTCAAGTGAAAAACATAAACAAGCTTCTTTCGAAATCAAAAAGACGATTACGACACTTTATGATTTTGAAGTAAACACTTGTTTCGACACTAGAAATTCATAAATTCAAACCAAAAGACAAAAGTAAAAGCGTAATCAACTGTCAACAGCAAACAAACTTACTCCTAAGATCAAAACGACACTTACGACAGGTCTAGATCTAAGGGCGATAGTATGACTAGTTTACTTTTGTAATGGGAAACTGCAAATGATGTAACAAATACACAAAAACAAATACAGTTTCTTTTATACAACTGAGGCGGAATTAAGGCAAAGAAAAGGGGTTTTCAGATAGGTACACACACTGATAACAGGCTGCAAAAAATCAGAGACAAAACTGAGCAAAAAGAAGCAGAGAACCACAACTGCACAAGGCAAAGGCTGATCAGCGCACCCCTTGCACAGAGAAACTGAATTGCAGCGCAGGTAGCCCTCTCAAGACCTGCGTTGAAATGCAGAACCTCTTCAGAGAGCCTGCGCTGAAGCAGAAACGAGAATTGTCTCTGGGTTCTGGGTCACGGTTTGCAGTTTGATCTATGGTTTTTGGCCAGATAAAAGCTATCAATTAGGTACAATTAGCGGGATGATTTAAAGGAGGACTAAGAGCTATCACAAAGGGCTGTTAGAGCATTTGTGGATCAGCTGTTCAGATCATAAACAGGCCCAGTGAATGGACTAGAGTAGCAGATCTCTACTTTGCATTTGTAAATGGCAAATGCAATTCGATTCGCCACTCCTAAGTTTATGATGAACAACCATAGAAACACAAATAAACTAACTAGATACGATCCCCAGCGGAGTCGCCAATTTGTTGTTGGGAAAAGTATCCATTCAGAATGCCCCTATCCCACTCTAAGGTGTGATAGTGCCTTAGCAACAAACAAGGAAAACTATTTTCGTATTCTTCTTTATGAAATGTAAACGAAGAGGAAGGATGTAACTAACCTGTGTCTTTCGCTAGTTTGTTGATCCACTTGCCCTCTTCTTTGTTCGCTTCCCGCTGCCTGCTCCCTCACTGGTCCAGCTTCGCCAAGTTCCTGCAAGATTACAGAAGAGGAAAACTACACAAAAGACATAGATTTACATTCATAACTAGTTTAGGATCAGATTTAAACTAAACATGCATATATAACAAAGCATCATTGATATACAAGCATATAGGAGAAACTCAAATAGTTTTATTGATATAATAAGAAAGTCCAAGAGGAGATACAACCAAGTGAATCCCGATCCAGCATCTACCTCCCAGCAAAGGAATCCCTTCCTCTCCTCCAACAAAGCATAAATCACCCAATGCACTAATCTCAAACTCAAACCAACAACAATTCTCTGCAAAGTACAAAATTCCAGCCTCTGGATCTCTGGGATGAGGGATCCATATATAGATGTAAGCAGAGAGGATGAGTCAGCTTGTGTTTTGACTTGTGGCTTCTCTCTACCAGTTCTTGCTTCCACTTGGAGGCTGAGAGCCTCTTACTCATCACTGGTCGAATTCATTGAGGCAAGTGTCATTGAGGAAGATTCTGGAAGCTTCCAATGTCTGTACACCTCGCGGAATGACACTGCCATTTGGCATTTCTCGCTCAGCGCACCCTGGTAGTGCATTTAGGTGCGTTGCAACGCACCTAGCTAGTGTACCGGGGTGCATTGCAACGCAGGCAGCTATTAGAGCATCTGAATTGATCCTGATTTGACTAGTTCTGAGTGGTTTTTGGTGGATAACTTCTGGGAGAAGCTGTCATTGGTTGACCTTGTTCCTTTAGGGGCAAGAACAACACTTTTAGGGATTTTAGATCCCTTGGATTATGGACATTTCATGCTCAATGCTGTAAGGCACAAAAATGTCTATAACACTTTTCCTCCCAACTGCCCTGTTGAAATCAAAATTTTCTTCAGATCTGGAACATGCCTTACCTCCTTCAATAGCCACTGATTTCCATTTTGCTATTTTATGAAAACAGTACCCATTCCAATGATTTTACAGGGTTTATCATCACCCAATCAAACCTGTCCAAAATCTCCTTGAACATAATCATAAAAATGTTTCCTATCAGGTGTGGCATGGAATGAGGCCCCTGAGTCTACCACCCAGGCATCAGTAATATTTTCTAATGAAATAATCAAAGCATCTTGCAACACATCACCTGTTACATTCACTTCATGATTAGTTTCTTGTTGCGCGCCTCCTTCTTTTCCCTTCCGAGACTTGCAGTCTTTCTTTAGGTGTCCTTTCTTCCCGCATTTCCCGCACACTATGCCCGATCTAGACTTGCATCTGCCTTTTCTTGACTTACTGCGATATCCTGGGCTCTTTCCTCTTTCCATTTTTCTTCCCCTAGTCTCTGCAGTCAAAGAATTACCTGATGTCTCACTGGAGCTTTTCTGTCGCATTTCCTCGCTAAGGATTGCACCGACAACATCATCAAACTTTAAAGTACTAGATCCAGAGACAAAGTTACTAATGGCCATAACTAAACCATTCCAACTTTCTGGCAATGAGCACAGAAATAACAGAGCCCTAACTTCATCATCAAAAGTTACCCCTACAAAACTTAACTGACTTGTAACTGTATTAAAATCATTTAAATGGTCTGCAACAAATCCACCTTCTGACATCTTCATATTAAATAAACACTTCATAGGAAATACCTTATTTGAGGTTGAGGGTTTTTCATATAGTTTGGCCAATGTCAACATTAAACGCTTTGTTGTCATTTTCTTTGAAATATTAAACGCTACCGACGTCGCTAGGCACAACCGTATTGTTCCAATTGCCTTTCTGTCGAGAATATTCCATTATGTGTCTGTCATACTCGTCGACTTCTTTGTCTTTCCGCTCAATGGTAGGTACAGATCTCTCTGATACAGATAATCTTCCATCTGCATCTTCCAAAACTGGTAGTTTTGGTTGTTAAATTTTTCAACCCTAAACCTACAATCTTCCACCATTGCTCCCACTCGAACCAGGAACCCTTCTCTCATGCGAGTTTATCAGCCAAATAGACCTTCGGCTCTGATACCAGTTGTTAGTAAATTATATATTACATAGCAATGGAACACATAAAATATTGCAGAAATATAAACACAGAAAATGCATAAAACAAGAGAGACACAGATATACGTGGTTCACCTAGGTTGGGCTACATCCATGGAGAAACAGCCAATCCTTCTTTTTATATTATCCAAAAAACTAAAGAGATACAACCTACAGTAGATCCGTTGTAACACCCTCTTCGCTCTCAATCTCCTCTCTCTTCCTTACTCAGAATACAGATCTACATAGACGTAATACAATTCCCTCAAATATAGTGAGGGATTTCCTTCTAGGGCAAAAAAACCTAAACTAAACATAACTTATACTGTCAGATCATCTGCCTAATGAACGGCCTAGATTGAATAGAAATTACTAGACATTTACAAGGAAATTTTACATCTATTTTTAGCTTCAGGGATGTTGCCCCCGAACACCCACTAGGGGACCGCTGGCCCCCGGACCCCCCAACCGGGGGGGATTAGCCCTCCCAGACCCTCGCGAGGGAGACAAATCCCCCCTGCACCCCCCCACGTGGAGGGGTGTACAATCTTCTTGGGGTATACATCCGGCTAAAACCTTTGAATACAGAAGATAATCAAGCTCCACACCCAACAATCTCCCATTGGGAGACTGATTATAGCAACTCCGCCGCTGCTTCATTTGCTAGACAATGACTCCACTTTGGACCTGTTTGTTTCTCATCTTCTTCATCATACTTGAAGACCAATTGAAATTGAGTAGATTCTCAATTTCTCCCTGGTTACAACTTTTGTTAACATATCTGTAGGATTCTGGCTAGTGTGTATCTTTTCCGGCTTCAACTGTCCATCTTCCAACGCTGACCGTATGAAATGGTACTTGAGCTATATATGTTTAGTTTTGAAATGAAATGCAGAGTTCTTTGCAAGATGTATGGCACTTTGGCTGTCACAGTATAACTTGCCCAACTCCTGATCCTTACCCAATTCATCCAGAAACCTTTATAACCAAATCATTTCTTTACTAGCCTCTGTAGTAGCAGCATACTCTGCTTCTGTTGTTGAAAGTGCAACAACACTTTGGAATTTTGAATACCAACTGACATCTTTTTTACCTACAGTAAATACATATCCTGTAGTGCTCCTCCTGTTATCTCTGTCACCTACCATATCTGCATCAACATATCCCTGTAGAGCAATAATTGAACCACCAAAGCATAATGCTTGATTTGTGGTACCTCTCAAATACCTAATAATCCACTTCACCGCCATCCAATGTTATTTTCCTAGATTGTTCATGTACCTACTTACAACTCCCACTGCATGTGCAATATCAAGCCTTGTGCAGACCATTGCATACATTAAGCTTCCAACTGCTGATGCATATGGAACTTTAGACATATGAGCCATTTCTTCCTGAGTCTTGGGACACGCCTCCTTACTTAATTTGAAATGGCTAGCCAAAGGTATACTAACTGGTTTTGCATTCTGCATATTAAACCTTTTCAACACCTTTTCTATGTACTCACTTTGAGACAATGTTAATTTGTGATTCTTCCTGTCTCTAGTTATTCTCATACCAAGGATTTGTTTTGCAGCACCCAAATCCTTCATTGCAAATGAGTTTTCCAATTTCCTTTTGAGCACATTTATTTCATGCATGTTAGAACTTGAAACAAGCATGTCATCTACATACAATAACAATATAATATAGCTGCCATAATTTTGCCTTTTGAGATAAACACAATGATCAGAGTGACACCTAGTATAACCTTGTTCTGACATAAACTTGTCAAATTTTAGATACCACTGCCTTGGAGCCTGTTTTAAGCCATACAAGCTCTTCTCAAACCTACACACTAGTTTCTCCTTCCCTTTTACCTCATATCCTTGTGGCTACTGCATATATATCTCTTCCTCCAAATCCCCATGGAGAAAGGGTGTCTTTACATCTAACTTCTCAAGATGAAAATCTTCAGCTGCTACTAGACTTAGAATAGTTCTAATTGAAGTCATTTTCACAACAGGAGAAAATATATCATCAAATTCTATACCCTTTTTCTGTGCAAACCCTTTCACCACAAGTTTAGCTTTATACCTTTTTCTACCTCCATCTTCTTCCTTCAACTTGTAAACCCATTTATTCTGCAATGTTGTTTTACCTGCAGGCAACCTGACTAAGTCCCAAGTCTGATTATGTGCTAAGGATTCCATCTCTTCTTTCATGGCTTGCTCCCACTTCTTCCTGGTTTCTACCTGCTCTACTTCTTCATAACATTCTGGTTCACCAGAATCAGTCAACAATACATAGTATAATGAAGGAGAGTATCGTTCAGGGGGTCTACTTATACTGGTAGATCTTCTAACACCACTTTCAGGTGTTTGAAGTGCTTGTTGTTGTTGTGTTTGTTTTTCTAGATGTTGATCATTATGATTTTCAGGCACCATCACTTTTCTTGTGATATCATCAAGCACTGTGTATTCTCTGTTTTCTTTTTCCTGTTTCTTTTCCTGCAGCTGATCCTTATACAAAACCTTTTCATTGAATAGGACATCTCTGCTCCTAATGATTTTGTGTTTTTCATGATCATAAAAGCGATAACCATAGTCATTAACACCATATCCGATAAAGGTACATTTATTTGATTTTTCCTCAAGCTTTGTTTTATTTTCTTTATTAATGTGGACAAAGGCTTCACAACCAAAAGTCTTTAAAAAAGAGTAGTTTACCTTTTTACCTGTACATGCCTCCTATGGAATACCACCATCCAAGGAACTTGAAGGCCCTCTGTTTATTAGATAAAAAATAGTATCTACAACATCTACCCAAAATTGTAAAGGCAATCCTGCATACAATCTCATGCACCTTGCACACTCCATGATTGTCCTGTTCATCCTTTTTGACACACCATTTTCTTGTGGTGTTCCTGGAACTATCTTCTTTCTGTGAATTCCATTCTCAGAACAGTACCTATCAAACTCTTTGCTACAATATTCACCTCCATTGTCTGATCTGAGACAATTCAACTTTTTTCCTGTCTCATTTTCAACCAAAGCTTTCCATTCCTTGAAAGTATCAAATACATCAGATTTATTTCGAATACAATAAATCCAGGTTTTTCTAGTTGCATCATCAATAAAAGTAACATAATAATGAGAGCCACCAAGAGATGATACTTGAGTAGGTCCCCATACATCTATACGCACAAGCTCTAGTTTTTTGCTCTTCTTTTCTTTCCCAACTCTAAGTAATCTGACTCTCTTCTGTTTTCCATAAACACAATTCTCACATAATTTTGAATCAACATGCTTCAAAATTGACAGCAAATTTCTTGAGTGAAGAATCTGCATCCCCTTCTCACTCATGTGCTCGAGCCTATGATGCCACAATGTCGTATCTTCTCATGTAGAGGTTAAAGAATTAACAGAATTAGAAATACCATTGCATAAATACAATGTACCAACCTTTCCTCTTTTCGCTATTATCAGGAATCCTTTGGTGACCTTCCAGGTTTTATTTTTGAAAGTAGTTATGCAACCTTCTCCTCCCAACTGCCCTGTTGAAAACAGATTTTTCTTCAGATCTGGAACATGCCTTACCTCCTTCAATAGCCACTGATTTCCATTTTTCTATTTTATGAAAACTGTACCCATTCCAATGATTTTACAGGGTTTATCATCACCCAATCAAACCTATCCAAAATCTCCTTAAACATAATCATAAAAATGTTTCCTATCAGGGGTGGCATGGAATGAGGCCCCTGAATCTACCACCAAGGCATCAATAATATTTTCTAATGAAAGAATCAAAGCATCTTGCAACACATCACCTGTTACATTCACTTCATGATTAGTTTCTTGCTACGTGTCTCCTTCTTTTCCCTCCGAGACTTGTAGTCTTTCTTCAAGTGTCCTTTCTTCGCGCATTTCTAGCACACTATGCCCAATCTGGACTTGGATCTGCCTTTTCTTGACTTGCTGTGATATCCTGGGCTCTTCCCTCTTTCCATTTTTCTTCCCCTAGTCTCTGCAGTCAAAACATTACCTGATGTCTCACCAGAGCTTTTCCATCGCATTTCCTCGCTAAGGATTGCACCGACAACATCATAAAACTTTAAAGTACTAGATCCAAAGACAAAGTTACTAATGGCCATAACTAAACCATTCCAACTTTCTGGCAATGAGCATAGAAATAACAGAGCCCTAACTTCATCATCAAAAGTTACCGCTACAGAACTTCACTGACTTGTAACTGTATTAAAATCATTTAAATGGTCTGCAACAGATCCACCTTCTAACAACTTCATATTAAATAAACACTTCATAAGAAATACCTAATTTGAGGCCAAGGGTTTTTCATATAGTTTGGCCAATGTCGACATTAAACCCTCTATTGTTATTTCCTTTGAAATATTAAACGCTACCGACACCGCTAGGCACAACCATATGGTTCCAAGTGGCTTTCTGTCAAGAATATTCCATTTTGTGTCTGTCACACTCGTTGGCTTCTTTGTTTTTCCACTCAATGATAGGTATAGATCTCTCTGATACAGATAATCTTCCATCTGCAGCTTCCACAGCTGGTAGTTTTGGCTGTTAAATTTTTTGACCCTAAACCTACCATCTTCCGCCATTGCTCCCACTCGAACCAGGAACCCTTCTCTCCTACGAGTTTATCAGCCAAATAGACCTTCGTCTCTTATACCAGTTGCTAGTAAATTATATATTACAGAGCAATGGAACACATAACATATTGCATAAATATAAACACAGAAAATGCATAAAACAAGAGAGACACAGATATATTTGGTTCACCCAGTTTGGGATATGTCCATGGAGAAACAGCCAGTCCTTCTTTTTATATTATCCAGCAAATTGAAGAGATACAACCTACAACAAATCCACTGTAAAACCCTCTTCGCTCTCAATCTCCTCTCTCTTCCTTGCTCAGAATACAGATCTACATAGACACAATAGAATTCCCTCATATATAGTGAGGGGTTGCCTTCTAGGGCAAAAAACCCTAAACTAAACATAACTTCTCCCGTCAGATCATTCGCTTAATGAATGGCCTAGATTGAATAGAAATTACTAGACTTTTACAAAGCAAATTTACATCTATTTTTAGCTTCAGGGGCTCTTCCCCCGGACCCCCCAGCCGAGGGGGATTAGCCCCCCCGCACCCCCCAGCCGAGGGGGATTAGCCCCCCCGCACCCCCCCCGGCGTGGAGGGGTGTACAATCTTCCTGGGGTATACATCTGGCTTAAACCTTTGAATACAGAAGATAATTAGGCTCCACACCCAACAGTAGTTTGGAGTACAAAATAGTCATGGTAATCACAAGTTCAAATTGATAACTATGTTAGAGATATAAAGAAGTATAACGAGAAAGATTGTTTCTTCTCTTACGATTTTTCCAGTGATTGAGGATGATTTTTCTAGTGATTGAATATGGTACTCTTGACTCTAGGGCATAGTCAAACATATCAATGAACTTATGTCAAATGTATACAATGGTCATTGGATGGCATCACTAAAGTGAGACCACCCAACAAAGACTGCTAGTATCCATGCATGACATTCCCATTCTGGAGGAGTGATCCAAAATTAAACAAGAACACAAAAAATTATAGATATAACTATAAATACAGAGATGTGGTAGAAATAACACTTCATTTCATTAATAAGAGAATACTGAAATATGCTTACAAACATAAAGGGAATAAACTAGCTTGGGCGATGGTAGCTTATCTCTAAGAGGAGATGTGGCAGATACATGCCTCTGAATTGTGTTACAATGAAGCTCAAGGGCCTATTTATTATTGAAAAACAATAGAAAACCTTAAACAACCAAAAACCTAACCCCAGGAGATGTAATGCCATGAGTTTGTGGGCCCCGTTGGGGTTAGTTGGGCATCCAACTTCTCGGGGTTGTAGCTTGGTCATATTATTTTTGTTTGGCACATACGATACTTTTTGGAATGTTATCTCTAAGTACTACATGTTTTGTGGCAATCCCTAGCCTATAGCTCTGTGCCTACAGTAGACCTAAAAAAACGTCATTCGAGGGGTCAAAACTACTTCGGAAGTTCACGACCTGCAAAACTGTTAAAAATAGTAAATGTTGAAATAACCAGGAAACATATGAAACTGATTGAAGGTCTAGGTGGAATACGTGAGTGGCCACCAATATCCACCTAGATCATTCCTCCCCCCTTAGGAAGAAATGGTCCCCATTGTGTGCAGAGCCTCCATGAGGTGAGGAAATTTATGTTGAACTTGGTCACTCGTGAACCACTTGCCCTGGTGAAAGCGTTGGCATGATTTAACAATTTGATATAGATGCATCCTCTATTGGTGAGTGTTCTTTATCTGTGTTTCCATGAACTGATCATTTGTGGCTTGTTCCATGCAGCCTAGGTTGAGTTCTATTGGTGCGAGTTGTTCTACACTGTGAGATGTGTCAAACAATGGTGGAAGGTATGGTTGAAGGCGGTCTACATTGAACACTAGGTGTAGACCAAGGAATGGTAGGATGTTGATCTCAAAGGAATTATCACCGACAACCTTGGTGATGGTGTATGGCCCATATTGGAGTGGGCGAAGCTTGCAGTGGGGTCCATCGAGGCGCTACTTCTATAAATGTAGTCAAACTTTGTTGCCCACCTGGAACTTATGTGGCACTCGATGTTGATCATGGCGATGCTTGTACTTAGCATTGGATCTATCTAATATATCATGGACCTTCTAGCTAATTTGTTGAATGCGCTCAATGAAATTGTTAGCCCTGTCGGCTTCAGACTAGACGTCAGTTCAATCTGCCTCAGTGGCTGAAAATGGTATGGCCATATCAATGGGACATAATGGCTGAACTCCCAACCCTACCTCAAAGGGGTTGTGGCCTGTTGAGATGTGGAGAGCTCTATTGTAGCTGTGTTGGACATAAGGGAGACTTTCATCCCATGTGCATGGATTCTTCGAGTTGTACATACGTAGAATATGTACGATCAAACTATTGACAACCTCTGTTTGGCCATCAGTTTGGGGATGGAAAGTCATGGAATTAGTAAGTTTTGTATCTAGCATCGACCAGAGACTTGACCAAAATGCATTTAGGAATTTGTTGTCCCAATTTGAGACAATGGGCTATGGGATCCCAAAGTGTACCAACACTCGCTCAAAGAAGAGCTTACCAGTGGCCTTTGCTATGATACTCTTCTTGCAGGCCACCATGATGACCTTCTTAGAGAATCTATTGACGACCACAAAAACACAAGCATTGTCGTGCTTAGTAGAAGGAAGGCCTGACATGTAATCCATGAAGATAGATTCCCAAAGTCAACTAGGAGCAGGTAGAGGAGTATATAAGCCTTTCTTCTTGATGGTTGGTTTGGAAATGGCATGGGTGGTGCGAGATCTAATGTACTTCCCAACATCCTGACGAAGTTTCGGCCAATAAAAATACTTTTGCAATATCATCATTGTTTTCTCTACTCCAAAATGTCCAAATACCTAACAGTAGTGTGCCTCCCAAATCATCTTGGCATGTTTGCTTAAAGGAACAAAAATGTGTCCTAAGTGGCATAATAGTTCATCCTAAAGGTGAAAATTTGGAACGTGTTGCCCTTCCAAGAGTGTCTGGTATGTGCTGCCAAATTCTGGATCACTCTCTTAAAGATGCGGCCACCTTGAAATGTCATGCCCACAAGAGTCTAGCACAGTGATCAACACTGTGACAGGTGGTTGGCTGAGGCAGGGTGCAACATTAATGATGTTTCCCTTCTTGTACTTAATGTTCAAATGGAACTGTTGCAGGTAGGTGGACCATTTTTGATAGAGATCATTCTGCAAATTCCCTTGTGTTTGTATGAACTGCAGGGGTCAGTGGTCTGTGTGGATGACCATTTCCTTCCCCAAAATTTAATGCTTCCATTGACAACATACTTGCACAATGTAATACATTTCTTTTTCGCAAGTGGGATACTTTCAAAATATGTTTGACAGTGTCTCACTGTGGTAAGCCATTGGATGCCCCTACTGAGTAAGAATTGCATCAATAGCATAGTCATAGGTGTTTGTCTCAATCTCAAATAGTTGTTGAAAATTTGGTAATGTGAGCACTGGTGTAGAGTAGAGGTGATGCTTCAACTCAGAAAATGCTTTATGTGGGGTTTCAAGCCAAAAAAACTTTGTTTTTCCCCACCCTTGGTGACTTGACTTAAAGGCCAAGTGATATGAGAGAACCCTAACATGAACTTGCAGTAGAAATTGGCAAGACCCAAAAAGATGCAGAGATCTATTAGAGTGGTTGGGGTTGGGCAATCCTGAATGACTTGTAGCTTGGCTGGGACCACATGCACACCCTGCTCATGAAAAACATACCCCAGATATTGAGCCTGGGTCATGCCAAAAGTGAATTTCTCCAAATTGGCACACAACTTGTGTTGTCGCAAGGTTTGAAGGACCTGTCAAATATGGTGGAGGTGCTCTTCCCAACTCTTGGTGAAGATCAAGATTCAAGATGTCATGTAAATACACCACAATGAATGCATTGGTGAAGGGGCACAAAATTTCTTCCATCAATCTCATGAAGGTTGCGGGGGAATTCGTCAACCCGAAAGGCATTACCAACCATCCAAATAGGCCCTCCTTGGATTTCAAGGCAGTCTTCCGCACATCAAAGGGTTCGATAAGCACCTAGTGATAGTCAGACTTCAAGTCAATCTTGCTGAAATATTTTTCCCCCTTGAGCTTGTCCAGAAGGTCATCAATCTATGGGATTGGGTACCTATTCTAGAAAGTGATCTTGTTCAATGACTGATAGTCAATACAGAGTCTCTAGGTCCCGTCCTACTTATGTACCAATACAATCAGGCTCCCATAAGGTGGTGAGATTGGCTTGATGTGCCCTTTCTGCAACAACTCCTGATTCTGCCTCTTAATATCATCATACTCCATAACAGAGCGTCGATATATCATTCCATTGGTTAGCGGTGCGCTCGGGGTTAGATCTATGGAGTGTTTGACCTGATAGTGCAGAGGTACCCCTGCAGGTGAGGCAAAAATGTCCCTGTACTCCTCCATGACCTTGCCTATCTATTGTTGTTGTGCGGTGGAGCCTTGTATAGAAGTCGTGGCCACAACCTTCTTCTTGCCCTAAGGGCATATCATAAGGAAAAAAAAATTCTTGTTCTGGGAAATAATCTTACTACATTTCTTTGTAGTGATCAAAGAGATAACGGTAGGTGGGGCTACCTCTAGTATCTTGTACAACTTATTACCCGAAGTAATAATCATAGATTGAGGTATAGACTCATATATAATATGGTTGTCTTAATAATACATCGCAAACTTCAAGAGGAGCAACATCACATAGTAACTCATCCATGAAGGGCTTGATGTTGTAGGGAAGGCAACACTGCTGGCTGACGCAGAGATCTCATCCTTGGTGAAGCCACCCAATGGTGTACGGCAGTAGATGTGATATCATTGATAGGACCAACCGCTTCATGACCTCTGCTGAAATGAGGTTCTTTGTGCTACCGTTGTCGACAATGAACTACAACAGAGAACCCTTCACCCACATCTATGAGTGGAAGAGGCGTTCCCCCTCCTCTGGATCTTTAGGCTCATTCTTCTAGATCTTGGCGGTGGCCACGGTGGCATTGGGCTACGCGTCAATGATCTACTTCCCTTTATCATTCCCCTTGTCAGGTTCTAACTCAGAGTCAGAACCTGTGTTTGATTCGGAAGCCTTCAGCTCCACCATTAGTGACTGCTTGGCCCCACACTCACTTGTGTTGTGAGTGGAGCTCTTATGGAACTCACACCATTTTCCTATTTCTTTCTTTGGTTTCATGGGTTTTTTATTTGCTTTCAACTTTGGCGAGTTGTCCTGGTTCACCCCGCCTTGGCTTTGGGATTTGCTCTGTTGTTTGGGGGCACATTTTTTTGTTTCAGATTTGTAGATCTAAAGTCTATCTTCTTCTCTTTAAACTTCTGCTCGATCTTGAAGTGTATCGGTACGCTGCATCGAGCGAGGAGATGTCCATGAACTCCATCTCATCCTGGATGTACTTGTGTAGATAGTCGCGGTACTTGAGTGCCAAATTCCACTCAAAATCCTTGATACCCAACTTCGTGTGGAGGGTATGGAAAACATTTGTGAAATCCGACACATATTGGTCCCTTCTCTGCCGTAGCATGGTCCACTTTATGTATTTATCTTCATAGATCCCAACAGGTTAATATTTTTCATTGATGGCGTCTCAAAAAGAATCCCAAGTGGGTGCGGCTGAAAACAATGAGGATTCACTCTCCTCCTTTTGTTCACAATAGGTTTCCCACCAGTCCTTGACATGTGGGATGACTTTGAGAAGTGAAAAAGTAATATTTTCCCAATTGGAAAAATCATGAATTGAAAAATATCCTTCCAACATATTCAACCATTTATCTACGACATCTGCATCTATCTGGCTCTCAAATATGGGAATATCAAAGTTAACATGTACCTTAAAAGGAGTGGAGCCTCCAGAGTCATTGTTTGATGAAGATGAGTCGCTTGTGGGTAGTCGTCGAAGGATCTGGCAAAGTCTATTCATCATCACCTTCCTGTGTCGTTTAAGGGCTTCCTCAAGCAATATATTGAAAGGATCTCCTGCCCCCTCATCTTTATTTTATTCTGACATGGGAGGTCATTTGGGCTTTCCAGGATGGTCTTCCAAAGGTTCAACTAGATTGAGCCCTAACTCCTTATACCCTAACCTTGTTGGGGACATGCAAAGAAAAACAGAGAACAAACATACCACTTTGATACCACAGATCTGAACTTAGGTAGGAATGCAACAAATTACAAATATAACGATAAATATAGAGATGCAGCAGAAATAACACTTCATTTCATTAATAACAAAATACTAAAATATGCTTATAAAAAGAAAGGAAATAAACAGGCTTGGGCAATGGTAGTTTATCTTTGAGAAAAGATGTGGTAGCTACATGTCTCTAAACTGTGTTACAATGAGGCTCAAGGGCCTATTTATTATTGAATAATAAGAGAAAACCCTAAGCAACCAAAACCCTAACCCCAAGAGATGTAACGCTAAGCATTTGTGGGCTCCGTTGGGGTTAGTTGGGCAGCCAAGTTCCTGGGGTCATAACTTGGTCATATTATCTCCGTTTGGTGCATACAATACCTTGTTGGAAAGATCTCTCCGAGTACTACAGGATTAATGAGAAAAAACCCTACCTATGACAATGGGCTTGCATCGAACCTCAAAAAAACATCGTTTAGGGGGTCAAAGTTGCATTGGAAGTTCATGACTCGAAAAAAAACTAAAAAAATAGTAAATGCTAAAATAACAAGAAAACAAATGAAATCAACTAAAGGTCTAGGTGGAATAGGCGAGCGGCCAAAAATATCCACCTGGATCAAGGAGTCAAATAGATAATCAAAGAGACGGACTCCTACACTCCACGAACTATTGAAACAAACTCCTGCAACTTATGGGTAAGATTCCTGTAAATTCTAAGCAAGCTCCTCTGTTGTAGCAACATCAAATCTCCTCGGTATTTCAAAATAAACCCTAAAAATACACAATCCATCTTTCATTTTGGAAAATTTGGTGTACTTCGGGATACTCACAAAGCTCTACAATGTTCTCAAGTTTGTACATCACCACACCTTCCCCCATTTTGCTCGTTCCTCTCGTTCTGATAATTTCTTAGGAGTAACAACAGTTCAAGTGACTTAGCAAACATGCATGGAGGACATTGTTTCTGAAGTGTAACATAAGTTCAAGTGACTTGGCCAACATGTATGGATGATGTTATCTCAGTGTGGACATGTGGCCAATAAACAAACCCACTCTATCATGTGCTTCTGCATGTGTGCTGACGCATCAAACTGTGTGGCATGTTCTTGCTCCAAAAGTTGGGAAATAGTGAGATAAATATTTATAATATAAATCTTTATATATATTTAGTCCCTTTATGGTCTACTTATGCCTTATGGTGGTTAAACGAGCACCAATAACCACTATGTTCCTCAAAGGAATTTACTTCTGCATTCTGTAAAGGAATTTACTTCTGCGTTCTGTAAAAGAATTCGCTTCCGTGTTTATTTCCATATTCCTTGGGGCATGCACTAATTTAATAAGAGTGCATAGTCAAATTTGATCTCGAGAAAAGAACAAATAGGATGCAAATTATATTTTGAAAATTTCATTTTTAATCGCGTTTATTCTAGTTCTAGTTAAATTATGAGATTTCCATGATCAAACTTCCATTTATTATAAGCTTTATTGCATTAAATTACCAAGCTCCATTATAAGGCAAACTTCCAACAATGCTAGATTTGCAAACATGTGTAAATAAAACAACATTTATATCAAAGGAAATATAGATCTAGAAATATAATTCTAGGTGTTTTAAAAATCGCAAAGCATTAGTATTATGTTCAACGGATATATCTGCGTTATGCTCTAGTTCAACGAGGTAAGCTATTCCTTCATACAATTATAGTGCATTTTCGTTTTTCAAATTCGAAGATCTCATGTCTGAAATGGTATGTTAGATTCTATATTTAAACCATAGTTATTAATTGATGATTCAATTTTATTCATACATTAATACGTCAATTCTAAATTTGGTATAGTATAGAAAGAACATTGCAGATTTTCGATTCGCAGATTAATATAGAAAGAACAACGCAGAGTACTGTATAATGTAGAAAACTTTTAGGATTCATGAAATGACATTACTCATTAATAAATGATAATGTTGGTTTAATTTTTAGACCTTACATTGTTATCGACGCATTCCAAATTCCTTCAAGATAATAAATAATAATGTTGGTTGATTTTTTAGGCCTTTGTTATGAGGGCATTTTAATTTTTTTTTCAGATATATATATTTTTTTTGTGTCCAACAATAAACTTCACATAGTTTTCTCGATAAATGGTTGGGTGTGTTATATATATATATATATTATTATTAACATCAAATTTGCGTATGAGACCTCCTTGTTTGTGGGGCAAGGGACCCACCAAATTTGTATATAGGACCCTCTTGTTTGAGATCCCCTTGTTTGTGGGACAAGGGACCCACCTCCCGGTAGCGATTTCACTACTAAGTCTACGAAGGCATACATACTCTACCCCTCTCTGGTTTTGAATTTGTGACCTCTTAGGAGGAAACACATGCTCTTAACCATTAGGTCCACTCAACATATAGCAAATTGGGTTTAAAAGTTTAAATTCAAATATTTTTTTTCCAAATTTAATTATTTTATTTTTCTAAAATGATTTTTATCATTTTGAATTTATTAAAAATTTTGTGATTTCTTTGATTTTAAATCTAAATAAATGGATAATATATTTATGGATATAGTTCTCCTATTTTTTTGAGTATCTCTATAAAAGTTGAGCTTTATTGTGGGATTGAATTAAGTATTTGTAATTGCAAGAGCATTTGATTGAATTTACTTGAAATTAGCATCAATGACAAAGGTAGAAACTCGGGGCAAGATACTCTGACTGGCAAGATGTGCTTGGAGATGCTTCGGACTACTACATTGCTTACGAGAGCTATACAAAGTATAATGATAGCACACCATGCAATACCCCTCCACCGAGAACCCTTGGTGTTGGTGATTTTCCTGGTTGCTAGCGCTGATTTTGATAGGATGACAATGGATAAGAGTTTCTTTGTAGAAATCCACCTTATTGAGAAGCTCCAAAAGTGGGCGAAACTCTAAACAAAGATCCTCCTCCAATACCCCCTTTCACCTTCATGAAATATCCCAACGTCTTGGTGGACCCTCAAGAGGAGGTGAACACATCATCAATGCCAACAAACTACAAAACCTTCTTGGGCACATGTGCAACCACTATCTTGGCATTTATAGGTGTAGGCACCATCTTGATGGTAACAAAACCACACTTCCTTGTGTCCATAATAGGAACAGTATGCATCTTCCCAATCTTGTTACCCTAGTAACCTCTCCTCGCTAGAATAACTGAAAGATTCACCAAAATAGTGGCTTCACGAATGGTCATGGTTGCCTCCTTGCTCTGCTTGACCCCAAGTACTACGTGGTCAATGTCATCACCCACAATAATGAAAGCTTTGAAATGAGTATGTTGCTCGACATTCATCAGCTTTTGCACGGGCATCATCTTCATGACCCAATCCAACAGCTAGGGATCCAACATGGCCTCCACGGTCTGGTGCTCCCTCACAACCAACGATAAATGATAGATTTTCTCAAGGGAGCAGATTTTCCCTACATTTACTAGACGGCCAAGCTTCGTCACGAGCACTGTTTTTCTTCTTCGTCTCATCGGGCTCCACGTTGGCCGCCGCAATGGTACCTACTATCTTTGACACCTCGGTCTTAGCCAAATCTGTAAAACCTCAAAAACTGTCAACCTTATTAACTTTTGTTCACGAATGTAGATTAATTCATCACCATTATTTAAGGAAACCCATAACACCTAAAATTACTGACTAATAATCCATAAAAGTCTATATTTTGTCATCATAATATAACGAAAGTATCTAACCTAACATGCACCATGCGAATGAGTGATCGAATAATACAACTCCCACTACAAGAGGATCATTACAAAAAACAAATACTTACCTAGTTAAAAACGATATATTTTACATATGATTTTTTTGTGGATTCCGCACTGGAAAATTCTCTGCGTTTTCACTCAATCAAATGAATTTCCAATATTTTAAACGGTATATTTTACATATGATTTTTTTTTGTTTAATATCAATCCTTATTGTGGATTCCGCACTGGAAAATTCTCTGCGTTTTCAGTCAATCAAATGAATTTCCAATATTTTAAAGTGAAACCAAACAAGGTTTTCCAAAAAGAATTCTGGAAAAGTACTCCGTGTGAAGATTTTTACGAAAGTGTTTTCCCTCTTATTTCATGTTTAATAGTTTTGGAGACAAATGTAGATTTTGTAAATGGTTGTGTATTTTACACAAATAACAATAGTAATGTACATTACAAAGATTGTGACTTTTTCAAATTTGTTTTTAGAAAATTTATATTTTTTTTTACGAATTTTTAGATTTTTTAGATTTTGTTGGTGGGAGTGTAATAATGAAATTTATAGAAATAACAGAAATTTCAAAATGAAAATATATATTAATGAACACACTATATATACAAATGGATGAAAAATTTACCAATTTTTATTTTTATTTTTTATTTTTCAATTATAAAATGCAATTACTAAGAAAAGACAACTCACTATGAAATTGTCTTTACCTTTGTGGCCTAAATTATTACTACATAGTCTCTACCCATTATGCTGTGCTCTGCTCCCAAATATCACTCTTACATTTTTTGCTTAACTATGAAACAAGTACATTACTAAAAGAATATTACTCCTTTTCCTAATGACTGAGTTTTTAACATATCTTAATAACAGTCTAGGGTATAGTTGTTGCATGCTTGATCTCTCGATTAATGTTACGATTTTGGACCCTCTAGAATATTCTTGAAAGTCCAAAGATCACTAGCCCCACATATGTGAGTAATGGAAATTAATGTGTCTACTAGCTACCATGGGGGTTAACGAGGTATATTATGTCAGCATTATGATACAAGTATTGTCCTTGATGAAAACTCACTCACAGGTCAGTTCAATTTTGATAGAAGGAAACTCACAGTACAATAGGTATATTCAGAGGTAATAGGGCACTGGTATAGAAGAACGGGAAGATGGAACTAAGGTCTACTGATCAGAATAAAGAAGGTGAAGGAAAAGGTTGATGTAAAGTAGTTTAAGAAGTATACGCAGGTCCACTTAGTAACAACGACGTATACATGCTGGTACACATAACAAAAAGTGCATATACATATACACACACTCTCACAAGAAGAAAAGCGCGTACAGGTTGGAAAATCAAGGTTTTGGTTCAAGGTATTGGTCCAAGGTATTTGGTCCGAGGTATTTTGGTCCGAGGTGTTGGTCCAAGGTATTGGTCCTAAGTGGTTTTGGTAAGAGGTATTGAGAAAGGCCTAAAACTATATAAGGAGGTGAAGATCATTAGGCCACAGTGTGCAAGTAAATGGATTTCTAAGGAATACTTCTATCTGAAGTATATTTTATGTTGCAGGGGCTATGTTTGTGATTTGATCTAAAATACTTTGTGCACCTTGAATTCAATGTTGGATCATGGTCATGAGACTTGAAATGACTTATCATTGAATGATCTGATATTGATTGGTCTAGATCTGATTATGTACACCCGTTTTATTCTTTAAATGTCATGATCTGGGTTTGTGTGAAGTCTGGAATTACAACGAAGTTATGAGTTAATATTTGCAGATCTGTACACTGGTTCGTCTTGATAAAAGTGCATGTACACTCAGGTTCTACTCTTCAAAGTAGCGTATACAAAAGAAAAGCCTTTTCTTCAGATCTAACTGATCTATCTGATCAGTTCTGTTGTTTTACTGCTGTCTGTGAATGTAGCCTTCTTGTATCTGAATGTAAAACTGAATGCATAAAGAGGTTGGTATCTAATTGATTGATTGTATAAGTGAGAAGAGTGATCTTTGTTGCTGCATGTGTAAAGCTCTGTAAGTTGATAGCAGATGTTCAGTATATTGCTGGTTTGTATAAACTTGATTCAGAAGTTTTATGTTTCAGTAGTTTTGAAGGTATACGCAGGTTTGATTAAAGGAAGTAGTGTATAAACGCATGTTGGGTTCAGTAAAGTAGCGTATACATTCTAATGCATGATGTTTGAGGTTACAACTGGTTCTGAATGATGATGCAGGTTTCTGGGTTCAGCACAGTGTTCTGGTGTTAGTAATCTGATTGCTCAGATTAATTGAATGCTGGTTGATGCAGTCTAAGTTTAAAAGTTTCTGATGGGTCCAGTATGAAAATTTGAAGAAATAAGAACTTCATGTGTAGTGTTATGTACCAGGAGAATCCAGTCTAAAATTTATGAAACGTGGTCCCTAGAGGAAGAAAGAAGGTCGTAGCCTTCTATAGGCCAACGCCTATGCACTAGTAATCACACTGGCTAGTACAAGAGCTAGGGGGTTGCATCTCCCTTCGAGTAGTAGCTGCAAAAGGAGAGAAGGTTGTAGCCTTCTGAAGGTGGGTGCTTGTGTACTGGTATGAGTCTGCACTAGTACAAGATTGTAAATATATTTTTTTATTATTAAAAGAAGACAAAAATGACAACAGCAGGTGGTTTTCACCCACATTGGGTTTCCACCTTAAATCTTGGTGTTCATGTGTGTTTCTTATGTGTGATGGTTTATTCTGTTTTACTGCACTATTTAATAAGTTATTGATGCAACACATGATAAATTGACTAAATCACAAGTTCTCTGGGTATACGAAGGTTTCTCTAATCACAGTTGCGTGTACACGCTAGTTCACTTCACAGAAGTAGCTTATATAAATCAGAATGGGAAATAACATTATTGATCTGATAATACCGATTCACCCCCCCACCCCACTCTTAGTGTTATTTCCAACAATTGGTATCGGATCAGGTCCTTCAGAAGAAGCTTGATCACTTGAAGGTAGATCTTTCAAGATGAATAATCACAAAAGCATGGGATCCATTAGACCACCAATCTTCAATGGGAGCAACTTAGTATATTGGAAAATAAGAACCAGATCTTATCTATAATCGCTTGGAGTCGATGTTTGGGAAATTTTGGAAGGAGGATATCAATTTCCAACAACAATTCATATAGAATCTGTAGGTAAGAAGTTATAGAAAACCAATGCCAAAGTTGTCAATACATTATTAGGAAGTCTTTCAGAATCAGAATTTGTCAAGGCCATGCATCTCAAGATAGCCAAAGAGATATGGGACAAAATCATTCAGAGCTACGAAGGATACTCTCAGGTAAAACGTGTTAAGCTTCAAACTCTTAGAATTCAGTATGAAACTCTTAAGATGCATAGTGATGAGAGTGTTGCTAGTTACTTTTTACATATAGATGATATTGTTAACTGTATGAAGAATCTGGGTGAAGAGATAAAGGAAGTTACTTTAGTTGAGAAAAATTTGAGATCTTTGTCTTCTAAATTTGAGTCAAAAGTGTAGGAATTTATAGGGTAAGTTCCTTAGAAAGAACACCAAAAGGACACCGCTCACAACCAGATCTCAAATCAATACACCAGTATCTTTGACGTGGTTAAAACCCTCAAAGTGCAAGGAGGGAAACAGTCCACGGCCTGTCCCAACGTGGGTACTACAGGCAATTTATTAATCAAAGAATGAAAATTTACATAAGCTTCTCTCATGCACGGATTACCCGAACAATGACCCTCCATGCGCTTTAAATAGAACTCATGGACCAATCGGGTGTCAAGCCACGGATCAAGTGTCGGTAATACCGAGGTGAGAGTGAACCGTCGGATCACTACATATCGTGACCGTCGGATGTAAGTTACAAAATGTACAACGGTAAAGAAACACACTTTACCTAACTCTATACCTAACTCTAAACTAGACCAAGTTGAACTTAACTATATCCTATGTGTCGGAATATCCTAACATCCCCCCTTGTTATAGACATTTTTGTGCCTCGCGTCAAGGAGCATGGAATGTCAATAATTACAGGGATCCTCAGTCCCTAAACATGTTGTTCTTACCCCTAAAAGAACAAGGTCATCAAACAACAGCACTTCCAATCAGTTCTCCACCTGAAAACACTTCAAAACAGGCTTATTTTGGATCATGTCAGCTGCTCCTGTCATGCAATGCAACTGTCCCTCTTTGTACCTGCGCTGGAAGTCAAAATTAATGAAGGCTACCTGCGCTGGGCGAGATTGGCCAAGTGGCACAGTCATCCTACAAGGTGTCAATTGCCCAGGAAGCTTCCAAACTGACACTTGGTTCATAAGATTCGCCCTGTGATGAGTAAGAGGTACTTGATCACCATGTGTAACCAAGGATCTCCAAGTGGACTCAAGAACTGAAGATAAACTGAAGAGGGAGAGGACACAAGGCAGCTTCATGTCAGTCTCAAGCTGACTCATCCTCTCTTCTTCTCTCCTATATATAGAGCTCTTCTATGAGGTCTAAGGAGGCTGGAATTTTGTGTAAAGCAAGGAGGTGCTGTTGGATTACAGTTAGAGCTATTGGGTGATTGTTTTACTAGAGGTGAAGAGGAGAGTTCTTGCTGCTGGGGAGGTGCTGCTGGATTGGAGCCATCATTGGTTGTAACCTTCTCAGAACCCTGTTACTTCTATCAATAAAGTTTTGCATGTTCTCCTGTATACTTGTATTGCATTGATGTTTTGTATTTACATGTATATTTGATTCACTCTAATCCATGCATCAGTTATGAGTACTTGTATCTTGTAGTTTCCTCTCTTTTTTTGTGCAGGATCTGTGTGTAGCTGGACCGGCAAAGAGAGCAAGGAGCTGGGAACAAGAGACAAGGAGAGAGGACAAGGATCAACTAAGCGAAAGACACCAGGTTGGTTGGCCTTCTTTTCACTCTCTCTGTACTTTCATAAAGGAAATCATCAAAGCTTTACTTTCAGTTGTTGCTAAAGACTGTCACCTTTAGAGTAGGGATAGGGTCATCCGCATCGGATACTTTTCCCCACAACAAACTGGCGACTCCGCTGGGGAGCCTAGTATCTTGTTGGTGTTTGTAGTATTTTGCTATTCATTTCTTGAAGAAAAGAGTACCAAATCGAAAAGCTTTTGACTATATCAAAAGCGAAGTAGAGGGTCTGCTACTCTTGCTCATTTGCTGAGCAGATTCAAGATTTGAAGAGCTTATCTACAAAAGACTCTTTACTCTTTGTGATAGATCTTCATCCTCTTGATCATCCCTTAGCCTGTACTTGACCTATAGCTTTTTATTTCAGCAAAAACAGTGCATTTTTGAGCTTTTTATGACCCGGAATTCTTTGTAGACGAAACTCTCGTGAGTCAGTGCAGGCTGTCCACAAGGCAGTCTGCATTACAGCGCAGGTGCTCCCTTCGGGAACTGCACTGAGAGTCAAATTGGCAGACTAGAACCTGCGCTGGTCCAGTTAGCCCTTGTCTTCCAGAGGTTTCCCTTTGTGTCTTGGCCCTGTTTTCACTTGTTTTGCTGATTGCTTGCTGGTCATTGTACTTGCTGTAGACCACTTCTCCTTGACATTATTCCGCCTCAGTTGTGTGATGAAACTGTGAATGTTCTTTCAGTATTTCTTGTTTCAGTTACAGTTTCCCATTGTGAAAAGCGAACCAGTATAGCTGTGGCCTCTTAGATCCTGAACTGTGAAAGTGTCTTTATGATCTTATGAGCTAGTTTTATTACTGTTCATGGCTGTTTGAGTTTGTTTGTTTTTCATTTTATGGTTTGAATCTATACATTTCCTGTGTTTAAACAAGTTTATCATAAGGTGTCTTTTTGATTGTGGACAAGCTTGTTTATTTCTACTTGAAATTAGATTCAAAATTATACAACAGTTTCCTTTTTGTCTAGCATCAACATTAAGGATAACGAAAAGAAATACATGCATTGTGCATTTTGCATTTGACTGTGTGCTTGACGATTTAGGAAAATGTGCATTTTAGTGTGTGTTCTTTGATCTGTGGAAAAAGTTGTGTCTTTCTTTTCCCTCAGTAGATTAAGGTTTTCAAAGTTGAAAGATTGAAAAGATTTGCTTCTCATCTTAGATTGCATATAGGAAGTTGTATATATACATCTCGTGGCGAACCTGAAAGGCAAACTGTTAAGAAAGATCAACATTAAAATAAACTCAATTTACATAACAACACTTTGGAATTTAACGCAAACATCTAGAGGTCTAGGTAGAGACGTGTTCCAGCGTCGTTAAACGTAGTGACTGTCGATCTCTACGAAGGTGGGTGATTCCTCCTAAGGGACGATAGCACTAACACGGACTTGAGCTCCCGCGTACCGTCGCGTATATTGGGAGACCCCTATAGGCTTTTATCCTTTATCCTTAGGAAACCGTGTCGACCGCCCTACTGATCGCGATGCAGTGAACACAGCATTCACGAAGATCGACCACCCGTACCGTAAAACGTATTCTGTGGTTTCGCGAAAGGTTTGGCACACCCTCTGCCTAGATCTCCAGAGCAGTTTCTTTTGGCCTTTTTCAAACTCTATAACTGAAAAAGTCCAACCGAGCATTTGTGACTTCGGGCTCGTTAATATATCGAAGGCGACTAGAGTCATCTTTAGCTTTTTCTCGACTCTTAAAACATGAAAAAGCAAGTTTGTGTCTAAAAGCGTCGTTAATAAAATTTATTTTAAGCGGAACATAATCACCTGTTATTCCCACATTGATCTTTCAGTTGAAGAGTATGGAGCCCACCAACCAAGGAAGTAACCTTGGCGGATGTCCAAATCCCTTCTCCTCTTGGGGAGATGTTGGTGCGCCTCATATGGCTACATTGTCGCTTCCAGGATTGACAATCGGCCTCCCTGTATGGCTCTTTTCAACTAATGTAGTCCAAATCGCCACTAATCCTGAGCAGTCGAATCAACAGTCAGAACAATCTAGAACTACCCACCAGCCTTCCACTTCTTATGATACTTCCTCTGATCCTTCATCTTCGCAAGGTAGAGCCGGCAAAAGTCAGCCTCCCAAGGAGAAGAAGGAAAAGAAGAAGAGAGAAAAGAAGCAGAAGGAGCCTCTGGTGAAGGCGACTGGGGGCAAGCAGAAGAAAGCTGACAAAAACCCACACACTGCACCGACTGGGCCTAAATCGCCATGTGTCATTTGCAAAGGGATCCACTTCCATCGTGATTGTCCTTGTATTCCCCGGATACTAAGGGACTGGTCCCCAAGGTTGCACAATCCGGTAGCATCAACCTCTGGTTGTCATGTTGATTGCATTCCGTCAACTAGCGAGAGTGAAGGACAAAGAAGGGGACCAAGATCACCCTGTCTATTGTGTGAAGGTAATCATGCCCTCCACAAATGTCCATTCTTAGATGAGGCAAAGAGAGTTTTGGAAGATCGCCCGGTGTCGCCGGTGCAACTTCCTCCTGGATACCGAAAACTCGTGCCTAATCCCTTGATAGTTGAAAATCCAGTTGAACCACTCAAGTGGTCAGCTGAAGTGTCGGTCATTGAGAATGAACCTATTGAATCTAGACCAGACGGAAGTCTAAAGGTCGATACGGCAGTTGGCCCGGTTCTTCCTTCAGAGGTTCTATCGTCCAATGACTCCGTCATTGAAGACCCGTCTTCAAATGACACCGTCGTCGAAGAGTCATCTTCATGCAACACCCTCACTGATGAGAACAAGGATGACACCATCCAGGTTCTCTTCATCAGCACCGACTCCGATGAGCATCAGGGCAATGCGCCCATTCCTTTATCGCAGGAAGGAACTTCATCAGAGTCATATCCGGCCGTATATTCGGTCCCACCACCAAGCAACCTAGTTATATCCTTTGATTGGAATCAACTAGGCAGACCCTGGTTACCAGCCAGTACACCATTCAGAATCATTGTCCAGATCTATAGAATGATTATGGCTGGTACTATCATTGATGAAGGGGCGTCTGTGAGTATCCTTTCCTCTGTTGCTTGGAAAGCACTGGGTTCCCTAGCGCTTTTACCTGAGTTGAGAAATCTCTCAGGTTTTGATAAAGGAACCAGTCGACCATTAGGGATCCTCCCCGATGTACCTGTTACATTGAAAGGGAAGACCGTCAGGATGAACGTGTTGGTAGTTCAAGGACCCTTGGATTATAACCTACTCCTTGGACGCGACTATATTTATTGCATGGGAGCGATAGTCTCCTCACTCTTTAGAGTAATGTGTTTTCCACACGAAGGAAGGGTGGTCAAGCTCGTAGACCAACTTTCATTTCCGGGATCTCGCATAGAAAATAGTCAAATACCAATCCTAAATGGTCTGTTCACTCAAGATTCGCCTCCACCCCCGGTCCTCCTTCCCGATGAGCGCGAGTAATTCGGAAAGAAAGACTAGGACCCAGGGGGCATGCACCCTGGTCTGCTTCGGGCAGAAGAAACTCCGGGTATAAGAAAGAATTTCCGCAGAAGAACATGACTAGTCCGTACCCCGTCCGTAGGAAGTGGGGTTGTTCTAGAATAATGATCTTTTGTTAAAGTTATGTGTCTGGGAATCATTCACCTTTGTCTAAAAAAGTGGGCAATGCCCAAGTAGGAATTCCCTTATTGCAACAAGTAGTCACCATCTTTGAATTCAAGCCTCGCCCATCGAAACATATGTTTTGAAGGATAAGCAGGGGCAGTCCACGAAGAAGGAGACCGTATTGTTGTGACAGAGGGTAACCATCTTTGGACAACCCAATGATAGACACCGCCGAAGAAAGAGATTGATTTGCGGCAGCAAATCGAACCTTCTTTGGAATAATAAGAAAGAGGCAAGCCTCCCTCAATAATGCCAATGTTTTATCTTTGAGTGATGTTCTTCTATTGTCACAAATAGCTGTTTGTTAAAAGTGGGCCGACGGGAAGCCTGAGTACTACGTAAGACCCCTTAAAATAACGAGAAGACAAGTATCATTAGCATTAGATTGGCAAGATGACAAATAAATGTGAACACCCAAAGAAAAGCAGAAGTAGGGGAGAGGAGGGGCAGCCTCGAAATTCTATCCTATACCTGGGGGCATGCAAACCTTCTGGAGTGCAAGCTAGGGGCGGTTATTTATCTGGTTTTAAGATTAGCCGTTTCCAAACTTGCATGAAAGAAGCCTGTGGGGCAAAAGTAAAATTTGCCAAAAGTGAGCACAGCCGTGGTAAGGCATAAGCTCTATAAAAATTGGTCCTTACAGGAGGCGTTCTTTTTATGACTGGCATATCGAGCAGTTTTAGCATATAGTTCATGCTCGTTAAAAAATAAACGCAAATCCGAGCAGTTTTAGGACTGAATTTATGCTCGTTAAAAAATAGAAAAGTGTGAGCAAAAGTTTCCCCCAGAGTTCAAGCTCATGGAAAAAATGAACCGGTAAATAACCTTTTGAGATCGTAAATTCATCAGCCATAAGAACCTTGATCGTGTTTTCATCCATCGCCTCCACTGTTCATTTGGCCGATCATTCACTTCCATTTGTGTGTTTACCTCTTTTGAGAAACAGCTGCGAAGAGTGATTTCACCTAGCCATCCTTGTGACACTGCCGTGATTGGAAAATTCCAACCTGTACCTGGAATCTGTAGCTATCCCTGTTTATCACTCATTCCTCAAAAGACGAGTCTTCTTTCAGCTCTTTTCACTGACTCGTAAAATATGAAAAGTTTGCCGAGTTTTGGCCTTCCAGCTCGTTAAAATGACCGGAACGCTATCCCTCCTCTAAATTTTAATCTTTTTGGACCTGAGGGATTATTGCACAAAAGGATCGAGCACTTGTCTTGTTTGGCTCGTTAAAAGTACCGAACAGCCCTCCCTTCTGTATTGTTTTATACTTTTTCGGACTTAAGGGATTAGCTGACGAAAAAGGAATTATGGAGTTGACTTTCTGTACCTTTTCAGACTCTCTAAAAATGAAAAGGACCGACTTTTCTTTGTCATTAGACTCGTTAAAATGATTAAATAGCGACAAACTTGTCTTTAGACGAGAACGAGTTTCCCTATCGCTAGGCTCGTTAAATCATAGCGATGGGCTTGCCCGAAGGGCAGGTTATAGAACAAGCATATGTTATCCTCCTCAAGCTTGACAAAAATAAAGAGGTACTGGTCAGAAATGACTGGGGAAAAATTGGGAGAACATTCAAAGTTTAAAGGTAGCAAGTCACTCTTGAACATGACACTTTTCCTCCGTACCACATCGAGTTGGGTTGTTTCATTCACCGGTCTCATCACCATGGTCCTCGCCACACCATCCACATTTGGGGTAATGCTACCGATCCATCGCATCAGTGTCGTTATATGTTCAAGAGGGGTCATTCTGAAAGTGTCAATCGTGTCCCATCCACTACCATACATTATCCTTCATCCATTCATGATCGCCACCCTGAATCATATTTCACAGTTTGTTTTCGCCTCCACTAAAATCATTAGCTCCGTTCCGTGTCATTGATGTGGGATTCATTAAGGCCCTCCCTTGACGGATCGCTTCTTGTCGACTTCAGCTCATTATCCAAGAAGTTGATCTAGGAACACCCCCATCAGTACTTTGAAGTTTGCATGCCTCAATGGCAAGTTTCTCACTTCCGGCGACAGGTATACATCAATGACCTTCGACCAGAAGATTTTGCGTGGCGTTCGACGCCAAGTCCTTTATTCACGCCACGTGAATTGTACTGCAGTACCTTGAGGGTCATCGTCATTATTGGTGATTCCTCTCGCGCTTGTTAACGGTTTTCATTATTGACCGGTAATCAAGCGATGTCTTTCCATGTTCGACTTCAGCGCAATTCTCACATGGATCGACTTGTACTTAGAGTGAAGATTGAACGAGTTTGAAGACCCCGGATCTAGTTTCATCCATCCGGGCTGCAATATATATTCAGGAAATATAAAAGCATTTGCCATGTACATCATTGCAGCAGATGATCATCCTATTCAAAGGATGATAATTTCAGCAGAAAATTATCAGTCTACCTTCAAACGATCGTCTGTCATATGTACCAAAATGTATTTATAAAAGTTGAGCATGGGAATGCCCGCCTCAGCTAGATCATGAAAAATAGAATGAAAAATAATGTATTGTATTGTATTGTATTACAGGGCACTCTCCTCAGCACTGGAACGAACTTCGGACCCTCTAGATAAAGCATTTCACCCGATAAACGGCCTCATACTTTAGGGGGCAACTGTTATAGACATTTTTGTGCCTCGCGTCAAGGAGCATGGAATGTCAATAATTACAGGGATCCTCAGTCCCTAAACATGTTGTTCTTACCCCTAAAAGAACAAGGTCATCAAACAACAGCACTTCCAATCAGTTCTCCACCTGAAAACACTTCAAAACAGGCTTATTTTGGATCATGTCAGCTGCTCCACTGAGCTTCTGCGCTGGAATGCAACTGTCCCTCTTTGTACCTGCGCTGGAAGTCAAAATTAATGAAGGCTACCTGCGCTGGGCGAGATTGGCCAAGTGGCACAGTCATCCTGCAAGGTGTCAATTGCCCAGGAAGCTTCCAAACTGACACTTGGTTCATAAGATTCGCCCTGTGATGAGTAAGAGGTACTTGATCACCATGTGTAACCAAGGATCTCCAAGTGGACTCAAGAACTGAAGATAAACTGAAGAGGGAGAGGACACAAGGCAGCTTCATGTCAGTCTCAAGCTGACTCATCCTCTCTTCTTCTCTCCTATATATAGAGCTCTTCTATGAGGTCTAAGGAGGCTGGAATTTTGTGTAAAGCAAGGAGGTGCTGTTGGATTACAGTTAGAGCTATTGGGTGATTGTTTTACTAGAGGTGAAGAGGAGAGTTCTTGCTGCTGGGGAGGTGCTGCTGGATTGGAGCCATCATTGGTTGTAACCTTCTCAGAACCCTGTTACTTCTATCAATAAAGTTTTGCATGTTCTCCTATATACTTGTATTGCATTGATGTTTTGTATTTACATGTATATTTGATTCACTCTAATCCATGCATCAGTTATGAGTACTTGTATCTTGTAGTTTCCTCTCTTGTTTTGTGCAGGATCTGTGTGTAGCTGGACCGGCAAAGAGAGCAAGGAGCTGGGAACAAGAGACAAGGAGAGAGGACAAGGATCAACTAAGCGAAAGACACCAGGTTGGTTGGCCTTCTTTTCACTCTCTCTGTACTTTCATAAAGGAAATCATCAAAGCTTTACTTTCAGTTGTTGCTAAAGACTGTCACCTTTAGAGTAGGGATAGGGTCATCCGCATCGGATACTTTTCCCCACAACACCCCTTAAGAACAACTTGGGATAGGATTGAAGGATTTACAAATATGACACAATAGGAGAAGGAAGGAGGCACTAGAGCCTATCACCCCTTAGTGACAACTTCCTGAACTCCAAGCATATATCGAAGTTTAGTGAACTTCGCCTCTGTGAGATCCTTTGTGAAGATGTCTGCAACCTGATCATCTGTTGGACAATATTGCACTTCAAGAACATGGTCATGAATGAGCTTTCTGATGAAGTGCATGTGTAGTTCAATGTGTTTGCTGTGTTGATGCTGGACTGGATCTTTGCATAGCTGAATGGCACTTTGATTATCACACCAAAGTGTGGTTGGATGCTGCTGCTCAAAGCCAAACTCTGATAGGATCTGACGAAGCCACAAGGCTTCCTTACTAGCTTCCACGGCACCACGATACTCTGCTTCTGCTGACGAAAGAGAAATGGCAGCTTGTTTCTTACAAGCCCATGTAATAGGTCCTGAACCAAGAGTGAAGACATAACCGGCAGTAGACTTCCGATCATCAGGGTCACCAGCCCAGTCAGAATCAGTGAAACCAACTAACAGAGGAGCTGCTTTGGCACTG
This sequence comes from Pinus tabuliformis, assembly GCA_031772625.1. Taxonomy (NCBI): domain Eukaryota; kingdom Viridiplantae; phylum Streptophyta; class Pinopsida; order Pinales; family Pinaceae; genus Pinus; species Pinus tabuliformis. The sequence continues at coordinate 1,180,112,370 of CM062807.1, read as the reverse complement.
TAATGAATCCCAAACTGTATTGTACCTCGAACATAACGAAGTATTCTTTTAGCTGCTTTCCAATGACTTTCACGGGGGTTTTGCATAAAACGAGCAACAAGGCCAACAGCAAAGGAAAGATCAGGACGAGTATGGGTTAAATACAAGAGTTTTCCGACAAGTTGACGGTATAAGGTAGCATCAACTTCAGGAGAAGTACAAGAGACTGAAAGTTTGACTCCAGACTGAAAGGGAGAAGGGGCTAGCTTACAGTCTTCCATGTGAAAATGACGAAGAATATCACAAGCATACTTGGACTGGGAAAGGAAAATACCCTCGTGGGATTGCAAGACTTGAAGACCGAGAAAATAGTGTAAGTGTCCTAAGTCTGTCATTTCAAATTTCTTTTTAAAGTTGGACTTCACATGGTTTATAAGGCTGGGATCACTACCAGTAAGAATAAGATCATCAACATAAAGAACAAGGATGATAAGAGAGTTGCCCACTTTCTTGGTGTAGACAGTATTGTCAGAGTGACACCTAGAAAAGCTAGATTCTAAAAGAAAGCTATCCATTTTGGCATACCAAGCCCGAGGAGCTTGCTTGAGGCCATAAAGGGATCTCTTAAGTCGACAAACAAGGCTGGAGTCTGTTTGTATGAAGCCAATGGGTTGTTCCATATAGATTTCTTCCTGCAAGTCCCCATGCAAGAAGGCAGATTTAACATCCATCTGATGGACTTCCCATTTTAAAGAGGCAGCAAGGGAAAGAACAAGGCGGATAGAGTTCATTTTGGCAACAGGGGAGAAGGTTTCAATGTAGTCAATGCCTTCAACTTGTGAAAAGCCCTTAGCCACGAGACGAGCTTTATGTTTGTCAACTTTCCCATCTGGTCCATACTTGGTTCTGTAAACCCATTTACATCTAACAAGTTTGCGTCCCTTTGGTAGAGGAACAAGATCCCATGTATCATTTGTCATCAATGAATGATATTCTTCATTCATAGCTTCTTCCCAATGTGGATGGCCTAAAGCTTCTGCAAAAGTGTTAGGATCATGATTTACTGGAGCTTGAACCAGTAAAGAAGAGGCTCTTTCAAACTGAGAGCGTGTACGTCGCTGATCTGTAGGATCACCGGCAAGATCACCTGCTGCATCCCGAGTAGCACGGACCCATCTTGGAAGTTGAGGATCCTGAGAAGGTGGGGGAGGATTATCATCCTCGCTTTCATCATCTGAAGAAGAAATGTTTTCAAAAGTAGAAGAGATAGGAAGAGGTGGCACATCCGCCGGACTAGGCTCGCAGGCCGATTTATTTTCATCAAATTTTACATCTCTTCTAATGATAACATTTTTGGACTTAAATGGAATAAGTCTATAACCTTTTACATCTTCAGAATATCCAACAAAAGTACATTTATCACTCTTAGGTTCTAAAGCTTTATGCTTTTCATCTGGAATATGGGCCCATGCTTCACTTCCAAACACACGAAAGTGACTTACATCTGGTTTAATGGAACTCCAAGCTTCTTCTGGAGTGATATTCTCTAGAACCTTAGTAGGAGTGCGATTGATTATATAATTTGCACAATTAATTGCTTCGGCCCAAAAACTAAGACTGAGTCCTTTAGATTGTAGCATACAATTAGCCATTTCCTTTAAGGTGCGATTTTTCCTTTCAGCTACACCATTTTTTTGTGGAGTGTATGGAACAGTATGTTGCATTTGAATTCCATTTTCGGTGCAAAAGTTGATGAATGTGTTTTTAACATATTCTCCACCATTATCAGTTCTTAGCTTAAGAATTTGATGTCCAGATTGTTTTTCAACAAAGGCTTTGAAGGCCAAAAAGGTGTTGAATACTTCACTCTTGAGTTTTAAGAAGTATACCCAAGTGCGTCTGGAGAAATCATCAATGAAAGTTAAGAAGTACTTGCAGCCAGAGAATGAAGCAACAGGAAGAGGACCACATAAATCACTGTGCACAAGCTGTAAAGGGGCTGAGGCGTGCCAAGAGGCACGTTTGTCAAAACTGTCCCGATGATGTTTTCCGAGTACACATCCGGAACAAACACCATCTCTGCAAGATACCATACGAAGACCTGTCACCATATTTTCTTTACATAGATGCTGAAGGGAGCGATAGTTTAAGTGACCAAATCGCTCATGCCAAAGTTTGCTCACTTCATCATTATGAGCAACAAATACTGAGGGAAGATTTGATGACCCAAAGTTGTGAAACTTATATAACCTTTTGGAATCATCAGCAAGACCAGTAGCTAGAATCTGTTTAGGATCTTTTAGATCCTTGATTACAACATCATGAGGTGAAAATTCAACAATTTTACCTTCACCTGAATGAGTTATCTGATAGACAGATAGAAGGTTGCAGGATAAGGTTGGAACACATAATACATCATTAAACTGACCATTGTCTAGATGAACAGTTCCAGTCCCTACAACATTAAGAGATCTATCATCACCAACATATATATTTTTGGTGTTACAATCATTTAAAGAAGAAAACATGGCTTGGTTTTTGGCCATGTGACAAGAGGCTCCAGAATCAATGAGCCACTCATGAGAATGAGAAGAAGAAGAAGATACATTTAATGCATAACCAAACTGAGATGATTGACAATGACATGCAGAAAGTGCCATTCCGGAAGTTGAAGTTGAAGTAGGCTCCACATGGATGTTATGTTTCTTCATTGCGGCTTCCAAGGCTTCCATCTTCTTAAAGCATTTAGATTCTAAGTGGCCATCTCGATTACAAAAGTTACAATGTCTATCAGTCTTCTTCCATTTGTTTTTATTGGTCTTATCATTTTGCTGAAATGATCTTTCATTTTGAGGCTGAGATGGTTTAGGACCATTCTTTTGAGGATATGACTTCTTAGGATTCTTTGAATTTGGTTGCTGCTGGGCAGCTAACGCTTTCGTGGAAGAGTTTCCAAGATTAAGAAGACCAAGGTGTAAGAATTTTTCTTGTTCTCTTATTAAGGAATCACAAAAGGAGTCAAAGGAAGGGGCCTTGTAGTCTTTTCCTTGACAAATGAAAGCTTCCCTTGTAGAATGGAAAGTGGAAACAAATACAGAGTAGGCTGGTCCCAACTTAGTAAGGATGGAATAAATAAGGTTACCATCTTCTTTCTTAACTTTAACACCTTCCAAGAGATATCTAAGGTTCTTGAATTTGGACAAGAAATCTTCAATGCAAGAAAAATTATTAGGATCCAAAGTAAGCAACTCATTTTCAAGTTGATGGGCTCTAATTTCATTTTTAATCCCAAAAATTTTAGCGAGTTTTTCTAATGCTTCATGAGGAGTCTCAAGTTCTGCAATGTGGAATCTAAGATCAGGAGAAATAGACATCCCTATCAAACCACGTGCTTGATCTTGTCTATTTTCCCATTTTGCAGCCTTGTCTTCATCTTTTGGTTTCTTCTCTTGGTCTGTGGCTATTCTGAAGAGACCTTTGCTTCTAAGTAAATCTTCCATGTAGGCTACCCATTGGAAGTAGTTAGTGCTATCAAAAATGACTTGGCATGGACTTTCCATTTTTTAAAAAAATTGAAGCTGAAGATGCTGAAAGTAAGTGTTCCAATGGATAGATCTCGAAAAAATAGGCGGTTAAAAAAAAAACGGTTCTGAAAAAGGCTTCCGGATGAAGAAGTTATGGCTTTTTGAAAAACAATTGTTGACGTTGCCGGCAAAGTGCGCGAATGTGCGGGAATGAAAAAAAATCCGCCCCCACAAAATGGAGACTTGAACCCAAGACCTCTACTCTCTTAAAATAGCTTTGAACCAATTGATCTATATAAAAAAATTGAGAGAGAGAGAGAGAGAGAGGGGGGGGGGGGGGGGCTTGGTTTGCGTGCTTGCCTTGAGAAAGCTCTTTTTCCCTACAAAACACAAAACCCAACACGAATATGCAAAGAAAAACGAACCTTGCGGCTCGAAGTTAGCTTTAGCCAAAAAACTAGAAATTTAAAAAAAAATCTCAAAGTTAGCTTTAGCCGAAAAACTAAATATTTTTCTCAAGGTTTCTGATTTTCCGAGATCACACTAAGGTGCAGGGAAAAGAGCATACGCATGAGAAAAATCCTTCCTTTCTGTTTCTAATTTGCCCAGATCGCACAGAGTCGCAGGGCAAAGAGCATATGCAGAAATGAAAGGTATAGATCCGGTTTAAAAAAAAGCTAAATAAACTGAGACCGAAATAAGCAGAGAGAAAATAACAGTAAACTGCAAAAAAAACACTGTATACCTCCCGATCTGAAAAATGATGCAGCTAGGGCTACCGGAAACCTTTTCGCATGAAACGAAAGGGGTTCCTCACTGGAACAGATGCTCCGAATGCAACAGAGGAGTCCTCTCGGCCCGAAAGCAGTCAGAAACAACAGATCTAGGAACCGACAGCCGCATGCAGTTCTACCAGCTTCAGATTTGGATCACCAACGGACGCGGCCCTCAAATAGCTCTGATACCATGTAGGAATTTACAGGGTAAGTTCCTTAGAAAGAACACCAAAAGGACACCGCTCACAACCAGATCTCAAATCAATACACCAGTATTTTTGACGTGGTTAAAACCCTCAAAGTGCAAGGAGGGAAACAGTCCACGGCCTATCCCAACGTGGGTACTACAGGCAATTTATTAATCAAAGAATGAAAATTTACATAAGCTTCTCTCATGCACGGATTACCTGAACAATGACCCTCCATGCGCTTTAAATAGAACTCATGGACCAATCGGGTGTCAAGCCACGGATCAAGTGTCGATAATACCGAGGTGAGAGTGAACCGTCGGATCACTACATATCGTGACCGTCGGATGTAAGTTACAAAATGTACAACGGTAAAGAAACACACTTTACCTAACTCTAAACTAGACCAAGTTGAACTTAACTATATCCTATGTGTCGGAATATCCTAACAAAAAGTTTCTGCCATAGAAGAAAAAAAAGGATCTTTAGACTATCACTGTAACTCAACTTCATGGAATCCTAACTGCCTTTGAAATGAGAAAAGGAGGTCCATCAGATATGAGAGAAGTCCCATTTAAAGCATCAACAAAGGGAAAAGAAAAGGAAGAGCACAATGAATCCGGACACATTTCAAAAGAAGAAGATGAGGTAAATTTTGTTAAGAAGCTTCAATGGGGTTCCGGATGATTCAGAGGTAAGCTACCTTTCAAATGCTTTGTTTATGGTAGATTCAGTCACTATGTTTCCAAATGTCCTCATAGAGATAAATATGAAAAAGGGAAGGAATATGCAAAAGGAAATAGAAAACAGGTTGTGAATAGAAGGAGTTACTATACGCATGAAGATAGTGATGGTTTATCTAATAGTGATGAAGATGAAATTGAACAAGATTATAGACTACTCATGGCTTATGAAAATGATGGTTTTTTGGATGCATTAGAAGAGGATGACTTTCTTGAATAAATCACTAAACTCAAAATATGTGTAGAAGAAAAGAATATGATCATAGATACTTTGACACACCAACTTGCTGAAAGAGAAAAACACAATGAAATTCTAGAAAGTAAAATTTTGGGTCTAAGGAAAGATCTTGAGAAGACAAAATCTATTAATATTATATTTGCTAAAGGATCAGAAACTTTAAATGAAATAATCAATGTTCAAAGTTCTCCTCTGATAAAGACAGGTCTTGGATATATTGAAGATTCATCTCAATCACAGAAGCCGTGGGCCTCCACTAGAAGCTATCTTGACGCAACAAAGACCAATGAACAGTATGTCAATCATTAGCAAAGGCCTAAAATTACTCATCAGGTAAATCATACTCAATTTACTCCAAGGATGAATATCAGTAGAAGCCACAATCTTTTGGCATTATGATGTATGTGTTGTACTTGATCGCAACCCTCTTGTAGCAGAACAACTCTCGTGTATATGGGAACTAGATGAATCTACAGAAGAGATATCAGATGTGATAGAATGCATGGTAGTAGTGTTTACAGATGTGATGAAATGCAGGGAAGCTTCAAGGAATCAATTCAGAAGGCAACTTACTCAGATGAAAGATCGTAGTATAGCAGGTAAACAACAAATAATTATAGATGAGTCTTCACAGAATGAAGAAAGAGAGGTATACACAGGTTCACCACTGACCAAGTTGCACATACACGCAGGTTCACTGTATACAAGTCGCGTATACATACACACGCACTTTCATGAAAGGAAAAGCACGTATACCTTGGAAAACTAAGTTTTTGGTTCGTGGTATTTGGTCCATGGTATTGGTCTAAGGTATTTGGTTATTGACCCTAGGTATTTTGTTCAAGGTATTGGTCCTAAGTGGTTTTGGTCCATGATGTTGAGAAAGGCCTAAAACTATATAAGGAGGAGAAGATCATTAGGCCAAGGTGTGCAAGTATCGAATATCTGATGAAGTGTGAGATCTAATATGCATGTTATGGCTTATGGTGTTGTGCTTGATCTGAACCAAGGATGAACCTTAGCATTTGATGAAGGATAAGACCTAATGATGTATTAGGATCTTAAGGCTTGAAGTGAATTATCTTTATGTAGTTTGATCATGTATCTGAATAACTGGCGCATGTTGTAGTCTATAAATATGATGACTTGGGTATGACTGAAGTCTGGAATAATTGTTATGTTTAAATCATCATTTACAGATATGTATGTAGGTTCACTTTAGAAAAGGAGCATATACACGCTGGTTCTGCATATCAAAGCAGCATATACATCATAAATTTGATTTGCAGATCTGTACGCTGGTTCGCTTTGAGGAAAGCACGTATACACGCAAGTTCAACACATGGAAGTAGCATATACCTTATAAAATATGTTTTAGTTGCTTATGTTTGTTGTTGCAGTGTTCTGGGTTCTGGATTGGGTTCTCGTTACTATATTCTGGTGACAACATTCTGAATGATCAGATTGATGGGTTGTCAAAGTGATTGATTGATTCGGTTGTGGTTGGTTCAAAAGGAGATTGGTTGATGTAGATATATTTGATGATTGAATGATGTTGTTGATGGATCCAGTCTAAAAATTTATGAAACGTGGTCCCTAGAAGAAAAGATAAGGTTGTAGCCTTCTGTAGGTCGGCACCTACGTACTAGTAAACATATTAGCTAGTACAAAAGCTAGGGGGTTGTAGCTCCCTTCCTGTAGAAGCTGGAAAATGAGAGAAGTTTGTAGCCTTCCACAGTTAGAAGCTTGCGTACTGGTATAACACTGCACCAGTACAAAATTTGTAAAAATAAATTTCTTATTATTAAAAGAAGACAAAGATGACAATAGCAGGTGGTTTTCACCCACATTGGGTTTCCACATTATATCTTGGTGCTCATGTGTGTTTCTTATGTGTGATGCTTTATTCTATTTTTACTGCACTGTCTAATGAATTCCTGATATACTGGTTAAAGATCAATGCATGATAATTTGGGTAAATCAAAAGATCTTTGCATATACGCTGGTTGCATTAAGTACAGTTGCATATACACGCTATTTCACTAAGCTGAAGTAGCGTATACAAATCAGTTTTGAAAATTAAATTATTGATCTGATAATACTAATTCACCCCCCCTCTCAGTATTATTTCCAACAATTGGTATCAGAGAAGGTCCTTTAGAAGAAGCTTGATCGCTTGAAGGAAGATCCATCATCATGAGTAATGGAGAAATCGGGGGATCCATCAGATCGCCAATCTTTGATGGGAGAAACTTTGTTTATTTGAAGGTAAGAACCACAACCTATCTTCAATCTCTTTGAACAGATGTCTGGGAAGTCGTGGAAGGAGGATATACATTTCCATCAGCAATTCCTACAAATATAGCAGGTAAAATCAATAAGAAACCAATGCTAAAGCTATCAATACATTATTAGGAAGTATATCATAATCAGAGTCTGTCAAAGTTATGCAGCTCAAATCAGCCAAATAAATATGGGACAAAATCATTCTAAGCTACGAAGGAGACTCTCAGGTAAAATGTGCTAAAATGCAAACTCTCAGAATTCAATATGAAACTCTCAAGATGCATAATGATGAAAGTATAGCTAGTTACTTCTTACGTATAGATGAGATTGTTAATTGCATGAAGAATCTGGGTGAAGAGATAAAGGAAGTTACCTTAGTTGAAAAAGTTTTAAGATCCTTGTCTACTAAATTTGAATCAAAAGTATCTGCCATAGAAGAAAAGCAAGATTTACAGACTATTACTATGACACAGCTTCACGGAATCTTAACTGCCTTTGAGATGAGAAAAGGAGGTCCATCAGATATGAGAGAAGCTGCATTTAAAGCTTTAGCAAAAGGAAAAGAACAACTCAATGAATTAGGACATATTTAAGAAGAAGAATAGGAAGTAAACTTTGTCAATAAGCTTCAACGGGGTTTCGGAAGATTCATAGGTAAACTACCTTTCAAATGTCTTTCCTGTGGTAGACTCAGTCATTATGCTTCCAAATGTCCTCATAAAGATAAAAATGATAAAGGGAAGGAATCTACAAAAAGGAATAGAAAACATAGTGTAAGTAAAAAGAGCTACTATACTCATGAAGATAGCAATGGTTTATCAAATACTGATGAAGATGAAAATAGTAATGACTATAGACTTCTGATGGCTTATGAAGATGATGATTTCTTGGATGCTTTAGATGAAGATGATCTTTATGCAGAAATCTCTAAACTCAAAATCTGTTTAGAAGAAAAAAATATGATTATAGATACCTTGACGAACCAACTTGCTGAAAGAGAAAAACAAAATGAAAAACTAAAATGTGAAATTGTGGGTCTAAGAAAGGATCTTGAGAAAACAAAAGCTCTCAATCTTATATTTGCTAAAGGATTAGAAACCTTAAATGAAATTATCAAAGTGCAGCGTTCTCCTCTGATAAAGATAGGTCTTGGATATACTGAAGAAGCATCTCAAAAGCTGTCAACCTCCACTAAAAGCTATCTTGAGGCAGCAAAGAGCAGTGGACAGTTTGACAATCGTTAGCAAAGGCATAAAGAAGATCACCAACTAAATCAGGCTCAATTTACTTCAAGGATGAACAGAAGCCACAACCAACCTCAGGTAAATCGTACTCAATTTGCTCCAAAGATGAATATCAATAGAAACTACAATCACCAGGTCGGTACATTCGATAATCGTAGGAACTTTTTTAATGGTCAATGTTTCTCATGTCATAATTTTGGACACAAAGCTTCTCAATGTGTTGCTTACAAAACTATCGTGACTAGAGAAGCACGAAGTCAAAGGAATGTGACAGGGATTAAGAAAAGTTCCTATAATAACTTTTCTCTTCTTGAAAATGAAATAGAATGCTCAATCTGTAACAACTTTGGCCATGAAGAATCTGAATGCAGAAGTAAATTTCGGCAAATATCTCAAAAGGAGCAAACTCCATTAAATCCCAAAATATGGAGAAAGAAAGAACCGCAAACAGAAAGAATACCTTGTATGTAGAAGGACAAGAAAACCAGTGGTACATCGACAGTGGATGCTCAAAACACATGACAGGTGATAAAGAAAAACTACACTCTTATAATGCCTTAGAAAAGGAAAAGAGTGTCTCATTTGGAAACGACACTCCTGTTGTCATAAAAGGCAAAGGCTCTGTTTTCTTGAAAGAAAAGGTTAAAGCTGGGAATGGTATGTTTGTTGACGGCTTAAAGCATAACCTATTGAGTGTGAGTCAAATGTGTGATCAAGGAAATGAAGTAGTTTTTCAATCAAATGGATGTGTTGTTCGTGAGCTTGATACAAGAGAAACCGTGATCAAAGGTACAAGAACTCCAAACAACCTATACATACTGAAGGGAGGAAAACAACAGTGCTATCTAAGAAAAAATGATGAAAACTGACTATGGCATAGAAGATTGGGACATCTAAGATTTTCTCAAATAAGAAAAGCGTGCATATTCCAGGCTGTTCGTGATCTTCTAGATATCAACATTCCTCAAAATACTATATGCAAATCATGTCAATTCGATAAGCAAACCAGATCTCACTTCATCGAAAAGGAAGGATTAGCTAGTAAGCCTCTTGAACTTGTTCATACTGATTTATGTGGACCATCAAGGAAATGGTCACCTTGTGGAGAAGAATAATTTATATTATTCATTGATGATTTTTCCAGAATGTGTTGGATAGGTCTTCTAAAGCATAAATATGAAGTATTTGAAAAGTTCAAAGCCTTCAAAGCTTTGGTTGAAAATGAATCAGATCACAAAATCAAATGCCTCAGATCTAATCGAGGAGGGGAATTTACCTAGGATGAGTTCTTTGAGTTTTGTGAACAACATGAAATAAAAAGGCAATTCTCCACTGCAAGGACTCCTCAGCAAAATGGACTGGTAGAAAGGATGAACAGAATTGTTCAACAAATAGCTCGTGCTATGCTAGATGAATTTGGAACTTCAGCAACTTTCTAGGGTGAAGCTGCATTCGCCACCGTCACTATTCTCAACCAAGAAAATGTTCGAGTAAACAACAATCAAACTCCACATGAACTTTGGTATGGTAAGACTCCTACTGTAAAATACTTCAAAGTTTTTGGAAGCAAATGTTACATCAAAACGACTGATGAAAAACTTGGTAAGTTTGAACCTAGAGTAGATGAAAGTATTCTTCTTGGATACTCTTCCCAAAGTAAAAGATATAAATGTTATAATAAAATACTTGGGAAAATTATTGAAAGTATTGATGTTGTGGTTGATGAAGCATGCAAAAATCCAAAACAGATAAAAACCAAAGATTATGACAATGAAGAAGACGACGATCATTTTCCCACATCAAATCACACTGATTCTAAAGAAGAAACCAATGAAGCACCAAAAGAAGATATAACGATAGAAGAAAAAACTCCGTCCAATTATGTTCAGAAACTCAAATTTTAGGGGAAAAAGGGGCAAGTGTGCAGACAAGAAGAACTATTGCCGAAGCCTCAAGCTATCTAGCATTACTATCTTCCACAGAACCTCAAAATGTAAATGAAGCATGCAGAGATGAATGATGGGTCAAGGCCATGAATGAAGAACTTGAGAAAATTGAAAAGAATAATACTTGGGAATTAGTTCCTAGACCTCATGATAAGAATATCATAGGAACCAAATGGATATTAAAAAACAAGCTGAACGAAAATGGAGAAGTTATCAGAAACAAGGCTAGACTCGTTTGCAAAGGATATGCTCAACAAGAAGGCATAGATTTTGAAGAAACTTTTGCAACTGTTTCTAGACTTGAAGCCATAAGAATGTTTCTTGCTCTTTCTAGTTTTTAGCAATTCAAAGTGTACCAAATGGATGTAAAATCTACCTTTCTTAATGGAGACTTAGAAGAAGAAGTCTATATTGAACAACCATAAGGATTCATTCTAGGAAATGATGCAAAACTTGTATGCAAACTTAGAAAGGTTCTCTATGCTCTAAAACAGGCTCCAAGGGCCCGGTATTACCGTCTTAACAAATATCTCCACCAACAGGGTTTTTCAAAGGGGTCAGCAGATAGCAATCTATATACAAAGATTGACACTGGAAAATTGCTAATAAATATTTTTTATGTTGATGATATCATTTTTGGTAGCAATGAAGAATCCATGAGTCAGAATTTTGCTTCAATAATGCAGCAAGAATTGAAATGTCTTTGCTTGGTGAGCTTACCTACTTTCTTGGTCTACAAGTTCAGAAAAATAAAGATGGTATTTTTCTCTCACAAAGCAAATATCTCAAACAGATCTTGAAAAAGTACGGCATGGAAGATTCTAAACTAGTATGTACCCCAATGGTAACAAGATGTAGTCTTAGCTCAAATGATGAATCCGCAGCAGTATATCAACCAGCTTACCGATCCATGATTGGCAGTCTGCTTTATCTAACAGGTACCCGACCTGACATCATACATGTAGTAGGAAGAGTTGGAAGATTCCAAGCAAATCCAAAGGAATCACACCATCAGGCAGTCAAAAGGATTTTCAAATATCTTCAAGGAACATAGTACTTTGGTTTATGGTATCCTAGAGATACATATCTTACACTTCATGCATATACATATGTGGATTGGGCAGGAAGTGTTGATGACAGAAAAATCACTAGTGGTGGTGCATTCTATATGGATTCCAGATTAGTGTCTTGGTTCAGCAAGAAACAAAGTTCAATAGCATTATCTATAGCTGAAGCATAATACGTGGCTGTTGTATCTTGCTCTACACAACTACTTTGGATGATGCAAACCTTGCAAGACATTCAGATCACATGTACTCCACCCATCTCCATTCTATGTGACAATACAAGTGCCATCAGTATTTCAAAGAATCCAGTCATGCACTCCAAGACCAAGAACGTACCCATCAAATATCATTTCCTACATGAAAAAGTGCTTGAACAAAACGTCAAATTGGAGTATGTTCCCTCCAAAGAACAGGTTGTTGATATATTCACTAAACCATTGCCCATAGAGACATTTGAATATCTCAGACAAAAGCTGGGAGTAGTTTCTGCATCGTCCTGCTATTAAATCCTATTTTTCAGAGAAAGGTGGTTATATGCGAGTTTCAAGAAGCGTAGTCGCATAAATAGGTGAGCTTCTATGGTCACAGTCGTGTATATGTTGGTTTGAATAAAAACAGTGGGCCAAACTCAAAAAAAAAGGGGGGGTCTGCTATGGTTCTATCAATTATCTGCCCTGTTTGATGATGGTTTCAATCTGCTGATATATTGGTCCTCATAGTGTTGTTGATCACTTGATGTATATCTGATTGATGATGATGCTTTGATATCTCTTACTGACATATGCAATGATCAGATCTGACAGTGAACAGGTGGAACAGGTTCAAGGGGAGAACATGGTTGATGATATTTTGGGAACTAATGATGGACATATACAGGTTGTTGGTCTGGATGTTGTTGACAGATGCTGCTGATGATAGTTGTTGATGACTATCATGGTCGTGTTTAAGATATTTTGTCTCTGTTATATATGTCATGTATATCTTTTAATTTAACAATCATGAAAAGACCTAATTTGTAACCCCACCATGCATGGGATGGACGATGTAATGTTTCTTGTTTTTTCCATGTATAAACAATTGATATATCCCCACTTGGTTGGGTGGATGAGTCAAATTTGGTATATCCCCACTTGGTTGGGAGATGGATGTATGTATGAGTCATTGGTGATAGGAAGGTCATTTGTGATGTATGTATAGAGTCATGTTCTTCTTTTAGAACATCTTTTTGTAGACTTTGCTTATGCTCAGGGGGAGCATGGACTCGATCATGGGAGCTCAATCAACACACTTCAACATATCAGAGAATTCAACATGCACTCAGGGGGAGCATGACCCTTTTCCCTTGATGACAAAGGGGGAGAGTGACTTGGTGTGGTGTGGTTGTTGTTGCCATCAAGTCTAAAGGGGGAGATTGTTGGCATTATGATATATGTGTTGTACTTGATGGCAACCCTCTTGTAGTAGAACAACTCTCGTGTATATGGGAACTAGATGAATCTACAGAAGAGATATCAGATGTGACAGAATGCATGGTAGTAGTGTTTAAAGATGTGATGAAATGCAGGGTAGCTTCAAGGAATCAGTTCAGAATGCAACTTACTCAAATGAAAGATCACAGTATAGCAGGTAAACAGCAAAGAATTACATATCAGTTTCTATAGAATGAAGAAAGAGAGGTATATGTAGGTTCACCTCTGACCAAGCTGTGTATACATGCAGGTTCACTGTATACAAGTCGCGTATACGTACACATGCATTTTCACGAAAGGAAAAGTGCGTATACTTTGGAAAACTAAGTTTTTGGTCCGTGGTATTTGGTCCATGGTATTTTGATCCATGGTATTGGTCCAAGGTATTAGTCCTAAGTGGTTTTGGTCCATGATACTGAGAAAGGCCTAAAACTATATAAGGAGGAGAAGATCATTACGCCAAGGTGTGCAAGGATCAAATATCTGATGAAGTGTGAGATCTAATATGTGGGTTATTGGTTTATGGTGTTGTTCTTGATCTGAACCAAGGATGAACCTTAGCATTTGATGAAGGATAAGATCTAATGATGTATCAGGATCTTAAGGCTTGAAGTGAATTATCTTTATGTAGTTTGATCATGTATCTGAATAACTAGCACATGTTGTAGTCTGTATATATGATGATCTGGGTATGACTAAAGTCTATAATAGTTGTTATTTTTAAATCATCATTTACAGATCTATACGTAGGTTCACTTTAGAAGAGGAGCGTATACATGCTGGTTTTGCATATCAAAGCAACGTATACAACACAAATTTTATTTGCAGATCTGTACGCTGGTTCGCTTTGAGGAAAGCACGTATGCACGCAGGTTTGACACATGGAAGTAGCGTATACCTTATAAAATATGTTTTAGTTGATTCTGTTTGCTGTTGCAGTGTTCTGGGTTCTAGCTTAGGTTCTGGTTACTGTATTCTGGTGACAGCATTCTGAAGGATCAGATTGATGGGTTGTAAAAGTTATTGATCGATTCAGTTGTGGTTGGTTCAAAAGGAGATTGGTTGATGCAGATATATTTGATGATTGAATGATGTTGTTGATGGATCCAGTTTGAAAATTTATGAAACACGGTCCCTGGAAGAAAAGAGAAGGTTGTAGCCTTCTGTAGGCTGGCACCTATGTACTAGTAAACATATCAGCTATTACAAGAGCTAGGAGGTTGTAGCTCCCTTCCAGTAGAAGCTGGAAAATGAGAGAAGGTTGTATCCTTCTGCAAGTAGAAGCCTGCGTACTGGTATAAGACTGCACCAGTACAAAATTTGTAAACAGAATTTTCTTATTATTAAAAGAAGATAGAGACGATAGCAACAGGTGGTTTTCACCCACATTGGGTTTCCACCTTACATCTTGGTGTTCATGTGTGTTTCTTATGTGTGATGCTTTATTCTATTTTTATTGCACTGTATAATGAATTCCTAATATACTAGTTAAAGATCAATGCATGATAATTTGGGTAAATCAAAAGATCTCTGCATATACGTTGGTTTCATTAAGTACAGTTGCGTATACATGCTAGTTCACTAAGCTGAAGTAGCATATACAAATCAGTTTTGAAAATTAAATTATTGATCTGATAATACTGATTTACCCCGCCCCTCTCAGTATTGTTTCCAACACAATCAATAGGTAAACAATACCAAAATATGTTGAAAATAGCAACAAGAAATGTTAAAAATAGAAATGCTATAAATAGAATTGCTATAGATAGCATTTCAAGTACAAGTGTGGAAAATAGCAACAAGGAATGACAAAATAGAAATGCTAAAAATAGCATTGTTATAAATATCATTTCAGGGTATATTCCAATTTTAATTAGTCCCTGAATTTAAATTGAGAATTAAAATTCGAATTTAGTCTCACTAGCTATTTGAAAAATAATTAATTAATTCGTCTTGAGTTAATTAGTTGGAGAAAATCAAACATCAAGTCTATGTGAAGACATGCAACAGTTATCCCTTTGATTGAGGAAGTTATCCCTTAATTAAGGAGATAAGGATGAGTTCTATTTGAGTTGTAATTAGCTAGCTCAATTAACTGAGTTAAGTCTAGTTAAATTAGTTCCAAATAGTTGGAGGAACTAATTGTGAATTCAGTCAATTAATGCATGTATGCATGCAACTAGTGTTCTCCAGATAGCTGAATAATCTCTCATAAATAACTCATGCATGTCAGTTCAGAGAAAGACCCAGTTCAGATTAAAGGAAGGGATAGTGTACTATTGGTTGGAGGAATTCACTCCTTCAGGATTGCACAGTTATTTCATAGGTCAGTGTTGTGTGTGAGGTGAGAATCGCACAGGTTGCAGCTGGAGGACCCAGGAGAAACTGTGCAAGGAAATAGGAGGCTTGGAGGACTGAAGGACGTCATATGTGGGATTGTACTGAGATTTGGATAGCTTATGAGATAAATATTTGTGTAATCCTGAGATATTTCCACTTTTATGATAATACAGATAGCGGGGTTTTTAGCTGAGGCTTTCCCCAAAGTATTCTTCTGTGTTTCATGTGTCATTGAATCTTCTTCTCTATTATATGTGTTTTATTTGATATTGTTCAAAATCAATTAAGCTCCTGAAAGTTGGATTGTAGAAGTAGATTAAGTATTTTTCTTTAGTACATTGCATAATCAGGTTAATCTACAGTGAAATTTCTACAAAATATACTATGATCGCAGAAATTTCTTTAATGGGCAATGTTTTTCATGTCATAACTTTGGTCACAAGGCTGCTCAATGTGTTGCTTAAAAAACCATCATGACTAGAGAAGCACGAAATCAAAGGAGTGTAACAGGAATCAAGAAAAGTTCCTATAATAACTTTTTTCCTCTTGAAAATGAAACAGAATGTTCGATTTGTAACAAATTTGGTCATGAAGAATCTGAATGCAGGAGAAAATTTCGGCCAACACTTCAAAAGGTGAAAACACCTTTGAATCCCAAGATATGGAAAAGAAAAGAATCTCAATAAGAAAGATGTGGCATAGTTCTATATGTAGAAGGACAAGAAAATCAGTGGTACATCGACAATGGATGCTCCAAACACATGAAAAGTGACAAAGAGAAACTTCATTCATATAATGCTTTAGAAAAAGAAAAGAATGTCTCATATGGAAATGACACTCTACTTGTCATTAAAGGTAAAGGTTCTGCTTTCCTCAAAGAAAAGGTTAAAGCTGGAAATGTCATGTATCTAAATGGTTTAAAGCATAACCTATTGAGTGTTAGTCAAATGTGTGATCAAGGAAATGAAGTGGTGTTCTGATCAAATGGATGTGTGGTTCGTGAGCTTGATACAGGAAAGACCGTGATCAAAGGTACAAGAACTCCAAACAAATTATACATACTCAAAGGAGGACAACAACAATGCTATCTAAGAAAAACAGATGAAAAATGGCTATGGCATAGAAGATTGGGACATCTAAGCTTTTCTCAAATAAGAAAATCATGCAGGCTCAAGGCAGTTCATGATCTTCCAGATATCAACATCCAAGAAAATACCATATGCAAACCATGTCAAATCGGTAAGGAAACCAGAGTTCACTTCATTGAAAAGGAAGGGTCAGCAAGTAAGCCTCTTGAACTTATCCATACTGATTTATGTGGACCAATAAGGAAAAAGTCACCTCGTGGAGAAGAATACTTTATTTTATTTATTGATGATTTTTCCAGGATGTGTTGAATAGGTCTACTAAAGCATAAAGATGAAGCATTTGAAAAGTTTAAAGCCTTCAAAGCTTTAGTTGAAAATGAATTAGATTGAAAAATCAAATGCCTTAGATCTTATCAGGGGGAGAATTCATATCAGATGAATTCTTTGAATTTTGTGAACAACATGGAATAAAAAGGAAATTCTCCGTCGCAAGAACTCCTCAGCAAAATGGTGTGTTGGAAATGATGAACATAATAGTTCAACAAATTGCTTGAGCTATGCTAGATGAATCTGGAACTCCTGCAACCTTCTGGGTGAAGCTGCATTTGTTGTTGTAACTATTCTCAACAAAGCAAATGTTCGGGTAAATAGCAATCGAACTCCATATGAACTTTGGTATGGTAAGCGTCCTACTATAAAACACTTTAGAGTTTTTGGAAGTAAATGTTTTATTAAAAGGACTGAGGAAAAACTTGGTAAGTTTGAACCCACAGCAGACGAAGGAATTCTTCTTGGTTATTCATCAAGAAGTAAAGGGTACAAATGTTATAATAAAAGTCTTTGGAAAATTGTTGAAAGCATTGCTGTTGTAATTGATGAAGCATGCAGAAATCCAAAACAAATGAAATCAATAGAGGAATATGACAGCGAAGAAGTTGGGGAATGCTTTCTTGTATCAAATCAAAATGATATAGAAGAAGAAACCAATGAAGCACCAAAAGATGATACAAAAGACAGGGAAAAGACTCCATCTAGGTATGTTCAGAAGAATCATCCAGAATCTCAAATTCTAGGAGAAAAGGGGGCTGGTGTACAAACAAGAAGAACTCTTACAGGGACCTCAAGCTATCTAGCATTACTATCCTCCATCGAACCTCAGAATGTAAATGAAGCCTGCAAATATGAACGTTGGGTCAAGGCCATGGATGAAGAGCTTGAACAAATTGAAAAGAATGAGACTTGGGAATTAGTTCCTAGACCTCATGATAAAAATATTATAGGAAAAAAATGGATATTTAAGAACAAGATGAATTAAAATGGAGAAGTTATTAGAAACAAGGCTAGACTTGTTTGTAAAGGGTATGCTCAACAAGAAGGTATAGATTTTGAAGAAACTTTTGCACCTGTTGCTAGACTTGAATCCATAAGGATGTTTCTTTCTCTTTCTAGTTTTCAAAAATTCAAAGTATATCAAATGGATGTAAAATCAACGTTTCTTAATGGAGATTTAGAAGAAGAAGTCTATATTGAACAACCAGAAGGATTCATTCTTGGAAATGATGAAAAACTCACATGCAAGCTCAAAAAGGCTCTCTACAGTCTGAAATAGGCTCCAAGGGCTTGGTATTACCACCTTGACAAATATCTACAACAACAAGGATTCACAAAAGGTTCTATAGATAGAAATATATACACTAAGGTTGAAAATGATAAACTGCTAATTATTGTTGTTCATGTTGATGATGTCATCTTTGGTAGCAATGAAGAATCCATGAGTCAGAATTTTGCTTCAGTAATGCAACAAGAATTTGAAATGTCCTTACTTGGTGAACTTACTTATTTTCTCAGTCTACAAGTTCAGCAAACAAAATATGGTATTTTTCTTTCGCAAACCAAATATCTCAAGCAGGTCTTAAAGAAGTACGGAATGGAATATTCTAAACCAGTAGGTACTCCAATGGTAATAGGATGCAGTCTCAGTTCTAACAATGAATCACCAGCAGTAAACCAACCAACTTACAGATCTATGATTGGAATTTTTCTTTATCTAACAGGTACCAAACCTGATATCATGCATGCAGTAGGAATTGTTGGAAGGTTCCAAGAAAATCCAAAGGGATCACATCTCCAAGCAATCAAAAGAATCTTAAAATATCTTCAAGGAACTCATGACTTTGGACTATGGTATCCTAAAGATACAGACCTTACTCTTCATGCATATACATATGCAGATTGGGCAGGAAACGTTGATGATCGAAAGAGAACTAGTGGAGGTGCATTCTATATGGGTTCTCAGTGAGTGTCATGGTTCAACAAGAAACAAAGTTCGATTGCCTTATCTACAGCTGAAGTAGAATATGTGGCTGATGAATTTTTCTACACACAACCTCTTTGGATGATGCAAACATTGAAAGACATTCAGATCACATGTACTCCACCCATCTCCATTATATGTGATAATACAAGTTCCATCAGTATTTTGAAAAATCTTGTCATGCACTCCAAGACCAAGCACATACCCATTAAGTACCATTTTCTACGAGAACAAGTGCTTGAACAAAAGGTTAAATTGGAGTATGTTCCCTCCAAAGAATAGGTTGCTGATATATTCACTAAATTGCTTCCCAGAGAAACATTTGAATATCTCAGGGATAAGCTAGGAGGAGTTACTGCATCTTCCTGCTGTTAAATCCAGTTTTTCAGAAGAAGGTTATTATACATAGGTTTCATGAAGTATAGTCGCGTATGCACATGGGTTTCTATGGCTGAAGGAGTGTATATGTTTTTTCCGGCAGAAAAACAGTGGGTCAGACTCTGACATGGGTGCTCTATCTCATATTGATGATTACAGTCTGATGATATGCTTTGTTCATTTATTTTTATCTGACTGACAAAGAAGCCTTGATGAATGACTCATTGACCATGCACAGGTAGCACAAGTTCAGGGGGAGCATTAACCTTCACACACATTCTGCATTGTTGGCATTATGGTTGTTATGTTCAACTATGGCTTCAGATATTTATATCATTTGTTGTTTAAGTCATGTAAAGATCTAGGGTGTGATATGACTTCTTTTGTCATAGTCTATATTTGAATGAGTCCTATTGGAAAAATGATGTAATTTGTATCCTGACTTTTGCATGGGTTGGATGAGGTAATATTTGTTGTATTTCTATCATGTATAAACAATTGGTATATCCCCACTTGGTTGGGTAGCTGAGTCAAATGTGGTGTATCCCCACTTGGTTGGGTGATTGATGTATGTATGAGTCATTGGTCATAAGAAGGTAATACTCACTTAGTTGAGTTATAGAGTCATGTTATTCTTTTGAATCATATCTCTGCAGACTCAGCATGTACTAAGGGGGAGCATGGACAGCATAATGTATGTCAAAGGAGGAAAGTATCTTGGTCCGCCCTTTGCCCTTGATGTGAAAGGGGGAGAGTATTTTGGTGTTGTATGCTATCTCTAACAGTTTCTACAGCTTGCAGTAATCAACACCATCATGGTTGCCATCAAGTCCAAAGGGGGAGATTTTTGGCATTATGATACAAGTATTGTCCTTGATGGAAACTCACTCACAGGTCAATTTAGTCTTCATAAAAGGCAACTCACAGTACAACAGGTATATTCAGAGGTAACAGGGCAGTGGTACAAAAGAACAGGGAGATGGAACTAAGGTCTACTGATCAGAATAAAGAAGGTGAAGGAAGAGATTGACGTAAAGCAGTTTAAGAAGTATACACAGGTTCACTTAGTAACAATGGTGTATACACGCTAGTACACATAACAAAAAGAGCGTATACGTATACACACACTCTCACAAGAAGAAAAGCGCGTACAGGTTGGAAAATCAAGGTTTTGGTCCAAGGTATTGGTCCAAGGTATTTGGTTCGAGGTATTTTGGTCCGAGGTATTTGTTCCAAGGTATTGGTCCTAAGTGGTTTTGGTCTGAGGTATTGAGAAATGCCTAAAACTATATAAGGAGGTGAAGATCATTAGGCCATAGTGTGCAAGTGAATGGGTTTCTAAGGAATACTTCTATCTGAAATATATTTTATGTTTCAAGGGCTATGTTTGTGATTTGATCTAAAATACTTTGTGCACCTTGAATTCAATGTTGGACCAACATCATGAGACCTGAAATGACTTATCATTGAATGATCTAATATTGGTTGGATAGATCTGATTATGCACACTTGTTTTATTCTTTAAATATCATGATCTAGGTATGTTTGAAGTTTGGAATTGCAAAGAAGTTATGAGTTAATATTTGCATATTTTTACACTAGTTCGTCTCGATAAAAGCACATGTACACACAGGTTCTACTCTTCAAAGTAGCGTATACAAAAGAAAATCCTTTTATTCAGATCTGACTGATCTATCTGATCAATTCTGTTGTTTTAATGTTGTCTGTCAATGAAGTCTTCTTAGATCTGAATGTAAAACTGAATGCATAAGGAGGTTGGTATCTGATTGATTGATTGTATAATTGAGAAGAGTGATCTTTGTTGCTTCTTTTGTAAAGTTCTGTAGGTTGACAATAGATGTTCAGTATATTGCTGGTTGGTACAGACTTTATTTAGAAGTTTTATGTTTCAGTATTTTTTAAGGTATACGCAGGTTTTAAAATGAAGTAGCGTATACACACATATTGGGTTTAGTAAAGTAGCGTATACATTCGTATGCATGATTTTTGAGGTTACAACTAGTTCTGAATGATGATGTAGGTTTCTGGGTTCAGCACAATTTTCCGGTGTCAATGATCTGATTGTTCATATTAACTGAATGTTGGTTGATGCAGTTTAAGTTTAAAAGTTTCTGACAGGTCCAATATGAAAATTTGATGAAACGAGGCCTTCATGTGTAGTGTTATGTGCCAAGAGCATCCAGTCTAAAAATGTATGAAACATGGTCCCTGGAGGAAGAAAGAAGGTTGTAGCCTTCTGTAGTCGAGCGCCTACGTACTAGTAATCACATTGGCTAGTACAAGAGCTAGGAGGTTGCAACTCCCTACCAGTAGAAGCAAGAAAATGGGAGAAGGATGTAGCCTTCTACAGGTGGGTGCCTTCGTACTGGTATGAGTCTGCACCAGTACAAGATTGTAAACATATTTTCTTATCATTAAAAGAAGACAGAGATGACAACAACGGGTGGTTTTCACCCACATTGGGTTTCCACCTTAAATCTTGTTGTTCATGTGTATTTATTATGTGTGATGATTTATTTTGTTTTATTGCACTGTTTAATAAGTTACTGATGCACTGATTAAAGATCAACACATGATAAATTGCCTAAATCACAAGTTCTCTGGGTATACGCTGGTTTCTCTAATCACAATTGTGTGTACATGCTAGTTCACTTCACAGAAGTAGCCTATATAAATCCAAATGGGAAATAAAAATTATTGATCTAATAATATTGATTCACCCCCCTCTCAGTATTATTTCCAACAATTGGTATCGGAGCAGGTCCTTCAGAAGAAGCTTGATCGCTTGAAGGTAGATCTTTCAGGATGAATAATGACGAAGGCATGGGATCCATGAGACCACCAATGTTTAATGGGAGCAACTTAGTATATTGGATTATCCCTGTCGATCCTCCTGCTAGTAGAAGTATGAACTGATTTATTATAAGAGTGTCAAATATAAACTATATTTTTTTTGTTAAATTATGTAAATGGTTGTTTCTAACTATATTCAATCAAAATTTGAACCAGTGGTTTGTTGACTACTCCTATCTACCCATCTACTTGTACAAATGGAAAGTTGTAGATCTCTTCAACTTGATGTCCATCTATTATGATCCAAATACATAGAAATCATAAGTACACACCATGCACAAAAATATGAGCAAGGAGCAAAAATCCAATATAATAATAGTAGGACACACTCCTCTAAATACCCAAATACATTCATACCTGCAAATCATATCCATGCCCTCCATAATAAATACATGATCTCCACATATACCTTCCCACACATTGCACGTGTGTTCTCTTCATTATTAGGGTGACCTTATTAAATATACATTTACATATTACATGTACGTTTAACCCCATGTATGCCCTCCCTTGGTTCATACCATACACTTTTAACTCAATATAGTCTCACCTTGGGGTCATAACATAGTATTGTCCTTCTAAAAGCTTTGTCCTTAAAGCTGTGTTGTTAAGGGAGTTACATGTGACAAACCAAATCATAGGATTTCCATAGATTCCTACATTCTTCTTACTATTGATGATGACCCCTCCATCCAAACTTAATTCTTTATGGTCTTAATCCTTGGTGGCTAGTTGTTACAGAGTTTCCTTTCTTTTGATTCCATGTCTTCTTGTTGTGACATCTCTAATTTGTAATAATTATTCGTATTCGGTAATATCCTATTGAATAATGATTTGGTGATGTTGTTCCATGAATATTAATGAGTACTCCATCTTCTTCCCTAGTAATGTTGATATGGATCTTATTTTATTCATTGATAATGTTGATATTCATATTATTGTCTTATTTTTAAATATTTCTTAGTAATGAAGATGTTGATATGGTCTCATATTTCATGTCTTTCCTTCACTTTGCATAAAAAAATTTGTATTTGTCTTCTTTATAGAGATAATGGTGTCGTCTATCCTCTTTGTTTGGTCTTTGACTTCTTTAGCCCCAAAGATAATATCATCATATTTTTCATATTCATCCTTTATATGGAGCTAAACTTCTTCAGGTATATTCTAGTGGCCCTCTTGAATCTTCTCTTATTTCTCCTTTTAAACTTGCATTGTGATCACATTTATCAAATTTCGACATCATTCTTCAATTCTAAAACGTATTTCTAATTTCACCTTATTCATCACTAGGTCTTCTTCAATCTTCTTAACAATTTTCTCTTCAAGGCTATTGATACTTTCTTCATCTAATATCCTTGATTTTTTCTTCATTTTCGCAAAATGCTTCTTTTCTTATTTCAATATTTTGATATCATCCAATCGATTCTTAGTATGGTTTCATAACATACATATTTCATCCTCTTTCTTTTTCAATTCTTCCATTGAATGATGCTTTTCCCAATTCCCTTTACTATTTCCCTGTGTTATTTTTTGAATCTCCTTAATGAGTGCTTCATTAAGGTTTTGTATCTTAGAGAGCTCATCAACTCCATTCTTGATCTCTTCTTTTGTTTCATCATGAATTTTATTCATTACTTATATTTTTGATTCCTTGAACCATTTGTTAAGAACAATTCTTCAAATTTACTCTATATAATGTGCAATCAAGTAACTTCATAAAAGTCATTCCACCACTAGGAAGCTTCACCATTAAATAAAAACTTACAAACAAAGTTATGAATCATGTTCCCTTGTTATCCTCAATCAGTCCATAGGATTTAGTTCATATTTATCTTCATTTCTTTAAACCTTGTTATTACCATTGACTCTTAGTTGAGGTCTACACCACACCCTTAAATTCTAACCTCAATATGTTATTTATAATAACCTTGTATGATTATTGTCATTTTACAATAGCTTTTGAAAGTATTCAATGTTTTCACTTTCCAATAGCTTTTGAAACACCTCAATCAGACATCCCAATCAAAATATATGATAATTTAAAGTTGACATACCTTTTAAAACCTTGATTTGGAGATGGTTCTACTACTTGATCTTTCTTTTGGTGTAACTTTGCAATTTCAACTCTTTTGATTATGACATTTTGGCCTATAGTTCTCCATTATTTCTTTTCTATAATTATAGTGGTTTG
This sequence comes from Pinus tabuliformis, assembly GCA_031772625.1. NCBI lineage: Eukaryota > Viridiplantae > Streptophyta > Pinopsida > Pinales > Pinaceae > Pinus > Pinus tabuliformis. The sequence continues at coordinate 1,180,087,725 of CM062807.1, read as the reverse complement.
TGTTGTAACATAAATAGTTTTGATACGTTAGATAGTCCTTTTGTAGATAGAAGAAAAATAAAAATAAAAATGTTAGATGAAAAAGAAAAAACATAGAAAAAAAAACAAAGAAAAATAAGGAAAAATGTGAAATGAAAAAATAAGGAAGGGAAAAGAAAAGAAAAGAAAAGAAAATATATGTTTTCCATTGTATTAGCGCACACATTTAAATGTCGCATTATATTACTTGTAATATTTTTTAAAGTTGTCATTGGCATGTAATAAAGTATCCTTAGTAAATTAAGAATATTCGGCAAATCCTTTTGTCGTTGAAGTGACAATTTGTCACTATGTTATACAAATTGACTAGTTTTCAATGATTTTGGTCTGGCCTGTCCAGATCAACGATGATCAGGCTACCCCACACCCCCCATCCCCATCTGAAATTTATCCGATAGGGGGGGTTTTGGGGTGACGGTTTCAAATACACCACCTAGACATACGCGGTGCTATCCTATATAACCTGCACCACCCCTTCCAAAACCAATTACCACCTACCCCCCCTCTGGGTACCCTCAAAAAATCACCATTCACTCCCGATTTACCATTGATTGACCTTTCATGCGCTATGATTACCCCACCACACAACATGCCACCTATCCCTCTCCTTATTATTAAATAAATATTTTTCCCACCATAAATATATATGTTTGCCTATCCATTTACCCATCTAGTTTCCCATCCGTTATATTAAATATGTTAGCATTAACTTCTCCTTCTCCTAAGAAATGGTATTATTATAACGTATGAGATCATATTTTTATAAATCCAATGCTTGAACCCTGTAGTCCCTTTTGCGCAAATATTCACTGGTAAAAGACTCAGAGTACCTACGTCGCAAGATCCTTCCAAGCAGGCATTCATTATCCAGTCACTTAGTCGATCAAATATCCTTTACCATGTATTTACAGGAATTTTCCCCAATATCCATTGAATTATGTCTTCAAGAAAGAAAAAGGCTTCTGCAGAAAATCCAATGCTTCCCCCACCTCTAGATTTGGATCACAAACCATTAGTTGAAAAATTATACCAAATTTCTGCAACCAATTGTGAATTTGAACTTTACAAACTTCACAATTGGCTCAAGCATAAATATTTTGACCTTAGTGATGATTTAGGATTGTGGGATTCTATTTTACCCCAATTTATTTTCCCCCAAACCTATAACTTTCCCGAATTTGTCACCTAGTGTCAATTTCAATATCTTCCTAGTCAGAGAACTATTGTAGCCCAAAATGGTGAAGTTCTTTTTGCCATCAATGCCAGTTCCATCTCAGAAATTATCCAGGTCTAGAATTCTAACTCAATGCAAGATTTTCACCTTGACATACTCATGGATATATACAACAAGCTCAACCTCTCAAAAATAACTAAAATATTTGAGACCTTTTTGCCAGAGAATGTTCAATTACCTAGAGCCAACCCTCCTTATCCATCTTCCATGTTCCCAGAGATTACCAAACAAATAATCTCAATTGTTTCATGGATGTTAGGATACCATTTAAACCAATGGGTTGATGAAACCATCTTAGCCTTCCTTTATGTATTTTCCTCAAATGAAAAACCTCATGTTCTATTTTGTTATAGTGAGTTTTTGGCAGAAGCCATTCGTGACCAACTCATGAAATTCTCAACCAAAGGAGTTTTCTTTTTAGTTACATGAGCTAGATAGTCAAGGAAACCCTTAGTTAATAATTCATTGGACCTCTCTGGTCAGAAAGAACAACACTGAATTTACTTTCAATGATTTTGTAGATCAGTTCCTACATGTGATTGCCAGTTTGTTAAATAGTGATGTAGAGTTGAGGATACATCCAGAAATCAAATGAATCCTACAGTATTTGTATCAATCTTACTCAGAAATTATAATATATTGATGTGAACTACCACCTTACAAACTCCCCAATTTTGTACCAATTAGAATATTTTCTCTATAATATATTAGACATATGATCAATATGGATCAATTACATTTTCTAGCAATAAAGAAGAAAGCATAGTTTAAGATAAAGGCAGAGGTTGGCCCATTCATCTGCAACACAAGAGAAACAGGACAGGAAGCAGATGGAATTTTGAAGAAAATGAATTTCAAGCACAACTTTACATGGTCCTATGGTCCTCTGGGTGTAATTTCAATATGAAGGATGGAACAACAATATGGTCCTTATACACATACTCCTATTCCATAAATAGAACAACTCATGAATCAAGAAAGCTAGCAGGAGAATACATTGCAGGAAGAAGAAGAACAAGTGTTTTCAACAAGCTACACTCCAGTTCAGCAAGAGAAAGGAAAGAGACCAAGGGAAAGCATTTCCCCTTCGGTAACTGAGATTTTAGCAAAGGAGTTCAAAGTATACAATAAAATACAGAAGACCATAGATGTATGGGAGACACGGCAAGAAAACATAGAACAAATACAACCAATTGTTCTTATAGGAACATGCACCCCCTTAGTGTCAGAGAGAGGACATCATTCCTTCATCCCCAATGACTCCAAATACAACAGATACATCAATTTCATCACCAACAGGAGAGTCAGGACAAAGTCAGAAAGAACCAAGTATATTTGCTACTTATAAAGAAATAAAAATAAAGAACATTGCACTTAAGGCCATTACATTCTCATAGTTTTGGAAGAAGGAAACTACTTCCCAACACAGGCTCCTCACCCTTTTATTTAGAAAAGGGAAAAATGCAGATTCCTTTCTTGGAGCTCAAGGTTCCTCAACCTCAGTCAAAAGATGATTACAAGCACTTAGTTTTCCCTTTTGATACAGGAACAATCCATCCCATAGACCAGACGGATTTGCACAAATAGTCTGGTGAGATGATTTTTAATACTTTAACCAATTATTCTATGAAAACTGCCAAGCTTCAAACCACTATACATAATATCTAGGCACAATTAAAATTATAGAAAGCCTCTTCTCTAGATAAATATACAAAAAATAAATCTTTAGAGGAACTAGTGATCAAATTGGGATATGATCCCAATAATATAAAAGAAGCAAAAGAGATAATCAAAAATAAAAAAACAGATATAATAGAATTCAAAAAGTAGCTAAAGCTTCCTTCAACTGAAGATCCACAGGCCAAAGAATTTGGAGAATTTGAGAAGGAAAGGGAAAAAAAATTCAAGCTTATTATTGAACAAAAAGATCATATTTATAAAATGGAAAAGGAAATCGAAAAGATTCTAAAAGAAAAAGAGCAGCATACTGCTCCAGTGCAAGCAATTCCATTTACCGTCATTCCAACATCAGGTACAGTAGCAGGGGAAATATCAAATTCAGAAGCAACTTCAATAGAAGAGACTCAATCTAGCACTACACTAGCAAATATGATTAAAGAATGAATGATTTGTATATCATGGATCAGGAGATTGAGAAACTAACAGAGAAGTTAAACAATTTACAATAATAGAAGATCAAATTAGATAGTACTTATTTGGCAAAACTACAAAAATAACATAAGCTTGCATAAAGAATATAATATTTAGAGAGCCAAAATATTATGGCAGATACCATTTCACAAGCTAAAGAGAACATTTAGGTAGAAATAAATAAAGAAATTACAAAACTTTGGCCATCCATAGAGATTATCTTCGAGCAAGATAAATTAGTACTAAGATCAAAATCTTTGATAGTTGATGTCAAGAGAGAACTTGACAACAAACCTAGTGATGCAGTTTCTATAATCAAATTCCTTAATTTAAAAACCAGAGAAGAATTAGAAGAGTTGGATATAGAAGACAGAACAGATACCGTCTTGGAAGTAAGAAAAATTCTCACCAAGAAAAATCTAATGCTGCAATTAGAAAATAAGTCTGACAGTTTGCAAATGATGGTACAAATATTTCATAAGAAGTTCAATGTTTTGTATCAAAAGGTTCTCCCTAGACTACAAGGAATGAGAGGCGAATTAGTCAAGCTTGAATACTATCAACATAAATTATATACCATTGCTATAGACAGGTCTAAATTTTCAAAGATCAAAGGTACTATTACAGGAAAGGAATTCATGGAAGGCTGCAATTATGATCTACTAATCAAGCATGGAATAAGTCATTTGTTTCCTGTTAAGCCTACTTTTGAAAAATACACAGAAGTAGATGAATGCTATTGAAAGTTGATCAGATTTACACTTCCAGATGAATGTAAATGGGAAAAATTATGTGAATTACTATAGTAAAAGTTAGCAAACATTCAGAAAAATGTCAGCAACAAGGCAACTATTTTTCAGATCCATTCATCACTACAAATCCCCAAAAGTAATGCCAACAACTTCAGCAGTTTTCATTTCCCTATATTTATGTACTATTTTTGTAGAAATAGATCTATATATTTTTCCAATGTATCTAGATATTTGCTTTAGATAATTTGGGAATACTTTGTATAAATAATTCTCAATTCGAATTTAAAAGGGTTGCACCCTTGGACTAAGTTTAATTGAATCAGAATTACATGTATCTAAAGTTGTTTGATATCAATAAAAGGATTTTGAATTTGTTTCAAACAACTTGTTATATCTATGAGTTTTCTCCATCTTATTCATTTCATTCTGTTACTTCAACATGTATTTAGTTTTATGAAGAAATATGAGTATTATATAAACCGATATCATTCTATCCTAAATCTCCTACAAAGTTATAATCAATTGCATATATTAGTTTATTAGACTATTTGTCTAAATAAACTCCTCTACATCAATTAATTGTCAATTATTCATTAATTAAGATGCATTTTTGTTGGTTATTTAACATAGTTTACTAGCATCTGTCTTATGATTAATTTAAATATTCTATCTGAATACTTAAACTCATATTTTCTGTCAATTCTTCATTCAAAATATTTTAAAGCTAAATTACTATTTAGAATTGAAGAAACAACTCTTTCATTGTGTTGAAGAGAAATTAGGACACAATACATATTTACATAAGCTTAAACATTTGTCTTCTAGAAATTAAAAAATAACCAAAAGATTTTTAGATGCTCTGGCATAATTACCTAACCTAGAATTATCTCAGAGGACAATAGTATGATCAAAATTTTATGTGCTAGGTTAATTTTATGGTAACTTTCCCCAAAACGTACTCATTTTTAACTTCATCCCAAGAGAAAACTTCTATGGCTTCCCACATATCCAATTATTCAAATATAACTATGAAACTTTTACCTAGGACACTTCATTATGTCTCCTCAAATCTCTCAAAATTTCACAATCTGAGATATCACAAAAAAGAGTTATAGTGAAAATGCCAAACTAACTTCTTTGAAACAAAATTTAGGAACCTTCACAAACCCTGACTTCCATAGCATATATCTCAAAAAGTATAGAAAACCAAAACATAAAATTTTGAGCACATTTTTCGATAATATCTTTGCAAGTTGCTGAATATTTAATTACCCGAAGTGTCCTAGGGAAAAAATTACTTTGAAAATGCCAAGCTCTCTTGTTTGAAACTAATTTCAGTATCCTTCACAAACGTGAACTTCCACAAAGTACATATAAAAAATTATAGTGAACCAAACTCTAATATTTTAACCAAATGTTCCCGTAGCTCCTCAATCTACTCCAAATTTAACCATCTGCAACATCTCATTAAAAAAATGTTATTAAGAAAATTCTCAACTCACTTGTTTGAAATTAATTTTGGGACTTGTTTGAAATTGATTTCAGGACCCTTCACAAACCCTAATTTCCACACAGTATATCACAAAAATTATAGTGAACCAAACTCTAAACTTTTAAGCATATGTTCCCAAGGATATTTCCTCAAATTCTCCAAATTTAAGCATTTGAAATGTCCCTTAAAAAAATTTAGCAAAAAATGCCAATGTGACCTATTCGAAGTAGCAAAATCATAGGTTCATATACTATGATACCAAATTTTATTTTAAATACATAAAAATCAAGAGTACACACCATGTACAACAATGTGAGCCTCAATCACAACTATAAATCAAATAATAATAGGAGAAACACCTCCAAATACCCAAACACATTCATACATTCAAACCACATCCATGACCTCCATAATGAATGCATGATCTCTATACACACCTATCCACACGTTGCACATGTGGTCCCTTCATTATTAGAATGACCCTTTTAGATATAAATTTACATATTACAAGTACATTTAACCCCATATATGCGTCCCCTCTGGTCATAATATATACATTTAATCCAATATAGGTCCACCTTAATGTCATAACACTATGTTTTTTCAAAGTGTAGTCTAAAAGGCTCTAAGAAATATAGTATCACTATCTAAGATGATGCTCATTGGTATCTCTAAATGCACATAAAAATTTTCAAAGAATATATTTATCACTTTGTTTCTTTGGTGGTCTTTTCAAAAGGCATAGGAATTCACATCTTGTTGAACCTATCACTTATCAAAAATAAATAGGCATTTCCCTTCCTACTTGTTAGCAACCCATCCACAAAATCCATGGAGATGTTATCCGAAACTCGAGAAGGTATAGGGAAGAGATGGTATAAACCATGATTTTTATTGCTAGGGTTCTTAGTACAGCCAATTATGCATCCTCTAATATACCAAGTTAGATCTCCTTGCATTCTAGGTCAACACATATTTTTCTAAGTTCGAAAGTGGTTTAAAAACACCAAAATCTCATGTAACCTTGGAGGTTTGGGCCTCTTTAGAAGTTGCAATCATTCACCTCTAAGCACATATAGCGTGTCTAAATCGTAGAGGCTAGAGGAACCTGTTCTAGAGATGATAGTCAACCTTACCATCACTTTATTCTATATGAATTTGGCCCTATAGTTTCTAAAACACCTCTTTAAAGTCATCATCTTTGTATATGCATCACAGAAAAAAGGCTCTATGTGAATAATATTTATTAAAGATATAATATTGGGTGTGGGTGCTTACATAAAATGTTCGTTAATTGATTGGTGATGTCCTTCTTATATTGGATCACTGGACAAAACTATTGTAGTCTTTGGTATGTCAAAGCTTACTTTGGGCACGTAAACATTGGAATGGTTAATGATCAACTTTAATAATGGTTTCCTTGCCCATAAACATTGCAATGGTTAGTGATCAAATGGTTTCATTTCCCATTTAATAGTGGTTCCAGTTGTTAACAATGACAGTTAGGACATAGACTTGCTTACCATATGGAGGTTAGTTCTAGTCATTTTCCCATCAAACATTTTAAAATGATAACATATCAACTTACCTCAATATATCAAGACCCCTATTTTAGCATATCCACTTGCATCTATATCATCTTTAAAAAGCTATCACAAAATGTAAGAACTAGATATAGATCTTTTTCCTTCCTTTTCAAATGATAAATATCATATTATAAAAATAATTTTCCCTAATATATTTTTCTTTAAATAAAATAGAATTAATAAACACAAAATAACATATTCATATATAAATATTCTTCATATCTAAAATATATGATTAAAAATGATTAAAAATATATATGTATTATGAAGCCTCCCAAGAAAAAGAGGGAAACCAACATCTCTATTATTCTTTGTTTTTCCCAATTGATATGATTTTTTGTTTAACAACTAATCCACTAAGGGTTGGAAGTTGAACAGTCAAAGGGAATCCAAGAGACCTTGGAATATTGAATCCAACAATCATGTAAATTGTATAAATGTATATCTTTGTGAATAGAATTGCAATTAATGATTTATCTTATCTATTGTCCACATTCCATGTGTGTTAAACATTTTTTACTTAAAAATATAACTTTTATCATACTCACAATCAACCACTCAAATTATACATTTTGGATTAAATGTTTTAATTAAGAAGGCTAATTAAACGTTATGGTTCTATTTAGATTCCGCTTTTCATATATTCCTCTGTCAATGTGAAATTTGTATTTATTATTCTCCTCTTCAAAATATCTACCACCAAATTGATTTCAGTAAAGCTTTATTGATAAGCATCTTGGCCGAAAATGGAAATGAGAGTTTTTATTTCATTCCACCAAGCGATCGCCTAATCTGCTCATTGAAAATACAAACTAGCATTTGTACCAAAAGGTCCAAAGAGAATTATGAAAAGGTTTTGGGGGTTTTGACCTTTTAAATATATATACAATAACATTTGAAACAATGGAAGAATGATATGCGAGGCCCAATAATGAAAATCATAGTGCTTTGAGTGGAAGGATACATAGGTCCAACAACAAAACCATTAGTGGTTTTAGGGACCTTTCTAATGGACGCTTTTACACCAATATTTTCCAAAATTAATCAAAGAAACCAAACATTACCTTAAATTTGTAGGATAACGGTCAAGTGATCTCCATTTTGCTGACATTACAAAACCTAGCGACCAAAAATAATTTTAATCTCAAAGTAGTGAAAAAATGTTTTATCCTTTACTCATCATGTGGATGGACCAAACAAACAACTAGATTGATGTTTATTAGGGAAGAAAACGGCTTTTAGGGCTTCCGGAAAAAAATTAGAGTCACAACTAGTGAGATATATCTAAGTCATTATTAGTGATATATGTCTCTTATAGGGTATGAAGAGGAGAGACATATTCATAGTTTTTTGGAAATGCTAGAAGGAATATAACATGCAATTGCATTAGTCAATGTCTAGCCACTAATCAAAGTGTCAAAATTTTTATCATTTTCTAAAACTATTTAAAATTAATTGAAGCATACAACACCTTATAGTGACATCAACAACATATATAATATCTTAAGGTCAGCTACTTCTATCATATAAGATGCTTACAAACAGTTAAAAAAGGGAACAGTGAATGCCATGAGAATTCAAGGCATCAAAATGCAATTGGATGTAGTTACAGTTTTTTGAAAACAAGCAATTGATTTGTGAAATAAATATTAACTTTCAATGTGATTTTGTATATTTTCAAGCATCACAAAGAGAATTATGAACTCTCTTACTTGATGGAAAATAAACTTTGCAAATGTCCTGAAAGTTAAATATATTTCATTAACTAAGAAACTTATATCTCACAGCCAACTTTAATGCATCGCAGAGCTTCATTCTTTCTTCATGTGGTTAGAGTTACATTTATCACATTGTGGCAACACATGTTCTTCCAATTTGGCAAACTTTAGAGTGGCCATTCCATCCTCATTTAACGTAAACTAGTACTGAAATTTGTTTCATAACTTTCATAAGGCTTTGTACTTAAAATGTTAGAATACAGAGCAATATGTAATGTCTCTTGGTTTTTTACACTTAGGAATTTAAATATATTGGTCATATAGTGATAACTCTTGGAAACAAGGCTTAACACCAATTTTATCCAAATAATTAACATTGTTAGTGCTCTTCCATGTGTCAAATGATGTTAAGATACTAGGAAATTCACCATGCTTTAAGCTTTTTGAAAGAGTAGGCTAGAAAGCCAAAGAAATCAACCTTCTTCCATTATGCAAGTTTATTAAAACCCATCTAGAGAGATAGAAATCAGAAATATATGCTTAACTCACAAAAAGAATGATGTAAATTCTAATTTACCCAAACAAACATAGCTCCATTCCAACAAAGAAGTAGAACTAAACTCAGGATATTCCATTCAACGCTTGAGCTCTAAGGCTAGTTAGTATAGTTTCATTTGAAAATAATTTATCATGAGAACTCTCTCCTACTAATAATGGACTAATAACTGAGAAATTTTTCGCGCGCTCTGCAACCCGCGCCCTGCTGCTGCTGCGAGCGACTGATCCCTCTGCGCGCCTGCGCCTGGCAGCGCTGCTGCTGGGCTGCCCTCCCCGTCTGCTCGACCTCTCCTTCACCCTGGGGCCTCCTGCCCGGTTTCCTTGGGGGCCTGCGGCCCTTCCCTCCCTCTGCCTTTCGCTGGAGCGCCTCCTGCGCTTCTGACCTATCCTGCAATGGATCCACCAATCCAAGAACAGGAAGATCTGGAGAAGATGTTTGCCTCTCTCATCCAAGAGAATACCTCTGAGAAAATTCGCCCTACAGCCTCAAAGTTTATCAAGAAGCTTGATGAAATCCCGGAAGTTTCGCTCCCTCCTGCCCTCCCGAGGAGAGCAGCAGTTGCCCTGGCAGATCGTGGTTTGGTAGGCCAGTTCACGGGATTATGGCCCTCTCCCCGCACAGTCCAACGCTGGGTAGAAAGGAACTGGAACTCGATGGTCCAAGGAAAGATAGCAATAAGGTTCTGCGGGAGGGGATTCTTCACCTTCCTCTTCGAATCGGTGGAAGATCGTAATCTCATCTTCAGGAACGGCCCATACTTCATGGACACCAGAGGCCTTTATCTCAACAGATGGACTCCTGACTTTGATCCCGAGATGGACGTTCCCAGCGCTGTCCCGGTCTGGGTCCGTCTTCCCCATCTGCCTCTCCACTGTTGGGGAGATGAATCGGTGAAAGCTATAGGGAACGCCGTAGGGAAATATATTGACAGATCGGAACCAAGGGAGAACATGCACGCATGTGCCCGGATATGTGTAGAAGTGGATTTGGGGAAAGGATTACCGGAAGCGATCAAACTCAAGGTCGACCAGTGGACGCACATACAGCAAGTGGACTATGAGCAGCTGTCGTTCAAGTGCAAGGTATGTCACGAATACGGGCATTTTGCTAATAGATGTAGTAAAAATAAACCAATAGATTCTGATAACAATGCTGAAGCCCCGGAAGAAGCATGGGAAAAAGTCAAGAAGAAGAAGTCAAATCCCCCCCCTGGAACTTTCTCAAAGCCCCCAAATGAAACCCCAATCCCTCCCTCCCATCCCTCCGGATCTGGCCCTTCACTCCCCTCTTCCTCCAACCCTTTCGAATCTCTATCGGCAGAGGATCCTTCATCCCCCCCCCCTCTCCGAGAGGCCCCAAAGCAACCCCTCCCTCTCCCCCTCAGACCTCCCCTCCCCCAACTGTTGAAAGAATCCTAACAAGGAACAAGACGAAGGAAAACATCACATCCACCGATCCACCCAGAAAAGTTGGAAGGAAATCAAACAAAGAGATAAGGGATGAGAATGCCGCAAAGGAAATGGCCACAGGGACCCAACAGCCAATGGATACATATCTAGATAAGACCAAAGGAAGCGGGGAGAAGATGAAGGAGAAAAGCGGAACACACAATAAACAAAGTAAATGATGAATCTGGTCTCTTGGAATTGTAGGGGGATGGGCTCCTCCCTAAAAGCTAATGCAGTCCGTGACCTTCTTAAATCGGAACACCCAGACTTTCTACTACTTCAGGAGACCAAAATCACTGATCAGGATTTTCAAAGCAGTGTGAAAAGAAGCAGAAGTTACGAAGGAATAGCACTGAGCGCAGTAGGTGCCTCAGGAGGAATAGGAACAATTTGGGACAAAAATAAATGGAAACTCAAAGATAGCAGGCAGAATAGATGGTGGTTAAGACTAGATATGCAAAACATATCCAGGACTGAAGAATACACTATATACAATGTCTACGCCCCCCCCCACTTCAGAGAAAAAGCCTCTTGCTGGGAGTCAATCACCTCAGATTTAATGAATGCCCAGGGCAGAAATATCTTCCTGGGAGGAGACTTGAATTTAATAAGGAATGCGGAAGAGAAGATGGGAGGAAATTTTTTTGCAGACCCCTCAAGGGATGCATTAGAAAAAATCATCCAAGCTCACAGTCTTGTTGATATCCCACCTCAGAACGGGCGTTTCACTTGGTCAAACAAGAGAACTGGTAAAAACAACATCAAAGAGAGGCTGGACCGTATATTGGTTCAAGAAAGAATCGTGGCCAACTTCCCAAGGATCCAAAGCACAATTATACAAGGCTATATATCAGACCATAAACCAGTGGCACTGCATCTGGTTAAAGGGGAAAATATGGGACCGATACCCTTTAAGTATAACAGAGCGTGGGACAGCAGCGAAGACTTCAGGAACTTGGTAAAGGACAACTGGGCAACAGAAATCATGGGCTCCCCGCACTACATATGGGAAACAAAGATCAAACTTCTCCGGACAGCCATCAAGCAATGGGCGAGAAATTACGCAACAGAGGAAGGGAAAAGGAAAATCGACCTTCAAATGAAACTAGCGGAGTGGAATCAAGAAAAAGAGAAAGGCCAAGACACAGAAGAAGACTTAAGGAAAGAAAATGAATTGTACATGGAGCTGTACAAACAGAATCGAGTGGAAGAGGAAGAGCAAAGGCAAAAATCGAGGTGCCTCTGGCTCAAATCAGGCGATAAAAATACCTCTTTCTTTCATAACAGCATCAAATTGAGGAGAGCAGGGAACAACATTGGGAAAATAACAGTGGAGGGCAGAGTTTTAACAGAGCAAGGGGAGATCAAGGAAGCAGCGTCCCGACATTTTCAAACTCTTCTAACTGCTGACCCTCATTACATGGAAAACCCGGATTTCCTAAATATAATCGAGAACAAAATCACAGAAGCTCAAAACACAGAATTAGAAAAGGAGATCACGACGGAGGAGATAGAAAGGTCTATCCACAGCATGCCATTGGATAAGGCTCCAGGCCCTGATGGTTTCACAGTGGCCTTTTATAGAACCCATTGGGAAATTATTAAGAAGGATTACATTAGAATGGCAAAAAATTTCTTTGCAAAATGCAAACTGGGCAGCAGCATCAAGTCCTCCCATCTAGCTCTTATCCCCAAAGACCCAAACCCTCAATCATTTGATAGATTCCGCCCTATTTCCCTGTGTAATGTTTCCTACAAAATCATCACTAAGATCTTGGCGAACAGGCTAAAAAAAGTCCTTCCCTCCCTCATATCCGAGAACCAAGGAGGTTTTGTCCCTAGGAGACATATAACGGACAATGTCATTCTCATCCAGGAGGCAATACACAGCAGCATATCCAGAAAGGAGAGGGGCATGATCATCAAGCTGGACATGGCGAACGCCTTTGATCGGGTAAACCATTCATTCCTTCAGGCAGTCCTAATGAAATTTGGCATCTCAGAGTTCTTTACTAGCAGGGTCATGGAATGCATTTCCCACAACTGGACAGCTCCCCTCATCAATGGAAGGCCCTGCACTGCCTTCAAGAGTTCAAGAGGCCTGAGGCAGGGATGCCCGTTGTCACCCTTTCTCTACATTATTATGGCTGAAACCCTCAGCTTACATTTGGAGAACAAGCGCAAATTAAAAGAAATAACAGGGGTGGATATAGTCCGAGGATCTAAGGGAATTAATCACTCCCTTTTCGCAGATGATACTCTGCTAATAGGGGGTGCCTCCAGCATTATGGCCCGGAGGTTCAAGAAAACACTGGAACTCTTTCTTCAAGCCTCTGGAGGCAAACTAAACAACAACAAGTGCATGATCTACACTTGGAATGTCCCAAGAAACATAACCCAGAGAATCTCCATAATCATGGAAATCCCTGCCCAAGGGAACTGGTCCCATTTCATGTACTTAGGGCTTCCATTAGCCAAGGAAACAATCAAAGCTGAGATCTGGGCGAAACTAATCGAGAAATTGAGAGGGAAACTTCAGAGCTGGGGAGTGTATTGGCTTAACTTGGCAGGCAGAACCATTCTCATAAAGGCCATACTCTCAGCCCTTCCAATCTATCAATTTGCTACTACTCTCGCCCCGGCAGGCATCCATAAGCACATGGAGCTGATTATCAGAAGTTTCCTGTGGCAAGGAGGAAAGCAAGACACAAAAAAGTTCAGCTTGGTGAAGTGGGACAAGGTCATTCTTCCCTTAGAAAAAGGAGGGCTCGGAATCAGAATACCAAGACTAGCAAACATGGCAATGGGCTATAAATTGGTATGGAGAATTCTCAATGAGAGAGGGACCTGGTGGACAGAGGTCATCAAGAGGAAGTATTTAAATGGGGCCAATAGCAACATCCTCTCAGAAAACATCATTGAAAGACAGTGTACTCCTGTATGGAAGCTGATAAAAAAGACTCTTCCTCAATTCAAATCTTGCATCTCAAGAGCTCCGGGTAATGGCAAAGATATCAATATATGGGAGGACAGGATAATGGGCATGGAGGCAAGGGTAATGCTCACTAACTACAGGCCCCTGCAAAGGTGGATGGCAGAGGCAAAGCTCAAAACTCTTTATGATATCTCTCTTTGGGATCAGAACTGCTGGACAGGTTGGAGACCTCTCTCCCTCCCTGATGATCTCAAGAACCTCTGGGTCGAGCTCAAGACTTCGCTTATAGGCTCAGCCCCCACAAACAGAATGGCAGAAGACAAATTTGTTTGGGACCCTAATGGGGGTAGCTACACGGTCAAAGAGGGCTACAAAGTATTGCAAAACGCCTCAGCAATTAACAATTGGCCACTTCATAAAGCAACGTGGAGAACTGAGTGTCTGCCAAAGGTAAAGCTTTTCAATTGGACCCTTCTGCATGGTAAAATCCTTACTGCTGAAAATCTCAGGAAGAAGGGCATTCAAGGTCCATCAATTTGCTGCATGTGTAGGGAAGCTGAGGAAAGCAGTAACCATCTCTTTATGGACTGCCCCTTTGCAAGAGCTTGCTGGAATCTCATCACCAGCCCCCTAAGCATCAGTGACCTTCCCAACCAGATCACTCTCCTACAGAAACACTGGGGAAATAGCTTCCCTCAATCCGGCAAGTGCAAGGGCCTAGTTAAAAGGATATGGAACAGTATCCCCGCTAATCTCTGCTGGCAGATATGGATCGCCAGAAATAAGTGTATATTCAAGAACAAAAAGCCAAGTATTTCCAGCGTTCTAGCCAAAACGATGGCACTCATCTCTGAGACCATTGAGGCAAACGGCATAACCCAGGCAGACTTGGAACTGACAGATGCAAGAGTTAAAGAGTGGATCAGCAAATTCAAATATGAAAGGAGAACTCAGAAGAAAGCAAACACAGGAAGCAGGAACTCGGACTGGAAATTGAGAGGGACTAAGGAAGAAGTTAAAAATTGGATCCAAAATCAAAATAGACCTACCCTCCACTTTGATGGGGCATCAAAGAACAACCCGGGCCAAGCGGGAGCAGGTGGAGTTATCAAAGACTGTCAAGGGAGAAACATAGTTACATTTGAATGGGGCCTGGGCATCATGACAAACAATAAGGCAGAGGCATACAGCCTCCTTCTGGGGACCTCCATTGCCAGGAAACTTGGCCTAAAAAACCTCTTGATAATTGGTGACTCTGCTATCATCATAGCAGCTATGACCTCAGGGAAAGACTTCAAACAAGCAGCCTTAAACAACATCAAAGGAAGGATAATGGAAAATATCAGGACTCTTGGCGGCGCCACCTTCAAGCACATCCTCAGAGCAAACAACGTGGAAGCAGATGAACAAGCGAATAAGGCTACAGGAAGGCAAACAGGTCAAGTTAAGGAGAATGATACAGTTTATGAGAAAGACATCCCCTAAGCGGGCCTCCCCCATCGCCTCTCCCAAGAAACCCAGTCACCACAGGCATAATCCCCTCCGTATCTGGCCCTTCCCCAAATCTCCCTTCTGCTCTACCTGGTACCATCGGAGATCTAATCGCCCTCATGACCTGACCCTCATCATGGAGTTATATCTCATTGGGATTCATTATCTGACCAGCGCAGACATTCTCAGGATATGGGATCGTGCCCATCCCCTCCGCACGCTCCTCGCCAGCAGCCAAATCAACTCAACAGACCTCTCCTCTCCCAAGAACAGATCCGCTCAGAATCGACTCAAGCATATGCGGACCCTCCCTGGTCTTATATATTGCAGTCGGGTTTTATGTAAACGCACAGTTCTGGGCAAAGCACTGCATCTCCATTGCGATTTCATCAATCGAAGGCATCTTGCTGAAGGCCTCATCTTTCATCGGGAAACAGAGCTCCGCATCGCGCTCCTGGTAACTGTGGTTTTATGCTCTTTTGTTTTATATTCGCTGACATTTTTGTTCCTGGATTGTAGCAGAGTCTCTGGTATACCCCCGCAGCCCACTCTCAGCCCTCTGAGTCCTTCGCTCCTCTCTCTTCTGAGCCAGCAACTCCGTGTCATCGCCTCCCCTCCCTCTATATCCCCGCTCCCAGCTCCTCACGGGTCTTCCCATCCCACAAGCCTCGGTTTTCTGTTTGATAGGATGGCAGAACAGCAGAATCAACCAGCTGATCAGGCTCAACCCGGCAACCCTTTGGACAACATTTTCAACAACAGGGACTGCACCATGTGCAAGGCTCACACGTTCATGATCAACCGCTTGACCAAGCAACTTAAAGAGCTGCAAGATGATTATCAGGCAGACAGGAACTCAAAGCGCAAAAAATTGGACAAAAGGAAGACTGAGATCGAATCGTTGAAAGAGAGATGCAGCCACTTGGAGGCGGCCATGGAGCACATCCGCTCCCTTACCCAGAGTTACCAGGCTGAAGCTTCAACCAAGGCAAGCGTCAGGAATCCTGATGATTCAGTCACTCAACATTTCCCATAAAGGATGCATTGTAAATTTAGCTGGATAGGTGGTTCCTTCGTAAGGCAATATAGCCGTCTTTATTTTGCTTTCTGTTTAACCAAGAGAAGCAACGAGGAATATGGGTCTGCGAACCCGCTTTTGATCCTCAGCTCTCAGATCCATCTCCCGTATGTACTAAGAACTCTGTATTGCTGGCTTTTATAATACATAAGTACCCGACTTCGTTAAAAAAAAAAATAATGGACTAATAACTACATGTGTGTTTTCCATACAAACATATAAAAAACATAGGCCTTGATCATAAACTAAAATTCAACTCATTATAAAACCCCCAACAAAGGTGCACCAAACTAAAATTTAACATGCACCAACCAAACTAACATTCAAGATGCACCAAACTTGCATTCAAAAGGGATTCACAAAGACAAACACAAGCAAAGGAACCCACAAAGAACATATGCTCTTTAAGTGATGCCAAAGTGTCAAAGGATGCTTTAACATCACATTCAGAACTTGCATTCCCAAACCCAATTTTGTATGAACAAAATTTTTTCATGTAAATACTTCATAATCCATTCACCTCTCATAGTTTCTATCGATGTGGAAATATCTTCTCTCATGTCTTTTTTTGAGGTATGATTTCACATATTTGTCAATATTATGCCCACCTTAAGTATGCCACACCTATGCAATTCCCTTGATTTGCAAGCAAAGTTTGATACAATTATGTAGAATAAGTAACAACCTTTCAGATCAATGTCTCAAGGCTATGCAATACCTTTTTGTAGTAACAAATTTCAACATGTGAAAAATTATCCTTGACAAGAAAAACATTTTTTCCTAGATGCATCCTGACAAAGTACTTACATAGATTTAAAATGAATTCTCTGTTTCCTGCTATACATCAACATCATCAGAGTTCTTCCTCAATTTAACATAGGATGTAAGCATTGTTGTGAAATATTTTCCAACTATTATATAATTCTGTATCCAATGAGGATGCATTCAACACCATTGTAATTTCATTCATTTAAATGATGCACCAGCAAGCTTGGAAGTTTAGTACAACATAAACAATATGTATTCCCAAAGTATCTTTTATTATATATGCTATACCTTCTAATGGGAGCCACTATTTAAAAGTATGCCAATCTTGCACATTTACAATGACTGCCTCTTCATTCTCTTTCCTTCACAATGAATATTGATGAATTTAGATTTTGCAAAACAATTTACAAACATATTTTTTCCTTGTCAAGATGTCACCTCTAGAAAACAATGCTTCCATGATTCCATCCAATAGATGTATGAGTACGGTCATTGTAATTACTTTCAATGGATATTGTTATGGGGTATATGTGTATTTGAAGCCAATTTGAGATGGTTCTCTATGCATCCAGTTGTTTTAATGACTAGGGTGCTATCACAAACTAAAGAAGTCATTGCCTTCTCACCACTTTGAAAAGGGAGAGTGCATATATATAATGTCAAGAGGATCAGTATGAAGAAGAAATTTACTCTAAGATATACTGTGCATGCAAGATGCCACTTTTCTTTCTTCAAAAGTGGAAACATTAACACCTTTGATGTGCATTCTCATATGGTATGTTGCAACATATTTACAAAGCCTCTTGGTAAAGGCTAACAGAAATCTAACCATATTTTCCCCATGTTGGAACTTGAATGGTAATGTCACTTGAATCAAATATATATACTTCCTTGCAACAACTATCAAAGTTGAAAACCTTAATTTAAGAGATGCCAAAGAAAGAGCTGATTGTCAATTCAATCCGCATCTATCATCTTCTTTTTTTGCTAAAGCAAGAGTGTTTCTTTCTCATTCCAAGGCTTTAAAAATGAAAAAACTATATTACAAGTCCCGGACAAAGTCGGAGACCACCAAACCTCAAAAATCAGGCTTCATTTCCTCAAAAAACCTACAATATAACCAAACCCCCGTACACAAAAGGAAAATAAACTTAAAGCAAGGATATTTTCGGGTCCGCCCAAGGGGATAAAACCTGTGCAACTAAGACATCCGTCACCCAGGAGCCACCATGAAGAACACGAGAAGCATGGAGGATAACTCCTCGAACTAGCTCGATGAACTAAGGCCGTTGATTTTCACTCCCCGAATCCGACGGCTGAGACGGAGAAGAAGCGTGAGGATAACCCACCCGATATAGGCGGTTTTCTCACTCTGTCCTCTGCCCCGTGGTGAAAGAAGAATGGCATCGGAAGCAAACCATGAAAAACCACTTGGGGGCTTGGATGCTTCTGATAAACCACAAACATAGAAAATTTTAGGGGCAAATGTTCGCCCTTTGGCGAAATTAAGGGTTTTTAAATTTTTAGTGGGCGAATATTTTGTATCATAGTACATTTTTACAAATCACCTCAAATAGCCCAACTTATTTTAAGGGAGGGGGTAAAAAATGTAAATTTAGCCCTTGAAATTAGGAGTTACAACCTTCCATTCACCCATTTTCAAGAATAGGTTTTATTTAAGTGAATCCATTCGCCCATTTTCAAGAATAGGTTTTATTTAAGTGAATCTTATGGGCCAAAGGCCCAAATACCATATTTATAAAAGAGGTATGGTAAATTAATAAAAATATAAATAAATGAGAGGTATGGTAAATAAATAAAACATTTTTTATATTTACTCCATAAGTCACCTTATATACATGCAAGGGTGTAAACAAATAAAAATATAAGTAAAGTGGAGGTATGGTAAATAAATAAAACGTCTTTTTATACTTACTCAAAAGGTATGGTAAATAAATAAAAATATAAATAAACTAGACGCATGGTAAATAAATAAAACCTCTTTTTATATTTAGTCCATAACCCTCGTTCTATTTATGAAGGCTCAAGAAATAGGTTTTATTTAACTGAATCCTACGGGCCAAATACCATATTTGTAAAAGAGGTATGGTAAATTAATAAAAATATAAATAAACGAGAGGTATGGTAAACAAATAAAACATTTTTTTATATTTACTCCATAAGTCACCTTATATTTACGAACACTCAAAAAATGTGTTATATTTAGGTGAAACCTATGGGCAAAATACTATGGGACAAATACCATGGACTAGATTGTTATTAATACAAGGTATGGTAAATAAATAAAAATATAAATAAACTAGACGCATGGTAAATAAATAAAACCTCTTTTTATATTTAGTCCATAACCCTCGTTCTATTTATGAAGGCTCAAGAAATAGGTTTTATTTAACTGAATCCTATGGGCCAAATACCATATTTGTAAAAGAGGTATGGTAAATTAATAAAAATATAAATAAACGAGAGGTATGGTAAACAAATAAAACATTTTTTTATATTTACTCCATAAGTCACCTTATATTTACGAACACTCAAAAAATGTGTTATATTTAGGTGAAACCTATGGGCAAAATACTATGGGACAAATACCATGGACTAGATTGTTATTAATACCACGCAAAAAAACATTATTAACCCTAATATTAGTATTAATAAAAATAAAAATGGCACATGGTATTGACCCATGGTATTCACCAAAATGACACATGGTATTGACCCATGGTATTCACCAAAATGGCACATGGTATTGACCCGTGGTATTCACCTGGAATGTAGCCTATTTAAATGGGGGAATTAAACCAGCATAGATCCATCTTTACTCTGGATCTACTAACCCCCGAGAGGTATCAAATATCGTGATATGAAAACTAGCATAGAGTGAAAAAATATTTGATTCGATCAAGAGTAAAAATGGATGTTGTAATTTAATGTATGTTAAACATTTTAGCTTGGTTAAAATAAAAAATAAAATAAAAATAAACTATTAATTTTATTAATTTTTATAAATTACTAATAGTAATTTTTAAGCTCCAGGCTTATGATAACCCATGGTAATACCATAGTATTCATGTGAGCATAGACTATTTAAAGGGAAAATTCTATCATCTTAGATCCATCTTAATTCTGGGTCTACCAAGTGCTCAGAGGGATATATAGATTTCATCCCCCTAAGAGTGGTAGATGTGGAGTTAAGATGGATATAGGTTGGTTTTTATGATAATGAAGATATTAAATAGACTTAGGAAATTATATTGTAAAAACATCTTAAGGTGAATGGTTAAAGCATAGACATTGGACAAGTATATTTGTATACTTCTGTTTTAAACTGAAACAAATCCAGGGCTAAAAGGAATGGATTGATTGCACTAGTCATCCTTCTATAACTTTCCAACATATGCTGGAGTAAACAGATTGTAATTTGGGTAATTTTTCTAATTGAAAACAGGAACATACTTGTGTATTGGCAGGGTGGTTACGAGGTCCCTAGAAGTGAGGAATTTGAATTTTTCTTGGTTTTATATATAGTAGTAGGTTTTTTCTCATGCTTTCTGTGAATGGCACAGGTGAATTTTATCCTACACCCACTAGGTTATCGATATGTAATTTCGGTAATTTTGATTTCAAAAGATATTTTAAAGAAATGCAATGATTTCATTTGTGTATTCAATAAACACAAGATTTTATAATTGAGTAAAATATTCGCCATGCCTGGTGAGAGATTCGCCAAAAAATTATATATACATATCATATTATTGATAAAATCGCCTTCCATTTTTCCTATATACCATGGAGATTCACCCATTTATTATACATGTAAATTTGGGGGGGTCCTTAAAATTTTCCCTGACCACAAAACTGCTTGACCACTAATACCTTTGAGAGCGAAAACCATTTCTGTTCTGCCTCCTGCCATCCAAAAAAGAGCCTTTGTCACACAAAAGTTAGATGAACCCTAGTCCACCATCCTCTTCATTGCCCGATTGCTACTTCTCCCTTGTCTTGAGATAAAGCTCATTGTCTGCGCGCGCCAGACTGTGGCATTCCTCTCGCAAATTCCCTGCAGGCGTAAGTTCCCACTTGTAAAAGCTATAGTCATTCTTACAGAGCACCCCTTCATTTTCCAGCCGGTCTGTTAGGATCCCATATTGTCTATTTTTGACCTTATATTTTGTCATTATATTACCCTCTTCAACCCTTAGTTGAAAGCCTTTGCTAGTGTTTTGACTTAATCATTCCAAAAGGTATATAGTAACTCTCCTCATTGCTATATGTTTAATTATTCAACACGTAATCATGCTATCTTTATAATTGATCCTTGAAGTTGACTAAGTTGCTGAACAATTGTTGAAACTGCCTAACTGGCAGGACCACATTTTGCAGTTGCTGAAACAGCGGAAACAACGCAAACCGCGAAGCTGAAACAACAAGAACAGCACGAACCTCGAAGCTGAAACAGCAAGAACAGCATGCGAACTTCGAGGAGACAGTTGAGATTTGCATAACAAATCTGCAACAGCAAAGGAGTTCGACCGATTACTATATTGGTCGTAATGATCATGATCCATATGATTGTAACAACATTCTATTAATAAGAACTGATTTCCCTATTTTTGGTACAAAGGGTTGAACCAGAATGTATAATGAAAATCTTTTGTAATAGATGTCTCCTCTATAAAGAGGAGACATCTACATTAGAGAGGGATATAGACATATAGAGAGAGGATGAACAAGCTGTAACACAGAAATTGTAGTGAAGGGATGAGACTGAATCTTTCTTGTAATATGGTATATTGACAGATGAATAAAGTTCTGTTTTGAGTATTTCATCTTAGTTTCTGTGTCCTGGGGAATCTTGTGAGAAGGACAGGGCCCACCTTCATCACAAGATTCACCCATATTCTTCTTGTTGTGTGTTGTGTGTGTGATTTATGTTTATATCTTATTCACGAGTACTGCTTCTAATGATATTTTACTGAAACTCTGTTTTCCTTTTAACTGATTGATGCTGTATATGAGTGTCTCACTGGTGATTAGGATTTACTGAGTGTATTGGTGAACTGGATAACAGAGGCAGGTGCTGAAAGTCCTTACTCTGAGGATAGGGTCCTGATCCTTTGTTACAGGACAGCCATCACTCCCTTTTGCAGATTTGTTTTCTTTAATTAATTATCTGTTCTTATTCCATTCCTGCAGCAGGCTGCAACTGCTGTAACACAAAGTAGGGGTTTAATAGAGAGTGAAATGTTTATACTACAGCTTTTAATACTATTAAGATTGAGTACATACAGTACGTAGTCACCTTTGAAATAATCAGACTTTCCCGGGTTGACAATCTATGTGGCACTCGACTGTTTAATTAATGAACAATTAAAGTGACCAACATTTTGGCGCTGTTGCGGGGGAAGGCGACTGAAGATTTTAAAAGTATTAACGATTTTCTTTTAGAGATGCAGGATGCATGAGAGGACGCAGGAAGGCTAACCATTCAGGCGGCAAGGGCAAAGGAGGAGGAAGAAAAAAATTTATTGATGATATTATTTCAAAAGCTGAGACATCCCAGAGGTTAAGCTCTCGAAGGCCACAGACCCAACACTCTTCCTAGACAGACTATCAGACAGAGGAAGTAGTGGGACTAGAGAGGGTTATAGAACCATCAGAATATATTGAGGAACCGGTGGAAGAAGACGAACGACCATTAGAAGAGCCGATAGAGGAAATTAAAGTGGAGGAACCAGTGCAGGACATTGAAATTCCAACAGAAAACTCCGAAGACCGGGCAAGCGCATCAGGAAAACAACCAATGGAGGATAACAATGAAGGACTTTTCGGTGGAGGTCGCAGAGTAGAAGGAAGGGGAGAGAATTCTCTCTCCACCTTGGAATTCCCTATTGGGGATCTCCCCAGAGGAGCAACTCCTATGAAGAATATCCCACTTTCAGCATTACCCAATTTCCATGGGTTATCCACAGAAGATCCTGATGAATTTCTTTTTGAATTTGATATATTGTGTAGAAGCTATGACTATGTTAATGTTGCTTAGAAATTGAAGTTGTTTCCAGCTACATTAAAGGGGAACGCATTAAGATGGTTCATGAGCTTGGGAGCTCATGTGATTACGACATGGGACCAGATGAAGGAGAAATTTCTGGCCAAATACCAAGATTATTGTCGAACAAGAGAAAGGAAGGAGGAATTATTCAAGATGACTCAGAAGGAGGACGAAAGTCTGGAAGACTTCATGGAAAGGCTACAGTATAACTTACAGCGATCTGATCATCCTGATATGAGTAAGGATATTCTCAAGACCATATTGCTAAAAGGGGTACGAGATGATTGTTTAGATATGTTGAATATGCTTGGAAAAGGAGACATATCTAAGGAATCATATGATGAGATTGTCAATCTCTGTAAAAGATGTTCGAGAGGAGCAGCAAGCAGATAAAAAAGCAAAGATAGTACATACTCAAGAGTCCAGAAATCAGCAAGTGGAGGAGCAACACGGGCCGAAATAGGTAACTTACTTGAAGGATTTAAAACCGAAATGTTAAGCTCTTTTACTTCACAAATTGATACCTTGCAGGTTAAAAAGAAGCAGGCAGAAGCAGAAGCTGCATTGGCTATTTTTTGCTCTAAATGCAGAGAAAAACACCCACTAAGGGAATGCCCACTGGAAAAGGTACCAATTTGCACTATCTGTGAAAAGGACCATGAGACTCAACAATGCCCTTCTTTGCCAGGAATAAAAGCAGCACTGCAGCCAACTGAAGAAGAAGTTGAAGCAGTGTACCTGCTGACACAGAGGAGGCAATGGCAACCACGAGGACAAGGTACGAATTCTAACATGCCATTTAATCGTTGGAATAATCATCCTCCTTTTCAAGAAAATTACCCACCCTTCAATCAAATGCAGTACCCACCCTTTAATCAAATGAATTTCCCACCCATGCAGCAACCGAATCCTCCTTTTGTTGATCCTACAATATGGAATCCCTGGGCTCTACAACAAACCTATTTTAATCAATGGAACCCAAATTGGATAGCTCCACAGATCCCATTTCCAAACCAACTACCTCAGTATCAGCAATCTCTCTCCTTACCATCAAATGCTCCACCAAATAATCAGACAATGAGACCCCAACTGCCTGTACAACCTAACCCCAATCCAAATAACAATAAAGCTCTGCAGGTAATTGATATTCAAAACCAACTTGTTTCCCCTATGCAATGTAATGATATTCATTTACGCTCTGGGAGAATAGTTGAACCCATTATTGATGACATTACTTCTTCTGATTCTGATAAAGAAGAAACTGGAAAAGAAAAGTCATCTAATAACAATGCTGAAACAGTTGGATCATCCTCTAATAACAATGCTGAAACAGTTGAAACATCCTCTAATAAGACTGTTGAAGCAGCAGAGCCACCATTCCCTGAACGTCTGGCTCTTACCAAAACACTTGAGCCACCTGCTTTTAATCTTTTAGGAGAACTGCAGAATTTATATGTTAAAATTCCACTTTTACAAGCACTGAGAGATGTACCAATTTATGCTAGAACTGTTAGAGATATTTGTATTAAGAAACCTGGAAGAAAAGCTAAGGACCCCCTCACAGTTCATGTGATGGGTGATCTAGTTGCTCTAATGTTAGAAAAAAACCCTCCTGTGAAATATGATGACCCTGGTCATCCTACGGTCATAGTGCAGGTTGGAAAAACTTTTGTTTCTAGAGTTCTAGTAGATCTGGGTGCGGCAATAAACATCATGACACTTGAAACTGCACAGTTATTAAAATTAAAGAATGTAATTAGGGAAACCCCAACCATTCTAGAGCTAGCTGACTGCTCCACAATCAAACCTGAAGGATTCATTGAAGACCTGATAATTTCAGTCGAATCTTGGAACTACCCAGCTGATTTTGTTGTACTATAGACCAAAACAAAGTTGGGGGGTCATCCATTGATTTTAGGGAGACCTTGGTTGGCTACAACAGATGCCTTCATCAGCTGTAGATCAGGTTCAATGACAATTTCTAATGGATGTGAAACCAAACAGCTTACTCTTTACCCTCATGCTACACCTATGATTAATAATGATAACTCTGTGTGGTTAGATTATGAGGACGATGAGACCCAACCCATCTTGACTGTCAGACAAGCTCTAACTTTTAAAGATTCAACCGAAGATGAATTAATTAGCAGCTTTATTTCTGAACCTTCTTCGGTTAACTCTGAAATACATGATCACTTGACTACAATCTTGGAATCTGAATCCCAGCAAAACCTTAGAACTGAAGATTTATCTCAGACATCAGCTGACACCTCCTCCAAAAGTATAACAGTCGAAATCGAGCCTGGCAAAACATTAAATATAAACCCTAACCTAACAGATGCTGAAACACAACAGTTAATGAAGCTACTCCGTGAGAATAAAGAAGCATTCGCATGGGATTACACAGATATGAAGGGAATCTCTTCTGAATTATGTACTCATCGTATTTATATTAAAGAAGGATCTCACTCAAACTGTCAACCCCAATGACGAATGAATCCCAATTTAAGGGAAATTGTGAAGGAAGAACTTCAAAAATTGTTGAATGTAGGATTTATATATCCTATATCTGATAGTGAATGGGTTTCACCATTAGTAATTGTACCTAAGAAAAATGGGAAATGGAGAGTGTGTGTAGATTATAGGGCTCTAAATAAGGCCACTCAGAAAGATCATTTCCCCTTACCATTTATTGATTAGGTACTAGACAATTTGGCAGGTAAGAGATTCTTTTCCTTTTTGGATGGATTTAGTGGATATAATCAGATCAAGATTGCACCCCAAGATCAGGACAAGACCACTTTCACTAGTCCATGGGGGACTTTTGCCTATAGAGTTCTTCCATTTGGACTATGTAATGCCCCAGCAACATTTCAAAGAGCAGTGATAGGAATTTTTTCTGATATGCTTAATGATTCCTTGGAGATATTTACTCCTTATGGTGTGACTTTTGAAGATGCATTACAGAACCTTGAAAAGGTACTTAAACAATGTATAGAAGCATATCTTGCCTTAAGTACTGAAAAATGCCATATGATGATGAATCAAGGTATTGTATTGGGACACTTCATCTCATTCTTAGGAATTCAAGTTGATCCAGCTAAAGTACAAGTAATTCAGACTCTTCCTATCCCTAAAACACAAACTGATGTAAGAAGTTTTTTAGGACATGCTGGATATTATAGAAGATTTATCAAGGATTTTTCTAAAATAGCTTCTCCTTTGTTTGTGTTACTTATGAAAAATGTTCAATTTAAGTGGACTGATGATTGTCAAAAAGCATTTAATGAACTTAAACATCAATTTTCTACAACTCCCATTTTAAGAGGACCTGACTGGGCACTCCCCTTTCATATATCCTCTGATGCTTCAGATATTGCAATTGGAGCTGTCTTGGGTGAAGAAGAAAACAATCTTCCCTATGCTATCTATTTTATTAGTAAAAATATGACCCCTGCTGAACTTAATTATACAGTCACCGAGAAAGAATTCTTAGCAGTCATTTATGCTCTTAATAAGTTTCGACATTATATTACAGGTTACACTACTTTTGTGCATATTGATCACTCGGCCATTAAATATTTAATGAACAAATCAGTTACAAATGCTCGAGTTACCAGATGGTTATTATTATTGCAAGAATTTGATATCACAGTTGTAGATCGACCAGGTAAAGAAAATGTAATTGCTGATTTCCTTTCTCGGTTAAAAACTGATGAAAATATTCCAGTAGATGATTCTTTTCCTGACGAATATTTATTTGCAGTATCTGCTCACTCACCTTGGTATGCAGACATTGCCAATTACTTAGTTGCAGGGAAACTACCGTCACACCTATCGCACAGAGAGAAAAGAAAGATCGTTCAGCAAAGTGCTAGGTACAGTTGGATAAGGGGGTATATTTTTCACACAGGACTCGATCAGGAAATTCGGAGATGCATCAGAGAAGATGAAGTTTATGATATATTGAAGGCTTGTCACGATGGCCCTTGTGGAGGGCATTTTGTGGACAAAATAACAGCACACAAAGTTCTTAGAATGGGTTACTATTGGCCCTCACTTTTCAAGGACACAAAGAAATATGTTAGGGCCTGCGATAGCTTTCAGAGAATGGGCCAGCCTAATCACAGGGATGAAATGCCACTCAACCCCCAGGTAATACTTGAACCTTTTGAAAGATGGGCACTAGATTTTATAGGTCCCATCAACCCTCCATCCAATCAAAGAGTTTATATACTGGTTTGCACAGATTATATGACTAAATGGGTAGAAGCTAAGGCACTCATCAAAGCTAATGAAGAATCAGTGTTAACTTTTCTATTGAAGAAATCTTTGTTAGGTTTGGTTTGCCTAGAGCGCTAGTTACAGATGGAGGACCCCCTTTGCATAAAATGACTACACCTTATCACCCCCAGGAAAATGGGCAAGTGGAAAGTACAAATAAAGTCATAGAAGCCATTTTAACAAAAATAGTCAAGGAGAATAGAAGGGACTAGTTTCAAAGGTTGCCTGAAGCATTATGGGCTTACAAAACTACTTGGAGGAACACTACGGGTTTTTCACCTTATGAATTAGTTTATGGTAAAAGTGTTGTTTTTCCTGTGGAATTTGAAATCAAAACCTTAAGAACTGCTTTAGCTGTTAACCTTGACTTGACTGATGCACAGACAGCTAGGTTGCAGCAGCTTCAGGAATTGGATGAAAAGAGGTTGGATGCCATCCATCAAACAACCATGATACAACAACAAAGAACTAGGTGGCATGACAAAACTATTAAGCACAAGCAATTCCAAAAAGGTAATTGGGCTCTACTGTATGACTCCCGTTTTGAAAATTTTCAAGGTAAATTAAGAACAAGGTGGCTAGGACCTTATGAAGTAGATACTTTTTTTCCAAATGGAACAGTCTGACTCCTAACGATTGATGATTCTAGAACACCATTATTAGTGAATGGGTATCGACTTCGTTTGTATCAACAACCTATTTCCAAAGAGGATTTCAAAGCTACTTGCATGACAGATATACACTATGCCTTTTTGTGGGAACCTGCTACCCCTCAATGCACTTAATTTTCTGTTTATGTATTTATTTTTAGATTAGATTTCTTAACTAATAATCCCTGTCAATGGTTGCCATGTTACAACTAATTATTTTGCAGATCTTAGCTTCGAAAGGTGGCTGAAAAGAAAAATTTCAATATAGGAAGAACTAATTTGTAGATTGGAAAGCATTGCCATGACATTTCAGATCATAGTCCATTTCCCCGTTGTTGTAGGGAAAAGTATCCGACATGGAATGACCCTATCCCACTCTAAGGGTGATAGTACCTCAGCAACAACTAAAAGAAAAGCTATCTAAGATTTCTTCTTTATGAAAGTAAATAGGGGAGAAAGAGATCCACCAACCAATGTCTTTCGCTATTGATTGATCCAGTCTTCTCTCCTTGCTGCTTGCTCCCAGCTCCTTGCTCTTTCACTGGCCCAGCTACACAAAGATCCTACAAAAAGGCAAAAGAGGGAAACTACAAGAAGCATACATTCATAACTGATTCAAGGATTAGAATAAATCAAATACACAAGTACAACAATACATCATTGAAACACATGTATATAGAAGAACCTCAAATGCTTTATTAATGGAAGAAGTAAAGTTCTGAGAGTGTTACAACCATAGAGGCCCAATCCAGCAACACCTCCCAGCAGAAAGAAATCTCCTCTTCACCTCCTTCAAAGCAATCACCCAATAGCTCTAAACTCAAACCAACAGCACTTCCTTGCTTTCACAAAATTCCAGCCTCCTTAGACCTCATGAGAGAGCTCTATATATAGGATAAATGGAGAAAGGATGAGTCAGCTTGAGACTGACATGAAGCTGACTTGTGTCCTCTCTCTCTTCAGTTAAACTTCAGTTCTTGAGTCCACTTGGAGATCCTTGCTTCCACATGGAGTTTAAGGACCTCTTACTCATCATAGGGCGAATTTGCTGATCCAAGTGTCTTTTGGAAGCTTCCTGGGCATCTGACACCTTGCAGAATGACTGTGCCACTTGGCCAATCTCGCCCAGCGCAGGTAGCCTTCAGTACTTTTGACATTCAGCGCAGGTACAGAGTGGAGCAGTTGACATTCAGCGCAGATGCTCAATGGAGCAGTTGACATGATCCTGAATTTGCCTGTTTTTGAGTGTTTTCAGGTGGAGAACTGATCTGAAGTGCTGTGGTTTGCTGACCTTGTTCCTCTAGGGGTAAGAACAACATGTTTAGGGACTTTGGATCCCTGTAATTATCGACATTTCATGCTCCATGCTGCGAGGCACAAAAATGTCTATAACAGTTGCCCCCTAAAGTATGAGGTCGTTTATCGGGTGAAATGCTTTATCCAGAGGATCCGAAGTTCATTCAAGCGCTGAGAGGTGTCCTGTAATAAAATACAATACAATACATTATTTTTCATTCTGTTTTCATGATCTAGCTGAGGCGGGCATTCCCATGCTCAGCTTTATAAATACATTTTGGTACATAGAATAGACGATCGTCTGATGGTAGACTGATAATTCTCTGCTGAAATTATCATCCTTTGAGTAGGATGATCATCTGCTGCAATGATGTACATGACAAATTTTTTATATTTCCTGAATATATATCGCAGCCCGGATGGATGAAACTAGATCCGGGGTCTTCAAACTCGTTCGATCTTCACTCTAAGTACAAGTCGATCTATGTGAGAATTGCGCTGAAGTCGAACATGGAAAGACATCGCTTGATTACTGGTCAATGATGAAAACCGTTAACAAGCGCGAGAGGAATCCCCGATAATGAAACTTGACCCTCAAGGTACTGCAGTACAATTCACGTGGCGTGAATAAAGGACTTGGCGTCGAACGCCACGCAAAATCTTCTGGTCGAAGGTCATTGATGTATACCTGTCGCCGGAAGTGAGAAACTTGCCATTGAGGCATGCAAGATTCAAAGTACTGAAGGGGTTGTTCCTAGATCAACTTCTTGGATAATGAGCTGAAGTCGACAAGAAGCGATCCGTCAAAGGAGGGCCTTAATGAATCCCACATCAATGACATGAAACGGAGCTAATGATTTTAGTGGAGGTGAAAACAAACTGTGACATATGATTCAGGGTGGCGATCATGGACGGATGAAGGATAATGTATGGTAGTGGATGGGACACGGTTGACACTTTCTGAATGACATCTCTTGAACATATAATGACACTGATGCGATGGATCGGTAGCATTACCCCAAATGTGGATGGTTTGGCGAGGACCATGGTGATGAGACTGGTGAATGAAACAACCCAACCCGATGTGGTACGGAGGAAAAGTGTCATGTTCAAGAGCGACTTGCTACCATTAAAGCTTTGAGGTTCTCCCAATTTTTCCCCAGTCATTTCTGACCAGTACCTCTTTATTTTTGTCAAGCTTGAGGAGGATAACATATGCTTGTTCTATAACCTGCCCTTCGGGCAAGCCTATCACTATGATTTAACGAGCCTAGCGATAGGGATACTCGTTCTCGTCTAAAGACAAGTTTGTCACTATTTAATCATTTTAACGAGTCTAACGACAAGGAAAACTCGGTCCTTTTCATTTTTAGAGAGTCTGAAAAGGTACAAAAAGTTAACTCCAAAATTCCTTTTTCGTCATCTAATCCCTTAAGTCTGAAAAAGTATAAAACAATACAGAAGGGATGGGTGTTCGGTACTTCTAACGAGCCGAACAAAACAAGCGCTCGATCTTTTTGTGTAATAATCCCTCAGGTCCAAAAAGACTAAAATCTAGAGGAGGGATAGCTCTTCTGGTCCTTTTAACGAGCTAGAAGGCCAAAACTCGGCAAACTTTTCACATTTCACGAGTCAGAAAAGAGCTCAAAGAAGACTCGTCTTTTGAGGAACGAGTGATAAACAGGGATAGCAACTGATTCCAGGTACAGGTTGGAATTTTCCAATCATGGCAGTGTTACAAGGATGGCTAGGTGAAATCACTCTTCGCAGCTGTTCCTCAAAATGGGTAAACAATCATACGGGGTGAACGATCGGCCAAATGACAGTGGAGGTGGTGGATGAAAACACGACCAAGGCTTTTCATGGCTAACAAATTTACGATCGCAATGGTTATTTACCGGGATAGGTTCATTTTTTAATGAGCTTGAACTCTGGTGGAAACCCTTGCTCACGCTTTTCTATTTTTTAACGAGCATAAATTCCGCGGTAAAACTGCTCGATTACATGGTCAAATTGGATTTTTACTATTACTAGCTTTTCTCTTGTTTGCTTGCAGGGAACCTTGAACAAAATGTCCCTTACATGGCGAGAACGAGAACATGAAGAGGAGGACATGATTGCCCTCCATGACCCGGTCACGGTGAACGCGCTGCGGAACTGTGGCCTGCTGAAGTTCTTCCGTATCTCTAGCATGAGAGCACAGATTTCTTTACTGCAGTATATGCTTGATGCTTGGGATCCTGTTAACCAAGTATTCCAGATTAGGGGGAAGTCCATCCCCTTGACCATAGAGGACATGTACTTCTTGACTGGGTTGTCAAGACGGGGTGCCCCCATTTCCTTGTCAGGTACGGCTCGAGGGACTGATTCCACCAGAGATTATGTCCGCCAGTATTGCAGGGAAGGTTCTCAGCCGAGCAGAGACGGCAAGATTATTATCCGTGAGATTACTGACAGGTCTCTCAGGTCCATTCTGTTTACCATTGGTAGGATGGCCGGTAGCGCAGCTTTACATGTTGCCAACAGATCTTACATGCAGCACGCCTTGGAGTGTCTCCAACCGAAAGTATTCAACTGGTGTGATGCAGTACTTGTTCAGATGAAAAGTCAATTGACCAAGGTAAAGGACGGGAAGCTGAAGAACTTTGGATTTGGTTCTATTCTGACTGCCTTTGCCTTGGAGAAAATCCCATTGATGCACCCTCAGTACATCATACTCGACTTGCCTTCTCCGACCGAGCCACGCATGCAGAGGTGGGTTGACCACATGTCTAGGCATGCTGGTCAACCTCAGATTACTTTTACTGAGGCCTTCTTTAGGTGGTTCGATCGCCAGGAGATGGTGTTTTCTGAGTATCCATACGTGGGTATGGATTTCCGAGGTGATCCGGATTTGGTGCTACCGGATGGCGAGCAATGGGGTGCTATTGGTAAAATCTCTGACCATGTCACTGTTTACTGTTTTTATTCATAATGTCGCTGTGCTTTATTCTATCAAGACTTTTAATCAAACTCTTGGGTGCATGCAGATGTTGGTCCTGTTCGTCCAGCAGCTCGTCCGCGATCGCCCGTTGCTGCCCCAGCAGCAGAGCCTGCTAGGAGAGTTGTTATTCGCGACCTTGACGATACTGAGACCCTTACAGCTGTGTAGGAGCAGGTCGAGAGCCTTACTCGTGGTCTTCCAGATGTACAGATTGACGAGTTACCTTTACAGTTGCAGCGGCATACTATTGGCGTGCCTAGACGATGGACTCGTCTCTTGCGCATGATTGCACAGGCCGTGACGTACTATCATGAGCACCACTAGGCTAGGGTGCCCCCTAGCATCTTTTTGAGTTTTAGGTCATATGACCAATTTTGTCTTGGTTACAGAACATTATGTACAAACTATAAACAGCTTTATATATTTTGATTTTCGGGGTTTATTCTGGTTGATTTTGTGATCCACTTGCATAGCACCGATGCATTTCTTTTTATACATGTCGTAAATGTCTATCTAATACATAGTTTGCTAATGAATCTGTTAATGTGTTTAAGTTTCTGGAAATATGCTGGTATTGAATTGAATCAAACTCTCTTTCCAAAATCTTAACCCTTAGAAACATTCGATAAATAGCTGGATTGCGAACTGAATATATACCATTGAGTTGTAGTATCACAAGCTGTGAGTCTAGCCTAACAATTAGTTGGCGTATACCATGGGCGATGGTATCAGAGAGGAGTTCAATCAACGCGCTATACTCAGCGATATTATTCGTTGATTGTCCAATACACACACCTCTGAAACTCACTAACTCGCCTCTTGGATCAAAAATGGCCCAGGCTGCAGAGGATAAATTCCGCGAACTACGACTCGCTCCGTTGGCATATCCCACATATGTTTCAGAAAAATTCGACATCTGCAACAAACGAGAAAGGTGGATTACTCAACCGAAACAAACACTTTAGCGAAAACAAAATACAACAAAAGCACTCAGGTTACTACTCAGGCATAGTAACACTTGAGGTACAACCCGTTGCGGGGTTGCGCCAGTGGTATTCCGTCATAATCCATTAACTCGTAGGCTCCTTTTGCTAACACCCTTTTAACAATATAGGGACCCATCCATAAGGACTTAAATTTTCCTGCTCCTAACTTGTCGGATTCTTGGTCGTAAAGCAAAACCAAGTCACCCTCAGAGAAGATACGAGGTTTGACATTCTTGTCGAACTGCGCCTTGACTCGTTTCTTATGGGCTTCGTTCGCCAAAGCGGCGTCACGACGGGTTTCATCCAACTGGATTAACTCCAAGAAACGAGCCTCTTCTTCTGAGGTTCCGGGGAGGAGGTCAATTGCGAGTTTAAGAGACGAAATTTCGCACTGGATCGGTAAGACTGCCTCCAGGCCATACACCAATTGAAACGGTGTGAACCCAGTGGCGTTTTTTACCGATGTTCGGTAAGCCCACAAGGCTGAGTACAGGATTAGGTGCCATCTTCTTTTGTGAACCCCAATCATCCTCTGCAACATACGCTTCAGGACCTTGTTGATTGCCTCAACTTGTCCGTTGGCTTGCGGATAATACGGGGTAGAGCTGTCGTGAGATAGCCCTAGCTTGGCAGCTAATTCAATCATCATGTGATTGCGAAAATGTGATCCATGATCTGTCACTATAGCCTGCGGTACGCCGAACCTGGTGACTACATGATTGAAAAAGAAAAGGGCAGTTGTTTCACCAGTGTTATCCAATGTAGGCATCACCTCGGCCCATTTGGTAAAATAGTCAACAGCGACTATAATATACCCATGCCCCCCGGTCGAGGTGGGGTTACATTGCATGAAATCGATGCCCCACTTGGCGAAAGGCCCAACAGCAACTATAGACTGCAAAGGTGCGGGTGGTCTTCTCATTTTGCTATCAAAGATCTGACACGCATGGCAACTTCTGACTACGATTATGCAATCTTTGAACATGGTTGGCCAGAAGTATCCTGCTCGTAAGATTCTTTGTGCTGTTGCATATCCAGATTGATGCCCCCCGCACGCGCTTGAATGGCAATCATTCAGGGCTTTCTCGGCCTCCTCATGGGTAAGGCACCTCCTCAGAACTGTATCGACACCACGACGGTAAAGTGTATCACCGACGATCATGTAGTCTTTAGATTGGTATCGTATACGTTTCTGTTCCGAGTGTGAGGTATTAGGCCTAAACTTTTGAGTTTGGAGATAAACTATGATGTCTCCATACCACTCATCGCTTACAGATATCAAAAACAAATTTTCATCCATGATTGACTCTTCCGATGTTTCATCGTTGGACGATGATGGGAGATCGCACAATAATTCCGCGAAAACTAGAGCTTTCTTTGATTTGGATTTTACAAAATCCAGATCAAACTCTTGAAGGATCGCTATCCATTTTGAATATTTGCCCCCTAGCAACTGTCGCGATAGTATATACGTCATGGGGTTGCAATCTGATAGAATGGTAGTTTTCCTAAAGAGGACATAATGTCGAAACCTTTGAATCGCTTGAACAACAGCAAGCGCTAGTTTTTCAACATAGGAATATTTACTTTCTGTATCATTTAAGTTTTTACTTAAATAATAAATAGGATGTTCAATTCCATCTACTTCTTGCACTAAAACCATCGCAATGGTCGTATCCGCTGCAGCTAGATACAGGCTAAAATCTCTTTGATAGTCCGGGGCGTACATTAATGACGCTCTTACTAGAGAATCTTTCAGAGCCTCAAAGGAAACTTGCGCGACCTGGTCCCAGACAAAAGGTACATCCTTTTTCAAAAGACGAGTATAACCTTTGGCAAGTTCTGCGTAATTTGGAATGAACCTCCTCAGAAAGTTTACTTTCCCTTGGAGTTTCTGAATCTGAAGCAAATTGGAAGGTGGAGGCAAATTAATGATTGCCTGAAGCTTACAGGGGTCGAGACGAATCAGCAACAACTGAAAAGTATCTGACACGGAATGACCCTATCCCACTCTAAGGGTGATAGTACCTCAGAAACAACTGAAAGCAAAGCTATCTAAGATTTCTTCTTTATGAAAGTAAATAGGGGAGAAAGATCCACCAACCGATGTCTTTCGCTATTGATTGATCCAGTCTTCTCTCCTTGCTGCTTGCTCCCAGCTCCTTGCTCTTTCACTGGCCCAGCTACACAAAGATCCTGCAAAAAGGCAAAAGAGGGAAACTACAAGAAGCATACATTCATAACTGATTCAAGGATTATAATAAATCAAATACACAAGTACAACAATACATCATTGAAACACATGTATATAGAAGAACCTCAAATGCTTTATTAATGGAAGAAGTAAAGTTCTGAGAGTGTTACAACCATAGAGGCCCAATCCAGCAACACCTCCCAGCAGAAAGAAATCTCCTCTTCACCTCCTTCAAAGCAATCACCCAATAGCTCTAAACTCAAACCAACAGCACTTCCTTGCTTTCACAAAATTCCAACCTCCTTAGACCCCATGAGAGAGCTCTATATATAGGATAAATGGAGAAAGGATGAGTCAGCTTGAGACTGACATGAAGCTGACTTGTGTCCTCTCTCTCTTCAGTTAAACTTCAGTTCTTGAGTCCACTTGGAGATCCTTGCTTCCACATGGAGTTTAGGGACCTCTTACTCATCATAGGGCGAATTTGCTGATCCAAGTGTCTTTTGGAAGCTTCCTGGGCATCTGACACCTTGCAGAATGACTGTGCCACTTGGCCAATCTCGCCCAGTGTAGGTAGCCTTCAGTACTTTTGACATTCAGCGCAGGTACAGAGTGGAGTAGTTGACATTCAGCGGAGATGCTCAATGGAGCAGTTGACATGATCCTGAATTTTCCTGTTTTTGAGTGTTTTCAGGTGGAGAACTGATCTGAAGTGCTGTGGTTTGCTGACCTTGTTCCTCTAGGGGTAAGAACAACATATTTAGGGACTTTGGATCCCTGTAATTATCGAAATTTCATGCTCCATGCTGCGAGGCACAAAAATGTCTATAACACCCGTTGTTGAAACACCATTTCCCGTTGCTGAAACACCATTTCCCATTGCTGAAACACCATTTCCCGTTGCTCAAACACCATTTCCCCGTTGCTGAAACAACATTTCCCGTTGCTGAAACACCATTTCCCGTTGTTGAAACACCATTTCCCATTGCTAAAACACCAATCTTTTCCATTTTTCCTAAAAAGCACCAATGTCCCCATTTTTGCTCCCGAGAATGAACTATTACTTCGATAGAAACATATCATTCTTTATTCAAAGGAATCAGCCATTTATCCTGTTAATAATGTCCCTTCACTACTACCTCTTGTGAATAATAAAAACCTTGTATATAAAAACCCTCATACCTTACAGACCCTTTTTATAATGATCATCGACCTATTAAGGATCAGATAATACTCTTCGGCGCAGCAACCAAAGGTAAATGTAAAGGTATGCATGTTTAAGTGTGAATATTAAATTATAGTTAATGAGGAGATAATTGACACGACTGCCGAAAGCATCGTACCACCAACCATATCATTCAGCCGCAGTTGGGGGGATTACCGAAATATTGTAATCATTACATGACACGCCAATCACCGCCATCTTTATTTCTCGCGGTAGTATCTAAGCCACCTCGTCTATACCTTATCATGTCACAATTTCATTTGTAACGTTCTGCTCTGTTTCGACCTCGGCAACTCGACTCTGCACTTTGTATTTTGTCTAAACCAGTAACTATGGGAGGAGATGCTGTTAGACATGAACCTGGCTCGACGGCATTACTGGAACTCTACCAGGAGGCATAACAAATCTTTCTACAAGCAGGATGGGTGGATTACTTCATAAGACTTCCGGATTTTCATTCACAGCAGGTTCTGCAATTTGCATGCAATTTGAGGGAAGGATACTCCACTGTCCAAGGGGTGTGAATTCCAGTAACAGAGGAGGACATAGCGCAAGTTTCGGGACTTCCAACCAATGGTACTCACTGGTTCAGCAGGAAAAACCTCATTCTCAATGCACAACAAGATTTTCTATTACCAGGGGAGCACGTTGAAACCAAAGGCAGGGGTGTTGCACTTCGATCACTACCACCACCATGGCTAGAGGTTGCAGAATTTGTTAAGCATTATTTCACCTACGAGGGTCGTTATCAGGTAGTCTACCAACACGACTTTGTTTTATTAAATCATTTGCGGCATGGTCGTCTAATAAATATGCCCTATTATCTACTTGGCTGTCTAAAAAATATGGCACACTATACCGTGAACGCAAGGCACCAACTCCTCTCCCTCACGCACCATCGTTTGGTCCAGCTCTTAATAAATAGAGGCTTTGCCCTGCACAATCCACTTCCCCTCAATAACCCCCCTCAGCAAGCTGAAGAAAATCCTCAACAAAATGAAGAAAATTCCCAGCAATCTGAGGAAAACTCCCAGCAAGCTGTTGAAACTCAGCAACCAGCAGCAGAAACACCCCAATTGAGCACTAAAAATCTGCAGTAGGCCACACTCCTTGATAAAGCCGAATCATCCACTCCCATAGTCCATATCCCCACCGCTGATTCGGATGATGATACCCCCATCACTTTCCTTAAGAGGAAAAAGCAACAGAAAGCTGCAACCCCACTAAAAAGAAGAACCAGGGCCTCAGTTAAGGAAGCCACGATTTCTGATAGTTCCCCTACCCTGAGGCAAAGTGCTCGTAAGAGAAAAACTATTGTTTCTCCTGATTCTTTACCACGGCAACGAATAAGGTCGTCTAAATTTCCCACCTATCATTCTAAATCCCCGTATCCTGCCTAGCCCTTAACTTTCACCTTCCTCACCCTCGAGAGCCAAAATGCAGAGCGTTCACGATTTTGTGATATCATTTTTTTCAAATGAGGCAGCTGCTCCACAAGAACCAGCTGCCGATATATCTAAAGTAGACATCCAAGACAATATAGGGCATGTGGCTGTTACACAAGAACCAGCCACTGACCCAACAGGTGCCACACAAGAACCACCTGTTGGAGAACAAAAAGAAGATGACCTACATGTGGCTGTTACACAAGAACCAGCCACTGACCCAACAGGTGCCACACAAGAACCACCTGTTGGAGAACAAAAAGAAGATGACCTGCATGTGGCTGTTACACAAGAACCAGCCACTGACCCAACAGGTGATACACAAGAACCACCTGTTGTGGATGCAAATGATGAAGTTGATGCCGAACAACAATTCTCTCCTCCATTGGAACCTGCAACTACAGAAGCCCTGGTTACTTTAGCCTCCTTGCAGGAAGAAAATGAGTTTTTGAAATCAGAAATTAAGGCTTATCAGCAAGAGTTAACAATGGCTAGGGAAACCTATGAAAAGGAACTCAATATGTACATGTTAGCTCAGGTAGCATCTACAGCTGAAAAGAGTGCAGAAAAGGATCAATACAAGGAATACATGTGCAGTGAATGTGGTGATCTCTATACTCGAGCAGGTTATAAGATAGTTGAAGTTCCATTGTCTGGATCCAGTCCAGTACCTTCTCCTGTTATAGTCAAAAAGGAACACCCTGTTGTTACACAAGAACCAGCAGGGTCTTCAAGAATTTTAGAGGAAGAAACAAAACCACCTCGGCCTACCCAAATTGTTACAGAACAGAAACCAGTACCGAAGTCTTTTACAACTGTGCTTACACAAACTGAACCTCCCTGTGTCAGCAATTCTCACGCACAGACTTCCAGTTTTCAAGAACTAAGTAACACATGGAAGACAGAATATGAGCTCTCCCAAGGAAAGGCATTTCAGCAACAAAAGTCATTATGGCTCAGCTATGCATGCAGAAATTGGGAAGTACTTGAATAGTCTCGTGCACAACATAAGGAGAATAAGCAATTAAAAGCCAGACTATCCCTCATCTTTGATTTGGTCCATCGGCTACTTGCTACAAGGACGCCTTCTTTTAACTATTCTATATTTTTGAGAGAACGCTTAGCGTTCCTCCAATTAAAAGCAATCAAGGATGGAAGATCCCACCAGGTCTCTACACCACAACAATTTATTGAGACTTTTGCAGAAGCACCAAACAGTGACCAGAACTTGCTGTGTGAACTATATCTTCACAATGAGGCTATGCCTGAAGATAGAAAGATTAGTTTACTTCCTCTTTGTGGCGATATCCAAATAAGAGCCTTTATTTCCTTCTTGGCCAATCAGCTTAGTTGGCAGAATGCTTTTATGTCTGCAGCACACAATGAGGAGAATTGTCTTCTCTGGATTCGTTCTGAACCGCAGAATGCAACCATCTTCATTGCAAAACATCAACGAATTCTATGAGAACCAAGGATGACCGATCACATCAAGAAACTGCAAGCAGCAGTCTTGGAAGACTGCCAACATTATGTGAAAACTAAAGGAGCTCTGGCTATAAAAGCAAATAACTTATTCTGGGAACATTGTCCTAAAGAAAGATGGGAATATCATCCCTACAATCCCCTCAATCTTCAGGCGGCGATCTCACGCATACCTGATTATGTAAAATGCATTAGACAGTGTGTTGAACGGTGGATTGGTTACCATTTTCATTTCCCTCTCTTATGGCTTCCCGGAGAACAATACAAGGCTCAATTTAAATTGACTAAAAAGGAAGAGTTGGCAGCATGGAAGAAACTTCAGAGTGTCCACGGGTTTAGAGACATGGTTGACAGCACCTTCTACAGTTACTGCATAAGCAATTTACACTGTTCATCCCAGTATTCCGACTCAGATTCAGAGTAGACGTTGCATGCGGACATGCAACATTTTCAGTTGGGGGGGATGTTAGGATCCCATATTGTCTATTTTTGACCTTATATTTTGTCATTATATTACCCTCTTCAACCCTTAGTTGAAAGCCTTTGCTAGTGTTTTGACTTAATCATTCCAAAAGGTATATAGTAACTCTCCTCATTGCTATATGTTTAATTATTCAACACGTAATCATGCTATCTTTATAATTGATCCTTGAAGTTGACTAAGTTGCTGAACAATTGTTGAAACTGCCTAACTGGCAGGACCACATTTTGCAGTTGCTGAAACAGCGGAAACAACACAAACTGCGAAGTTGAAACAGCAAGAACAACACGAACCTCGAAGCTGAAATAGCAAGAAAAGCATGCAAACTTTGAGGAGACAGTTGAGATTTGCGTAACAAATCTGCAACAGCAAAGGAGTCCGACCGATTACTATATTGGTCGTAATGATCATGATCCACATGACTGTAACAGCATTCTGTTAATAAGAACTGATTTCCATATTTTTGGTACAAAGGGTTGAACCAGAATGTATAATTAAAATCTTTTGTAATAGATGTCTCCTCTATAAAGAGGAGACATCTACATTAGAGAGGGATATAGACATATAGAGAGAGGATGAACAAGCAGTAACACAAAAATTGTAGTGAAGGGATGAGACTGAATCTTTCTTGTAATATGGTATATTGACTGATGAATAAAGTTCTATTTAGAGTATTTCATCTTAGTTTCTGTGTCCTGGGGAATCTTGTGACAAGGACAGGGCCCACCTTCATCACAAGATTCACCCATCTTCTTTTTGTTGTGTGTTGTGTGTGTGATTTCTGTTTATATCTTATTCACGAGTACTGCTTCTAATGATATTTTACTGAAACTCTGTTTTCCTTTTAACTGATTGATGATGTATATGAGTGTCTCACCGGTGATTAGGATTTATAGAGTGTATTGGTGACCTAGATAACAGAGGCAGGTGTTGAAAGTCCTTACTCTGAGGATAGGGTCCTGATCCTTTGTTACAGGACAGCCATCACTCCCTTTTGCAGATTTGTTTTCTTTAATTAATTATCTGTTCTTATTCCATTCCTGCAACAGGCTGCAACTGCTGTAACACAGAGTAGGGGTTTAATAGAGAGTGAATTGTTTATACTACAGCTTTTAATACTATTAAGATTGAGTACATACAGTACGTAGTCACCTTTGAAATAATCAGACTTTCCCGGGTTGACAATCTATGTGGCACTCGACTGTTTAATTAATGAACAATTAAAGTGACCAACACGGTCCACTAATCTGTTGGCATTTCTTCACACATGAACAAAACTTAGGGTTCTCATGATTCTCAGATGTGATTGAATACGCCAATAAACCCGGAAAAGTCTCCAGTGGTGCGAGATTTTCTCAGGATCAGAGTCATTTGCAATTTTTTAATAGAATTGATTGTTAATTCAGAATCAGCTTCTATTATGGAGTTCTTCATGTTGAGATCTCTCAGAATCTCTAAGCCCTGCTCTATGGCCATAATTTCCGCCATGTTGTTGGTGGCATTCCCTAAATGACTGTGGAAGATGGCAATTAAATTCCCCTTGTCATCTCGAATGGCACCTCCATACCCTACCTCCCCCGGGTTACCTTTCGAGGCTCCGTTTGTATTTAATTTTAAGTAACTAGGGGGGGGGGAGGTTGCTAGAAGTCTTGCCTTATTGTAGCGTGTGTTGCAATCTGGATTATGCCCTGGGGGACCAACTTCTGAAGGCCCAAAAGAAGAAGAATTTGAGCCTCCTGTTGAGATGGAGGATTCT
The DNA here is from genome assembly GCA_031772625.1 of Pinus tabuliformis. NCBI lineage: Eukaryota > Viridiplantae > Streptophyta > Pinopsida > Pinales > Pinaceae > Pinus > Pinus tabuliformis. Next base: position 1,180,045,622 of record CM062807.1, on the reverse strand, counting down.
CAGGAGGTTGCTTCTGAATGGTATTAATAGTTTCTTTGAGTTTCCTTAGGAGCTTATTTATTATGCTTTGTGATGGGTTGGATTTGTCCTTGAAAATTCTGTTATTGCCGTCTTTCCAAACATTCCATATTAGAAAGCCTAGAATCAATGTCTAGGCTGCATTGACACTCTCATTCTCTGAAATTTTTTTCCTCCAATTATTTAAGGTATTGGAGATGTCATTTTCATCTCTGTCAGTTTGTCTAAAGATAGAGGCAACCCAGTTCCATAGGGTAGAGGTGAAAGTGCAGAGGCTGAGAAGGTGATCCCTCGTTTCTTCCTGTATACCACAAAGCTGGCATCTGGATGGTCCCGCAAAACCTTTTTTTCTAAGATTTTCCCATGTCAAAATATTTTTGTGATGAACCATCCACATAAAGAGCTTGATTTTCATCCAATGAGGGTGCTTCCATAGGTCCTTTCAAGTTTTATCTAGGTTTGAAAAATTGTAACTGGTGACCACTTCTTTGGCTTCTTTGAGATTGAAATTGCCCTCACTGCTTGTTACCCATCTAAGTTGGTCTGTCAACATTGAGATCAAAGTTTTCCTTTTTTCCAAGATTTTAGCAATAACTTCTACCTGGGTCTTTAGAGGATACTCTTCACTATTAATTGGTACTTTCCAAGTTCTCCACTTGTCACTGTTCCTTGTCTTATCCCAAAATTCGCTAACCTTTTTTAGTCCTTTGTTGACAGTTTCCTCTCTAATAATGTCCAACCCTTCTCCACTTAAGTTGGGTTCCTGCTGCCAATTTTCCTCCCAAAACCAGGCGAGGTTTCCATTACCAATCTCCCAGGATCTATGTTTTTGAACTAAAGCTCTATTCTCCCAAGCATTATTCCAAATGTGGGAGCCCCTGATATGCCCTATCATTTTGATCAAGTCCCATTCCCTCCATTCCTTTGCATATTTCTGCTTCTAGAGCTTGGCCCATGGGTTGCTAGATTCCTTCAGCCATCTCCACAAAATTTTGGCCCCCAAAACGTTTTTAAGGGTTTTCGGGTCATGGAGACCAAGACCCCCAAGAGGTTTAAGCATGCAAATTTTTTCCCAAGCTACCAGCGCCCATTTCCTTTTTTCCTCACCTTTTCCCCATAGAAAGTCTCTTTGCATGTTCCTGATTTGATGGGAAACTCCTCCAGGGATAGGAAGTGCCGAAAACATATATATTGGAAGAGATTGCAGGACCGCCTTTGTGAGAATGATCCTGGCAGCAAGATTTAAAGATCTACTTGTCCACTTGCAGATTTTGTCCTTTAGTTTATTGATCAAAGTTTCCCAAACCTCCTTACTTTGAGGTTTGTCAGTGAGATGTATTCCCAGATATTTGGAGGGGAGTTGGTCTCTCTGAAAGCCGAGAATTCTAGAGAGGTTTCTCTGAATGGCAATATTTGTATTGAAAAAACAAAACTTTAGATTTTGAGAGACTTACCTCTGTACCAGCCACCAAATCAAAATTTTGCAGGATTTGTTTGTAGGCTTTGGCTTCTTTGACCGTAGGTATGCCCTGTAACATAGTGTCATCTACAAATTGCTGATGAGTCAACGAGTCCCCTTCCTCGGTGAGCTTGAGACCCTGGATTGTGCCTTGCCTTTTGGCAGAAGTGATCGCTTTGCCTAAAACTTCCATCATAAGAATAAATAGAAATGGTGAAAGCGGATCTCCCTGCCTGAGGCCTCTCGAGGGCCGAAAGGATTTGGAGGGAGAGCCGTTGAGAAGGATGGAAAAGCTAGCTGAAGTTACCAAGGCCATAACCCATCTTATCCAATTCTGATCAAAGCCATATGCAATTAGAGCTTCTTCGATATAAAACCAGCTCAGTTTTTCATAAGCTTTTGCTAGGTCCATTTGAATGATCATCCCTGCTTGCTTATTATTCTTGAGAGAGTGCACTATTTCATGTGCTTGAATGATGTTATTGAGTATTTTCCTTCCTTCTACATAGCCAGTTTGCTCCTCTGAAACGAGAGTTGGTAGGAGGGGATTGAGTCTGTTTGCAATAAATTTGGAGATGATTTTGTATATCACATTACATAGGGCAATGGGTCTGAAACGATTTGGAGTCATTTCTTTATCCTGTTTAGGAATGAGAGAAATGAAAGAGGTATTTAGCACTTTTAGGAATTTTTTTGAAATCCTTGATTCCTCCACCACCTCCAGAATGTCCTGTTTGACTATTTCCCAGCTTGCCTTGAATAAGTCAACGTTAAAACCCTCTGGTCCAAGCGCTTTTCCATTGTGCATCTCATTTATTACTTCTTTTACCTCTTCTTCTGACATTGGTCTGTTGATATTGAAATTATCTTCCCTGGTCACCAGTTTCAGAATATGCTGCGTAAATTTTCTGATAGCTAGCAATCTATTTAAGATAGGCTCCTCTGCTATATTTTGAAAATGTTGTACCAGAATGGACTCCATATATTTGTGTGTATTGAGCTCTCTCCATGGCAGATCTATGAGCTTTGTGATTCGATTATGAGCCCGATGTTCCATGGTTGATTTGTGAAAAAAACCTTGTGTTTCTTTCTCCTTCTTTAACCCATTGTACTCTTGATTTTTTCCTCCAGAAGATTTCCTCCTGCTGACATTTGGTGTCCCATTCCTATTGAAGAGAGTCTGCTTGCAATTTCCTATCCTTAGTGAAGCCCTCCTTGATAAGAGTTTGGTCGATATTCTGAAGCTTTTGTTCCACGTCTCTTTTGGCTTTAAAAATATTTCCAAACTCGCTCTTGTTCCAATCTTTGAGTTTGACCTTGATGTGCTTGAGTCTCTGTTGCAGAATGAATATTTTCATGCCTTGAATAGGTAAATCTTCCTTCCACCACTTATCAATGTTGGATATGAAATTAGGGTGAGTAAGCCAAACATTTTCAAACTTGAAGGTTCTGTTTTTTGGAGTGCCAATAAAAGAAGCTTCTAGCTGAATTGGCTAGTGGTCCGACCCTCCAAAAGGTAGGATAAAATAATTCAAGATAGGTCCAGGGAGGAAGAGGTTCTCCGAGATGAGGAATCTATCTAGTTTTGAGGAAACTTGGGAATATCCTCCCCTCTTATTGTTCCATTGGAAGGTTTCATTTGCTGTTTCTAAGTCCACTAGCTGCATGTTGATGAGGAAGTTCTGGAAGGCAATAGAGTCCTTTCCCATTAGTCTAGTTCCTCCTTTTTTTCTGTAAGAGATTTGATCATGTTGAAATCTCCACCCAGAATCCAGGGTATTGCTGGGTGTCTCTCTCTAAGCTCCTCAAGTGAGGTGAGAAGCTTGAGTTTATCTCCAGGATTTTGAGGACCATAGACATTTGTAACCATATAGATATCCTTGTCACCCAAAGGTTGGATAACCATTGAAAGATAGTTCCTGGATGCTTCTGCATCCAAAATGTCAAATTTCTGAGGATTCCAGAGAGTAAGAATCCCTCCCGCTGTATTATTGGCTTTGACTTCTAGGTATTCATATTTATTGAGCCATTTGTTATGTATCTTCCGAACTTTGTCTATTGAACATTTTGTTTCCTGTATGAACACCATATCTGGGTTTTCTTCTTTTAATTTGTTGCTGAGATTCCTCTGTTTCCTTTTACTTCCTAGACCCCTGATATTCCATGTTGTGAGCTTCATGATGATGGGTTTTTGAATGAGTAACTGGTGAGATCTTTCATCTTACCTGAGTTGATCATGAGCTTCCCACACTCTATGAGCAGTTCATTTTGTCTCTTTCTACCTCTTTTCCTACCTGGGTTTTTGGTCGAGTGTCCTAATATTTCCTCCATTGATTTGACACCTCCATGGTCCTGAATTTCATGGCTTCTTTTGTTTCCTGAAGTTTTTGTCTGAGATCTCTAGAGGAAAAGCTATTGTACTGTGTCAAACTCCTCTTGTGGTGGGGAATATAACCCTTTGTTGGTTCCCTGGTTTAAGAATTTCTCCAGATCAAGATTCTCCCTCTCAAGAATCTCGTGTAGTTCTTGGTCCTCAGTCCCAACTTCACTAGGGGTCATCTCTTGGTCCCTGCTTAGTTCCATGTTGTTTGGTGTGGTTTCCTATTGTTCGTTGTTTTCCTGTAATATTTCCATGTTGTCCTCCTTTTCTTTCTCTCTGAGATGGTTGTCCAGAGTAACACCCTTTTCATTGTTCCCCCCTTCTTCTTCTAAAATTTCAAAACTATTGTGACTTGCTAGTTTGTTATCACTCTATTTTTTCTGGTACTTTCCTCCTCCTCCTTTCCCTCTTCCTCCTATCTTGGTGAATCCTTCGGGATCTTTACCTGTGTTGGTCCTCGGATTGTCCTCACTCTTGCTTTATGGGCAATCTCTGAATACGTTTCCATGTTCATGACATTTCTGACATCTAAAAGGGACATGCTCATAGTCCATCGTCTATACCCATTCCTCATCATAAACTTCTAAGATCACTTCATCCGGGAGTGCTCCCAATAGATTCATTTCCACACATATTCGTGCGAAGGAAGTATATTTCCCTCATAGAGTTGCCTCTGATATTTTTAGAAAATGACCTAATTTATTTCCTATAGCTTTCAAGGATTCAAGCAGCTAATAATCTAGAGGTAGGGAGTAAAGTCTTATCCATACGGGACCGATTTTAACGTTTCATGCTTCGGGACAAAGTTCATTACCCAAGGTCGCATATAGAGTCTTGTAGCAGCACAGAAATAGGGTCCTCCTTCGAACACTCTATCTTTATCCTCTAGGTTGTTGAAAACCACTGTGAAGAAACCCTTGGACCTTAGATGCAGAATTATATCCCCCTTTGGTTTCTAGTTGTTTCTAATCCAAGTATACAGATTCTTCTCTGTGGCCCATATGCCCATAAATTTGCATATAATTGAATAAGCCATCATGTGATCTTTGTGCTCATGCAATGCAGGATCATTCAGAACCACCCGGGGTTTGGTGGCAGTCTTGGGCTTACAGGGTCCTTCTGCCGAGTTGTACACATTTTTCTGACTGCTGTTCTCTGGTTTCTTCTCCCTTCTGACCATCCCTTGGGTTTCTTCCTATACATCAGCTTTGCTACTTTCTAGTTCTTTTGAGTCTACATTTTTTTTCCCACCCTCCAAGGGTTTCCTGAATCCGTTCAAACATGTTTCCCTACTTCTATTCGATACAATGTTGTTATAGGAGGGAGTAGAACTCCCTCCTCCCGGCACCTCCATTATTCTCAGCTCGCTCCTTCAGTTGCTTCCTGCTCCGAACCCTAGCTCCTCTCACCGTTCAAAATAGAATCAACTTTCACCCACCTGTTGGGTGTGGAGCCTGATTATCTTCTGTATTCAAAGGTTTCAACCAGATGTATACCCCAGCAAGACTGTACACCCCTCCACGCGGGGGGGTGCGGGGGGGACTTGTCCCCCTCGTGGGGGTCCGGGGGGGTAAATCCCCCCCGGCTGGGGGGTTCAAGGGCCAGCGATCCCTCGGCGGGGGTTCGGGTGCAGCACCCCTGAAGCTAAAAATAGATGTAAAATTGCCTTGTAAAAGTCTAGTAATTTCTAGTCAATCTGGGCCGTTCATTAGGTGGATGATCTGACGATAGAAGTTATGTTTAATTTAGGGTTTTTTTGCCCTAGAAGGCAACCCCTCACTATATATGAGGGAATTGTATTGCGTTTATGTATATCGGTATTCTGAGTGAGGAAGAGAGAGGAGATTGAGAGCGAAGAGGGTGTTACAGTGGATCTGTTGTAGGTTGTATCTCTTCAGTTTGCAGGATAATATAATAAAAGAAGGACTAGCTGTTTCTTCATGGATGTAGCCCAAACTGGGTGAACCACGTATATCTGTGTCTCTCTTGTTTTATGCATTTTCTGTGTTTATATTTCAGAAATATTTTATGTGTTCCATTGCTCCGTAATATATAATTTTCTAACAACTGGTATTAGAGCCGAAGGTTTATTTGGTTGATAAACTCGTAGGAGATAAGGGTTCCTGGTTCGAGCGGGAGCAATGGCGGAAGATGGTAGGTTTAGGGTTGAAAAATTCAACGGCCAAAACTACCAGCAGTGGAAGATGCAGATGGAAGATTATCTGTATCAGAGAGATCTATACCTACCATTGAGTGGAAAGACAAAGAATTCGACGAGTATGACAGACACAGAATGGGATATTCTTGACAGAAAGGCACTTGGAACAATACGGCTATGCCTAGCGGCGTCAGTAGCGTTTAATATTTCAAAGGAAACGACAACACAGGGTTTAATGTCGGCATTGGCCAAACTATATGAAAAACCCTTGGCCTAAAATAAGGTATTTCTTATGAAGCATTTATTTAATATGAAGATGTCAGAAGGTGGATCTATTGCAGACCATTTAAATGATTTTAATATAGTTACAAGTCACTTAAGTTCTGTAGGGGTAAATTTTGATGATGAAGTTAGGGCTCTGTTATTTCTGTGCTCATTTACAGAAAGTTGGAATGTCTTAGTTATGGGCATTGGTAACTTTGTCTCTGGATCTAATACTTTAAAGTTTGATGATGTTGTCGGTGCAATCCTTAGCGAGGAAATGCGACGAAAAAGCTCTGGTGAGACATCAGGTAATGATTTGACTGCAGAGACTAGGGGAAGAAAAATGGAAAGAGGAAAGAGCCCAGGATATCGCAGTAAGTCAAGAAAAGGTAGATCCAAGTCTAGATCAAGGACAGTATGCTGGAAATGCGGGATGAAAGAACACCTAAAGAAAGACTGCAAGTCTCGGAAGGGAAAAGAAGGAGACACGCAACAAGATAAAAATCATGAAGCGAATGTAACAAGTGATGTGCTGCAAGATGCTTTGATTCTTTCATTAGAAAATATTATTGATGCCTGGGTGGTAGATTCAGGGGCCTCATTCCATGCCACACCTGATAGGAAACATTTTCATGATTATGTTCAAGGAGATTTTGGACAGGTTCGATTGGGTGATGATAAACCCTGTAAAATCGTTGGAATGGGTACAATTTTCATAAAATAGCAGAATGGAAATCAATGGCTATTAAAGGAGGTAAGGCATGTTCCAGATCTGAAGAAAAATCTGATTTCAACAGGGCAGTTGGGAGGTGAATGTTGTGTAAGTACTTTCATAGATAAAACTTGGAAGGTCACTAAAGGATCCCTGGTAATAGAGAAAGGAGAAAAGGTTGGTACATTGTATTTATGCAATGGTATTTATAGTCCTGTTAATGCTTTAACCTCTACAGGAGAAGATACGACATTATGGCATCATAGTCTCAGGCACATGAGTGAGAAGGGGATGCAGATTCTTCACTCAAGAAATTTGTTGCCAGGTTTGAAGCATGTTGATTTAAAATTCTGTGAGAATTGTGTTTATGGAAAACAGAAGAGAATCAGATTCCTTAGAGTTGGGAAAGAAAAGAAGAGTGAAAAATTACAGCTTGTGCATACAGATGTATGGGGACCTGCTCAGGTATCATCTCTTGGTGGCTCTCATTATTATGTTACTTTTATTAATGATGCAACCAAAAAAACCTGGATTTATTGTATTCGAAATAAATATGATGTATTTGATACTTTCAAGAAATGGAAAGATTTCGTTGAAAATGAGATAGGGAAAAGGTTGAAGTGTCTCAGATCAGATAATGGAGGTGAATATTGCAGAAAAGAGTTTGATAGGTACTGTTCAGAGAATGGAATTCGCAGAGAGAAGACAGTTCCAGGAACACCAGAAGAAAATGGTGTGTCAGAAAGGATGAACAGGACAATCATGGAGCATGCAAGGTGCATGAGATTGCATGCAGGATTGCCTTTACAATTTTGGGCAGATGTTGTAGATATTGTTGTCTATCTAATAAACAGAGGGCCTTCAATTTCCTTGGATGGTGGTATTCCAGAGGAGGCATGGATAGGTAAAAAGGTAAACTACTCATTTTTAAAGACTTTTGGTTGTGAAGCCTTTGTCCACATTAACAAAGAAAATAGAACAATGCTTGAGGCAAAATCAAAGAAATGTACCTTTATTGGATGGTGTTAATGATTTTGGTCATCGCTTATATGATTATGAAAATCACAAAATCATTAGGAGCAGAGATGTAATATTCAATGAAAAGGTCTTGTATAAGAATCAGTTGCAGGAAAAGAAATAGGAAAAAGAAAACAGAGAATACACAGTGCTTGATGATATCACAGGAAAAGTGATGGTGCCTGAAAATCATAATGATCAATAGCTAGAATAACAAACACAATAGCAACAAGCACCTCAAACACCTAAAAGTGGTGTCAGAAGATCTAATAGGATAAGTAGACCCCTTGAACGATACTCTCCTTCATTATATTATGTATTGTTGAATGATTCTGGTGAACCAGAATGTTATGAATAAGCAATGCAGGTAGAAACCAGGAAGAAGTGGTAAAAAGCCATAAAAGAAGAGATGGACTCCTTAGCACATAACCAGACTTGGGACTTAGTCAGGTTGTCTATAGGTAAAACAAAATTGCAGAATAAATGGGTTTACAGGCTGAAGGAAGAATATGGAGGAAAACAGAGGTACAAAGCTAGACTTGTGGTGAAGGGGTTTGCACAGAAGAAAGGTATTGATTTTGATGAAATATTTTCTCCTGTTGTTAAAATGACTTCAATCAAAACTATTTTAAGTCTAGTAGCAGTTGAAGATTTGCATCTTGAGCAGTTAAATGTAAAGACAACCTTTCTCCACGGGGATTTGGAGGAAGAGATATATATGAAATAGCCACAAGGATATGAGGTAAAAGGGAAGGAGGAACTAGTGTGCAGGTTGAAGAAGAGCTTGTATGGCTTAAAATAGGCTCCAAGACAATGGTATCTAAAATTTGACAGGTTTATGTCTGAACAAGGTTATACTAGATGTCACTCTGATCATTGTGTTTATCTCAAAAGGCAAAATGATGGAAGCTATATTATATTGTTATTGTATGTAGATGATATGCTTGTTGTGGGTTCTAACATGTAGGAAATAAATGTGCTCAAAAGGAAATTGGCAAACTCATTAGCAATGAAGGATTTGGGTGCTGCAAAACAAATCCTTGGTATGAGAATAACTAGAGATAGGAAGATTCACAAATTAACATTGTCTCAAAGTGAGTACATAGATAAGGTGTTGAAAAGGTTTAATATGCAGAATGCAAAACTAGTTAGTATACCTTTGGCTAGCCATTTCAAATTAAGTAAGGAGGTGTGTCCCAAGACTCAAGAAGAAATGGATCATATGTCTAAAGTTCCATATGCATCAGTAGTTGGAAGCTTAATGTATGCAATGGTCTTCACAAGGCCTGATATTGCACATGCAGTGGGAGTTGTAAGCAGGTACATGAACAATCCAGGAAAAGAACATTGGATGGCAGTGAAGTGGATTCTCAAGTATTTGAGAGGTACCACAAATCAAGCATTATGCTTTGGTGGTTCAAACATTTCTCTACAGGGACATGTTGATGTAGATATGGCAGGTGACAGAGATAGCAGGAGGAGCACTACAGGATATGTATTTACTATAGGTGGAACAACTGTTAGTTGGGTTTCAAAAATCCAAAGTGTTGTTGCACTTTCAACAACAGAAGCAGAGTATGTTGCTGCTATAGAGGCTAGTAAAGAAATGATTTGGTTACAAAGGTTTCTGGATGAATTAGGTAAGAAGCAGGAGTTGAGCAGGTTATACAATGACAGCCAGAGTGCCATATATCTTGCAAAGAACTCTGCATTTCATTCCAAGACTAAACATATATAGCTCAAGTACCATTTCATACGGTCAGCATTGGAAGATGGACAGTTGAAGTTGGAAAAGATACACACTATCCATAATCCTGTAGATATGTTAACAAAAGTTGTAACTAGGAAGAAACTGAGAATCTGCTCAGTTTCAATTGGTCTTCAAGTATGATGAAGAGGATGAGAAACAGCTAGGTCCAAAGTGGAGTCATTGTCTAGCAAATGAAGTAGTGGTGGAGTTGCTATAATCAATCTCCAAGTGGGAGATTGTTGGGTGTGGATCCTGATTATCTTCTGTATTCAAAGGTTTTAGCCGATTGTATGCCCCAGGAAGACTGTACACCCCTCCACGTGGGGTTGACTCGTCGGCCCCCCTCGCGAGGGTCCAAGGGGGTAAATCCCCCCTGGATGGGGGGTCCGAGCACCAGTGGGGGTTCGGGGGCAGTGCCCCCGAAGCAAAAAATACATGTAAAATTGCCTTGTAAAAGTCTAGTAATTTCTAGTCAATCTAGGCCGTTCGTTAGGCAAATGATCTGATGGTAGAAGTTATGTTTAATTTAGATTTTTTTGCCCTAGAAGGCAACCCCTCAATATATATGAGGGAATTGTATTGCATCTATGTATATTGGTATTCTGAGTGAGGAAGAGAGAGGAGATTGAGAGCGAAGAGGGTGTTACAACGAATCTATTGTAGGTTGTATCTCTTCTGTTTGCTAGATAATATAATAAACAAGGACTGGATGTTTCTCCGTGGATGTGGCCCAAACTGGGTGAACCACGTATATCTGTGTCTCTCTTGTTTTATGTGTTTTTTGTGTTTATATTTCTGCAATATTTTATGTGTTCCATTGCTCCGTAATATATAATTTTCTAACACCACCTAAAAAAATCGAAATTCCAATCTGCATCTATCATCTTCAATTTCAATTATTTAATTTCATTATGGATATAGTTTCTAAACTTATTACTAGTTTCAACAAACAACCTGCAACATTTTCTTCTGATGTGTGATTTCATTTTAGAAATGTACTTTACAACAAAATCCCCATTAGTAATACAATGGAATTCTTTCAGAACTAGCTATTGCATGTTCAACCAAAGTTTACAAACCCTACAAACAGGGAGTGGGCCATGATGTGATCTACTAAAAATACATTTAATCTAGTATACATGGAAGGGATTTTTCTTATCTACATAAGCTAGATGATTAGAATTGCTCCAAAACTCTTATGTCAAGGATCCCCTTTGACAACATGAAGTCCCCTATTATTTTAATATTTTTCATCTCAAATACTAATTTGTATGCCAAATATTACTCTCATAATGTGTACAAATCTACCTATGAAGGAAAATGGATTTGCCTATGAACATACATATAAAGTGTGAAAATTTGTGCCAAATAACACAAGTAGGAAAGTGAAATCCTTCACTAAATATTTTGTAGGTTTTAACCCCGTACAAAAATTACTTGCATACGAATTCTAAAAACTGAAAATAAACAATGGTGAGAGCATAAAACATAAAATAGATATACACAGAGATTTTCCCTTGGATCCCAAAACCGGGACTACCAGATTGATTTTTGATTATATTCCTTTCAATGTTACAATACATATATATACATGCTGAAGCATCCATAAAACCCAATGCATTAACCCTGGATTAGAACATAATCATAGTTCCCTTGACCGGATCTACAAAATACCATGGAAAGAAAACCATCATGCCCAAAACTATGTGCGAAATCCATGCACAAAACCATAGGTAGGTCTGCTCACCTAATATAGGGTCCAAAAAAAAATTGTCGAGGCACTGCCCCAGATGATGTTCCCCCACTACCGGCCCCCTGCATACCCCTCGACAAGGGGGGAAGTCGCCCCCCTTGCTGCACCCAACGCAACGTGCAGCGTGGGCTACCGCCCCCCCGCACAAGGGGTAGTCGTGGAAATAATATAAAACAGACCCAACATTCTCCCAATTTTTGTTTTCTTTCCATATGAGAGCTTAGTCATTAGTCCATCCCTGCAATGCCCAATGTTTCTCTACACCAAGAGAACTTTTCAGTGCTCATAGAATTTGTTAATGCATCTACAATATTCTTTAAAGTGTCCACCTTTACCAGAAACACCTTTATATCCTCAACCATATCCCTCACAAAGTGATACTGAACATCAATGTGATTTTTATTTGAATGATAAGAAGGTTTATTTTCTAAGAAAATTGCACTTTTGATGTCACAGTCTATCCTTATAGCTCATTGTAAAAACCCCATACTTAAACACAATATTTGCAACCAAACGGCTTCCTTTCTTACATGATTAGCTGCCATGTATTCTACCTTTGTAGTTGAAAGTGCCACTACAGATTGTCTCTTACTCATCCAACTGACTGCACCTCCAAACAGGTTAAACACAAACCCACTTGTAGATCTTCTCTGATCCAGATTTCTAGCACAGCCTGCATCAACAAAGCCAAGGATGTCCAAAACTCTATCCAATCCTGGTCTTCCTTGGTAGCACAAACAATAATCACTAGTGCCACACAAATACCTGAAAACTGACTTCATTGCTATCCAATGCTCTTTCCCTAGTTTTGACATAAACCTGCTCAATACTCCCACTACATGTGCAATGTCTGGTCTAGTACAGACTACTGCATACATCATGCTACCAATTGCACTTGCATGTGGAACATGGGACATGTCCTCTTCCTCTTCTTGTGTCTTGGGACACTGTTCAACAAATAAATTTACACCTACAGGAATAGGAACCTTCATCAGTTTACTATCTTGCATTTTAAACCTCTGCAATATTATCTTGACATACTTCCTCTGGTTTAACCAGAGCTTCCTCTTTTCTCAATATTGTCTAATTTCCATGCCCAAAATATAGTTCGTAGCAGCAAGATATTTCATGTCAAATTTGGAGGACAATTGCGTCTTCCATTCCTAGATAATTTATTTGTTATTTCCAATCAGCAACATATCATCCTCATACAAGACCAAACAAATAACAGAGTCACCAATTAATTTAAAATACACACAATGATTTGCTTTGTTTCTGGTGAAGCCAAGTCCCCGTATATATGTGTCAAATTTTTGATACCACGTCCTTGGTGACTCTTTTAACTCATACAAATAATTTTTTAACCTACATACCAGGTCATTTTTACCCTTCACCACAAAGCCTTCTGGTTTCTTCATGTAGATCTCTTCTTCCAGATCCCCGTGGATAAATGTTTTTTCACATCCATCTATTCTACCTTAAAATCAAAAGTAGTAGCAACAGATAAAAGTAATATAATAGAAGCTACCTTGTCAACAGGAGAAAAAATATCACTAAAATCAATTCTCGCACCTGGGAATAACCTTTGGCTACCAACCGAGCTTTGTATTTATCAACCTTTCCTTCTTCATTCATCTTCTTCTTAAACACCCATTTGCTTCTAATGGGTTTCCTTCTAGCTCACAACTCCACTAAATCCCAAGCCTCATTTTTGTGCAAAGATGTCATTTCATCAACCATGGCATTTTTCCATAGTTTTCCATCCTCTGAATCTACTGCCTTTCTGACGGTTCTAGGATCATCATCAGTAATAGATAAAGTAAAATTTGAACAGAAAGTAGTTGGACTATACCTTTCTGGTTTCCTTCTTTCTCGAACTGATCTTCTCATAACTAGATTTTGTGGCTCCTCATCTTCTAATTCCTCTTTTGTTGTAGAGTCTGATTCTTCCCCCTTTAGCTCCAACTCTATCTTTTCAAGTTCCTTTGGTAGGAATTCATGTTTAATAACATATTTCACCTCTCTAAACACCACATCTCAATTGTACACAACCTTAATTGTTTCTCGGTTCCAAATATTATAACCTTTTAAACCATCCTTATACCTGTTAACAGTGTTGGACCTGCCAACATTCAGGGGATCACCCCGGTATGAAGTCCCAACTAGACATCACACCATTTGGCATGGGAGTCCCATTAGGTATGATGGACCGGTTGCCATTGTCTTAAGGATTTTCCTCAACTCTTGCTTGTTAGCACAAGAGAGTGGTTTGGTTTTCCTTCGAGAAGTGAGGTTCGCATTCCTGCTGAGTGCTAGTGTACTTGTGTCAATGGTTCTTTCACTGTAAAAGGGAGAGGGTGAAAGTGAGTCCCAAATTGGTATGGATGCATTCCCAACTCAGCTAGGAGCACACAACGCAATAGGATGTGCAAAAATTTCAGAGGATAATTCCACACGGATGCGGCAATCACAAAATACAAGGTAAGATAACACGTACAACACTCAACGGATGAGTCTGAACGAGTGAAACAGTTTTCAAAACAAGCTTCATGTGAAAGGTCTGTTTGATGTCTGGGATAGTATTCTACACGGGCGAGACAACATTAACAACATATACAACACATTTCCATTAATATATTATGTATTACAACAAGTGAAATAGTTCATATGTAGAACACAGGTTAAAGCAACATGCATTACAATTGTTAAAGATTAGTTTACAACATATACAATACATGTGTGAAAACATGTTGGCCTATTAGCAGGCTTCTTAATTAAGTGAAAGTTCCAAGACACATCATTACACCATACATCACTAACCTCGAGTGTGGGGCGTTGGAGCCACTACTTACTTCTCAAAGAAAATATTCCAGGCTCTCTTGGCTATGTGGGAGGAGCTGAGGTCAAAAACGTCCTTTGCATGTATAAATGGGGGGTATATATAGCCAAGGGTGAAACTGACCCTTTTGGTTGTTCGACTACCCTCATGATCATTTTACTTCCATGACTTTTCGACTAACATGAATTTTTGTTCAACAAGTGAGTCTCTTAGAATTCCACGTTACATCACATTGATTGACATCATAACCCATAGTAGAGATGTGGGCGACATGACACTGTTGGTACATTCGCGCTGCTGCTGGAGTGCATGTTAAGCTACAGTGTTGCTTGGTGATGGGTGTCTTTATGGTGTATCACAACTTCACCTCCGCATGGAAAATTGCACGAAGTCTTTGATGGTCTTTGGTTCGCTTGATGATGCTTAGGAACATTGTTCTTTGCTTGCATGTTGGGAGGCTTGATAGGCTCATCTGTTCGTGAAAGGTGCATTTTTGTCTGTTCGTAAGTTTTTGAGCACATCTTTGCATGTTTTCTTTTCCGTTCATCCATGAACATATCTTTTCATGATCATCCATTCGCGAGTGCATCTCTTTGTATACATCATCTGTTCATATGTTGGTGAACCTTTCCTTCTGCATGTGCTCCCTTTGTTCATCCCATTCGTCATCTTACCATGTTTGTTTTTGTATATGTACCTATAGTCACTCATGACGAGATGACATCAAATATAAAACCTCCTAGTCTACGATGACACATGATGATTTTAGATGCAGGTGACCGGGAGAGGCATCAAGGTTGTGAAGCGGGATGATGGCTCTGGGCACTGCTGATGAAAACTGTGCAAGATTCACTGAGTGATGGAAATGAGCAATCCAAGTCGACAATGACTGTTTGTGAGGTTAGGCTTGGTTGGAAGGAAAAGTAGGTTGGACCTGAACACTTTTCAGAACGAGCAGGCAGTAGGGGTTGGAAGGCCAAATTTGTGCAATTCGTTGTAGGAACAGGCTGAGTTGTAAGGAGGGTCGATAGACACGGATTGCGTAGTTTTTAGGAGAAACTTCCCAGGAGCCTGGCAACCAAAAATGTGCAATTCCAAGAGGGAACTGGCAGTTGGATGTTGGGGTCACTAGCAGCCAAAACTGCACAATTTCCAGAGGGAATTGGCAGTTGGTTGCGCAGTCATTGGTAGCAAAAACTACAAAATTCCTAAAGGGAAATGGCAATCTGTTGCTAGGAGCTACTGGAAAGGGAAACTACACTAAGGCCGATAGGCCAGCCTTCTGATCATCTCTACACAATTTCTGAGTTGAGAAAACTATTGGGCAACAAAAGGCCTGCTCGTGAAAACTGCGTAATTTCTGAGATGAGCAGTTGATCGACTATCGGGATGATTGACTCGGGAAACTACACAATTTTCTGAGGGAGACAGAGACAGGCACTTGGTGTCTGTTCGACCTGTCTAGGAAATTTCCTCAGTCAGCTAAGTGAGTAAGTTGAGTGGCCGTAGCACAATGTTTTAGGGGAGTCAACCACGAGGTGACTATCAGTTTCGACTGTCTAGGTGGTCAACATGAGACTTGATGGAATTGCTTGCAGGCAATGCAAATTTGAAAATACTAGCTTGGTGCTTCTATGTTGTTCTGGTTGACAGTCGATCAAGTCGATGGCGGGGTGATGGTCTGGCTGTCAGAAGGGAGCTTGGTCATTAGAACTTTAGCAAAATGACTAAGTGTGTGAAAAATCAAGAGATGCATAGGTGATCATACAAACTCACACTTACATGACTCGATGAAGAAATGACTCAAACCATCCAGACACACATGTTCAACATGACTGGTCGACGGTGTAAGTGAGAAGCGCAACATTCATGATTGACTGTTCATTGATCGAGATGATGCTTGTGCGACAGTGAATGTGACTCTGTGTGTGAGTGCGACAGATGCTTTCATATCAAACACAACAAGCACATATGAAGCGAGGAATTTGAGCATAACCAGAACATGGTCGCAAGCATGACTTAGACACCAGCATGTAGAAACTCAAATGAAACTAACAAGCAAGGCGGATGCAAGGACTCACACGAGCTCATGGAGTGAACCTGAGTGTGTGCAGTCATCAAATGAAACTCTCAATGGAGGCTCCAAAATTGGTGCAGGCCAAAATTTTGGAGGGTGGTTGTAGCTTCTACAACACTTGGAGACACACTGGTAGAACTCTAGCTTCTCTGTTTCAGTTCATTACTTTCACAGGGCCTTGGTCTTTCGAGGAGTATTGAATCATTCTGCAGGTTACTTCAGCTTCCCCACTTACTTTTGAGCCTCAAAATTACTCTTTCCCTAGCAACTCTTCTCATTCATTTTCTTTGTTTTTCCATGACAAAGATGAATTCTCATCACCAATGACCGGTATATACTGTCTTGAGGAGGAAATTTAGTGATTTACATGTTATGCTTTTATGTTTTGCTAATTGAATAATTTTTTATATATTAGATACAGAATGCAGCCTATTCTACAGCTAATTGGCTGTTCCGCAGCTACCTTCATGCTCTAATAGGTTCCAGGTGTTAGAATGAGAAACTAGCTACATGGGTAGCTTGGAAATCATCATGACATGGACCCTGTCCTATTCACTTAGCCCAGGTCGACAAAGAAGATGGCATAAGACTACAATCAATGGATAAGTCAAACGCAGAGACCGAAGGTAAGAGGACTCTATTTTGTGGTTAATTAACATGTTTCACAGTGATGGGAAGTGTTATCTGGAACAACTACCTATACCTATGGACTCCAACAGCCACCTATACAACTGAATCCAAAAACCACCATGTCTTGGATTTATGTTTCCAGCATCCGAGGAAGAAATTCCGCATATCTGTCTTCTACGTGTTTGGTTGTAGCATGTTTTTCTCCACAAACAGTTATGTGGTTTTTCTTATAAATACCTGTGTAAAGGAATGAAGAAGTTAGTGGTAATAGTGATAGTTTTATTGTGAAATCAAAGTTCTAAACTCTGTAATTTCTAGGCATTTTGTGTCCCTATTTTTAATATGAAGACCGCATGTTTTATGAAAATCTGAAGGAGTTTTCTTGGAGTTGATTGAGCAAGCGTAGCCTAATCAGTTGCAGAGGGCCCCTGCACTGAAGAAGGTTTCATTTCATTTTATTTTTCTTCTTCTTTTTAACTGTAAATTCATCATTTTCTTCACAGTGTTTATAATCATTGTCTTACTAACAATGTTTATAATGAAATTTCCATCATTTTCTTATTAACAGTGTTCATAATTTAGAGTAGCTTCCATTTTCTTGATCTCTTTTTAGTTTATCAGTAGTTTAGAAGATCAAACTCTATAATGTAATCTAGTTTACTTCATTAACTGTTTTTCTAGTTTAAATTCTCAATTAGAATGATCAGTGTCATTTACTGTCTTTGCCATTTTATTTTTAATTTACTATATCATGGTGTTAATGAATGTTTATGAAAAACCCTTCAAGTTGATAATTCATCCTGAACTAAGTGGTTGAACATTTCATTTATGCGATGATTTATTGTTTCATCTTTGTATTTGTTTTCTCTTAGATTAATGAAGTACATAATTCCTCAAATGTCATCCCAAAGAGACTTTCTCCCAAAATTGAGAGGCAAAATAACTAAGTATTGTAAAACAGGAATAGAAACTTTGTTTTCATGTTCAATTTTAATTCATGATTTGGAAATAATTGTAAAACAGGAATAGAAACTTTGTTTTCATTTCTTGCTTAAGCTTTGCTTCCAAGTCTTTCTTAGCTCTCTTTTCATTTCTTCCTTAAGATCTGTTTTCATTTTTGTTAGATTTTGAGCAGTCTTTACAAAAGTTATATTTAAGTTTTTGATAATTACATTGTAAACCATTAGGAATTAAAAGACCAAAAACCCCTCAAAACAACATAAAACACAAAAACAATGAAGTAAGAAGGGTTATCTAGCACAAATAGTGCACTACACTTCATCAGTTTACGATACCCAGATTGATATTTTATGTAGAGAAATTTAGGAAACTAAATTGACCAAACATTTTGGCACCGTTGTCAGGGAAGTGTAACTAGGTGGCCTTATCTCTTACATTCAAAAACAAATATGACATGCATAGAGAAAGAGACTCTAGGGGTAGATTTATAGCTAGGGGCAGAAGTTCAATTCCTACAACACTACCTACTCCACCAAGAACAAGAAAAGACACACCTCCATCCCAAACTCATACTCCCAGCCATAGGACTCCTGGAATTCTAGGGGCAGAAATCCAATCAAAAGAATCTCCTACTTCATCTACCAAGTTAGTCCTAGGGGAGAAAAATTTTGAATCTCCAACAGAAGGAATAGCCTTTTTCACCTCCACAGGAGAGCACATTGTAGTTGAAGAATAGGATTCCCTGGTGAGGAAGAAGAAGTATAACCTCTCTCCCATATTTCATTAATAGAAGAACCAGAGGAGGAGGAAGTAACCTTGTAAGTTGAACCCTATACTGACTCTGAAGAAACTATAATGGCAGAAGAAGAACAAGATGGAGAATTCTCACTATTTGGAAGAGGGGGTAGAGGGAGAGTTAGAGGAAATAATGGAGGAGGTAGAGGAAATAATGTATAAGGTAGAGGAAATAATGGAGGCAGAGGAAATAGGGAAATAGATAATTCTTTTGGATTTCCTATAGTGGATGAGGAAACAAATGCCACAATGAAAAATATCTCACCTTTTGTCCTCCCAAACTTCTATGGGTTGAAAAGTGAGGATCTTGAAATGTTTTTGTTTGAGTTTGAAGTATTTTGTAGAACTTATGACTATCTAGAAGAATCTCAAGAACTTAAATTGTTTCCTTCAACACTGAAAGGAGCTGCTTTGAAATGGTTCATGGGGTTAGTCACTCAGTCCATTAGAACATGGAATGACATGAAAAAAGTGTTTTTGGATAGGTACTTGGATTATTGCATGCCTACCAATCACAAAGATGAAGTGTTCAAAATGATGCAAAGAGAGGATGAAAACTTAGAAGATTTGATTGAGAAATTCAACTATAATTTGAAAAGAGCAAAGATGAACAATTTAGATGAAGAAACCTTGAAAGCTCTTTTATTAAAAGCCATTAGAGATGAGTGGATAGATATCCTTAACATGATGGGGAAGGGAGATATCTCTCAACTTCCATTAAAAGATATAGGAGAATTGTGTGTTCATCTCTCAAGAGAGAAATCTAAAACAGGGAAAGGGCCAAGAGATCCTTCTCTTGTTAGAGTAAACAAATCTACAACGAGATTTGTAAGTAGGGCAGAAATTGGTAATATGCTTGATGAATTTAAAACTGACATTCTAGGGAGCCTTAGTGAGCAATTATACACCCTTAAAATACAAAACAAGCAGAAAACTGAGGCTGATGCTTTAGCCATTTTTTTTCCAAAATGCAGAAAAAAACATGCTCTAAGGGAATGCCCTTTAGATTCAAAAATTGTAGAAACTTGTATGATTTGATCAAAAATCCATGAGACCAAGGGTTGTCCTTCAATCCCAGGTCTTAAGGCTGTCTTTCAAGAGGAAACAGTCCCAAATTCTGCAGAACCTCTTTGTTTCCTTGCTAGAAGACCTTCGCAGGGGCCACAAAATTAGGGATTTAACAATCAAATGTATCTTCAGCCCCCGCCAAACTGGAATTCTTGGTAGCAACCTTGGCCTCAACCTCAATCTCAATCTCAACCATGGGCACAAGGAGTACAAAATCCTTATGGGAGATTTTCTCAATATTACCAATATCCTCCATCATATCAGAATTATCCTCCCCCCCACATTCAACAACAAAATTAGTAGCCACAACTTCAAAATCAGAACCCTCAACTTTCATTGTCATTTCCACATTAAAACCAAAGTCCTCAACTCTTAATGCCATTTCAGCAAAAACCGAATCAGCTACCTGCCCAACCATTACCAAACCCCAACAATAGAAACCCTCAGAATGCTTACATGGTAGAAGGACAAGAATTTCCAACTTACATGATTACTCCTCTAGATCTTAGTGATGTTCAACTAAGATCTGGAAGGATATTAGAAAAGGAAAGACCTTCTGTAGTTATTCAGGAACAGGACAGTTCTGAGGAAGATTCTCTAAAGGTCATTAAAATTTTTGAGGGAATATATCTCCAAAACCAAAACATTGAAAAGGAAAAAGAAAAAGAATCAATGAACACAACTCCTATCATTGAGCAATCAACATCTACTTCTCCACCTCCTTTTCCTGAAAGACAAAAAATTGATAGAGGGGTAGAAAAACAAATCTTGTTGCCCAACTATGATTTTCTAGATGAATTGAAGAATTTCTGTATCAAAATTCCTTTACTACAAGCCATTAGAGAAATTCCAATTCTAGCCAAAACAATAAAGGAGTTGAGCATAAAAAAACCAGGAGGGAAAGAAAAAGAAACAAAAAGAATTCACCTGGTAAGAAAAATAGCAGACATAATGATGGGAAAAATTGCCATACAAAAATATGTGGATCCAAGAAGTCCAATTGTGAAAACACATATCAATGGAGTTGAAATTCCAAATACATTGATTGACTTAGGGGCAACAATAAACATCATGAGCAAAAAAACTATGGCGCAGCTCAAGCTTCCTAATCTTCTCTACACACCTACCTTACTGCAACTAGCAGATAGATCAGTAATCAAACTAGATGGTGTGCTAGAATATATTTAAGTATCCTTAGATTCTTGGGAATATCCTGTTGATTTCATGATCTTAACTCACAAGAAAAATCTAGGAGGACATCCACTCATATTAGGAAGACCTTGGCTGGCCACAACTGATACGTTTATTAGCTGTAGATATGGTGACATGTATATTTCTGATGGTAATTCAACAAAGGAATTTACTCTATGTTCTCTAGCAAAAGCAATCACAGAAATAAATGACAAAGAATGGATTGATGATGAAGATGATATTCAACCTCTCTTTACTATTTCAGAAATTAGTGAAGATAGTCAAATTTTGAATACATTGGAAAATTTTGAATCATGTTTAGAATATGACCATGATCAATTTCAAGAAAAATCTAATGTTGAATATTTGTCATCTAGGCAGATGTCTCTCTATTCTATGGAAGAGTTTGGTAGCTCTACAATTGAATTTTTCTATGTAGGAAATTGAACATAAACAAAAACTTGGAGAAACTACAACAAGAAGAGCTAATCAAAACATTACAAAAACATTCTGTTGCATTTTCATGGGAATACATTGACATGAAAGGCATTGATCCTAAGACTTGTATCCATCACATCTATATTGAGGAAAATTGTAAACCTATTAGACAACCTCAGAGAAGGATGAATCCAAATCTTAGAGAGATTTTGAAAGAAGAGCTCCAAAAATTATTGAATGTAAACTTCATTTACCCAATTTCAGATAGCCAATAGGTTTCTCCTTTGGTAATCGTGCCTAAAAAGAATGGTAAATCAAGATTGTGCGTTGATTACCAAGAATTGAATAAAGCAACCCTTAAAGATCATTTTCCTTTTCCTTTTATAGATCAAGTGTTAGATACATTAGCAGGTAAGAAGTATTTCTTATTCTTGGATGGTTTTAGTGCTTATAATCAAATTCAGGTAGCACCTGAAGATTTGGATAAGAGCACATTTACTTGTCCATGGGGAACTTATGCCTACCGAGTACTTCCTTTTGGGTTATGTAATGCACCTGCAACATTCCAAAGAGCAATACTAGGAATTTTGTTTTGATCAAATACATGAGTGTGTAGAGGTATATATGGATGATTTTACAATTTATGGAAATACATTTGAAGAAGCTTTGGCAAATTTGGAAAAAGTTCTTAAAAGATGTAAGGAAACAAACCTTTCACTAAGCCATGAAAAATGTTTTATGATGTTTACGGAAGGTATTGCTTTAGGACATCACATTTCAGGAGATGGGATTAAAGTTGACAAATCTAAAGTTGAAGTCATCTCTAAACTATCAATTCCAAATTGCCAAAAGGATGTTAGAAGTTTTCTAGGATCTACAGGATACTATAGGAGGTTTATAGAAAATTTCACTAAAATAGCATCCCCACTCTTCAAATTTCTTACCAAAGATTGTGAATTCAATTGGAATTCTGATTGCCAATTGGCATTTGAAACCTTATAAACAAAAATTTATTAAGCACCCATTTTAAGAGGTCCAAAGTGGCAACTCCCTTTCCATATTTCAATAGATTCTTCAGATACAACTCTAGAATTTGTATTGGGACAAAAAGATTTGATTCCTTATGCCATTTACTATACAAGTAAGAATTTGACTCCCACTGAGTTGAATTATACTGTGACTGAGAAGGAATTTTTAGTTGTTGTTCATGCAATTAACAAGTTCAGACACTATATAACAGGTTATGAAACCTTTGTTCATACAGATCACTCAACAATTAGATAATTGATGAATAAACCTATTACTAATGGCAGAGTTACAACATGGCTTTTACTTTTGTAAGAATTCAACATTATTGTGCTAGATAGCCCTGGAAAACAAAACACAGTTGCTGATTTCTTGTCCAAGATTCAGAATATCAAAGAAGATTCTCCAGTTGAAAATAAGTTTCTTGATGAATATATTTTTGCAGTAACTACTCAAACTCCTTGGTTTGTAGATATTGCTAACTACTTGGTCACATGAAAGTTACCTTCACATTTGTTTCCTAGAGAGAAAAGAAAAATTATTTAGGAAAGTGCAAGATATTCATGGATCACTAATGAATTGTATAAAACAGGGCCGGGTCTTATGATCAAAAGGTGTGTCAGGGAAGATGAAATGCCCAAGATTCTTAAGGCATGTCATGATGAGCGGTGTGGTGGACACTTTGCTGACAAGAGATCAACCTATAAAATCCTTTCTTTAGGATATTATTGGCCATCCATCTTCAAAGATGTTAAAAAATATGTCAGGAGATGTGACCGCTGCCAAAGGGTAGGGAAACTTGCTCCCTCAAATGAAATGCCATTACAAACTTAGGTACTCATCGAACCTTTTGAAAAGTGGGCCTTAGACTTTATTGGACCAATTAATCCTCCATCTAAGCAGAAAAAGTACATATTGGTGTGCACTAATTATGTCACTAAATGGGTAGAAGCCAAAGCATTACCTTTTGCTAATGAAAAATCTGTAGTTAATTTTCTTTTTGAGGACATCTTCACTCGTTTTGGTGTTCGAAGAGAAATTGTGACAGATCAGGGATCTCAATTCACATCTAACATAGTGGAAGGGCTTGTGGAAGAATACAAGATCAAGCATAGGAAATCTACTCGCTATCATCCACAAGCAAATAGTCAAGTGGAATCTACAAATAAAGTGATTGAAGGAATCCTCACCAACACTGTGCATCTACATAGAATCATTGATCAGCATACTTATACAGAAAATACAGGGTGAAAATCAGAGTTTTCTGACCCCCTATATTTTCCATTTTCTTTATGTAATAAGTAGTGACAAAAAGCCACAGTCACTCTGTAGTTTAGATTCTACAAAATTCATCATCTCATCTCACCTCACTCGTTTTATTTTTACAGTTTCACTTCATCCCATTGTCATATTTCGTCAATAATTTTTTCCTTTTTTAGTATTCATTTCATCTCCATTTCATTTATCATATTTTCTTACATCTCATTTCATTTCACTTACATAGCCATTTCCATTTCATTCATGATCCATAAGCCATATTTCACTTTTTGTTTCACGTTCTGCAGTTGATTCTATTCTACAGCTAATATGATTCTGCAACTACAATTTGTTTATCAGTTCAGGCACAAGTGTACAGTTCATAATAAAATCATGTATGTAGGGAATTGAAGAAAAATCAATTTTGAAGACCAATTATGCTCAAGGTACCTGTGGATCAACATAAAAAAAAATTAGTAAGCGGAAGGTAAAGGTTCCAAAGGTAAATGAAAAAATTTATTTTAAAAAGAAATTTGAAAACATAAGTTTGTATAGTATGTATAATCACATGTCTCCTTAACCAACCATCATTTGATTTGACCGCCATGATGTCTCTGCCATATCTTCCAACTTTAATGACAAACGGTCTCAATGATTCTTTCATAACAAATCTCTGCTTCAAACTCCATGACCTGTACTCAAACGGTCCTCCACAACTACACCTGTTAACGGTCAAGATAACGATGTGACCTACCTATCTATGACTCTCTAAACCCTTACTGTCTATTTATTACATGCCAACTCTTACGTTTTCTCTCATATTCACGTAGCCATTTCATATACACAGTCTTTCCATTCTCTATATACACATTCATTCCATTTCCATACACATAGTCATTCCATTTCCTAAATATCACTCATTTTATAGACTTTGAGAGTAATTTTGAGGTTAGTAAATTCTACAAAATAGAGACCATGGGACTCATTATCAGGGCAAAGCCCGTAGGGGGAAAATTTATGGAAGGGTACCCCCAACTCAAGGAGATGCTGCAGAAGACTGGATGGCTCAAGTTCATTGAAAATTTTTATGGATATCACAAGGAGATCACGAAATATTTCGCTAGATCATTTGATGATACAGAAGTGGAGATTAGGGACATCAAGTTTGAAATAACAGAATCTTACATAGCAGAGGCTACAGAACTGCCAAGACTTGGTGAGAGGTGGTTCAAAAACAAAGAATTTCACAGTGAATCATGGAAGGTATTCCTCAGGAACCCAGGTATGGATGTCACTGTGTTTAGGAAAGGAGTCCCTATTTCAACACTCAAAAATAAATGGAGAAGCATGCTTTTTATATTACAAAAATTTATTACTTGTGAGGGAAGATTCAGATGTATGTATGTTTATCATATACGTTTATTGATGAACTTTCTAGATAATGAAAACATCAACCTCCCTTTCTTCCTTCTAAACAGTCCAAGGAGAATGTCTTCAAATGTACAGAAGAAAATAAAATTTCTAGAAACAACCATGTACCACCACGGATTGGTCAAAATCCTGGTTGAATATCATCTAAAGAAAATAGGGGACACCTGGGAAAACTTTATGATAAGAAACCATTTCCAAGAGACACAAGAATCTCCTGAAAAATATAGTGTCAGAAAGAGTAGGAGAAATAAGACTAATCTCACTATTCAAAGCAACCCTGAGCCTTCAATATAGAAAAATGATGAAGAAGAACCAATCTCTGAAAAATTAACAGAGATTAGAAAGCAAATCAAGCAGAGGAAGAAGATAAAACAGAAAGCTGGTGGAATTACTAAGAACACACCTAAATCTCCATTACAACCAGATGATGAACAACCAATCTCTGAAAAATTGACAGAGATTAAGAGACAAATCAAGGGGAAGGAAAAGATAGGAAAAGAGAAAAAGGGTGCAAAGGAGAAGAATATAAAACCCCTTAGAAGAAGCTCTAGGCTCAAAGGAATGGTAAAGAAGGTATCATCAAAGGAAATAGAGTTCATCAATCTAGAAGGAGAAACCCCAGTATCATCTCCTGAAAATATTCCATTTACATACAGTCCTCAAAACTCTCCTAGACAGTATTTTGAAGGCAGCCCTAGCAGAGGATCCCCAGGCATAGATCCAATACAACAACAAATTTATGATTACATAGAATCACTAGAAAATAAAAATGCCTCAAGGGATCCAAGTTCCTCAACCAATCCAGAACAACTTGTCAATCCACAAGAACCTCTAACTGATTCGCTCAAACAATAAATCTATGAGTTGAAGATATTGAACAGGCATATTAAGAAGGAAAATGAAGCCCTAAAGGAAGAAAGCAAATTGGATAAAGCCATTCATGACAATACCATACTGCACCTAGGCATATGGTACAAGAAAAATAGGAAGTTGAAGAGGAAGAATAGAAACTTGAACAAGACAATGATCAACCTTAAATACAGACTTCTCATGAAGAAACCAAGGATGGCTATCACTTCAAAGAAGAGCAAGAGAAGAAAGTTGGATGTGCTAGCAGAAGCATCAGAATAGATGCAATAGGAGAAATAAGTTCACATTTTTGAAAATTGCATGGGGATATGCAATGATTTTGCAGTGGGGGTATGTTGAGCCTCAAAATTACTCTTTCCCTTGCAACTCTTCTCATTCCTTTTCTTTGCTTTTCCATGAGAAATATGCATTCTCATCACCAATGACTGGTATATACTGTCTTGAGGAGGACATTTAGTGATTTACATATTATGCTTTTATGTTTTGTTGTTTGAATAATTGTTTTTATATTAACTACAGAACACAACCTATTCTGTAGCTAATCGGTTGTTCCGCAGCTACCTTCATGCTCTAACAGGTTCCAGGTGTCAGAAGGAGAAACTAGCTACATGGGCAGCTTGGAAATCATCGTGACATGGAACCTGTCCTATTCACTTAGCCCAGGTCGACAAAGAAGATGGCATAAGACTACAGTCAATGGATAAGTCAAATGCAGAGACCGAAGGTAATAGGACTCTGTTTCGTGGTTAATTAACACGTTTCACAGTGATGGGAAGCATTATCTGGAACAAATACCTATACCTACGGACTCCAACAGCCACCTATACAACCAAATCCAACAGCCACCATGTCTTGGATTTATGTCTCCAGCAACCGAGGAAGAAATTTTTCATATCTGTCTTCTACATGTTTGGCTGTAGCATGTTTTTCTCCACAAATAGTTATGTGGTTTTTCTTATAAATACCTATGTAAAGGACCGAAGAAGTTAGTGGTAATAGTGATAGTTTTATTGTGAAATCGAAGTTCTAAACTCTGTAATTTCTGGGCATTTTGTGTCCCTGTTTTTAATATGAAGACCGCATGTTTTATGAAAATCTGAAGGAGTTTTCTTGGAGTTGATTGAGCAAGCGTAGCCTAATCAGTTGCAGAGGGCCCCTGCACTGAAGAAGGTTTCATTTCATTTTATTTTTCTTCTTTGTGTTAACTGTAAATTCATCATTTTCTTTCACATTGTTTATAATCATTTTCTTACTAATAATGGTTATAATGCAATTTCCATCATTTTCTTATTAACAATGTTCATAATTTAGAGTAGCTTCCATTTTCATGATCTCTTTTTAGTTTATCAGCAATTTAGAAGATGAAACTCAGTAATGTAATCTAGTTTACTTCATTCACTGTTTTGCTAGTTTAAATTCTCAATTAGACTGATCAGTGCCATTTACTGTCTTTGCCATTTTATTTTTAGTTTACTGACTCATGGTGTTAATGAATGTTTATGAAAAACCCTTCAAGTTGATAATTCATCCTTAACTAAGTGGTTGAACATTTCATTTATGCAATGAGTTATTTATGCATCTTTGTATTTTTTTTCTCTTAGATTAATGAAGTACAGAATTCCTCAAATGTCATCCCAAGCAGACTTTCTCCCAAAATTGAGAGGCAGAGTAACTAAGTATTTCATTTAGTTTTATTTCTGTAATTAGTTAGACATCAGTTGTAAATTTCACTTTCAGTTTTAATTCATGATTTGGAAATAATGGTAAAACAGGAATAGGAACTTTGTTTTCATTTCTTGCTTAATCTTTTCTTCCAAGTCTTTCTTAGCACTGTTTTCATTTCTTCCTTAAGCTCTGTTTTCATTTTTTTTAGATTTTGAGCAATCCTTACAAAAGTTAGATTTAAGTTTTTGATAATTACATTGTAAATCATTAGGAATTAAAAGACCAAAAACCCCCAAAACAACATAAAACACAAAAACAATGAGGTAAGAATGGATATCTAGCACAAACAGTGCACTACACTTCATCAGTTTACGATACCCAGATTGATAATTTATGTAGAGAAATTTAGGACACGAAATTGACCAAACACTTGCCCCATGGACATACATGGTTTACCTTTTTCCAACTCAGTGAAACGCAATCAAAAGTTCATCTTAATCTCAGTGTTTCGAATTAGGGAAGGGTAGCTTAGCTCGCGAGTTGAAGATTTTCATAGTATAAGTTTTCATCTCTGGTGTTGCTCTGCTACCAGCGGGCCTAGACAATACCTCGACGGAGTCATGCAGGAACACATACATTGCTACACTTCCAACGAGCATGGTTAGTATCCCGGTGGAGTTACATGCTTCACCTCTCTGCGTAGGAAGCATTTTTCTTCTTTCTCCTTTCTATTTTTCAAGAGGACTGTGCATAAGCACTTATTTATTTTTGGGTCGGAAGAGGGATCCCAACTTATTGAGAGTAGAAGAGGTTGTTCCTTCATAGAAGCATGTAAGACCTCTGACATAGGTTTGGTCATTTAGATTTTCCCCTTCTCCGTTTCTACTAGTTGGATGAGCTTAAACACATAAAGCAGAAGGTTGAGTACGGGCATGGGGCTTGCCAGTGTGGACATAGGTTCATGGTTGGACCAAAACTTCCCTTGCAGACAATTTGTATTTTCCATCAAGACTTCATCGACCGAAAGTTATAACCAAGCACAGAGAAGACGGACACAAGACTAGCCAAGTGTTGCAGTGTTACAAGCTTCCTCAAATTTTAGCCACATACTCTATTAAAAAGCCAGAACGTAGTAGTTGGCAGCACTTATTTCAGAAACAAAAATAGTAATATACCAAACAAACAAAATGAACGTGAACAAAAATGGTAAGAAGAATCAAACAAAGCAAGAACAAAGATAATAAGAAAAACAAACAAGATGAAAACAACAAGCAACAAGCAGACTATGTACATGGCACAGGCACAGCCTGACCTACTGAAAATAATGCTTGAGATCTTGGTCATCGATAGGAAGGTTTTGAATCCTCCTGTCAAGTGATCACAAATGATGTGTGTTTGGGCTAAGCTTCTCGTGAATTGTGTACGGACCAATCCACAGGGACTGGAACTTCGTATGTTTGCCTTTTTCTTCATGGGGCTTATCCCATTTCAGAACTCAGTCACCAACATTGAAGCTAGCTTTCCCAGCAGACTTATTATCAAACCATCTCTTGATACGATTCTGGTGGAGTGTGAATTTTTCTTTTGCTTTCATCCTTTCTTCCTGAATCTTATCCAGAGCATCCATCCTACATTGAAATAGCTTGCAAGGCTTGCCTTGGGATTCTTGGGAAAGTTGAAGAGCAAGCAAGTAGATATTTGGTGGAAAGACGGCTTCTCTACCATAAGCCAGGAAATATGGTGAGGTATTTAGAGAGGGATTGGGTGTTACATGGTCAGCCCATAATGCATTCATCAGCGAAGTATGCCAGTTACGCTGCTCAGAGAAAATGGTCTTCTTGATTATACAGATGAGGTTCTTATTTGTGGACTCTGCTAGACTGTTTCCTTGTGGGTAGTAGTTAGATGAATGGTTTATCAGAAAACCACTATGTAATGCAAAGTCATAGAGTGAAAAGATGAAAAATAAGTTTCATTATAAAAAATAAGTGATACCGGAACACTGAAGCATGAGATGATGTTCTGCTAGAGGAAGTTGATGACCTCCTCGTCGTTCACTTGCTTGAGCGGAACCGCTTCTGTCGACCATGTGAAGTAGTCAGTTGATGTTAGGATATAGCAGTGTTGTTTTGAAGAATGAGGGAAAATTTCTCCAATGATGTCCAGGCCCCACTGTTGGAATGGTTAGGTCACTGCAGCAGGGTGCAGTGAGGCTGCTGATCTTCGTGTTTTGCCAACACATCACTGACAGACCAAGCACCTGCTGGCATAAGCATGTGCATCCTTGAAAAATGTGGGCCAATAAAAACCAGCTCGCATAACTTTGTGTGCAGTGGTATTTCCCGCAAAGTGACCCCCGATGGGTCCATCATGCAGATCTTGAAGTATCTTCTCTAATTCATGGGCCTCCAGGAACCTGAGTAGAACTCCATTACTATGCTTTCTATAAAGAACTCCATGCACTGACTAATATGCTAAGGCTTCTAGGTGCAATGCCCTCTTCTATCTAATAGAAAAGTGCGAGGTTATGGTGTCATGCTCAAGGTAATGGCGCACATTTGTGTACCAAGAGGTTTCATCTTCAATGGGTGTTTCTCACCTTATTTCATACATTTCAATCTCTTGCTCCCAACCGACGAGCTCTTCTTCATTCTCTAGAGCGTGCACTGCTTCACCTACCAGTCTGCAGAGCCCATGTCCTTTGATCACGTGCACTAGCTTGATTTCAAGATCATATTCTTTCAAGCCTATCATTCAATTTTCACTTCGTTCACCTAGTTCATGTTGTACAAGCAATGTGAAGACAACTCGGTGGGGGACGAAGACTATGCAGTGGTTCTTTAGCAAGTAGCGCCTTAAGTATTTCACCGCCTTGTAAACTGCATAAGCTTGCTTTTCAATGGTGGGGTAGTTGAGCTCTGGTCCCTGCATGCTTGCACTCATGAAGGAGATGGGACTTTCATCATTAGATATCCTTCTGAGTGAGTAATGTAGCTAGTGAGTTATTGGAAGCGAAGGTGTATAACAGGAAATCGTTCTTGAAATCTGGGTTGTAGAGTACAGGTGCTTCTGGAATAGCTTTCTTGATCCGAGTGAATCCACACCTTTCCTTCTTACCGCAGCTGCAAACTACATTTGATTGTGTGCTGCATGGGCTTAATTATCTGCGCATAATCCAAGATGAACTTCCAGAGGAAGTTTATCTTTCCCAAGAAGGATTGCATGGCTTTCTTATTGAATGGGTGAGGAATCTATGTAATGACTTGAACCCGGTTTGGGTCCACCTTGATCCCACTCTTGGCAACAATGTGTCTGAGAATATTCCCCTACAACACTGCAAATACACTCTTTTTGGGATCCAAGGAAACCTTGTATCTCTGGCATCGCTCCAAGATTTTCTTCAAATGGCATATGTGGTCTTCTCGTCTTCTTGAGAACACAGTCACATCATCAAGGTATACCACCATGCTCTATCCAATGAGTCCATGAAAGGTGATGTCCATAGCACATTGAAATGTTGCACCTATGTTTACAAGCCCAAACGACATTTGTCTATAAGCAAACGTACCCCACTTGGTATGGAAAGTAGTTTTGAGACTATCAGGACCTGCTACGAGAACTTGATTGTATTGTGAGAAACCATCAAGGAGAGAAAACATTTGTGCCCCGAATACTTTTTGTAAAATATGATCCATGGATTGCACGGGGTAGTTTTCTTTGTCTGAGGCGCGGTTTACGTTCCGGAAATCAACACGCAAGTGGTGTTATGGGAAAATTTAGTGTTTCTTCAAACGCCTAACCCTCTAGACCTAGTAGCTAGTCTAGAAACAACAGACAAAGTAATTCGTTGCTTTTCCTATAGTTAACAGATAAGAGAAAGAAGAAAAAAGGTGCTAACTTGTAACTTTCACTCGATCCCTCTCTCCTTTGACCGATTTCGCCACTCCTTTCCATACTTAACTCGCTTGGAAAGTACCTTCACACAAGCCAAGACAGAAACCCATCAAAGCATACAATAATGACGTTCTGTTAACTAAAATATCATAGAATCAAGAATATGATATACATCATATGAACACATGAATGGAAAAAGCTTAGAATTCTTTATTAATAAAAGGAAATATTACAACCCATGTAGGTGCATGCTCGATCCAGTGTCATCCTTCCCACTTCAAACCCTTCTCTCCTCATGAAGCAATAATTCAACATCATTGCAATACTCTTGCTAAACTCATTCAAACAGCATTTCCTTAACTCAAGAAATTCCAACCTCCCCAAGCCTTTGAATGCCTGGTCCATTTATAACTGAATGGAGGAGGTTAAGCCATTAATGGCTCTCATGAATGCTTTGCCAAAATTGGGAAGTGGTTCCATGGAGGAAGGGATAATGGATTAAGGTGCATTCATCTCCTTCCTCATCCAAAAGTGAGCTCAAACCATCTGGAAGATTCCAGAAGCATCGATTGGATGAGGAATCCAATGGATTCATTTCAAAAATTCGATGAATCTCGCTCAACACAGGCAGAACAAAGGCTAGGTGCGATGCATAGCACCCAAACAATGAAGTTACTACAATGCATTGCAGCCAGATAGAAGGCCACCTGCGCTAATCTCCTTAGGGCATTTTTTGGATGAATGGTGTCATGAAACTCTTGGGAGGAAAGCATGATGTAGGTTAACTTCATTAGGGAATGAAAACAACTGAATTAGGGGTTGATGGACCCTAATAATACAGATCTGGAAGTCGGGGTTGATGTGCCCAAATTTTCCTGTAACAGTTGCCCCCTAAAGCATGAGGTCGAAAATAAACATGTCGAGTGAGATGCTTTACCACTTGGAGAGAAGGTTTCGAAACGGAAGGAGACCTGCATCAGTTGCAATACAAATATCATGATAATTTGATTTTTTCTCATGAGCTAGCTGAGGGAAGGCATACCCATGCTCAACTTATAAACTTTCATTACATGTACAAATATAGTCGTCTACAGATATAGACCCATGAATGGATGACCATGAATGTAAGGCCATTGTACATTTGATATAGTACTCCTGAAAAATATATCGCAACCCGGATGGATGAAACTAGATCCAGGGTCTTCAATCTCATCCAATCTTTCACTCAAGTACAAGTCTAACCATGTGAATAGATGATCTGAAGTTGAACATGGAAAGACATCGTCTGATTACCAACCAATGATGTAAGCCATTAACAAATACGAGAGGAATCATCGATAATGATAATGACCCTCAAGGTACTGCAATACATTAAGTAAGGTGTGAATAAATGATTTGATGTTGAACACCATACGAAGTCTTTCGGTCGAAGGCTAGTGACGTCAACCTATCACCGGAAGCAAGAAACCTGCCATTGATGTATGCAAGCATCAAGGTACTGAAGGGGTTTTTCTAAGTCAACTTCTCGGATGATGTGCTGATGTCGCAAGAGGGCCTTGATGTATCCCACATCAATGACACAAAATGAGGTAAATGATTTTTGAGATGAAACATCGATTGACGACACAAGGTTTAGGGAATGGCGGACACGAAAATGAAGGTTTACTGTATTGTAAAGGATGAAGTTTTGAACTGAATGACTTCTCTTGAACATATCGACAGCACTGAAGTGAATTGGTAGCATTGACCCAAAACAAAGTGATGGATGGTACGATAGACCAACGGTATGATAACCATCAAGCTGAATGACCCAACCCACATAGTCATGGTGATGAGGTGAAAGTGTCATGTTCAACAGTGACTTGCTACCATAAAGTGTTCCCAGCTTTTTCCCATTTTCCCCAGTCATTTCTAACCAGTACCTCTTTATTTTTAATCAAGCTTGAGGAGGATAACATATGCTTGTTTTATAATTCCACCCTTCGGGTGAATCCATCGCTATTTGATGTTTTAACAATTCTAGCAAAGGTGAAACTCGGTTTTGTCTAGATGGACAAGTTTGTTGCTATTTGATGTTTTTTAACGAGTTTAACGACAAAGATAACTCAATCCTTATCATATTTAGAGAGTCTGAAAAGGGACTAAAAGGAAACTCCAAAAGTTCTTTTTCGTAAATTTGTCTCTCAAGTCTGAAAAAGCATAAAACAATACAAGAGAGAACCTATTGATCATGTTTGACCAACGAGTACCTTTTTCGTAATTAATCTATCTCAGCCCGAAGAAGGGGTAAAACTATATTGAGTAGATATCGATTCTAATCCATTAACGATCTAGAAACGACAAGTGCTCGACAATCTTTTAATGTTTAGAGAGTCTGAAAA
The DNA here is from genome assembly GCA_031772625.1 of Pinus tabuliformis. Classification (NCBI taxonomy): domain Eukaryota; kingdom Viridiplantae; phylum Streptophyta; class Pinopsida; order Pinales; family Pinaceae; genus Pinus; species Pinus tabuliformis. Next base: position 1,180,011,589 of record CM062807.1, on the reverse strand, counting down.
GAGATTAAAGATGACTCCATTTTGAGGAACGAGTGGTGTCAAGGGTAGCAACTGGTCCCAGTGATGTTGAAACTTCTCAAAACATGTTGATTTATGTGAAGAGACTGGCCAATAATACCACTCATTGCAGCTGTCCCTCAACAAGGGTAAAACAACTAAGTGAAGGCGTATGATCGGCCAAAGGGATGGTGGTGATGGGATGAAAACAACCAAGGCTCATCTAGCGAAACAGGCTGATAGAATGGAAATCATGAGGGTTAAACTGGAAATGGGTTCATTTTTAGACAAGCTCGAGCCATAGGGAACTGTGCTTGGATTCAGTTTCATGTTTACACAAGCTTGAAACGAAAAAACTATGCTTGGATTCAGTTTCATTTTTACACAATCTTAAAATGAAAAACTATGCTTGAAATTGGTTTACATGCCCCCAGCATGATGAAAGTGAGAGTCCCCTATAACCAGATGAAAGTCGCTGAGGTGAAGCAGGACAGTTATCCAACACCTTTTTGGCTTCGTCCAGATAGACAAAGGTGAATGGGGTGATTCCCTTCACATAACCTATACGGAAACTTAACTTTACCACTAGGTGCATGCCCCCCAAGCTTCATTACATTCACCTAAGTAGACTACTCATGGCTATCAGGTGGATGGAATGAAGGTTCTTTTACGAGTTCAAGTGAAAGACTTGACTGGGATTTTACGAGATCTAATCAAAGACACGACTTGGAACTTTGCTCCAGGGGACCTTGTTTCATTTTTTAATGAGCTTGACACAAGACAAGGAACTATGCCTAAATTCCTTATTTCATTTTTTAACGAGGTTAACACAAGACCAGGAAGTATCCTCATATTCCTTGTTTCATTTTTTAACGAGGTTGACACAAGACAACGAACTATCCTCGGAGTCCATTGTTTCATTTTTTAACGAGGTTGACGCAAAACAACGAACTATCCTCGGGAACCTATTTCATTTTTTAATGAGGTTGAAACAGTAAAAGAACTATCCTCATACTCCTGGCTTCATTTTTTAACGAGGTTGACACAAGACAACGAACTATCCTCGGACTTCTTGTTTTATTTTTTAACAAGGTTGACACAAGACAAAGAACTCTCCTCGGAGACCCTTGTTTCATTTTTTAACGAGGTTGATACAATACAACAAACTATCCTCATACTCCTTGTTTCATTTTTTAACGAGGTTGACACAAGACCAAGAACTATCCTCATACTCTTTGGTTTCATTTTTTAACGAGGTTGACAGAAGACAATGAACTATCCTCAGATTCAATCACAACTCATAAGAAGTCATGAAGGAGAGATCTGGCTCTAATGCCCCTAGTACATGTTGTACAACATCACTGAATTGATCGTCAGTTGATGTAGGTATGGAACAGGTTGCCACATAATTAACCCGTGGCGGGGATGATACCATTGGTACAAAAGGACCATTTAGGGAAGATGGTTGACTAGGAGATATATTTAGATCGGGAAATGAAAGTTGTTCAATGGTGACAATTATGCCTTCATGTGGGAAACAAATCACTCGAAAGAGTGTTGAAACAATAGCTCCCATGTCATAAACATAGTTGCGCCCAAGAAGTAAATTGTAATCTAAAGGTCCTGGAACTACCATCACATATAAATGTCCCCCCCCCCCCCCCCCCCCCCCCCCCGCCAAAGTAATGGGTAACTGAGGGAGGATCCCTAATGGTTGACTGGTTCCTCTGTTAAAGCCAACAGATTCTGGGTAATAGGCACAAGCGGTGGCGAACCAAGCGCTTGCCAAGCAGTTGAGGAAAGGATACTCACTGATGCACCTTCATCTATAATAGTGCCCGATACAATCATATTACAAACCTGTACTATGATTTGGAAAGGCACATAGGAAGGAAGGCGGAATCCTGCCAATCGATTCCAATCAAAGGAAGTGACTAGACTACTTGGAGGGGGTACCGTAGAAATGGGAGAACTAACCCCTTGAGTTACTAGAACTGGAGGATTTTCCTCCTGTCTTGATGTAATAGGAGGACTACCCCCAAGCTCATTAGAATCCGAAGAAACAAAAAGAACTTGAGTGGTATCATGTTCACTCTCTTCGGGAATGGTATGATTTACTAAAGGTGAAATCGAGTCAACAGTTACCTTGACCTGTTGATTTGGGTCGAGTATAGACTCATGAGATTCACTTTCAGAGAGAGTGGGTTTGACCGACGGTTGATTTTGGTCAGTCAATTTATCAACTAGTGAAGGATTAAGGGATAGTTTCCTGTAACCAAATGGAAGTCGCTGCGGTGAAGCAGGACGGTTATCCAACACTCTTTTGGCTTCATCCAGATAGGGACAAAGGTGAATGGGGTGATTCCCTTCACATAACCTACAAGGAAACTTAACTTCACCCTTCTTTCCATGAACTTTACTACCACTAGTTGATTGTGTGTCACCAACATGATCTCCAGAGGTTGATGGCACAGGATGATGTGAACGGGAAGATCATTCTTCTAAGATCTGAGGACAATTTCGAAGAAGATGGTCTCCTGCACAAAGTTTGCATGGATATCAAACTTTTTTAGGCTTGACGAATGGTTTACATCAGATGTTGCATTCAAAGCAATGGTTTCCTTGTTGCCACTCTGCTGAATTTGCTTCTTCTTCTTAGCCACCTGGTTACTAGTACCAATACTTTCACCAGGCGAAGAGGAAGAAGGGGAGGAAGAAACAACCGAGGAAGAAGGCAAAGGGTCAACTTTAGGATCAACTGGAGGTTGATTTTTTCCAGTTGGAGGTGTACTTGATTACATTTTGAACCAAGGAGGTTGAAAACAACCATACTGGCAAGCCAATCGTAAATCCTGGAAGGGACAATGTAGCCATATATGGAGCACCAATATTTCCAAATGGAGGAAAAGGACTAGGATTCCCATCAAAAGGAATTCCTTGATTGGTGGACTCCGGATTTGTTGCCATATGTTTCAACCTAATATCAACTAAGGAACGAGCGTGGAGGATGTTATCCACGGTCAATTAATTTTTTATGACACTGGAACACAACTTTGCTTTTTCATTTTTAAGGAGTCGAGAAAAAACAAAAGATGACTCCAGTCGCTTTCGATGTTTAATGAGCCTAAAAGGACAAGTGCTCAGATGATCCTTTTAAAATAAAAGAGTCAAAAAGGAATGAAAGTGACTGCTTTGGAGATTCTAAAAAAGAGGGTTTACCAAACTAATCGCAAAACTGCAATATACACCTTGGTGATAAATGGAGAAATTACCAAGGATTTAACGTACGATTCTCAATCTTCCCAAATGCTGTGTCTGGTGCATTGTGATCGGTAAGGCAGCGGACTTGGCTTCCTAGAGATAAAGGATTTCAACCTATTGGGGTCTCCTACTATATACTCGATGGTACAGGGAGCACAAGTCCGTACTAGCACTTATCGAATCAGAGAGGAGGAATCACCCAACCTCAGTGAGAAGGACAGCCACTAGGTTTAAAGACGTCGGAACACGTCTCTAGCCTAGACCTCTAGATGTTTTTCGTTAAGTTCCAATGTGTTATTAGGTTAATTGATGTAAATTTTAGGTTGATCTTGCTTAAAATTTTCCTTTGAAGGTTCACCATGAGATGTTTTCTGAAATTCCTAAAAATGCAACTAGAATGAGAAGCACTCTTTCCATTTGTTTTCAACAATGAAAATCCTAGCTATGAGGGATAGAGCATACATGTACTTTTGAACAAGAGACAAAGAGCACAAACTAATGCAATTCCCTAAACCATTCCTTTCAAGAATTCACAAACTTTAATATGCACAATGCATGTTTTTCTTTTCAGTTTTTCTTAATGTGAATGATGCAATAAGAAAAACTAATGCACAAACGATTCAGATATTTTTTCATAAAAAATGAATATTTGTGACAATTTATTTTAAATGGGAAAGGAAGATATATGACACTTTTGATTTTAAAGAAATGAAGATTTTCAACACTTTAAATGAAAATACAAACCATATGCACATATAAATCAATCGATCTTTTATGAATGAAGAATTTACGACAATTCAATTTTCGAAGGAAAAGACGACTTTACGACAGTTTCTTTTGACAAAGATCAATCGACCATATTCTAACTTTGACTATAGACTGATAATGACAAAGAAAACATTAAAGAAACATTAATCAATCCAATCAAAGTAAGGTTGGCTGGCTAAGGAGATGAAAAGACTATTTTCAGAGATAAGATGATCCAGGTGGATATTGGTGGCCACTTGCCAAGTCCACCTAGACCCCCACCATTGTCCCTCTTGACATTTTCAGTTTCCTTAATTATAGCACAATTTACTATTTTTAGCAGTTTTCGGGTCCTGAACTTCCGGAGCCGTTTTGAGGCCCTAAACGATGTTTTTTGGGAAATCCCGCTTCTGTGATTTTTTAGATAAAAAATCATTGTTTGCGTTATAGTCCTCAGAAAGATCTTTTCAACGGGCTATCATGCGCGTAAAACGGAGATCGTATGCCAAAGTTACGACCCCGGGAAGTTGATGTACCAATTTACCCAAACGGGGCCCATAGTTTGGCGTTTTCATCTTCTAGGGTTAGGTTTTGGAATGTTAAGGGTTTTCCATTGTTTCTCAATAATAAATAGGCCTTCGAGCCTCATTGTAAAGACAGTTCGGAACAGTTCAGAGGCATGTAGCCGACACATCTCTTCTCAGAGATAAGCTACCATCGCCCTAGCTGGGTCATTTCTATTTGTAAGAATATTTCAGTATTCTCCATTAGTGAAATGAAGTATTATTTCCGCTGCATCTCTGTTTTTATGGTTATCGCATCTCTGTATTTATGGTTATCTCTGTAATCTATTGCGTTCCTGCTTAAATCCGGATCAGTGGTATCAGAGCGGTCTGCTTTTTCTCTGTTTTTCTTTGCATGTCCCCGACGAGGTCGGGATATAAGGAGTTAGGGCTTGAGCTGGTCGAACCCTTGCAAGACCAGCCTCGCAAATCTCGAAGGCCTCCCATGGCGGATAAGAAAGACGAGGGAGCAGGAGATCCCATCAAAATCTTGCTCGAAGAAGCCCTCGAGCGACAACGGAACGCGATGATGGACAACTTTGCCCAAATCCTTCAACGGCTACCCAAAGGTGACGCATCAGCTTCCAGCAGCTACTCTGGAAACGCCACACCGTTTAAGGTACAAGTTAATTTTGACATCCCCATCTTCGAGGGTCAAATAGACGCAGATGCCGTAGATAAATGGTTAAATCTGCTAGATGGGTATTTTTCTGTTCATGAATTTTCAAGTCGGGAAAAGATTGTTTTCGCTCTTCTCAAAGCAGCCCCCCACGTCAAGGACTAGTGGGAGACCTACTGCGAGCAGAAGGATGAAACTACAGGCTCGCTATTCTCAGCTGCACCCACCTGGAATTCATTCCGAGATGCCATCAAGGAGCAATACTACCCTGTTGGAAGCTATGAGGATGAATACATAAAGTGGACCACGCTGCGGCAGGGAAGGGATCAAGATGTGCCAGAGTTCACCAATCTTTTCCATACCCTTCACACGAAGTTGGGTATCAAGGATTCGGAGCAGCATTTGATACTCAAATACCGCGGCTGCCTGCACAAGTACATCCAGGAAGAAATGGAATTCCTGAACATCTCATCGCTCGGCATAGCATACCGATATGCCGTCAAGATCGAACAGAAGTTTAAACAAAAGAAGCGAGACTTTGGATCTACAAATCCAAAGCAAGGGAAAGGTGCTCCTAAACCACAGAACAAGGGACAAAGCCAAGGCGGGGCAGCCCAAGACAACCCGCAAAAGCTACAAGCAAAGAACAGTGCCGCAAAGCCGAAAAAGGACACGGGAAAATGGTGTGAGTTCCATAAGAGCTCCACTCACAACACAAGTGAGTGTCGGGCCAAGCAGTCACTGATGGCTGAACTAAAGGTTTCAGAATCAGATGCATGTTCCGACTCTGAGTCAGAAACCGACAAGGGGAATGACAAAGGGAAGCAGATCATTGATACGGATCCCAACGCCACTGTTGCTACTGCCAAGATCCAGAAAAATGAACCCGAAGATCCAGAGGAGGAGGAGCGTCTCTTCCACTCCCAGATGTGGGTAAGGGGCTCCCCACTACAGTTCATTGTCGATAGCGGGAGCCAAAAGAACCTCATTTCGGCAGAGGTCGTGAAGCGGTTGGGCTTACCGACCACAGCACATCCACAACCGTACACTATCGGGTGGCTGCACCAAGGACGGGATCTTCGCGTGAGCCAACAGTGTCGCCTTCCATACAACATCAAGCCCTTCACAGATGAGGTATTGTGTGACATTGCTCCACTTGAAGTTTGTGATGTATTATTAGGACAACCATACTTGTGGAAGCGACATGCTATGTATGAATCAAGGCCCCGTGCTGTTATTATTACTTTGGGAAATCAGTTGTACAGGATACCAGAGGTAGCACCGCCTACTGCCATCTCTTTGATTACTGCAAAACAATGCAGTAAGCTCATTTCAAAAACTGGAAAATTTGTTTTCCTGATGATACGCCCTCAAGGAAAGAAGAAGACGGTGGCCACAACCTCCAGACAGGGCCCCTCTGCACGACAACTACAGATGGACAAGGTCGTGGAGGAGTACGAGGACATCTTCACCTCCCCCGTAGGGGTTCCTCTGCACTGTCAGGTCAAGCACTCCATCGATCTGACCCCAGGTGCACCCTTACCCAATGGACCAATTTATCGGCGCTCCGTTTTGGAGAACGATGAAATCAAGAGGCAGATTCAGGAGCTTCTGCAAAAAGGCCACATCCGTCCGAGTTCATCGCCTTGCGGGAGCCCAATTGTGTTGGTACAGAAGAAGGATGGGACTTGGAGACTCTGTATTGACTATCGAGCGCTGAACAAGATCACTGTCCGTAATAGGTACCCGATCCCGCGGATTGATGACCTCCTAGACCAACTAAAGGGGGCAAAATATTTCAGCAAGATTGATCTGAAGTCAGGATATCACCAGGTACCAATCGAACCCTCTGATGTGTGGAAGACTGCCTTCAAAGCCAAAGAGGGCCTTTTCGAATGGTTGGTTATGCCTTTCGGGTTGACAAATGCTCCTGCAACCTTCATGAGGCTAATGGATGACATCTTGCGGCCATACACCAACTCATTTGTAGTGGTATACTTGGATGACATTCTGATCTTCAGCCAGAGTTGGGAAGAGCACCTCCACCACATCCGACAGGTTCTCCAAACACTGCGGCAACACAAGCTATGTGCCAATTTGGAGAAATGCACTTTTGGCATGACCCAGGTTCAGTATCTGGGATACATTATTGATGAACAGGGGGTGCATGTGGATCCAGCCAAGATCAAAGTCATTCGGGATTGGCCACCTCCGACCACTTTGACAGAGCTCCGCAGCTTTCTAGGTCTTGCCAACTTCTACCGCAGGTTCGTGTTGGGTTTTTCTCATATCACTTGGCCTTTGAGTCAAGTCACCAAGGGCGGGGCGAAGGCAAAATTCTTTTGGTCTGAATCTCAACAGAAGGCATTCATAGAGTTGAAAGATCGCCTCTGCACAGCACCAGTGCTCGCTTTACCAGATTTACAACAACCATTTGAGGTCGAGACAGATGCCTCTGACTATGCTATTGGGGCAGTCCTTACTCAACACGGGCATCCTGTGGCATATCACAGTGAAACACTTTCAGACACGGTCCGGAAGTATCCCACTTATGATAAAGAGATGTATTCCATTGTACAGGCTTGTCGGCAATGGAAGCACTACATTTTGGGGAAGGAAACGGTCATCCACACAGACCACCGACCCCTACAGTTCATACAGACCCAAGGGAAATTGCAGAATGATCGCCATCAGAAGTGGTCCACATACCTGCAACAGTTCCATTTGAATATCAAGTATAAGAAGGGCAGCACTAATAATGTTGCAGATTGCCTCAGTCGACCACCAATCATGGCGTTAACCACCGTCCTCAACTCTTGTGGGCACGAGACTTCTGATTGGCCACTGCTCTACAAAAGCGACCCGGAATTCGGCCACACATACCAGAACCTCTTGGAGGGTCAGCATGTTCCAGATTTTCACCTCCAGGACGACCTGTTATGCCACTTGGGTCACCTTTGTGTTCCTTCAAGCGAGCGTGCCAAGATGATTTGGGAAGCACACTATAGTCGAGTTGCTGGTCATTTCGGGGTCGAGAAAACAGTGGCAGTGCTGCAAAAGTATTTCTATTGGCCGAATCTTCGACAGGATGTTGGGAAGTACATCAGATCATGCACTGCCTGTGCCATTGCCAAACCGACCATCAAGAAGCAAGGCCTCTATACCCCACTGCCTACCCCTAGCCAACCTTGGGAATCCATCTCCATGGATTACATGTCTGGCCTTCCTTCCACTAAGCATGGAAATGACTGTGTTTTTGTAGTTGTCGACAGGTTCTCGAAGATGGCCATCATGGCGGCCTGCAAGAAGAACATCACAGCAGAAGCCACTGCTAAACTCTTCTTTGAACGAGTTTGGGTGCACTTTGGGATTCCACAGTCTATCATCTCAGATCGGGACAGTCGGTTCCTCAGTACATTTTGGTCCAGTCTCTGGTCAATGCTGGACACCAAACTCACTAAGTCCACCGCCTTCCATCCTCAAACTGATGGCCAGACAGAGGTTGTCAATAGGATGATTGTACACATTCTGCGCATGTACAACTCAAAGCATCCACGCACATGGGACGAGAGCCTCCCCTATGTTCAACACAGCTACAACCGAGCTCTTCACAGCTCCACTGGCCATAGCCCTTTTCAGGTGGGCTTGGGATTCCAGCCATTATGCCCCATTGATGTGGCCATGCCATTTGCAGCTACTCACGCAGATTCTGCTCATGTCCAGTCTGAAACAAACAAGGCGACCAGCTTCATTGAGCACATCCAACATATTCGCCAGCAGGTCCATGACATTCTGGAGAAATCAAATGCCAAGTTCAAGCAGCGACATGATCAACATCGAGTGCCACACAAGTTCCAGGTGGGTGACAAAGTCTGGTTGCATTTACAAAAGGAACGCCTTACTGGAGCCTATCGGAAACTGAGACCACTCCGGTATGGTCCCTACACCATTACTAAGGCTGTGGGAAACAATGCATTTGAACTCAGCATTCCCCCATTCCTTGGCCTGCACCCAGTGTTCAATGTGGACCGCCTTCGGCCATACTTTCCACCATTGCTAGATACATCCGACATTGCAGAACAGCTCACCCCCACAGAATTAAATCCAGATTGCATGGAACAAGCTGCAACTGATCGAATCATGGACACACAGATCAAGAATACTCGCCAACAGAATATTCAACTGTATCGAGTTGTCAAAGCAGGCCAACTCCTTCACAATGGCAAGTGGCTCACCAGGGACCAAGTTCAGCAAAAGTTTCCCCATCTCATGGAGGAACTCAACGCAATGGGGACCATTGCTTCCTAAGGGGGGAGGAATGATCCAGGTGGATATTGGTGGCCACCTGCCAAGTCCACCTAGACCCCCACCATTGTCCCTCTTGACATTTTCAGTTTCCTTAATTATAGCACAATTTACTATTTTTAGCAGTTTTCGGGTCCTGAACTTCCGGAGCCGTTTTGAGGCCCTAAACGATGTTTTTTGGGAAATCCCGCTTCTACGATTTTTTAGATAAAAAATCGTTGTTTGCGTTATAGTCCTCAGAAAGATCTTTTCAACGGGCTATCATGCGCGTAAAACGGAGATCGTATGCCAAAGTTACGACCCCGGGAAGTTGATGTACCAATTTACCCAAACGGGGCCCATAGTTTGGCGTTTTCATCTTCTAGGGTTAGGTTTTGGAATGTTAAGGGTTTTCCATTATTTCTCAATAATAAATAGGCCTTCGAGCCTCATTGTAAAGACAGTTCGGAACAGTTCAGAGGCATGTAGCCGACACATCTCTTCTCAGAGATAAGCTACCATCGCCCTAGCTGGGTCATTTCTATTTGTAAGCATATTTCAGTATTCTCCATTAGTGAAATGAAGTATTATTTCCGCTGCATCTCTGTTTTTATGGTTATCGCATCTCTGTATTTATGGTTATCTCTGTAATCTATTGCGTTCCTGCTTAAATCCGGATCATAAGACATCATTGATATTCAGCAAGCAAGCAATCAAAAGAATTTTGGCAAAAATTCAATCCAAAGGTGGAAATTTAACCTGAGGTTGATCAGTGCAAGTCAAAGAGGGGCTAACTATATTGCATAGCACTGTCTCTCACTAAAAACTGCACTGATTTCAATGAATTGAAAACTAATCAGTTCAGGTCAAAGAGGGCCAGTCTACATTAATCAGTGCAAGACAAAGAGGGAAAAACTACATTGATTAAAATATTTCTTTGTTAATAAGCATAGGTCAAAGAAGGCCTAAGTGTGATGCATAGCACTGTCTCTAAGGCTAGCCTGCACTAATTCCTGTGAGGCCACTCAAGAGTCATATAACCTCAAATTTTGACCAAAATTCAATGCAAAAGGCTGAATCACAACAATTAAAGTATGTCAAGGTGTCTTAAGAGGATGATAAGCTACTAAAAGGGTTAAAACGATCCCCAATATGGTCACCAATTTGTTATGGGAAAATTTAGTCTTTCTTCAAACGCCTAACCCTCTAGACCTAGTAGCTAGTTTAGAAGCAACAGACAAAGTACTTCGTCGCTTTTCCTATAGTTAACAGATAAGAGAAAGAAGAACAAAGGTACTAACATGTAACTTTCACTTGATCCCTCTCTCCTTTGACCGATTTTTCCACTCCTTTCCGTACTTAACTCGCTTGGAAAGTACCTGCACACAAGCCAAGACAGAAACCCATCAAAGCATACAATAATGACGATTTGTTAACTAAACATATCATAGAATCAAGAATACGATATACATCATATGAACACATGAATGGAAAAAGCTTATAATTCTTTATTAATAGAAGGAAAGATTACAACCCATGTAGATGCATGCTCGATCTAGTGTCATCCTTCCAGCTTCAAACCCTTCTCTCCTCATGAAGCAACAATTCAACGTCATTACAATACTCTTGCTAATCTCATTCAAACAGCATTTCCTTAACTCAAGAAATTCCAACCTCCCCAAGTCTTTGAATGCCTAGTCCATTTATAGCTGAATGGAGGAGGTTAAGCCATTAATGGATCTCATGAATGCTTTGCCAAAATTGGGAAGTGGTTCCATGGAGGAAGGGATAATGGATTAAGGTTCATTCATCTCCTTCCTCATCCAAAAGTGAGCTCAATCCATTTGGAAAATTCCATAAGCATTCATTGGATGAGGAATCCAATGGATTCATTTCAAAAATTTGATGAATCTCGCTCAGCATAGGTAGAACAAAGGCTAGGTACGATGCATAGTACCCAGATAGTGCAGTTACTGCAATGCATTGCAGCCAGATAGAAGGCCACCTGCGCTGATCTCCTTAGGGCATTTTTTGGATGAATGGTGTCATGAAACTCTTCGGAGGCAAGCATGATGTAGGTTAACTTCATTAGGGAATGAAAACAAATGAATTAAGGGTTGATGGACCCTAATAATACAGATCTGGAAGTCAAGGTTGATGTGCCCAAATTTTCCTGTAACAAGTGGATTTCCCTAGACTGCTTTCGTATAGGAAAAAGTTTGGAGACCCATGTGTAATGTCAAACTTTGTATATGATCCATGCATCCAACAACTTAGTAAGCTCTTTCTGTATGAGGGGTTCAAGCGATGGATGTACTTTCCTCAACTCCTGTTGATATGGCTTGACCCCTTCATTAATTGGGATGATATGTTGGATGATCCACGTGTCATAATTTTTCAAATCATCATATGTCCATATGAACACATCTCGATATTGTTTGAACAAGAAGATAAAGGCTTGTTGTTCTTGCTATGTACAACATGTACCAAGATTGAAAAACTTCATATCCTTTTCTGTTCATAGGTTTATTAGTTCGTGCCTCATGGTGGAACTGTTGGTCTTGTTTTTCCTTGGCCCTTGGAACCGTTCTTGCAAGTCATACAACTTTTCCAATGATGCCACACCTTTTGTGATAATGTGGCCTTTCATGTTACTAGCTTCCGCTTCCAGAGAGCGCTCATGCTCATCATTTTCTATCGTTGCATCTTTGAAGGCGTCAACGTTGGCCATGAAATGCAGTATCTCTTTATCATTACTAAACACACGTAAGTTAGTTATGTTGTCCAGGATAGATGGTTTGTACAAAATTTCAATAGTAAATCTATCCCCAATCGATGACATTCTCGAGGATGAATTTGCGATTTCATTGGCAGCTGCATTACACGTATGTGGTACATCAATGATATTAAATTCTTGGAAGTTTGAGATTAGTTGCCATAGCTATTGTTGGTAACTTTTGAGATGCGGTGATAAACGGTGAATTGTGTTACGTACCTGTCGTACCACTATATTTGAATCACCTACCACTTTGAGTATGACCACATTGAGGCTTATGGCTTTCTGCAAGCCCAACACGAGTGCTTCATATTTTGCTACATTATTCATGCACTCGAAATCCAAGTGACTTGATACCAAATGCTTCCTATTGCAAGGGTCAATCAGAACACACCTAGCTCCTGAGCTGTCTTGTGTATTTGATTCGTCAAAGTACATGGTCCACAACTCATCTGTACGCAGACTGCTTGAAGTGCTAGTACTAATACTACTATTGTTGCTACTACTATCCTTACAATGTGCTACATAAGTTTCATTACCATCAGTTGGGCAAGGAAGAAGTCCCAATTGCGCATCTAGTGGGGTTGGAGTTGGCCGTGCAGGATAACACCCCAATGTTGTCTCAAGGAGGCAATTGTCGAACATGAGTTCTGTGAAGGCCAATGGTTCATTCTCACCATTGAGGGGAGTGACATTACGTTTCATGTACCTCTTGGATTCTACCAGAATTTGGTTGCACTTGCCCTTGTACGAAAGCCACATGTGAGACCAGTCTGTAGCAAAATATCCATCTAACTTGTTGGACCAGTCTCTACTGAGTAATAGACCATATGCCTTTGGGATGTCCACAACCACTATGTTGATGCATTTGTGGACTTGACCGTCATGATATAGTCGGATGATCACATCTCATAGTTCACCAATGGCTGGTACTGATGTCTGATCAAATTGGATGGTTCTCGCTAATGTTTCACTCCATTGTGCGTTGATCTTCTTAGCAATGGAGAGTGGCGTGACATTGGCTGCCGCACCAGAATCAACCAAGAAGTTGTGAACATTGTAGTTAAAAACCTTGAATGAAAGTAGGAATGGAGGAAAAACCTGAGTTTGCTTCTTCCATCCAGAGTGTATTGAGCACAGTGGAAAGTGATACGAGAGGTGTGCTTGCTCCCTTGCTGGTAGAGGTTGCGTTGTCTATTATTGCCTGTCCCAATGCACGTAGAAGGATATCTCGCTGACTCTAGATCTTAGCTAACTCGAACAAACTGATGTTCACTTGAGTTTTCCTCATCTCATTAACAATGTTATAGTCCAGATGTGGTAGGCTTACCGAGGTGTCCAGGGTAGAACGGGTGTTCGTGTTGTCTCGGGGAGTGTTTTGCAACTTACTGCTCATGGATGCACTTTTGTTTACCACTATCTTCCTAGACTTGCTTTGTGTTTTCTTCTTTCGGGTGGCCGATTGGTCAGCCTTCCTTATCAATAGTCTGATCTTTTCTTGCATTTCCCCAAGTGTAGGGGGAGCCCCTTTACTCCTAAGATTGTAGTGGTCAATTTTCTTTCGGGGCTGCTTCTCGGTGTTCATATTTGACATCGTTTTTGAGCACTGATACGTGTTCACCACATGCCTAGACCTTGATGGCTCATCAAGTGCAACCTCTTCTTCATTGTTAGTGTCTTCTGGTTGCTCCGGCATATTGCTTCCCGCGTCAAGTGTACAACTATAGAAAGCATTTGTGACTCACTTCCATTCCGAGAAAGAGTTCTCGGGATGATGTTCTTCGTGGAAAGAATAAAATTTCATATCTGCACACTGTTTGAGATGGAACACGAGCTTCTATGATATTTTTGAAATGAACTGGCTGGTGCTTGATGAGCTACTAGCTTGTCTCTGCTAAGGCGGGTGACTGCTTGCAAATGTGTTCATTCTACGTTGTTTGAGTTTGTACATTTCAGTGGTCAAGCTCTTGACATTATGGGTGAGGGTCTCAATATTGGTTGCTTCCTTGTCTCTACCCTTGCTCGTCGTTTCTTGGGACTTCCTGCTCGCATCCTTGGAGTCCTTTTTCGATTCGTCATCTTTGATGACTCCGACTGCATGCAGGTATTTCTATACGGTATTAGCCTCTTCACATTTTTCCAACAATGTTGGTTTTGCAGCTCGCTTGATGAACAACGCAATGTTGGTTGCCAATGTGGACGTGTAGTAAACAGTGGTGATGGAGTCACGAGGTTTAGTATCTGCTGCGAACTTGTTCAATATACATGTAAACCTCTAATTGAAATCTTTCACTTTCTCTTTTCCCTCCATCTTAAGGCTTCCCAACTCTTTAAGTAGCATGGCTGGGGTCTTGTCATTAGTGAACTTCTCAAGGAACATGTGTTTGAATGCAACCCAGTTATGTATAGAGTTCGGTGGAAGGCTGTGATACGAAGCAGCTACATGACCATCCAAGGTACATGAGAACAATATACATGCTACATCATCATAACGTACCTCAAGGGTTAGCAGTTATAGGTAGAAGTTGTCTAAGTGGTCTTCCACCTTCACCGTGCTATCAAGGTCGAACTTGATGTTCATCCTCTCCACTCGCCTCGGCATCTTATGTAGAATGGACAAGAGAGCTAGTGGTCTTTGAGTCATCCATTCAATATTTGGGTCATCCATCTCTTCTTCTTCTTCATCCTCTTCCTCTTCTTCAGAGTCTGATGGTTCTGACTCTGAGTCTGTTGGTTCGTCTTCACCTCTGCCTCCTTCGCGGCCTTCCCCTCCACCTCCTACATTGAAGTCTGATCCCAAGGTCACAAGAGTGTCTTGCTCGCCTTGTTGGAAGATAAAAGGTTCCTCTCCATCTTCAATAGCTTCCTCTAGACCTTTAGGTTTTGAAAGAACTGCTTCTTCCACCGATGATACAACAAATCCGTTGGGAGTGGCTTTTGGCTCCCTAAATGCACGTGGAAGATTTTGTCTGGCTGGGATTCGTCTGACTACTTTCATGAACTGGCGAGTGATGGGATGAACGGAGTGAAGGTTTTGATATGGAGTCTCATGTTCAATACTAGGAGGTGAGAAGTAACCGACTGTAGAGTCGCGAGTAGGTGAGAGGGAGTGCGAGTCACTACCTTGACTAGATGGTTGATGAATGAGTGTCAGGGTATATTCAACCATATACAACTAGTCCCCCCTTCTAGCACCAAAAATGTTGATGGTGTTGGACCCACCAACATTCAGGGGATCACCCCGATATGAAGTCCCAACTAAACCTCACACCGTTTGGTGTGGAAGTCCCATCCGGTATGATTTCCCGGTTGCCATTGTCTTAAGGATTTGCCTCGACTCTTTCTTTTCAGCAAAGGAGATTGGTCTACTTTGCCTTCGAGAAGTGAGGTTTGTGTGCCTGGTGAGTGCTAGTGTACTTTTTTCAATGTTTCTTTCACTATAAAGGGAGAGGGTGAAAGTAAGTCCCAAGTTGGTTGGGATGCAGTCCCACCTCGGCTAGAAACACACAACACAACAAGACGTGCACAGCTTCGGGAGGAGCAGTCCATGCGGATGCGACAGTCGCAACATACAAGGTAAGATAACATGTACAACACTCAATGGATGTGTCCGAACGAGTGCAACGGTTGTCACAGCAAGCTTCATGTGAAATGTATGTCAAATGTCCAAGAGAGTAATCTACATAGGCGAAATAGCGTTAACAACATATACAACACATTTCCATTAAAAAATTATGTATTACAACAAGTGAAATAGTTCAAATGTAAAACATAGGTTAAAGAACCATGCATTACAAGTGTTAAATATTAGTCTTACAACAAATATAATGCATGTGTGAAGATGTGTTGGCCTGTTAGTAGGCTTCTGAATTAAGTGAAAGTTCCAAGACAAATCATTACACCATACATCACTAACCCCGAGTGTGGGGTGTTGGAGCCACTACTTACTCCTCAAGGAAAAGATTACAGACTCTCTTGGCTATGTGGGAGGAGTTGAGGACAAAAAAGTCTTTTGCATGTACAAATGAGGGGGTATTTATAGCCAAGGGTGAAACTGGCCCTTGTGGCTGTTTGACTACCCTCATGACCATTTCACTTCCATGAATTTTTGACTTACATGACTCTTTTTTCAACAAGTGGGTCTCTTGGACTTCCACGTTATATTAGATTGATTGACAACATAGCCCATAGGAGAGATGTGGGCGACATGACTCATGACATGACTCGACATGACAGTGCTCGTACATCTATGCTATTGCTGGAGTGCATGTCGAGCTATAGTGTTGCTTGGTGATGGATGTATTCATGGTGTATCACAACTTCACGTCTGCATGGCAAATTGAATGGAATCTTCGATGGTCTTTCATTTCCTTGATGATGCTTAGGCACATTTCTCTTTGCTTGCATGTTGGGAGGATTGACAGGCTCATCTGTTTGCGAAAGATGCATGTTCGTCCGTTCATCCATTTGTGAGAACATCTTGCATGTTTTCTCGTCTGTCCGCTAACATATCTTTTCATGATCAATTGTTTGCGAGCACATCTCTTCGCATACATCATTCATTCGTCCGTTGGTAAACTTATCCTTCTGCATGTGCTCCCTTCCTTCATCCCTTTCGTCATCTTGCCATGTTTTTTGGTGTATCTATACCTGCAGTCACTCATGATGAGATGACATCAAATGCAAAACCTCCTAGTCTACCATGAAACATGATCATTTTGGACGCAAGTGACCAGGAGAGGTAGCAAGGTTGTGAAGCGGGATGATGGCTCTGGGCACTGCTAATGAAAACTGTGCAAGAGTCACTGAGTTATTGAGATGAGAAATCTAAGTCGACAATGACTGTCTACAAGGTTTGGCTTGGCTGGAAGGCAAAGTAGGCAAGATCTGTGCATTTTCTGAAACGAGCTGGCAGCAGGGGATGGAAGGACAACTTTGAGCAATTTTCTAGAGGAACAAGCCAGGTTGTAAGGAGGGTCAACAGGCAGGGATTGTGTATTTTTTTGGAGGAACTACCCAAGAGCCTGGCAGCCAAAAATGTACAATTCCTAGAGGGAACTGATAGCCAAAACTACGCAATTCCCAGAGCGAACTGGCAGTTGGCTACTTAGTAACTGGCAGCAGAAACTGTGCAATTCCTTGAGGTAACTGGCAGTATGCTACTAGGAACTGCTAGCAAGGGAAATTGGACTATGGCCAGGAGGCTGGCCTGCTAATCAACTATGTGCAATTTCTGATCGGAGCAGACTACTGGGCAGTATAAGGCCTGCTCATGAAAACTGCGCAATTTTTGAGATGAGCAGTGAGTCGACTGTGGGGATGACTGAATGGGAAAACTACGCAATTTTCTGAGGGAAACAGGGATGGGCACTTGGTGTCTCTCTAACCTGTCTATGCAATTTCCTCAGTCAGCTGAGTGAGTAAGGTCAATAGCCTTAGCGCAATTTTTTAGGGGAGGTATCCCCAGGGTGACTGTTGAGTCTGACTGTCGGGGTGGTTAGCATGAGAGTTGATTGAATTTCTTGTAGGCATCGCAACTTTGAAAAGACTAGCTTGGTGCTTTTGCGTTGTTCTAGTTGATAGTCTATTGAGTCGATGGCAGGATGATGTTCCGACTGTTAGAGGGGAGTCTGGTCGTCAGAACTTCAGCAAAATGACTAAGTGTGTGAAAAATCTAAAGATGCATATGTGATCATACAAACACACACTCACATGACTCGATGATGAAATGAATCAAACCATCTAGACACACATGTTCAACATGACTGACAAGTGTGACATTCGTAGTTGACCGTTCATTGACCGAGACGACACTTGCGTGACAGTGAATGTGACTCTGTGTGTGAGTGTGACAAATGCTTTCATAGCGAAAACAACAAACACATATGAAGCGAAGACTTTGAGCACAACCAAAACATGGTCACAAGCATGACTTAGATACCAGCGTGCAGAAACTTGAATGAAATGAACAAGCAAGGTAGATGCAAGGACTCACATGAGCTCACGGAATGAACTCGAGTGTGTGCAGTCATCAAGTGAACTCTCAAGGGAGGCTCCGAAATTGGTGCAAGCTAAAATTTTTGGAGGGTGGTTGTAGCCGCTACAAAAATACCCAATAAAGATGCACCTTTTAGATTTACTATCCAACTTTGTTATTTTCTACTTTGGAACATGTGCATATGCATCACATCCAAATACCCTCAGATGTGAAAGAGAAGGTTCTTACTAGTCCATACCTATTCTGGAGTCTTATCCTCCAACGCTGAAGAAGGTTATCTATTGACTAGGTAACATGAAGTCTCCACCACCTCTGCTCATAATTCTTGTCCTAACCTGACACCACTTAGCATGCTTCTCGCCTTTTCCGTCAACGTCCTGTTCATTCTTTTTGCAACTCCATTTCGTTGAGGTGTGTATGGAGTAGTCTTCAGTCGTGTTATACCACACCTTGCAGAACTCTTCAAATTCCTTCTTGCAAAACTCTCCACTGTTATCTGTCCTTAGCACCTTTATCTTCTTCTCTATCTGGTTTTCCACCAGGGCCTTAAATTCTTTAAACCTGTCAAAGACTTCATATTTCTTCCTGAGGAAATATATCCATGCATTCCTTGAGAAGTCATCTATAAATGATAGATAGTACATAGAATTACCCAGTGATGGCACTGACACAGGTCCAAACACATCACTATGCACAAGCTCTAATATATGTTTTTCCCTCTTAGCACTAGAGGGGAAACTCACCCGATTTTTCTTCCCATAGACACAATTTTCACAGAAATCAAAATCGAGAGAGAAATTAGACATACCTTCTACCATACCATTACCATGAATTATTTAAAGGCCCTTCTCTCCAATATGTCCAAGCCTTTGATGCCATAGCATGGTCTTTTCTCCAGTGACCACTAGATTTTCTGCTCTAGTTTCAGGAACCAAAGAACAGTTGCACCCATCAATAGCAGTGCTACCCTGAAGCTTGTAAAAATTTCCAATATGAACTCCCCACATCAATACCAGTTCTCCCCAAACAATATTGCAGTTATCTTTCTTGAACCCTTTTTTTACACCTGCATCATCCAGCTTGATTACAGAAATCAAATTTTTGGCCAAAGCAGGAATATGCAGAACACCCGAAAGTGTTGTAATCCTTCCACCTCGCAACTTCAACTTGAATTTTTCGCAACTGATGATTCTATCCTTCCTATCATCCCCTAAGAAGACATCACCACCATCATATTTCTCATACTCGCAAAACCACTCCCTATGGGGAGTAAAGGGGAAGGATGCACCTGATTCAATCATCCATGCCTCATGATCCACATGTGTACTTGAAGAAGAGGCCAAGTACACATCCCCACCTTCATCTGAGGTGGTTTTCCCCTCTGTAAAAGGAGCATCATTAGCTCCCTTTATTTTCTGAGGAACTTTAGATTTATAGTCCCTTTTGAAGTGCCCTTCCTTTCCGCATTTCTAGCACACCTTTACAGTTTTTCTTGGAGACTTAGATCTCCCTCTAGATTTAGATCTCCCACTCGAGGACTTATTTTTGTTTCTATTCTAGGACCATTCTCCTACAAACAAGGCATCTCCTTTCTTTCCCTCCATATTTTTCCATCTCATCTCCTCCAACAGCAACGATGAGATTATTTCATTAAACTACAAGGCAATTGCATTGCTACCTATTGCAACAATTAGACTATCCCACGAATCTGGTAGAGAACACGACAAACTGATGCACTTTTATTCATCTGAAATTTTAATATCATCATATAATAACTGGCTTACCATATTATTAAAGGCATTCAGATGCTCTGTCACCAAGTGTTCATATTTCATCCCCATGTTATACATCTTTTTCCGTAGGAACAATTTATTCACCAAAGACTTAGATTGGTAGAAAGTCCCTAACTTATCCCACAAAGCCTTCACGGAATATTCCCCTGATACATTCAACAATACTGAATCTGAGACACACAATACTATTGTGCTCTTTACCTTTCGATCCAACTTCACCCAGTCTTCAGTTGACATTGTTGTTGGTTTAGTACCCAGATCTACCGTGATCCACTGATCTTTATCCACCAGCAAATCCTCCATCTTGAGTTTCCACAAATCAAAACTCTGACCATTAAATTTCTCGATCTCTATCTTTCTATTGCTCACCATCTTCTTTCAGCACAAGAATCAATCCCGCAAATCTCCCACTGAACAGGGTCTACCACAAACGCGAGAAAAACTCTTCAACAACAAAGGTTCCCCATGAAGCCAAAACAACTCTAATACCAAATGTAGGTTTTAACCCCATACATAAATTACCTCCATATGAATTCTTAAAACAGAAAATAAATGATGGCGAGCGCATAAAACATAAAACATATATACACTAAGATTTTCCCCTGGATCCCAAAACCAGGACTACTAGATTGATTTTTCATTATTTTCCTTTCAATGTTACAATATATATATGTGTGTGTGTGTGTGTGTGTGTGTGTGTGTGTTCCCTTGAACAAATCTACAAAATAGCATGGATAGAAAACCATCATGCCCAAAACCATGTGCGAAATCCATGCACAAAACCATAGGTAGGTCCACCCACCTAATATAGGGTCCAAAAAAATCTCCAGGGTGCTACCCTGGACCTTGTGTAAGGGGGCTACCGCCCCCCTGCATATCCCCTAATAGGGGGGCATCCGCCCCCCTGTGACTCCCCTGTTGTGCCTGGTGCAACATGGAAATAATGTAACACACACCCAACATCTTTTGGAGGCCCTTTATTTTACTATTATACAATTTATCTAGCTCCTTATGACCTCCAACCTCTTCCAGTTCCCATGAAAATAAAATTAATAAAATATCAAGATATATTCACCTAATATCACGCATGAATAACTCAAACTTAGCTGAAATACAATCTTCCAAAAAAATATAAGGGAAGAAGAAAACTCACTTTTGGTCCAAGGAAAATACCATATGGTACACCATTAAACTTGTCTACATGATGAAGCTGCAATGGAATTTAAAAAAAATTGTATGAAATTCATTAGTTATTGGAAATAAAGCTATGTGAAAGTCACAGATAGATGAAGTGATCTATCGAGTGATGATAAGGAATCTAGGAACAAACCTGATGTGAAATTGCTACCTTAAGAAGGTATTGAACATTGGCAATTGGCCCAACAAGAAATCGACAATGAACAAGACCACCATGGACAGGCATATATGCGATCTGAAAAAATATGATACCAAGCCCCTGAGGAATTTTTTAAAATGCGTGATAGGTTGATAATAGAGTGACTAACATACTAGTGTGTGTGTGCAAAATCTTCCCTAACAAGAAAACCATTTTTTCCTAGATGCATCCCAACAAAGTTCTTACTCAGATTTAAAATGAATTCTCTATTTCCTACCATACATCAACTTCATCAAAGTTTTCCCTTAATTTAACATAAGATGTAAGAATTATTGCGAAAGGTTTTCCAAGTATTATATACTTCTGTAATGAAATTATGTATCCAATGAGGATGCAATCAACACAATTATTATTTCATTTATTTAAATGATGCACCAACAAGCCTGAAAGTTTGGTACAACATAAATAATTTTTATTGCCAAAGTATCTTTTATTGTATATGTTATACCATCTGACAGGAGCCACTATTTGAATATATGCCAATATTACACATTTACAATGACCTCCTCTTCATTCTCCTTCCTGCACACTGAATATTGATGAATTTAGATTTTTCAAAGCAATTCACAAATACATTTTGTTCCTTGTCAAGATGTCACATCTAGAGGACATTGCTTCAATGATATATTCCAATATATGTAAGATTACGATCACTATAATTATTTCAATTACAATGAACAGAAAAAGAAAAATAGAAAAAAATAAATAAATAAATAAATAAAATAAAATAAAAATAATATATATATATATAGGGGACAATTGTCAACCAAGAATTGTCAATTGTCAATTGTCAACCAAGGAACAATTGTTCCTTATATATATATATATATATATATATATATATAGAGAGAGAGAGAGAGAGAGAGAGAGAGAGAGAGAGAGAGAGAGATATATATAAGGAACAATTGTTCCTTGGTTGATATCTCTCTCTCTCTCTCTCTCTCTCTCTATATATATATATATATATATTTGTTTTTCTTGGTTGACAATTGTTCCTTCCTTCCTTGTTGTTTTGTCTTCTATATGCAATGGTATAGACCTTCCTTATATGCTTTTTCACACTCCCTTTATTCACTTGTGATTTCATATCAAAGCTATTGAACTCAACCACTATTACAAATGCAATAACCTTAACAAATACTTTCACGTGTGAGAGAGATGGATGCCAACTTCAGATTTTATCTCCTTGTTTCCTCTATACTTTCATTCATTTTCTGTGTTATCTTACTTCAGATCAAACTTGCTTGAGTTCACACAACAATAGGTCGAATATACTACTTATATATAGCCTTCAAGGATTGATATGGAATTATGCAGGAACAAAATGAAACATAGATTTAAAACAAATACAGTGAAAAACATAACTTCAATTAATTAATGACAAGTGTTTAAAAACTGTTTACATGCAGAATGGAAACATAATAGCTCAGACAATGGTATCTTATCTCTGAGAAGAGATGTGTGACTACATTCCTACTAAATTGTGTTATAATGAGGCTCAAGCGCCTTTTTATTATTGAACAACAAAGAGAAACTCTAAACAACCAAAACCCTAACCCTAGGAGATGGAATTCCAAGAGTTTGATAACCTTTGTTTGGATATCAGTCTGGGGGTGGATGATCGTGGACTTAGTGGGCTTGGTATCCAACAAAAACCAGAGACTCGAGCATAATGTACTTAGGAACCCATTGTCCCGATGTGAGATAATTGACTATGGGATCTAAAATTGTAGCCATACTTGTTCAAAGAAGAGTTTAGCAGTGACTTATGATATGATACTCTTCTTGGAGGTCACCAAAATGGCCATCTTAGAAAATCTGTTGATGACTACAAAAACATAGTCATTTCCATGCTTGGTAGAGGGAAGGCTCGAGATGTGATCCATGGAGATGGATTCCCAGGGCTGACTAGGAGTAGGTATAGGAGTATACAAGCCTTGCTTCTTGAATGTAGGTTTCAAAATGGCTCAGGAAGTGTAGGATCTAATGTACTTACCAGCATCCTATCGAAGGTTCAGTCAATAAAAATATTTATGTGTTATCGCCACTGTTTGTTTTACCCCAAAATGTCTAGCAACCTGACTGTACTATTCCTCCCAAACCATCTTGGCATGCTCGCCTAAAGAAACACATTGGTGTCCCAACTGGAATAATAGTGCATCTTGGAGGTGAAAGTTTGGAACTTTCTTTCCTTCCAGGAGATTTTGGTATGTGGTGTCAAATTACGGATCACTTTTCTGAAGATGTGGCCATCCTGAACTCTCGTGTCCACAAGAGTTGAGCACAGTGGTCAATGCCATAACCGGTGGACGACTGAGGTAGTCTGCAACATTATTGGTGTTTCCCTTATTGTACTTAATGTTCAAATGGAACTGTTGCATATATGTGGACCATTTCTAATAGCGATCCTTCTGCAATTTTCCTTGTGTCTATATGAACTGGAGTGGATGTTGTTCTATGTGGATGACTGTCTCCTTCCCTAGAATGTAATGTTTCCATTATCAGCAAGCCTGCAAAATAGAATTTGTATCTTTTTCATAGGTGGGATACTTTTAGACTATATCTAAAAGTGTCTCACTGTGATATGTCACTGGATACCCCTGTTAGGTAATAACTACACCAATAGCATAGTCGGAGGCATTTGTCTCATTTTGAAATGGTTGTTGAAGGTTTGGTAATGCGAACACTGGTGCAGAGCATAGGCGATGCTTCAACTTGGTAAATTCCTTCTGTTAGGATTTGAAACAAAAGAACTTTGATTTTGCTCCACCTTCGTGACTTGACTCAAAGGCCAAGTGATATGAGATAATTCCAACATGAACCCGCGATAGAAATTGGTAAGACCTAGAAAGTTGCGAAGCTCTATTAGAGTGGCTGGGGCTAGCTAATATCGAATACCTTTTATCTTGACTAGGTTCACATGCACACCCCACTCATCAATGATGTACCCCATATTTTGAGCCTAGGTCATACAAAAAGTTCATTTCTCCAAATTGGCACATAATTTGTGTTATCACAGGGTTTGGAGGACTTGTCGAATATGGTGTAGGTTCTCTTCCTAACTCTAGTTGAAGATCAGGTTTTCATCCAAATACACTACCATGAAGGAGATGATGAAGGGCCGCAAGATGTCCTCCATCAACCTCATGAAGGTTGCAGGGTCATTCGTCGACTTGAAATGCATGACCAACCTTTCGAAAAGGCCCTCCTTGGATTTCAAGGCAGTCTTCCACACATTAGAGGGTTCGAATGGTACTTGGTGATAATCTAACTTCAAGTCAATATTTTCGAATTATTTGGCCATCTTTAGCTGGTCTAGAAGGCCATCAATCTATGGGATTGGATACCTAAGACAGATAGTGATCTTATTCAATTCTTGATTGTCAATACAGAGGCTCCAGGTCTCATCCTTCTTCTGTACCAACACGATCAGACTCCCACAGGGTCATGAAATTGCTTGATGTGCCCCTTTTGCAACAACTCCTAAATCTATTACTTTATTTCATCATTCTCTAAAACAGAGCGTCAGTAGATCATTCCATTGGGTCATGGAGTGCTTGAGCTGACAGTGTAGGGGTACCCCTATCGGTGAGGTGAAGATGTCTTTGTACTCCTCCACGACCTTTTCCATCTATTGTTATCCTGAATAGGAGCCCTATCCGAGGCACGGGGGATCACTCAATGAACCTCTGACATAGTACATGTGTTCGTGGCATACTAAACAATACCCTTAATTTTACTACATATTGGAAAATACCTCTAAAAATCACTTTATTTAACCCCCTACCAATACAAACCCAATACACCTTCCCAATTTAAAAAACAACTATTTTCACTAGATATTTTAGGTATCCATTTTTTCGTTAATGTTTTTTATACCCCTTTATATTTATATCCCTTTATTTTCATTAACAATGGTAAGCAAATTCTACATCTAGCAAGAATAACCTAAATACTAGGTAGCTAAAAACTTGAAAGTTTTAATAAAAAAGAGATAAATATAAGTTGGCTAATTTACAAATACATATTGTGGAAAATTTGAATTGAAAATACATAGATTTGAACTATCAATCACATCTATATTCTATTGAATACTGGAAAAGATACACTACAACATTTCAAAACAAAACCTTGATAACCAACACAATGGTGCACCTTTCATCTCGCTTATAGAATAGGAAGATGAAAGAAATTACAATGAATATGGATACATACAAAATCCTATCTAGT
Source organism: Pinus tabuliformis (assembly GCA_031772625.1). Lineage (NCBI taxonomy): Eukaryota > Viridiplantae > Streptophyta > Pinopsida > Pinales > Pinaceae > Pinus > Pinus tabuliformis. The sequence continues at coordinate 1,179,985,925 of CM062807.1, read as the reverse complement.
TGGAATTTGTCAAATCATAGCCCTAATCTGATCACCTAATGCACTATAGTTGCATGGTAAGAGTGCCAAGTACATGTGTCTCCACCAAAATATGAACTGGAGCATGCAAGCATGCATTTGTTCCTTGATATTTGTGTCCTCTACCTAAGATGGGAATTTCTCATGCATAAGTATTATAATTTACTAAGGCTTTGCACCCTCTTAGTAATAATAGATCATGCATGCTAAAAATAACAAAAAAAAAAATCTCTATTAATAGAAAAACTCTATCCAAAACTAAAATTACTAAATTTGAAACAACATCTAAACTGAAATTAACTGAAGGTATGACATGTGCTAGGTCCCTATAATACTAGTGTATTCCCTTATTAATATTGTCATTGTAGCCCCTTATTGTTATTTTTGTGCCCATGATGTCCCCATATTGTTATTATTGTTCCCCATAGAATCCCTCTATTGTTATTTTTGTGCCCTTACATTATTATTGTTATGTCGACTCTGATTATATTGTGACCCCTTAGAGCCATATATATAGAAAGGAGGTCTTGTCATTTGTATCATCCAAGAATTGTTGATTTGTGTAATGTGAAGGAGGTTTCCCCCTCAAAGAGGCTAATTTTGAAGTCGTTTATCTATATTTTCTTCTCTTTTATGAGTTGGTTGCATAACAGTTGGTATCAGAGCTTTGGATTCTAGGGTTTCGCGATTCAAATAGGTCATCGTGGCCTTCTCACTATAACTATTTTTATACAATGTTTCAGAATCTTAAATTAAAACCCATTTGAGACAAAATCTTGATGAACCTCAGGTATGAATTTTAGATCTTGTCTCACTATATTGTCGGAGATATGATCCAAGGAAGTTAGGGTCTTTGCAGGCTCCCGAATTATATTTCAAACAGGTGACCTGGGGAAAATCGTCATAACTTTCTCTATGAGCATCAAATTGAAATTTCGTAAAAATGTACAGAAATAATACAGACTTTAGTTTTCTGTGTATTGTTTGCAAGTCGGAAGGCTGAAATAGGGACACATGGAACTTGGTACAAGTTCGCTCTACTGAACTAGTTTATAATCAGGTCATCGTGGGAGATTTGGAATATCTCTTTCTTAGAGACTCCAATATTGATCAAACTTGCGGGGTTGGAAATAGGACTTAGAGGGATATTGCAGTACGAAATCTCAAACCTTGTAGATACGAAATTACAAATATACAATCGATTCAATATTGAGATCCTACAAAGCAAAAAAATATGTGTAGCCTTTTTAAAATTTTGCATAAGTTTGATTTGAAAAATTAGTTTAAAGGAATTCAAAGGGAACAGTGAAGAATAATTATCATTAATTGATGCCCCAAATAAATAAAATGGAAACACATAGTAATCAACCTGAAATATCTAACATGACTCATGAACAAGAGGAAAAAATGCAACATGATATATCAAAATTACGAGACCAAGTGCAATAAATTTCACTCTCACAAAAGGTAACAGAAGCTAAGATGGATTGTTTAAAGAAAGGCATTGAATCTAAAATGGATGGCATGGAAGCTAATATGGAAGCTAAGGTGGATGGTTTAGAAGTAAAATTGAAAGAAAACATTGAAGATTTGAAGAAATACATGGAGGGTTTGAAAGGAGGTTTGGAAAAGTTGCTACACGAAATGCTTCCTAATGGCGCATGTTTCTGGATTATAGGGAGCTCAACAAGTTCACTATTAATGATAAATTTCCCATTCCTATCATTGATGAATTATTGGATGAATTACATGGAGAAATTTACTTCACCAAGTTTGAAATTCGTTCAGGATATCATCAAATCAAAATGAAGACTGAAGACATTTCGAAAACAACATTTAGAACTCATGAGGGTCATTATGAATTTTTGGTCATGCCTTTTGGCCTAACGAACACACCATCTACATTTCAAGGTTTGGTGAATTCCATTTTCAAACCCTTCCTTAGAAAATTTGTGTTAGTATTTTTGGATGATATACTAATCTACAACAAGTCTTGGAAGGATCATGTTCAACATGTTGATGAAGTGCTCAAAATTTGGAGGAGAAACAATTATATGAAAAAACCTCCAAATGTTTCTTTGGAGTAAAAGAGGTGGAATATTTGGGTCATATTGTATCTCATGAAGGTGTTAAGGTATACCCTAGCAAAATTAAATCCATTAAGTAATGGAAAATACCCACATCCATAGAGCATGTGTGAGGATTTCTCTGGTTGACGGGGTATTATCTCACGTTTGTTAAGAATTATGGGAGAATAGAAACACCTCTAACAACATTACTAAAGAAATATGCATTTTCTTAGACTCCGAAAGAAACGAAGCCTTTGAACATCTTAAAGAGGCAATGTGCCAAGGATCGGTCTTAGCTATGTCAAAATTCACAAAAACATTTATTGTGGAATGTGATGCCTTAGGAAATGGAATTCGTGTTGTTTTAATGCAAGAAGAAAGACCCATTTCTTTCAAAAGTCATCCAATCAAAGGAAAGTATTTACACAAATATATTTATGAGAAGGAAATGTTGGAAATACTACATGCACTTAAGAAATGATGACCTTACCTAATGGGAAGACACTTCAAGGTAGAAACGGATCATGATACTCTTAAATAATTTTTAGAAAAAATATTATCTTCAGAAGAGAAACAAAAATAGGTCACAAAGATGTTGGGTTATGACTTTGAAATCATCTAAAAAAAAGGGAAGAAAAATGTTGTTGCAGATGCACTCTCAAGAAAGGATGAGGATGTGGAAGCATTGCTTTGTGCCATTTCTATTATCCAACTAGATTGGATAAATGAAGTAAGGGATGAATGGAAGAATTAAAAAGAGTATTGGTAGGCTAAATTTTACTATTTTTTAACCTCTATCCTACTCTAGACACATGACCTAAACCTCTTTTTTAACCTAAGAACCTATTCATTCCTGTACTTTTCTCTAAAATCATGCACATTCCTGCACCCTCTTTTTATTTTCATATTTAAAGGTTTGTCATGGACTTAATTACTTATTTATGGATTTTATACCTTTAATTATCCTTGAAACTAATATTTGTATTTCCTAAAGTATTTGATAAGCAAATGTATTAATCATTGTGATAGTATGGTCGAGTGTAGGTAGGATTCCTGCACCAGCTGGCAGATTCCTGCACTCCTATGACAACTCATTCATAGGATTCCTACACCATCTAGCAGATTCTTGCACTCCTGTGACAATTCACCAACCGATGCATATCTTTGGTAAAGGATCAGTTGACCTCGAGTTGGGCTCGGAGCGGGAGAGAAATCAGTGGATGAAGATCACGACCTCGGCCAAATATCTTAGATTAGCATTTTGTAAACAGCCGAAAGGCTTAGTTAAGCTATTGTTGTGATTTCGTTATGGTTGTAGGCCTGAAGGCTTGTATATAATGTAAAATTTTGATAGGAATTAGGAGCGATGCCATGGTAAAATTTTGTTAAGAGACTGTAGTTATTTTGGAGTATCACCTCTCTGGGCTGGATTGCAGATCCAAGATGTATTTTTGCTTTTGAAACTAATATGAAGGAATGCGCCAGTATGCAGTTTCATTTTCTATTTTTGTTGTGATGAATATTTGACCAACTGCGTTTCTCGATTTCTTAACAAGGAAATGAGCTGGTTGGCCAAGTCCTGGCCAACCCAACTCATTCTCCCTTTCTTTAAAGGTGTGTTAATTTATTTTAGAGTGCAGGCGTGAATTTGTTATTTACCTTGATTTTTCTCACAAGTTACAGGTTTGATTTCATTTAAAGTTATTGTGTTATGGATCCATGGTGTGCAGGCTTAGGAGTATTTGATTTCAACTTACATAATATTTCCTTTTAATGTTTGATTTCACTTCTACAAGAACGGTAGAAGCATGTTTTCGGTACAAGCCCATTGTCTGTACTAGTGCATTTCTGATTCTACAAGTTAATTTCATTAGTTAAGTTTCGTAAGTCTTTTATTCCTTTCTTTTCGCAAGATTTCTTTATTCCTTCCTACAATATTAATGTATGTTTCTAAACTAAGGGAATTATTAATATCTGAGGTTTCACTTAAGATTTGATTGTGTTGTGATGAATATGGAATAAACATTGTAGTAACTTACAGGTCTATGCTTGCACTGAACACTTTCGAAGAAAGGATTGAATTTCATGATTAATTATTGAATGAAACCTCTGAGTTAAAACATAAAAAGGAATATCTAAATTACATGCACAACTATCTCAGGAAAAGCTTGATCCACACAACCAAATGATTTTCGTAATTATATAGAAGAGTTTTTGTTTTAAAGAAAGATTTACTTTAACTCTTGAAAATCATTTCCTGTCTAGAATCTACGTTTGGTTGAAGCATATTTCTGCTTGTGAGAATTTACTTTCAAAATTCTATTTTCTTTGCAATCGATTTCACTTAATACGCTTTTTATTTTTCGAAAGTAATCTAGAAACCGAGTGCAGAAATATTGATTATCTGGCGCAAGAACCTCAGATCCGATATAGGATCAGAGTATTCTAACCCGAAGACTTAGAACTCCTACACAAAGGTCAGAACTTTAGTACAAGTACAAAACATTCTTCCAATATCTAAACCTCATTCTAGTGTAGGCACAATATTCTGGTACAAGAACGTTGTTGTAGTACAAGAATAATAGTTTAGTGCAAGAAATAATATCTTTAACGAAGACAGATACATTGAATAACTTATTCATCACACTGTCTCACTGAAGGTAAATATAAAGGGTCATTTCAGTATTTAAGATTGTTCACAATGAATTAAGAATCAATTTTAGTTTCTGCAAAGGTACTTTTCATTTATTCTGGCACCAAACTTTCATTGAGTATCAATTGCCACTTGATCATCATTTTCCTTTCGATTCTGTAAGTTTGTGATTTAAGAAGTAGGAATACAATTAGAGAAGGCTCATATCATTTCTTGGAATTTCCTATGCTATGCCTCGAAGTGTACGAAACCCTGGGTTGACAAATTAAGTGTTGAAAGGAGCTTGCTTAACTGTTATTCCCGAACCTAACATTTTGGCGTCGTTGCGAGGGAGGCGTTTCTAAGGATTGGTAAGAACTTTCTTGTTTTCTTTCCTTTATAGTAGGGATAAGTCTATTTTTTTTTTCCTGTAGTGTGCTTCTATTGTTGAAGTATTTCGTAGTGCCAATTTATTTATTCATTTGTAGCATTTGATTTAAGATTATTTTTTGTAAATTTGAAAGTTTTGTCATTTTTTTTTTATTATTTTTTTTTTTTTTTAAGATGAATGCCTAAAAGGGATAGAGGACCGAATCCCAATAAGGTCCGAGGGAACACTGATAAATCTGAAACTTTTTCTCATAGTGGACCTTCTTTTGCAGGCAGAAATTCCAAACAGACTCAAACTTATCATGCAGGAACTGTCAACTTGGTTTTTGGAAACAGTAGTTCAGGTGTGACACAACCCAAGAGGGGAAAAAGGGAAAGTAGTGGTGCTCCAAAGACCAATTTGAACCATAGTCAACCTTCTCACTTTAATAGGAGTGGTTTTATCAAGGGAACAAAAATGGTAGAGCACGAGGATCATGCTAAGGGGACTCACAAGAATCAGGTAATTGATGAAGAATCCACCTTTGGACTTCAAATAGTGGATCCCAAAACAATTACTCAAATGAATAACATTCCACCATCATCTCTCCCTCATTTCTATGGTAAGGTGCACAAAGATCCTGATTCTTTTCTTTTTGAGTTTGAAATCCTATGTAGAACCTATGATTACTCTTCAGATGCCCAGAAATTAAAGTTATTCCCTGCCACTCTCAAGGACTCAATCTTGTGCTAGTTCATGGGACTCGGAGGGAGAACTATAACTACTTGGGACAAAATGAAGAGGGTATTTTTGACTAAATACCAGGAATATTGTAAAACTAGAGAAATGCAGGACAATATCTTTATCATTGTCAAAGGTGATGATGAGACCATGGAGGATTACCTAGAGAGACTTTTATACATCCTCTAGAGGTCAAAACACAAATTTGATATAAGTACTATCAGGACCTTGTTCTTATGTGGACTTACTGAATATTCTAGGCATAATTTGAATTTATTGGGACAAGGCAATATTGCATAGAAATCTTTTGATCAAATTTGTGACTTGTGCAGGAAATTTTCAAGGAATCAATCTAGATCCAATAGAGGAAATCGAAATAAAACTAGCAAACTTGGATCTAAAGATGATAGCATTATTTGTTTGGAGAAAAACATAGAAAAAATGAAAACTGAGATAATGACTACTGTTAGCAAGGAAATAGACTCTTTAAAAATTCAGCAGAAATTGGTAGATGAACAAGAGTCTTTGTCTCTTTTTTGTCCTAAATGTAGGAAACAGCATCTTTTAAGAGAATGTCCTACTGATTTAAAATGTTTAATTTGTGTAGAGAACCATGCCACTGAGAAATTCCCCTCCATACCAGGATTAAAAGTTGTATTTATAGATATGCATTCTGAACCTGAACCATTACATGCTATGGTAGCACGGAGAAATTGGCCTTAGGTAGGTGCAGGTATGGTTCCTGAACCTCCACCACATTTTTTGGTCATAATGCGCATCCATATTCCTATTATAACACTCAACACTCTTAACCTTGGCAACATGGGAACCATTGTCAGTATGGGCAGCCCCCTCAATGCTGGCAACAAGGATGGAGAGGGTCAAACCATTCACCTCAATCCTATCCTGCACATATGTCATCATATCTTGCTACATATGCACCTCACCATATGTCACAGCCATCCTTTCATCCCCTACCTCAACAAAGTCAACTGATGCCAACATTACCTTTACCACAACCTTTTCGACCACCCCAACCCCCTGTTCATCCGATACCAAATCCTAATAATAAGGCAGTGCAATTGATCCATTCTCTTAAACTGCCCCCTTCTCCTATTCATCAAACCTTGAGCATTGGGATACATGAGCTTCAATTGAGATCGGGAAGGGTAATTAAACCAGAAAAAACAAAAACAACCTATGGTGATCATTGAGGAGAAAAACAAGGAGTAAACTCTTGATCATTCAAAGAACAATGACACCATTCATCCCATTCCCGCACCATGAAAGTTACCATCTTCTTCAAACTGGCCTCCCTACCGAGAGAGGCTAGTTATGGAGAGGAGTGACCCCGAGTCCAGTCTGGCTTCTGAGATGAGGAATCTTTTCATAAGGGTACCTTTGCTTCAGGATATTAGAGAGATCCCCATCTGCACAAAGATCATTAGGGAACTCTGTCTCAAAAAGTCAGGGAGTAAGAGAGAAGAACCTTAGACCATTTAATTTTTTGGCCGAGCAGCCAAGTTAATGATAGGATGTGCACAGATGGAAAAGTATACCAATCCTGGAAACCGAGTTGTCTCTGTTTAGATAGGTGGTATCCTTGTCCCAAATGTGTTAATAGACCTGGGTGCGGCCATCAATGTCATGACTAGGCAAACCATGGATCAGGTTGGGTTGGTCCATATTCGTCCTACCCCTAATGTGCTTGAACTTGTAGATAGATCAAAAATCAAGCCAAAAGGTGTACTGGATGATGTGGTTGTCTCCATAGATTCTTGGGAATACCCTGGAAACTTTATTGTCCTTCAGCCAAAAAATCCTATGGGTGGACATCCATTGATTCTAGGGTGACCATGGCTTGCCACCACTAATGCTTACATTGGATGTCGCTCTGGTGATATGTATATTTCACATGGAGACTCTAGGAAGAAAGTCACCTTATACCTACCTGCTAGATCTATTCAGGAGCTCAAGGACACTTTGTGGTTAGATTACGACAAAAGTGATGAGGAGACTCAACCTGTTTCTTTGATCCAACAAAGTCTACCCAGGAAGGTGAATTACAAGATTTCTTGAATAATTTGGGCACAATGCCTAATTTTGACATGTTTCGTCAAATATTTAGTCCATATTTTCAAGGAAATTTTGATTTTCAACCCTCCTCATCACCAGTCTTAGAAACATCTTCCTGCACTCCTAAGCCCAAGACTACTCATGTTGAAATTCGTCCAGGAAAATCCTTACACATCAGTTCAGACCTGGACTCATCTCAACGAGAGCAGCTTGTTGATTTTTTGGGTGATCACCTTGATTCCTTTGCATGGAGTTATGAGGACATGAAATTCATACCTCCTGAAACCTATACTCGCCATATTTATATTCAGGAGGGAGCCTGACCTATTCGTCAACCCCAAAGGCACATGAACCCTACACTAAGGGATGTTGTGAAAGAAGAATTACAAAAACTCTTAGATGCTAACTTTATATATCCTATATCTGATAGCCAATGGGTCTCCCCGTTGGTAATAGACCTGAAAAAGGATGGGAGATGGTGCATCTGCATTGATTATCGAGAACTTAATAAAGCCACTCTCAAGGATTATTTTCCCTTTCTTTTATTGATCAGGTTCTAGATACCCTTGCTGGGAAAAAGTAATTTTCGTTTTTAGATGGCTTCAGTGGGTACAACCAAATTCAGATCGCACCCACAGATCAAGATAATACCACCTTTACATGTCCATGGGGTAAATTTACTTACCGAGTGCTTCCCTTTGGGCTATGTAATGCCCTAGCCACCATTCAAAAGGTTGTGCTAGCCATTTTTGTTGATCTCAAGTGTGTTGAGATCTATATGGATGATTTTTCAGTGTTTGGTAACTCATTCCAAGAAGCCCTCAAAAACTTAGAAAAAGTGATTTTATGTTGCCAAGAGGCTCACCATGCTTTGAGTGATAAAAAGTGTATATTAATGTGAAAAGTAGGAGTAGTCCTCAAACATTTGGTTTCCGACAAAGGTATCTAGGTAGACACGGCCAAAATAGAAGTTATCTTGCGTCTTCCTGCACCCAAAACATAAAGGGAAGTAAGAGGATTCCCGGGACATGGAAGCTATTATAGGAGATTCATTGAGAACTTTTCTAACATATCTACCCCCCTTTTCCAATTGTTAGCTAAGGATAGTGACTTTATCTGGTCCACACCTTGCCAACAGTCATTTGAGACATTAAAGGAAAAATTAGTGCAGGCACCATTTTTGAGAGGTCCCAATGGAATTCCTCTGATTCCTCAGATACCACTATTGGCAAGGCTTTAGGCCAAGAAGAAAAAAACAATCCTATGATATTTATTTCATCAGTAAAAATTTGTCACCCGCTGAATTGAGCTATACAATGATCGAGAAATAGTTTTTGGCCATAAATTTTGCTATCAATAAATTCAAACACTACATCACAGGCTATGAAGTCTTTGCGCATACTGATCATTCTGCAATAAAATATTTAATGAATAAACCATAGACTAGCAGTAGAGTGACTAGGTGGTTAATGTTGTTATAGGAATTTAATGCTGCTATTGTTGATAGACCAAGAAAATATAATGTTGTAGTTGACTATCTTTCTAGATGGAATAATCTTGGTGAAGCAATTCCTGATGATGATGACTTCCCTGACGAACATCTTTTTGATATGTCAACAAAGTCTCCATGGTTTGTTGACACAGCTAACTATTTAGTCACTGGAAAAACACCACCTCACTTATCTGCTCTTGAAAAGCAGAATATCATATTAAAAAGTGTTGCATATTCTTGGGTCCAAGGAGACCTCTTTTACACTGGACCAGATCTTATCATTCATAGATGTGTAAGAGAGGAAGAAGTGTTTCATATACTGAAATCTGCCCATGATGAACCTAGTGGTGGTCACTTCGTTGATAAGAGAACTACATATAAAATCTTACACACTGGATACTTTTGGCCTTCTTTGTTTAAGGATGTCAAACAGTATGTCAAGCGATGTGATAGCTATCAACAAATGGTTCAACCTATTCAAGCCAACGAAATGCCTTTGTGTCCTTAGATTATGATTGAGCCTTTTGAAAAATGGGCTATCGATTTTGTATGATGAATAAATCCAACATATATGAATAAAAAGCATATATTGGTTTGTACTGGTTTTGTTACAAAATGGGTAGAGGCTAAAGTTGTTTCTTTTTCTACAAAAAAAGTTGTTGTTGAATTTTTGTTTAGTGAAATTTTTACTAGATTTGGTGTTCCTAGAGAGATTGTTATTGACAATAGACAAAAGTTTATTTCTAATATGGTACAGGACATCATGGATCACCCACAAGAAAATGGCTAGGTGGAGTCTACCAACAAGTTGATCGAATCCATCCTCACCAAAATAGTAAATCTACATAGGAAGGATTGGGCCAGCTGGTTACTTGAAGCCTTATGGGCTTATCGAACCACTTGGTAGAATAGTACATGATATACACCATATGATTTGGTATGTGAGAAACAAGTTCTTTCATTGATAGAGTTCCAGATAAAAACCTTTCAAACATCAGTTCAGTTGGGATTAGATCTCTCAGAAGCACAACAACAATGTCTATTACAGTTAAATGAGTTAGATGAATTTCAAAGAGATGTTGTTCGACAGAATGTGTTAGTATAGCAGCAACACAAAAAGTGGCATGACAAGTCTATCAGGAAGAAGTAGTTCCAACCAAGTGAATGGGTACTTCTCAATGAATCTAGATTTAAACATTTCAAAGGGAAATTCCATACACGATGGATGGGACCTTATGAAGTAGTCAGAATTTTCAAGAATGGGGCTGTAGAGATCAAAACTATTGATGGGAAAAATTTAGTATTCCTTGTGAATAGGCATAGACTCAATGTATATATTTAACCCCTCGCAAAGGAGGACTTCATGTAGCAAGCGTAGCAGCAACCTGAGTTAGAGATGGTAGGTGGCCATGCCAACCTATTATAGATCTGAGTTTCTCTGTTCAAAAATAGAAATAAAAAATAAAAAAGAAAAAAAAATGACAAAAGACTAAAAATAAAACAAAAAAAAAAAATTTTCCTGTGATTGTGAAAATTAGTTTGTTACATGGTCACAGAAGGAAAAACCTGAAAACCATCATGCTGGTAGGAAGATCGAAATTTTAATAAAATGGGAATGTTGCTTTATCTTTATATGTGCTAACTATCACCAAGAAGAAGTAAGTTCTTGATTGCAGGACCGAGCCCTTATCCTAGTTTGGAATAGCTGACACATAAAATTTTATGCAAGCAACAATCAATTCCCCCTGCATTTATTTTTGGTTCAGCACTATCTAGGCAAATTTTTTTGAGGTGAAAATTTTCCCTTCTTCTATTTCCTTTTTCGTGAAATTCCCTTTATTTTCTTCTTTTTTTTTATCCCATAAAGTTTACCACCCCTTTCTTCATACAGAAACCATCCCTATCCAATTTCGTTCTTCCCTCTTTCTCCCCTAAAAAAAATTTCCCAGATCCCTTTTTCGATATGTCCCTCTTGGTAGTATCACTATTGAATTCCCTGTCATAATTTCCTTCCCATTCTAAAAATTTACCCCCTTTCCCACTTCTTTTCTCCCTCGTGGATCATAATCTGGAATCTGATTCAAGCTTATGAAGTAGATCAAAAGGCATGTATTGATACATAGAAGTTGGTGAATAAAACATCCTTTATGATTCAACAAATCCTTCAGAATCCAGCCTATGAATTTTATCATAAATTTTTGGCCACAATATCCCTGGTGTAGGTATAGGTGTTTAGTGCATGCATTTTCAGTGTAAGAATGTTTAGTGTAGAAATGTTCGATGTAGGAATTTCCAATGCAGAAATGTCCAATGCATAAATGTTCAGTGCAAGAATGTTCAGTGCAGGAATGTTCGGTGTAGGAATGTCCAGTGCATAAATGTTTAGTGCAAAAATGTTTGGTGTAGGACAGTTAAAGTGCAGAAATGTTCAATGCAGGAATCCACACTATTGAGCACTCCCAAGTACAAAACTACATGTCCTGGTGCAGGAACAATGGTCTTTAATGCAAAATTTTGTAGTATGATGTAGGAATACCTGGTGAAAAAATGTGCATTTGGAAAGTTTACTCTTGTTTCATGAAAATCATGTGTAGGCAGAATGACTACACCACTTCCAGATTGATAGCATTCAATAATTTTTTATTATGATTAAGCTTTGTTTTATCATCAGCTAAAATAGGAAGGAAAATCTTTAAAGTACCATGTACACCTTGTGTGAAATAATGAAGTGATAGCAAGATGTGTACGATTTAACCTATCATACCATACTAACCTTTTTGAAAAATCTCGTTACCTGTTAATGATGACCCAACCTTATACCATACCGCGCTTGATTGTCATATTAATCATGGCACCTTAACCATCGCCTTCACCAATAATTATCTCTGCTTGTAGAACAACCTATACGTATCGCATCCATCCCAAGGTGTACATTTAATGATGGAGCATGACCATTAGGAGATGGTCAATATAGTGGTGGTCAGATAGCTCAGTTATCATAAGATTTGTTTTATACATAGCTCCTAAATAACCGTGTGATTTTTCTAAAAAAAATTAGACAGGGTTTAGTGAATTAAGGATGGCACCCATGAGAATTGAACCCTGTTCCATGAAAGAGTTAGAACAAATAGCTAAATACCGGAACAGTCTTCCACTATTGCAGGAATCTAGGTTCCTCCCGTTTTTGCTGAAATTTAATGGCTTTGACTCGGCCGTGGCGTTAGAGTTTTCTTGGACCTTTTATGGGATCCAATCCAAGGTAGGATCAGTGGAATTTGAAGTAATGGAACAATCTATATCACAAGCCACGGGATTGCCCACAGTAGGTGAGAAGTGGTTAAAAAAGGAGAAGATTGAGAAGAAAATGTGGGCCAGTTTGTGGTCGACAAGAAACAAAAATTAGATTGGAAGAAAGGACTACCACGCACTGCCATGGAAGGAAAATGGAAAGACCTGTTGTACATACTACAAAATTTCCTCACCTACAAGGGTTGCTACTCGTTGACCTTCTTGTATCATATTCAGCTGTTTCTACATTTTGAGTCAAGTAAACTTATCAATTTCCCTTATTTTCTGCTAAGAATCTTGAAAAAAATGTCAAAAGGAGTTCAGAGAAGTAAGATGAGCCAAGTTGCATGCAAGTTATACCATCATGGGTTGATTGCAATTCTATTTAAGAAGGAATTGGAGGTCAAGAATATGACCTAGGAAGCATTTTTGAATGAGCTACAGAAAAGAGGTGCAGGGAAATCCTCCGGCAAGAAGAGTGCAAGAAAGAAGGGGAAGCCTAAAACCCTAAACATGCGCCTTACCAAGACTAAGAACATAGAAGAGTTAGGGCAGGTAGAGGAGCGAGAACTCGTTGTTGAAACCTTATCTACATTAAAAATGAGGACTCGAAGCTCGGTCAAGAGGACTACCTCCTTGAACGAAGCCCACATTCAATCGACTTCCCTAATCAATTTGGATGACTCCCCATCTCCTTCACCAGCTATAGACAACCTTACAGTTCTTGTGGATGTTGTGGCTCATACAGTGATTAGTGAGGGGGGTATTGATGAAGAAGACAATACACCCTTGTCAGTTTTTCTTGGAAAAATGAAGAAAAGGAAAATGATGTCGACACCTAGTACACGTGCAAATAAAGGCCCGATAAAGGATCCAATGGATTTTGCAATGCAGGGTACTGAAACACTTCATGATATTGAAATATAAGAGGATAATGACCAGGGCAATATCAACCTCGATAATGCCGACACTGGTCTGGAGTCAACTATTGAGAAAACCCATGCACAAGAAGAAGTCGTTAAGGAAGACCCCACTCTCCACCTAAACAGTCAAATAGAAGAGCTCAAGCAACGTATCTCTGGGTTGGAGGTACTGAACCAGACTTTGAAAGTACATGGGTCAGTGCATAAACAGAAGAACACAGAGTTGGAAGGAGAAGTGAACGAGAAAAAATCCCAAGTGAAGATATGGAAATTTTAAGCATCAAAGTGCTATAGTCATCTCAGAAAGGTGACCAAATGGCTCAAGAAGGCTCAAGGCAAGAAAAGGAAGACAATGAAAGCAGGAATTAACATATAAATACAGGATTGAAAGAAGGCTCCCTTGTTTAGGTTTTTTTTGCAACAGGTAAAGGTTGTGTGAGGACACATATCAAAATAGGGATGGGGGGATGTTGGTAGGCTAAATTGTCCTTTTTTAAACCTCTATCCTACTCTAGACACATGACCTAAACCTTTGTTTTAACCTAATAACCTATTCATTCATGTACTTTTCTCTAAAATCATGCACATTCCTGCACCCTCTTTGTATTTTAATATTTAAAGGTTTGTCACAAAATTAATTACTTATTTATGAATTTTATAGCTTTAATTATCCTTGCAACTAATATTTGTCTTTCCTAAAGTATTTGATAAGAAAACGTATTAATCATTGTGATAGTATGGTCAAGTGCATGCAGGGTTCCTGCACCTAACGGTGGATTCCTACACTCCTGTGACAACTCATTCATAGGATTCCTGAACCAGTTGTAGATTCTTGCACCAACTAGAAAATTCCTACACTCCTAGGATAGCTCATTGTTGGGCAGCGGATCCCCCCATAGCATGTTTTTGGGGCTTAAAGCCCGAGTTCGGGTCAATTTAATGTAAAGACCCCGCAAAATGTGGGCACGAAGCGTGAGAGTCTTGGGTTGTACGCCCTAAAATAATGTAATTTAATGTAAGTGTAAAAGTCAGTCTTAAGTTTTTAGAGAAGTAATAGATAGATGTGAAGGCATGGTTAGACTATAGAGGTGAAACTGAAGTGTATTGGGTCGTAGTAGAGGGTAGAGGCTCTACAGCTTAGTGCGCAGAGGCCTAGTAGAGTCCGCAGTTGAGTGCACAGACCCCTGCAGCTGAGTGAGCAGGAAGGAGTCGAGTCTATACTGGATCAAGCTTTGAAGGAATTATTAATAAATATTAGTTGGTTTGATATATTTTGCATCTGGTTCATAGATCTGTAATTGAATGTTATGTGTTGATGATACCTATTTATTTATCTGCACGCACTTATATGTATGCTTATGATTGAGAATCTTCTTAGTAATTAATGAACAAACCCTAATTAAGGAAGAATTGGGTAATTAACATTGATCGCACTGCGGCTGAAGCTACGCGAAGGCGGTTGTTATAGACATTTTTGTGCCTTACAGCATGAAGCATGAAATTTCCATAATTACAGGGATCCAAATTCCCTAAACATGTTGTTCTTACCCCTAGAGGAACAAGGTCAGCAAATCACAGCACTTCAGATCAGTTCTCCACCTGAAAACACTCAAAACCAAGCAATTTCAGGATCATGTCAACTGCTCCACTGAGCATCTGCGTTGAATGTCAACTGCTCCACTCTGTACCTGCGCTGAATGTCAACAGTAAGGAAGGCTACCTGCGTTGGGCGAGATTGGCCAAGTGGCACAGTCATTCTGCAAGGTGTCAGGTGCCCAGGAAGCTTCTAAAATGACACTTGGTTCAGCAAATTCGCCCTATGATGAGTAAGAGGTCCTTAAACTCCATGTGGAAGCAAGGATCTCCAAGTGGACTCAAGAACTGAAGTTTAACTGAAGAGGGAGAGGACACAAGTCAGCTTCATGTCAGTCTCAAGCTGACTCATCCTTTCTCCAAATATCCTATATATAGAGCTCTCTCATGAGGTCTAAGGAGGCTGGAATTTTGTGTAAAGCAAGGAAGTGTTGTTGGTTTGAGTTTAGAGCTATTGGGTGATTGCTTTGAAGGAGGTGAAGAGGAGATTTCTTGCTGCTGGGAGGTGTTGCTGGATTGGGCCTCTATGGTTGTAACACTCTCAGAACTTTACTTCTTCCATTAATAAAGCATTTGAGGTTCTTCTATATGCATGTGTTGCAATGATGTATTGTTGTACTTGTGTATTTTATTTATTCTAATCCTTGAATCAGTTATGAATGTATGCTTCTTGTAGTTTCCCTCTCTTGCCTTTTTGCAGGATCTTTGTGTAGCTGGGCCAGTGAAAGAGCAAGGAGCTGGGAGCAAGCAGCAAGGAGAGAAGACTGGATCAACACTAGCGAAAGACATCGGTTGGTGGATCTCTTTCTCCTCTCTTTACTTTCATAAAGAAGAAATCTTAGATAGCTTTGCTTTCTGTTGTTGCTGAGGTACTATCACCCTTAGAGTAGGGATAGGGTCATTCCGTGTTGGATACTTTTCCCCACAACAAATTGGCGACTCCACTGGGGAGCGTATCTTTTTTGTTGTTTGTGTTTCTTGCTACTCATTTCATAAACAAAGGGAGTACCGAATCGAACTGCATTTGGATCTTTCAAATGCAAAGTAGAGGGCAGCTACTCTAGCTCAGTTTCTGGGCATGTTTATGATTTGAAGAGCTGATCCACAAGGACTCTGAAGCTCTTAGTGATATATTTTCATCCTCCTAATCATCCCTTAGTGTGTACTTGACTGATAGCTTCTGATTTGGCCAAAAACTGTGAATTTTTTAGCAAACTGTGACCCGGAAACTGTGAAAACGCAAGTCTCGTTCTTCAGTGCACGCTGTACAAAGGCAATCTGCATTTCAGCGCAGGTAGCCCCTTCGGGAACTGCGCTGAATGTCAATCTGACAGTCCAGAGCCTGCGCTGAACCAGTGTAGTAGTGTCCTACTGGGGTTTCCTACTGTGTCTTTGCCCTGTTTTCACTCTTGTTTTGCTGCCTGTTGCTTATCAATGTACCTATCTGAAACCAACTGTCCTTGCCACTATTCCGCCTCGGTTGTATAAAGAAACTGTGATTGTTCTTTGTGTATTTCTTGTTTCATTTACAGTTTCCCATAATGAAAATCGAACTAGTCTTGTTGTGGCATCTTAGATCCAGAACTGTGATAAGTGTCGTACTGATCTTAAGAGTTAGTTTGATTACTGTTCATAGCTGATTGAGTTGGTTTGCTTTTGTCATATGGTTTGAATTTATACATTTCTAGTGTCGAAACAAGTAAATCTTAAGGTGTCTTTTGATTTTGGACAAGCTTGTTTGCTTTCACTTGAAATTAGATTCAAAGTTATACAACAGCTTTCTTTTTGTAATACATCAACATTAAGAAAGAGAAAAGAAATACCTGCATTGTGCATGTGCATTTTGACAGCTTGCATGTTGATTTAGGAAAAAGTACATTAGTGTGTGCTCTATGATCTGTGTGAAAATTTGATGTCTTTCTTTTCCCTCAGTAGTTAAGATTTTCAAAGTTGAAAGAATGAAAAGCTTGCTTCTCATCTTAGATTGCATCTAGGAAGTTGTATATACATCTCGTGGTGATCCTTAAAGGCAAACTGCTAAACAAGATCAACTTAAAATGAATTGAATTTACATAACAACGCATTGAAACATAACGCAAACACATAGAGGTCTAAGCTAGAGACGTGTTCCGGTGTCGTTAAACGTGATACCTTAGCGTTGAGTGGTTGGGTGATTCCTCCACGGTGAAGCGATAAGTAGCAATACGGATTTGTGCTCCCGCGTACCGTCGCGTATATTGGGAGACCCCTATAGGAACAAAGCCTTTATCCTTAGGAAGCCGTGTAGGCCGCCCTACTGATCGCGATGCAGTGAACACAGCATTCACGAAGATCGACCACCCGTACCGTAAAACATATTCTGTGGTTTCGCGAAAGGTTTGGCACACCCTCTGCCTAGATCTCCAGAGCAGTTTCTTTTGGCCTTTTTCAAACTCTATAACTGAAAAAGTCCATCCGATCATTTGTCACTTCGGGCTCGTTAAAACATCGAAGGAGACTAGAGTCATATTTAGCTTTTTCTCGACTCTTAAAAAGTGAAAAAGCAAGTTGTGTCTAAAAGCGTCGTTATAAAATTCATTTTAAACGGAACATAATCACCTCCTATTCCCGTGTTGATCTGTAGGTTGAGAACATGGAACGTCCCAACCAAGGGAGTCCACAAGATGGAAATCCTAGTCCTTTCTCCTCTTGGGGAGAAGTTGGTGCGCCCCATATGGCCACATTGTCGCTTCCAGGACTGACAATTGGCCTGCCAGTTTGGCTTTTCTCAACCAATGTAGTTCGGGCCACCATGGTTCCTGATCAGTCGAGTCAAAAGTTAGATCAGTCTAGAGCTGCCCACCAGCCTTCTACTTCCAATAACTCTTCCTCCAATCCTTCATCTTCACAAGGTAGAGCCGGCAAAAGCCAAGCTCCCATGGAGAAGAAGGAGAAGAAGAAGAGAGAGAAGAAGAAGAAGGAGCCTAAGGCGACTGGGGGCAAGCAAAAGACATCTGACAAAAATCCACACACAGCACAGACCGGGCCTAAATCACCATGTGTCATATGTAGAGGAGACCATTTCCATAGAGATTGTCCCTGTATTCCCCGGATACTAAGGGACTGGTCCCCTCGTCTGCACAATTCGGGAGCTTCAACCTCTGACAATCAGGTTGAATGCTTACCCTCAACCAGCAAAAGTGAAGTTTCTAGACAAAGAGGAGGAGCAAAATCCCCCTGCAGACTGTGTGAAGGCGATCACGCCATCCACCATTGTCCCTTCTTAGACGAGGCGAAGAGAGTTTTGGAAGATCGTCCGGTTTCACCGGTAAGACTTCCTCCTGGATACAAAAAACTTGTGCCAAGTCCTTCGTTGGTTGAAAATACAGCTGGCCCGCTCAAGTGGTCGGCTGAAGCGTCAGTCACTGAAAATGAACCTACTGAATCCAGACCGGACGAATGTCCAAAGGTCGATACGGCAGTTGACCCAGTTCTACCTTCAGAAGTTTCATCTTCAAGTGACACCGTCACTGAAGATTCATCTTCAAATGACACCCTCACTGAAGAGAATAAGGATGACACCATCCAGATTCTTTTCATCAGTACAGACTCTGATGAGCGTCAGGGCAATGCGCCCATTCCTTTATCGTAGGAAGGAACATCATCAGGGTCGTATCCGACCGTATATTCGGTCCCACCACCAAGCAACCTGGTTGTATCCTTTGATTGGAATCAACTAGGCAGACCCCGGTTGCCAGCCAGTATACCATTCAGAATCATTGTCCAAATCTACAGAATGATTATGGCTGGAACTATCATTGATGAAGGGGCATCTGTGAGTATCCTTTCCTCTGTTGCTTGGAAAGCACTGGGTTCCCCGGCGCTTTTACCTGAGATAATAAATCTCTCGGGTTTTGATAAAGGAACCAGTCGACCATTAGGGATCCTCCCCAATGTGCCTGTTACATTGAAAGGGAAGACCGTTCAAATGAACGTGATGGTCGTCCAAGGACCCTTGGATTATAACCTACTCCTTGGACGCGACTATATTTATTGCATGGGAGCGATAGTCTCCTCACTCTTTAGAGTAATGTGTTTTCCACACGAAGGAAGGGTGGTCAAGCTCGTAGACCAACTTTCATTTCCGGGATCACGCATCGCAAATAGTCAAATACCAACCTTGAATGGTCTGTTCACTCAAGAAATGTCTCCATCCCCAGTCCTCCTTCCCGATGAGTGCGAGTGATTCGGAAAGATGGACTGGAACCCAGGGGGCATGCATCCTGGTCTGCTTCGGGCAGAAGAAACCCTGGGTATAAGGTAGAATTTCCGCGAGAGAATATGACTAGTCCGTACCCCGTCCGTGGTTGGAAGAGGGGTTGTTCTAGAATAAGATTCTTTTGTTAAGGTCACGTGCGTGACAAAGGTCATTCACCTTTGTCTAAATAGGTAGGCAATACCAAAGAAAGAGATTCCTTTGCGGCAGCAAATTGTAACCATCTTTGGGTAAAAGGCAAGCCTCACCCGTTAAAACAAATGTTTTGAAGGATAAGTAGGGGCAGCCTCCAAAGAAAGAGATTCCTTTGCTGCAACAAATTGTAACCATCTTTGAGTAACCTAATGATAGACATCGCCGAAGAAAGAGTTTCATTTGCGGCAGCAAATAAAACCATTCTTTGGGTAACCAGGAAGAGGCAAGCCTCACCCTTTAAAACAAATGTTTTATCGGATAAGTAGGGGCAGCCTTGAAATTGTATCTTATACCTGGGGGCATGCAAACCTTTTGGATTTCAAGAAAAGAGCGGTTATTTATCTGTTTTTTTGGATTAGTCGTTTCCCAACTTGCATAAAGAAAGGATGTGGGACAAAAGTCAAAACTTGCCAACTATAGAGCATAGCTTTGGTAAGGCGCAAGCTCTATAAAAAATGGAATCTTTCAGGAGACATTCTTATATTATGACTGGTGTATCGAGCAGTTTTGACATAAAGTTCATGCTCGTTAAAAAAAATAAACGCAAGGTCCGAGCAGTTCTACTGCGGAATTTATGCTCATTAAAAAATAGAAAAGCATGAGCAAAAGTTTCCTCCAGAGTTCAAGCTCATTAAAAAATGAACCTATCCCGGTAAATAACCTCTGTGATCGTAATTTTATTAGCCTTAAAAGCCTTGGTCGTGTTTGCCCACCACCTCCATTCCATTTGGCCGATCGTTCACCCCCATATGATTGTTTACCCATTTTGAGGAACAGCTGCGAAGAGTGATTTCACCTAGCCATCCTTGTGACACTGCCGTGATTGGAAAATTCCAACCTGTACCTGGAATCAGTTGCTATCCCTATTTATCACTCGTTCCTCAAAAGACGAGTCTTCTTTGAGCTCTTTTCTGACTTGTAAAATATGAAAAGTTTGCCGAGTTCTGACCTTCCAGCTCGTTAAAAGGACTGGAAGAGCTATCCCTCCTCTAAATTTTAATCTTTTTGGACCTAAGGGATTATTGCACAAAAAGATCGAGCGCTTGTTTTGTTCGGCTCGTTAAAAGTACCGAGCACTCATCCCTTTTGTATTGTTTTATACTTTTTCGGACTTAAGGGATTAGATGACAAAAAAGGAATTTTGGAGTTAACTTTCTGTACCTTTTCAGACTCTCTAAAAATGAAAAGGACCGACTTTTCCTTGTCGTTAGACTCGTTAAAATGATTAAATAGCGACAAACTTGTCTTTAGACGAGAACGAGTTTCCCTATCGCTAGGCTCGTTAAATCATAGCGATAGGCTTGCCCGAAGGGCAGGTTATAGAACAAGCATATGTTATCCTCCTCAAGCTTGACAAAAATAAAGAGGTACTAGTCAGAAATGACTGGGGAAAAATTGGGAGAACCTCAAAGCTTTAATGGTAGCAAGTCGCTCTTGAACATGACACTTTTCCTCCGTACCACATCGGGTTGGGTTGTTTCATTCACCGGTCTCATCACCATGGTCCTCGCCAAACCATCCACATTTGGGGTAATGCTACCGATCCATCGCATCAGTGTCGTTATATGTTCAAGAGAGGTCATTCAGAAAGTGTCAACCGTGTCCCATCCACTACCATACATTATCCTTCATCCATCCATGATCGCCACCCTGAATCATATGTCACAGTTTGTTTTCACCTCCATTAAAATCATTAGCTCCGTTCCGTGTCATCGATATGGGATTCATTAAGGCCCTCCTTTGACGGATCGCTTCTTGTCGACTTCAGCTCATTATCCAAGAAGTTGATCTAGGAACAACCCCTTCAGTACTTTGAAACTTGCATGCCTCAATGGCAAGTTTCTCACTTCCGGCGACAGGTACACATCAATGACCTTCGACCAGAAGATTTTGCGTGGCGTTCGACGCCAAGTCCTTTATTCACGCCACGTGAATTGTACTGCAGTACCTTGAGGGTCATTATCATTATCGGTGATTCCTCTCGCGCTTGTTAACGGTTTTCATTATTGACCGGTAATCAAGCGATGTCTTTCCATGTTCGACTTCAGCGCAATTCTCACATGGATCGACTTGTACTTAGAGTGAAGATCGAACGAGTTTGAAGACCCCGGATCTAGTTTCATCCATCCGGGCTGCGATGTATATTCAGGAAATATAAAAGCATTTGTCATGTACATCGTTACAGCAGATGATCATCCTATTCAAAGGATGATAATTTCAGCAGAGAATTATCAGTCTACCATCAGACGATCGTCTGTTCTATGTACCAAAATGTATTTATAAAGTTGAGCATGGGAATGCCCGCCTCAGCTAGATCATGAAAACAGAATGAAAAATAATGTATTGTATTGTATTTTATTACAGGACACCTCTCAGCGATTGAATGAACTTCGGATCCTCTGGATAAAGCATTTCACCTGATAAATGACCTCATACTTTAGGGGGCAACTGTTATAGACATTTTTGTGCCTTACAGCATGAAGCATGAAATGTCCATAATTACAGGGATCCAAAGTCCCTAAACATGTTGTTCTTACCCCTAGAGGAACAAGGTCAGCAAACCACAGCACTTCAAATCAGTTCTCCACCTGAAAACACTCAAAACCAAGCAATTTCAGGATCATGTCAACTGCTCCATTGAGCATCTGCGCTGAATGTCAACTGCTCCACTCTGTACCTGCGCTGAATTTCAACTGTAAGGAAGGCTACCTGCGCTGGGCGAGATTGGCCAAGTGGCACAGTCATTCTGCAAGGTGTCAGGTGCCCAGGAAGCTTCTAAAATGACACTTGGTTCAGCAAATTCGCCCTATGATGAGTAAGAGGTCCTTAAACTCCATGTGGAAGCAAGGATCTCCAAGTGGACTCAAGAACTGAAGTTTAACTGAAGAGGGAGAGGACACAAGTCAGCTTCATGTCAGTCTCAAGCTGACTCATCCTTTCTCCAAATATCCTATATATAGAGCTCTCTCATGAGGTCTAAGGAGGCTGGAATTTTGTGTAAAGCAAGGAAGTGCTGTTGGTTTGAGTTTAGAGCTATTGGGTGATTCCTTTGAAGGAGGTGAAGAGGAGATTTCTTGCTGCTGGGAGGTGTTGCTGGATTGGGCCTCTATGGTTGTAACACTCTCAGAACTTTACTTCTTCCATTAATAAAGCATTTGAGGTTCTTCTATATGCATGTGTTGCAATGATGTATTGTTGTACTTGTGTATTTGATTTATTCTAATCCTTGAATCAGTTATGAATGTATGCTTCTTGTAGTTTCCCTCTCTTGCCTTTTTGCAGGATCTTTGTGTAGCTGGGCCAGTGAAAGAGAAAGGAGCTGGGAGCAAGCAGCAAGGAGAGAAGACTGGATCAACACTAGCGAAAGACATCGGTTGGTGGATCTCTTTCTCCTCTCTTTACTTTCATAAAGAAGAAATCTTAGATAGCTTTGCTTTCTGTTGTTGCTGAGGTACTATCACCCTTAGAGTAGGGATAGGGTCATTCCATGTTGGATACTTTTCCCCACAACAACGGTTCCATAGAAAACCAGAAGCTTTCAAGTAAGCGTAATCTAGTAAGCGCGAAGGCTCGATCGAGCACTGATCTCCCACATAAAGACATCCCTAAGGTGTGGAAACCTAGTTCCAGCACCCTCCCATACTACCTCTGGTGGGACCTCAGTCCGCGCTCTGCAGACTGTTTCCGAAAGGGCCGATAGTACTGGGTTTTCTTGGCTAAACTCACTGTTGAACCTGGGTCAGGCCCCATGTAGCCAACAAATGGTTCCGTTGCCAAGACTAGGATCTGCCTAAGGGATGTCTAATGTCGGAACACTAGAAACCAACGAAGAAGGAAACTGAAGAGTGGTTGGACAAAAAGATTCACGAGTTCGTGACACATGAAAACAGAACTCTGCAAGTATCTGAGAAAAGGTGGCTGGATCGGTACATATATATGGAAATCGATGAGATTTTCTTCGCATCCTTTCTTTCTAAGTTGTATGAGTGGATCACAAGATTAGCCAACAACCAGGGAAGGTGTAAGCTCGACCAACCCATAGTGTGGACTCCAGAATTAGTGCGCAAACTAGAGACATCAGAAGACAAGATCGCGAGAGTTGTGGACCACTGGCTCGACCGGATAATAGGGGGATTCATCATTGAGTTCGCAATAGACACAATTGTGAGCTACAACGAAGCAGAATGAAATTTTCTCAAAGGACTGTGAGGTAAGTATATTAAATCTTTGAATACCTGGATTAAGATGTTGTTATGTGAAAAGCGGGTCATGCGAATACATTAATGTTTGAAACGACACAGAGTGGAAAAATCTACAAAGGTAGTGGGGAATTATAAAATTGTCCATTAATTTCACCATTGCGAGACAGCAAGGAAGAGCTCACTCGGTTCTCTCCGAGAAGTGTGGTTCGGTTGATAAAGAAACGTATTCCATAGTTACCACCTCCACCCACGCCACCACCCGCTTCACCTCCCTCCTCTCCATCTCCACCCACTCCACCTCCACTAACCCTTCAGTTCAGCATGGCAAACACAATCAAGCTACTTGTATTCAGAGGAGTAGGGAATGAAGATCCGAACCAGTTCTGGTTCGTGGTAAGAGTGGTATGGGAACCGCAAGGGGTCACGGATGATAACATTAAAAAGGCTACACTAGTGAGCACATTGTTGGATCATTCATCGACGTGGTATATTAAGCACTCTAATGACCACCCAAACGTAGGGATAGCAGAGATCCAGAATGCGTTGAATAGAGAATTTAGTCGACCGAAGTCTGAGACACAGTCGATCATTGTGTTTAAATAGATCATGATGCTCCCGGGGGAGACCCCCTAGGATCTGGATCAGCAAATGAAGAGTATGATCCATGAGGCTAATATTACGCTCACAGACGCGTAGCACTGTGCATGGTTTCTGGCATCCTTGACACCACACCTGAGGATGGCATTGTCACAACAGAAGCTTTCAACCTAGACCGAAGTGTTGGAAATGGTGATGAGGTTGCATGAGACACCAATACAAGACCCTGGGTTGGGAGTTCAACAAATCCACGTGTAACTACAAAATCTATGCTTGGAGATGCAGAGTTTGAAGTAAAATAGGAGACCACGGAAAGAGGCGTGTGATGAAGTATGGTGCGTAAAATGCAAAGGCTGAGGCCATGATGAGGACCACTATACATGTTGTAGGGAAAAGTATCCGATTCGGATGACCCTATCCCACTCTAAGGGTGATAGAACCTCAGCAACAACTGTAAAGAAAACTACTTAAGGTTTACTTCTTTATGAAAGCAAAAGAGAGTGGATAAATGCACTAGTCGTAACCTTGCGCTTAATGTCGAATCCAAACTCTTCTCTTCACTGCTTGCTCCCAGCTCTTTGCTCTTTTGCCGACCCAGCTACAATGAGATCCTGCAAAATGACAAAGAAGGAAACTACAAGAGGCATGCAATCATAACTGATTCACAGATTAGCATAAACCAAATATACAATTATCACAAAACATCATTGGAACAAATGCATATAGAAGAACCTCAATAGCTTTTATTAATCAAGAAGTAAAGGTTCTGAGAGTGTTACAACCTTTGAAGGCCCCAATCCAGCAACACCTCCCAGCAGAAAGAATTTCTCCTCTTCACCTCCCTCAAGCAATCACCCAATAGCTCTATAGTGAAACCAACAGTATATCATTACTTTGCACAAAATTCCAGCCTCCTTAGCTCATAGGAGAGAGCTCAATATATAGATGAATTGAGAAAGGATGAGTCAGCTTGCAACTGATGTGTAGTTGCCTTGTGTCCTCTCTCTCTTCAGTTGATCTTCAGTTCTTGAGTCCACTTGGAGAAACAGAGCCTCTGACTCATCACAAGGCGAAATCCCTGATCCAAGTGTCATTTTTTGGAAGATTCCAGAGCAATGACTCAGTGTGCCACTTGTCCCATCTCGCTCAGCGCAGGTGGCCTTTTTTCTACCTGCTTTGCAATGCAGGTACACCATGGAGGAGTTGAATTTCAGCGCAGAAGCCTAGTGGAGCACCTGCTTTGATTTCAGGATTGCTTGTTTTTGAGTGCTTTCAGGTGGAGAACTGATCAGAGAGCTGTTGGTTTGCTGACCTTGTTCCTCTAGGGGTAGGAACATCATGTTTAGGGACTTTGGATCCCTTGGATTATTGACAATTCATGCCCGATGCTACCAGGCACAAAATTGTCTATAACAGATGCCCCCTAAAGTATGAGGTCGTTTATCGGGTGAAATGCTTTATTAGGAGGATCCGAAGTTCATTCAATCTGCTGAGAAGTGTCCTGTAATAAGATACAATACAATACATTATTTTTCATACTTTTTCATGATCTAGCTGAGGCGGGCATTCCCATGCTTAGCTTTATAAGTTCATTTTGGTACATAGAACAGACGATCGTCTGATAGACTGATAATTCTCTGTTGAAATTATCATCCTTTGAGAAGGATGATCATCTGCTGCAATGATGTACATATCAAATGTCTTTATATCCTGAATATATATCGCAGCCCGGATGGATGAAACTAGATCCGAGGTCTTCAATCTCTTCCGATCTTCACTCGATGTACAAGTCGATCCATGTGAGAATTTCTTGAAGTCGAACATGGAAAGACATCGCTTGATTACCGGTCAATGATGTAAACCGTTAACAAGCGCGAGAGGAATCACCGATAAGGATGATGACCCTCAAGGTATGGCAGTACAATTCACATGGTGGGAATAAAGGACTTGGCGTCGACCACCATGTAAAATCTTCTAGTCGAAGGTCATTGATGTATACCTGTCGCCGGAAGTGAGAAACTTGCCATTGAGGCATGCAAGCTTCAAAGTACTGAAGGGGTTGTTCCTAGATCAACTCCTTGGATAATGAGCTGATGTCGACAAGGAGCAATCCGTCAAAGGAGGGCCTTAATGAATCCCACATGAGCGACACGGAACGGAGCTAGTGATTGTGATGAGGTGAAAACAAACTGTGATGTATGATTCAGGGTGGCGGTCATGAAATGGATGAAGGATAATGTATGGCAGTGGATGGGACATGGTTGACTCTTTGCAGAATAACATCTCTTGAACATATAACGACACTGATGTGATGGATCGGTAGCATTACCCCAAATGTGGATGGTGTGGCGAGGACCATGGTGATGAGACCGGTGAATGAAACAACCCAACCCGATGTGATACGGAGGACAAAGTGTCATGTTCAAGAGTGACTTTCTACCATTAAAGCTGTGAGGTTCTCCCTATTTTTCCCCAGTCATTGCTGACCAGTACCTCTTTATTTTTATCAAGCTTGAGGAGGATAACATATGCTTGTTCTATAACCTGCCCTTCGGGCAAGCCCATCGCTATGTTTTAACGAGCCTAGCGATAGGGAAACTCGTTCTCGTCTAAAGACAAGTTTGTCGCTATTTAATGAATTTAACGAGTCTAACGACAAGGATAACTCGGTCCTTTTCATTTTTAGAGAGTCTGAAAAGGTACATAAAGTCAACTCCAGAATTCCTTTTTCGTCATCTAATCCCTTAAGTCCGAAAAAGTATAAAACAATACAAAAGGGATGAATTTTCGATTGCTTTAAAGAGCCGAAAAAACAAGCGCTCGATCTTTTTGTGCAATAATCCCTCAGGTCCAAAAAGATTAAAATCTAGAGGAGGGATAGCTCTTCCGGTCCTTTTAACGAGCTGGAAGGCCAAAACTTGGCAAACTTTTCATATTTTATGAGTCAGTGAAAAGAGCTCAAAGAAGACTCGTCTTTTGAGGAACGAGTGATAAACAGGGATAGCAGCAGATTCCAGGTACAGGTTGGAATTTTCCAATCACGGCAGTGTCACAAGGATGGCTAAGTGAAATCACTCTTCGCAGCTGTTCGTCAAAATGGGTAAACAAACATATGGAGATGAACGATTGGCCAAATGAACGGATGGAGGTGAGACTGCAAGAACACGACCAAGGGCTTTAATATGGTTGTCAAAGGTTACATTTACCAAGGTTATTTACTGGTTCATTTTTTCTGGGTGAGCTTGAACTCTAGGGGAAGATTGCTCACAACTTATGTTTATTTTTTAACGAGCATGAACTATGTGCTAAAACTACTCGGATCTTGCGTTTATTTTTTAACGAGCATGAACTGTGTGCTAAAACTGCTCGATTCTTGCATGCCCCCAGCATCATAATAACGCATGTCAAAGGAGGGTGCCCCCCAAGCTTCATTGCATTCAACTTGGTGGTTGGAATGAAGGTTTACCTTTGAATTTTGAAAAGGGGATTTGTTTCATTTTTTTTTTTTCAATGAGGTTGACATAGTAAAAGAACTATCCTCATGACTCCTTGTTTCATTTTTTAACGAGGTTGACACGAGATAAGAACCGTCCTCGGGGCCCACTGTATTTACAGTATTTCCATTAGGGCGACGATCCATGCTGACAAAATATTTAGGAATCTTCTGAATCCATTGGATATAGAAGATTTCATATTGTAGGTTTCCACTGTGGCTACTTCCGCCAGATTACCTGCCGGCGGTAGGGCAAAAGTACCCATTAGGGCAGGGTGTTTTAGGAGACCTACTCCAATATTTTGGAGCGATTGATTACTTTCATGGATCATTGTGTTGCTTCCCGTAACTTGAGAACTGTTGGGGAGAAATGTTTGTTGGTCAACGATTGTAATTTTTCCTTGGAAAGGAAATACAAACCTCCTGAAGTAGGTCGACACAACTGCAGTCATGGCATATATCCAAGGCATTCCCAGTAGGATGTTGTAATCAAGGCTCCCGTCGATTACTTCAACATCAACTTCTACTGTTTTGCCCCCTAGTTCAACTTGCAAGTTACTTAAAATCCCGTATGGAGTGTATGATCGTCCATCAAATGCTTTTAATGTCGTTGACGATTTCGACAAGGGTGGTGAGCCTAAATTTTTCCAGCAACCCATCGACATAAGACATGTAGATGCCCCCTCATCAATAATTGTTCGATGAACAGTTTTGTTGAGGGCTTTCACTTTAATAAGGAAAGCTTGTTGAGCTGGTAACTTAGGGTCATATCCTTTATGATCAAAGGCCATAAGATTGGAATCCATTGGGCCAATCCCACCTATGGCTGATAATAAAGCTTGCTCTTGGGAGGTGCAATTTTGTGCTACGTCAAGTGTCGACATAGTGGGCGACGATTGGGTCAGGTCCTCTATTATATTATAATTCTGTGCTACTTTTGCACGAGGATTAAATGTCGATTTGTGTACTACTCCCTTTGGCGAGTTTATTATTGGCTTAGGAACGATGGGTGGCGCAACTTCGTTCAAAGTTGTTGTCGAACTACTAGGTTGTTTATCAGCCTTGTTATTCGACCGCTGTGGATTCCGGTAACCTTTATTCTTTGTCAAATCATTATTCTGCTGCTTTGAGGTGGACAACATAAGCACTTGGGATCGGGAAGCATTTTGATTGGCAACCAGATTTTGGCTTGGATTAGGGAACGGATCAGTCAATACTGTTGGGGTTTTTGAACTCTTGAAGAGTTTCTTAACTTCCGGTATATGTGGACAATCTTTCGTCCAATGATCCTCATCGCATATATGACACCCTGTCGGGGGCCTCCCTTTCCTTTTATTTATCTTCTTGCCCCCTGGTTGCTTCAGTTGTTTGCCCTTGTCGGTCGACATGGCATTTACTTCTGAGGCAAGAAGTTCCTCATTTGCACTTTGACTAGAAATTTTGCGTTTTCCAGTCACGCCATTACTGGCGTGAGAGTTAGTATTTGATTCAGGAGGGGGAGGAATTGAAAATTCAGGTCTAGGGGCGTCAGGTATTTTGTCGTAGAGCGTGCCCGACTGAGTATATACTAAGTCTAAGTATTGAGCACGAGCAATGACTTGCTCCTCTGTTACGACTCCCCCCTTGGCCACATCTTCCATTATAGACGGAAGTAACGACTTTATAAACCATTCAGCTAACAGCTGATCAGGAACGTAAGTGTTCACCATCCTACGACGACGTCGCCACTCATGTATATGATCAGATATGTGAGTGGCCGTTGTTTGTTTGAAGTTGGTAAGGAGTTATGTTCCTGTTTCATACCTTATCGGTAATTGAAAATGGGTTAAGAAAGTCGTGGCTAAGGAGCTGAAATTGTCGAAAGAGGCTCTTGGAAACTCAATATACCATTTAGCCGCTGGACCTGTCAATGTCCTCTGGAAGAGGCAAAGTCTTATCGAATCATCATTCAGGGTGTTTGATGAACACCATAGGTGGAATGTCATCACATGATTCGACGGATCTTCACCTGGATTTCCATTGAATTTAGGAATGTCCGATGGAAGTTTATGCGGAATCGCTGGCCACCAAGAGGCATAAGCAATTGGATCATTAGTCAGCCGGTTTAGATCTAGTAATTCTAGAGTTGCTACAAAGGGTAACTGTTGGTTCAGGTTAGGCGAAGCATATCCAGGATAAGATGGTATCGCCTGAGCAATGGGTCTTTGCAGACCAGCATAATGCTGACAACTTTGACAAAGTTGATGGGCATAACCATTATAGCATGGTTGCCCATTACTCACAAAGACGTGTTGCTCAGGTCCTTGATATGATTGCTGGAATGGTGGTTGTTGAGATTGAACCAGCTCTGGTTGTTGGACCATTTGTTGTTGACCAATACTGGATGGTTGACTAGGATGAGGAGTCACAGTACTTGTTTGAGCCTGAGTCACTCCAGATAAGGAGGCACTACCCTGAGATTGTGATTGAGACGCTGAGACAAGAGGTTGTTGTATTACAACAGGTAGCGCTTGTACTTGCGACGCATTCGCCATAGCAGGTGTGGTGGGAATATTCGACAGAGGGTGTACTGGTTGCATTGAATATGCAACTCCTGATTGTTGAGGCAGCATTGGTACCCGACCGCTGGATGTAATTCCAGTTTGACCTGATCCTTGTTGTAAACTCTCATATGTTTGTTCTCTAGGAGGGAACAATGAAAGAGCATACTGCCCTCCACATGGTGAAAATCCAGTACTTAAAGGGTAAAATGGCCTTTGAAGACACACTGGATCAATTTGTTGAGTTTCAACATAAGAAATACCAGATGATAATCCGGACGAAGAAATAGGAACTAACCATGTCATCGTCCCTGATGGGACTCCGGCTTGTTGTTGACAATTTTCCGGGACAGATGGTATACCCACGAACATCGTTGGAGTAGCAGCAGGAGGTTCTGCTGTTGCTGTGTCGGACGACACGGTCCTAGATGTTGACGGTTGTTCAGACATATCTAGTCTATCCAAAAGATTTCTTAGCGATTCTATAGGAACTTCCACTTGTGGTGGACTAACTTCGAAGATCAACAAGGGAAGGGTGATGATTATTCCGCTTAAAATAAATTTTATAACGACGCTTTAGACACAACTTGCTTTTTCAGTTTTAAAGAGTCGAGAAAAAGCTAAAGATGACTCTAGTCTCCTTCGATGTTTTAACGAGCCCGAAGTGACAAATGCTCGGATGGACTTTTTCAGTTATAGAGTTTGAAAAAGGCCAAAAGAAACTGCTCTGGAGATCTGGGCAGAGGGTGTGCCAAACCTTTTGCAAAACCACAGAATACGTTTTACGGTACGGGTGGTCGATCTTCGTGAATGTTGTGTTCACTGCATTGCGGTCAGTAGGGCGGCCGACACGGCTTCCTATGGATAAAAGATATATGCCTATAGGGGTCTCCCAATATATACGCGACGGTACGTGGGAGCACAAGTCCGTATTAGTGCCACCGACTCTCAGGAGGAATCACCCACCTTCGTAGAGATCGACAGTCACTATGTTTAACGACGCCAGAACACGTCTCTACCTAGACCTCTATGTGTTTGCGTTATGTTACAAAGCGTTGTTATGTAAATTGAATTTATTTTAATGTTGATCTTCTTAAAGTTTGCCTTTCAAGGTTCACCACGAGATGTATATGACAAATTCCTAAATGCAGCCTAAGATGAGAAGCAAGCTTTTTCAAATCTTTTTGACTGATGAAAATCTTAACTACTGAGGGAGAAGAAAGGCATATCTTTTCACACAGTTCATATAGCACAAACTAATGCACTTTCTCCTAAATCATCATGCAAACTTTTTCAAATGCAAAATGCACAATGCATGTATTTTCTTTTCCCTTTCTTAATGTTGATGTATTACAAAAAAGAAAGTTGTTATATAACTTTGATTTCGATTTAAAGCGAAAACAAACAAGTTTGTCCAAAATCAAAAGACACCTTAAGATTTACTTGTTTAATCACTGGAAATACATGAAATCAAACCATAATGACGAAAATAAAAAAGACTAATCAGCTATGGACAGCAAACAAGCTAACTCTTTAGACCAGCAAAATGCCTAACACAGGTTCAGATCTAAGAGGCCAAAGCAAGGCCAGTTTACTTTCGTTATGGGAAATTGTAAATGATGTAAGAAATACAAAAGAACAAGTACAATTTCGTTATATAACAGAGGCGGAATGATGGCAAGTAAGGTTGGTTTCAGAATAGGTACAAGACTGACAACTAACAGCAAAATCTAAGTGAAAACAGGCAAGAAAAAGGGAGGAAACCCCAACTGCACAAGGCAAAATTGGGCCAACGCAGGTGCTGCACAGCCAGTCTGGCTCTCAGCGCAGGTAGCCCCTTCAGGACCTGCGTTGCAAAGCAGGTAGCCTGTGTACTACCTGCTTTGGAAAACGAAAGTTACGTTTTCACAGTTTCCGGGTCACAATTTTCTCAAAAATGCACAGTTTTTGCTCAAATCAGAAGCAGTCAGTCAAGCACACACTAAGGGATGACAAGGAAGGTGAAAAGCTATCACTAAGAGCTTACAAGGATCCTTGTAGATCAGCTCTTCAAATCATGAACATGCTCAGAAATGAGCTAGAGTAGCTGCCCTCTACTTCGCTTTTGATATAGTCAAAAGCTTTTCGATTTGGTACTCTTTTGTTCAGGAAATGAATAGCAAAATACTACAAACAATCAAACAGATACGATCCCCAGCGGAGTCGCCAGTTTTTTGTAGGGAAAAGTATCCGATTCGGATGACCCTATCCCACTCTAAGGGTGATAGTACCTCAGCAACAACTGTAAAGAAAACTACTTAAGGTTTACTTCTTTATGAAAGCAAAAGAGAGTGGATAAATGCACTAACCGTAGCCTTGCGCTTAATGTCGAATCCAAACTCTTCTCTTCACTGCTTGCTCCCAGCTCTTTGCTCTTTTGCCGGCCCAGCTACAATGAGATCCTGCAAAATGACAAAGAAGGAAACTACAAGAGGCATGCAATCATAACTGATTCACGGATTAGCATAAACCAAATATACAATTATCACAAAACATCATTGGAACAAATGCATATAGAAGAACCTCAATAGCTTTTATTAATGAAGAAGTAAAGGTTCTGAGAGTGTTACAACCTTTGAAGGCCCCAATCCAGCAACACCTCCCAGCAGAAAGAATTTCTCCTCTTCACCTCCCTCAAGCAATCACCCAATAGCTCTATAGTGAAACCAACAGCATATCATTACTTTGCACAAAATTCCAGCCTCCTGACCTCATAGGAGAGAGCTCAATATATAGATGAATTGAGAAAGGATGAGTCAGCTTGCAACTGATGTGTAGCTGCCTTGTGTCCTCTCTCTCTTCAGTTGATCTTCAGTTCTTGAGTCCACATTGAGAACCTTGCTTCCACTTGGAGAAACAGAGCCTCTGACTCATCACAAGGCGAAATCCCTGATCCAAGTGTCAGTTTTTGGAAGATTCCAGAGCAATGACTCAGTGTGACACTTGTCCCATCTCGCTCAGCGCAGGTGGCCTTTGTTCTACCTACTTTGCAACGCAGGTACACCATGGAGGAGTTGAATTTCAGCGCAGAAGCCTAGTGGAGCACCTGCTTTGATTTCAGGATTGCTTGTTTTTGAGTGTTTTCAGATGGAGAACTGATCAGAGAGCTGTTGGTTTGCTGACCTTGTTCCTCTAGGGGTAGGAACATCATGTTTAGGGACTTTGGATCCCTTGGATTATTGACAATTAATGCCCGAAGCTGCCAGGCACAAAATTGTCTATAACAATACAGTATTCGCAAATTACTTGGCGGGAGGGGGACCAATTCCATTGAGACCAAAAGCATAGGCAGGGCCAAGTGTGACACTAGCGTTATGGTGCCCGATCTGTCAGATAGGAGGAAAAACACATGACAAACAATTGTCACTTGCTGCAGAAGTATACATAAACTCCACAACAAAAACTTTGTAATTTGTGTAGTTTAGTAGGCCATGACAAGCACACTTGTCGCAGTTACGACCTCATGATGGATCAGGCCCTAGCCTATAGAATGCAAACCAAAACGCGAGCCCTCAACCCAGCTATGGGGATGATGCGCGCTGGATTTCAGGGCGAGGACGAGGATGAGGAGGAATGGGGCCAGGAAGGGGCCATAGAAAGTTAATTTGCTACAATTGTGGAGGACCAGGGCACTACGCCCACGATTGTACCAATCCGACGAGAATATCTTGTTCATTGTTATGAAACCAACTCAAGAAAAAGATAGAAAAGATAGATCAACACCTTAAAATTCAGCCTCTTCGAGGGGGCAACCTCCTTTATATTACATAAATGAAAAATTCTTGGATGATTCAAATGACAAAACCTCCTTTCTATATATAGGAGTCTAAGGAGTCACAATATAACCTAGCCGACCTAACAATAATAATATAAAGCCACAAAAATAACAATAGAGGGATTCTATGGGGCACAGTAATAACAATATGGGGACAATAGGGGCACAAAAATATTAATAAGGGGTACAACTACAATAGTAATGGGGTAATCACTAGTATTATAGGGACCCAACATGCCCCTCTCCTTCAAAAAAGTGTTGTCCTCAACACTTGAGTAGTTCTGGATGATTTTGTATAAAATTCTCATCCTCCCACGTGGAATCTTCAGCAGATAAGTTCTTCCACTTGACAAGATACTCTGAAATTGGTCGATTTCGTAGCTGTCGAGTTCTTGTTTCCGTGACTGCTTCTGGTTCCAATATAATTTTTCCTTCCTCGTCAAGTTCTGGCAATATTATTTGAACTGGGAGCTTATCGCTTATAACCTTCTTTAAACATGAAACACGGAAAACTGGGTGCGATCGAGAAGCTAGAAGAAGCTCCAATTTGTATGCCATAGTACCAATCTTTTGCAACACCTTGTACAGACCATAATGCTTTGGTGATAATTTATTATCCTTCTTAGCTTTCTTGAGGGACATTTGCTTATATGGTTGTAGCCGTAGGAATACCCAATCACCTACATCAAAACTTCTTTCACTGCGATGCTGATCTGCCTATTGTTTCATTCTATTCTGTGCCAACACAAGGTTATCCCTTAAGAGTTGGAGGACTTGTTGTTGATGTTCGATGTGATGTTCCACTGCTTGAACCTTAGAATTTTCTCTTAAATATGATGTGATGGATGGTGGCTGATACCCATAAAATGCCATAAATGGGGTCATTTTTGTTGTTGTATGGAAGGAAGTGTTATACCACCATTCAGCCAGAGGCAACCATTTGACCCATTGTGTCTGTTTATCAGATACAAAGCAACGAAGATGTCCTTCCAAACATTTGTTTATTATCTCAGTTTGCCCATCAAATTGAGGATGATAAGATGAGCTATGAGCTAACTAAGTACCAAGACAAGAAAATAATTCTGTTCAAAAATTTCCAGTGAAAATGGGATCTCTGTCACTTACAATAATCTTTGGGTGTCCATGTAGCTTTTGAATTGTTTCCATAAATGCAGTAGAAACTGTACTAGCTTTAAATGGATGTGATAATGCACAAAAGTGTGCATACTTGGTAAGTCTGTCAACTACCACCATGATGACACGGTTTCCCTTAGACTTGGGTAACCTATGATAAAATCCATTGAAAGCTCCTCCCAACGTTGGCTTGGAATGGATAAAGGTTGTAATAGACCCGGTGTCTTAATTGTTTCAACTTTATTTTGTTGGCAAACCAAACATTCCGCCACAAAATTTTGAATATCTGATTTAAGGCCATCCCAAAAAAATTCCTTCTTAACCCTGTGGTAAGTTTTTAAAAATCCCGAGTGCCCTCCTAAGGGAGAAGTGTGCAATTCCATAAGAATCTTTTGTTTTAGCTGGGAATTCTTACAGAGGTATAAGCGATCTTTGTACCATAACGAATCATTTTTCCAGCTAAATGTATACGACGTACTGGAATCTTGTTGTAACTTTCGAATAAGTTCCCACACTTCTTCGTCATTCTTCCATTCCTCCCTTGCTTCATTTATCCAATCTGGTTGGATAATAGAAATGGCGCACAACAATGCTTCCACATCCTCATCCTTTCTTGAGAGTGCATCTGCCACCACATTTTGCTTCCCTTTTTTGTAGATGATTTCAAAGTCATAACCCAACATCTTTGTGACCCACTTTTGTTGCTCTTCAGAGGATAATCTTTGTTCTAAAAAGTATTTAAGGCTATCATGATCTGTTTTTACCTTGAAGTGTCTTCCCATTAGGTAGGGGCGCCATTTCTTAAGTGCATGGAGTATTGCCAACATTTCCTTCTCATAAATAGCTTTGTGTAAAAACTTTCCCTTGATTGGACGACTTTCAAAAGCAATGGGTCTTTCATCTTGCATTAAAACAGCACCAATTCCATTTCCTGAAGCATCACATTCCACAATAAAGGTTTTTGTGAAGTCTGGTGTAGCTAAGACAGGTGCTTGGCACATTGCCTCTTTAAGATGTTCGAAGGCCTTTGTTGCTTTTGGAGTCCATGAAAATGCATCTTTCTTCAATAGTGTTGTAAGAGGTGCTGCTATTCTCCCATAATTCTTAACAAACTTGCGATAATACCCTGTCAACCCAAGAAATCCTTGTAGATGCTTTATGGATGTGGGGATTTCCCATTCCTTAATGGCTTTAATTTTGCTAGGGTCTACCTTAACTCCTTCATGAGATACAATATGACCCAGGTATTCAACCTCTTGTACTCCAAAGAAACATTTGGATCTTTTTGCATATAATTGTTTCTCCTCCAATAGTTGTAGCACCCTATCAACATGTTCAACATGATCCTTCCAAGACTTGCTGTAGATTAGTATATCATCAAAAAATACTAACACAAATTTTCTAAGGAATGGTTTGAAAATTGAATTCATCAAACCTTGAAATGTTGAAGGTGCATTGGTAAGGCCAAAAGGCATGACCAAAAATTCATAATGACCCTCATGAGTTCTAAATGCTATTTTTGGAATGTCTTCAGTCTTCATTCTGATTTGATGATATCCTGAATGAAGATCCAACTTGGTGAAGTAAATTGATCCATGCAATTCATCCAGTAATTCATCAATGACAGGAATGGGAAACTTATCTTTAATAGTGAGCTTGTTGAGCTCCCTATAATCCGGACACATGCGCCATGATCCATCCTTCTTGTGCACCAATACTACTGTAGCAGACAAAGAACTTTGACTCAGTTGAATTATACCAGCCTCTAGCATTTCTGCAACCATACGTTCAATTTCACTCTTTTGGGCATAAGGATATCTGTACGGCCTGATGTTTGGAGGAACACTTCCTGGAATTAGATGAATAGCATGATCATGATCACAAATAGGTGGGAGACCTTTGGGAGTCTCAAATACCTTGTAATGATTGTCCAAGACTTTTTGGAGATCTGGAGAAATAGATGATTCCAATGTGGAAACATCTAGTGAACATAATTGTGCAATTACACCTTTTTGTTCCTTTTTTAGAAGCTTTGTCATACCGTTAGAGCTGATTATCTTTCCCAGTTTCCCTGCAATACCCCTTAATTCAACTTCCTTTCCTTCCACAGAAAATTTCATGAAAAGTTCTTGAAAATTAAAAGCTATTGTACCCAAGGATTGTAGCCATTGGACTCCTAATACAACATCAGCACCTCCCATTGGAATGGAAACCATTGGGCTAGTCAATACATATTCTCCCATGGATAGCTTGATATTATGGCACTTTCCAGAGAAATTTATTGTTCCTCCATTTGCAACCATCACTTGACACTCTGGTGCTGGATATAAGAAGCAATTCAATTCTTTTTCTACCTTACAATGAATAAAATTGTGGGTACTTCATGAATCAATCAACACTATTACCTTTTTCTTCTTGATTTGTCCTTCTATCTTGATGGTTTGAGGAGTGGTAATTCCCGCCAATGCATTACAAGATATGGTCGGATTCATTTGTTCTTTATCTAGGCTTTGTTCCTGTAGTATATCCTCTTCTTTTGACCTTTCTTGCTCCTTTTCTTCTTCCTCTTCACAATCTATGTAGAATAATTTCTTCTCAGCACACTTATGACCTTTAGTGTATTTTCTATCACAACTGTAACAAAGCCCTTTTGCTCTTTTTTCTTCCAATTGTTGTGGTGTCAACCTTATAGGTTGTGGAAGACTAGCGGCAACAACACTTCCGTCTTTATAGTTGTGAGTGGTATGCTTCCTGGTTGCCATAATTTTGCTTTCCATTTTTCTTGCTAATCTGAATGCCTTCTCTAATGAATCAGGTTCCAAAAGACAAACATCATGTTGGATATTATCCTTTAAAGACCCTATGAACACATCAATCCTATGCTCCTCTAGAATATCTTTTACCCTTATGTTCAATTTTTGGAACTCCTCAATGTGCTCCATTATTGAACCCTTTTGTTTGAGACTTATCAATTGGCTAAAAAAAGTGTTGCTTTTTGTATCATCATAATGTGCTATCAATTCTTCCATAAAAATTGCCCAAGTGATAAATTGTTTACGAGAGCAAAGCCATTGATACCATACAAATTGATTTGGTTCCAAATATAAAGTTGCAATATGTACCTTTTGTGTGTTTTGCACATTATTGAGATCGAAAATTGCTCCATCTGTAATATCCATGTTGCAGGATCCTCGCCATAAAACTTCATAATATCGATTTTTGGAATATGGTGCATCTTCGATCCAACATTAGAGTCTATGAAATCATGATTAACATTTCCTTTGTTCGCATCATGAGTTTCCTTTACTTCCCTTTCACCATTAGTAAGTATTTCTTGTAGAAAATTTGTCAAATCTGCCTTCAAATCTACCTTCAAATCGTCAATCTTGGCTTCCACACCCTTTATCTTAGATTCCATGCCATTTATCTTAGCTTCTGTTAGCTTTTTTGAGCGTGAAATTTGTTGCACTTGGTCTTGCAATTTTGATATATCATGTAGCATTTCTTCCTCTTCTTCATGAGTCATGCTAGAGCTTTCAGATTGCTTACTAGGTGTTTGCATTTTTTTTCCTCGGGGCATCAGTTACCGATACTAATGCTCTACTATGCCCTTTGAATTCCTTCAAAATAATTTTTCAAACCAAACTTAAGCAAAAATTTGAAAAAATCTACACACCTTTTTTCACTTTGTAGGAGCTCAATATTGCCTCTGATGTATCTCTATAATTTAGGATCATCTAGTTTTGAAATTGCGATCTACGGTAGCCCTCTGTGTCCTCTTTCCAATGCCACCAGTGTGATCCAAATTGGATTCTCCAAGGAAGAGTTATGCGAAATCGCCCACAGTGACCTGATTATAGACTAGTTCAGTAGAGGGAACTTGTACGACGTGCAACGAGTAACTGTTTTGATATTTTGCTCTCACAAATATATGGAAGAAACTACAGTCTGTCCTCTTTCTGCACCTTCTTACGAAATTTCAATCCGATGCTCAAAGAGAAAGTTATGACGATTTTCCCCAGGTCACCTTTTTGGAATGTAATTCAGGAGTCTGCAAAAAGGCCAGCTTCCTCAGATCATATCTCCGCAAATATAGTGTGAAAAGATCTGAAATTCAGACCCGAGATTCAGCACGATTTCTTCTCAAATGGGTTTGGTTTTTAGCTTCTGACACATCGTAGAAAAAAAGTTATAGCGAAAATTCCACGATGACTTGTTTGGAGCAGCGAAACCCTAGAATCCAAAGCTCTGATACCAAATGTTATGAAACCAGCTCAAGAAAAGATAGAAAAGATAGATCAACGCCTTAAAATTCAGCCTCTTTGAGGGGGAAACTTCCTTTACATTACATAAATGAACAATTATTGGATGATTCAAATGACAAAACCTCCTTTCTATATATAGGAGTCTAATGAGTCACAATATAACCCAGCTGACCTAACAATAATAATATAAAGCCACAAAAATAACAATAGAAGGATTCTATGGGGCACAGTAATAACAATATGCGGACAATAGGGGCACAACAATATTAATAAGGGGTACAACTACAATAGTAATTGGGTAATCACTAGTATTATAGGGACCCAACATTCATATTGTGCTTAGTTTGATCATGAACCAGTGGATTGTCCTACATTGATCACATATATGCGTGAGAAACGGGTACTCTAGCCTCCTCCGACTCAGAATATCCAAATGATGAGATCAGAACCTCGCAACGGAGAACCCAACATAAACATGATGCTTAGAAGTGGTGCGACCACAGGGGAAGATAAGGGGAAGCAGCTGGAGGAAGATACATGGGTTCGTAAGGCTCCTACAAAGGAACCTGAGTTTGACTTAGAACGCGCAAAGGAGACATTTATGGAAGCTAAGAAGAGCTTCACGGATGCCTCCACTTCAGGTAGTAAGGGTCAACCAGATCAAGGAATGGATCCTTCCATGCTTACTACCTTTCTGGAGACATGTATGAAATTTCTGCGTGACAATAAGGAAGTTAAAGGACTACAAGAGCTGATCACTAGGTGCGCGGGGTCACGAGAACCGCGTGTAGTCTGAAATCTGGGAGAGCATGCATTACGCACTGGGAAGGAAATGAGATTGATGGCGCAGATTGGTGAGTACAAAATGGATCAGGTAATCCTGGACCTGGGGTCGGATGCAAATGTACTACCCAAGCAGACCTAGGAACGCATGGGCAGGCCTGCGTTGTAGTGGTCCCCTATTCAATTACACATGGCGAACCAATAGAAGATTGTGCCCATGGGGATATTGCAAGGCGTAACACTTGATATTGAAGGCGTGAGCACACAAACAGACTTTGAAGTAATAGAGATTGTTGATGACAGCAATCCTTATCCCACGTTGTTAGGAATAGACTGGGCGACTGATATGAATGGATTAATCAACCTGAAGAAGCAGAAGATGATATTCGATAAAA
The DNA here is from genome assembly GCA_031772625.1 of Pinus tabuliformis. Classification (NCBI taxonomy): domain Eukaryota; kingdom Viridiplantae; phylum Streptophyta; class Pinopsida; order Pinales; family Pinaceae; genus Pinus; species Pinus tabuliformis. The sequence goes on along the minus strand of CM062807.1, from coordinate 1,179,945,050 downwards.
CGTTACTATGCATGGTAGTCCCGTTAGACCCATCTGAAGGAGCGTGCTACACTGAACCCATGTGTGATGATGAAAGCGACGATGAGATGGATTTCATTTACCAGATAACTGCACAGGATTAGGATCAAGTGAATTCGACCACAGATGGAAGAATCTCGTGGGAGCACGATAGCTCCTACACTTCGGATTCAGACGAGGAAGTAGAACGCTGGCAGAACTGCTTGCACGAGGTGACAACGCTAAATTGCAACATGATGATTAGATCACTCCATCGCGTGACAACAGAGGCAAGGGAACTGCCAACACATGATGAAGTGACAACGGTGAATAAACTCTTGGACAAAGTTGGAAGCGCAGTATCGGAACAGCAGCGTACGCTGCACTGGAAGGGATACTCTATGCGACACCTGTACGGGGTTGGAGTACACGTCAAGAGACCATGGTAAGCTAGCGCGAAGGTAAAAGGTAGATGCAATTATGGGTTGCAAGCCCCTGTTTCTAAACAAGAATTAAGAAGCCGGGACCGAGAAGTTTGCGTGCTCACTTGGGTCGATGGGTACAGATGTGGGCTTGGTCATCCACAACCGCACACCCTAGACTATGGATCTATATTTGGAACCAGCTGCAGCAACAGGAAAAGTGTTGCGCACCACAAAAGTTCCACATAGAATCATTCAAGAGGGTATGTGGGACCGTGAACAAGGTTGACCAGGCCAGAAGGACTGAGTGGGACCAACGCGTACCAGCGGTGCAATGGGCCTCCAGGGCCATGTACAAGAATCTGATCATGGAGACGGTCCTAAAGATGCTAGGCAGAGTCGAGGCCGCAGGTTTCGGAGGAAGTAATCCTCACATAATTGGAATGATTCATAGGGACCAGGACGAAGGAATTATGTAGCTGCGTGGGGTCAAACATATGTAGATTCAGGAAGCCATTTAACAAGGGAACTTGAGAATTCACAAACTTGAAGAAAATTGAGTACGGCTGAGGAAGAAAAGTAGGATCTTGGACAAAGAAATCAACAAACTGAGAACCAAAATCACAAAGGCAGGTGGCGATGAGGAACTAAGTACGACAGGACAAGCGGCAGGCAGCCATACTACTACATTAGAAGGATTTGTGGCTCTTCTACCATGGTTGTGGCTGCACCTCACTAGACAAAGGAACTAAGGGAGTGCACCGTATAAGGCAGAATGCGACGTGCTGACTAGCACGAGGGAAATTGAGGGGTGCCTGCAGATATATATTTGGTAAAGGATCAGTTGACCTCGAGTTGGGCTCAGAGCAAAAGAGAAATCAGCAGATGAAGATCACAACCTTGGCCAGATATCTTAGATTAGCATTTTGTAAACACCCGAAAGACTTAGTTAAGCTACTATTGTGATTTCGTTATATCCGTAGGCCTGAAGTCTTATATATAATGTAAAATTCTGATAGGAATTAGGAGCCATGCCATGGTAAAATTTTGTTAAGACGTTGTAGTTATTTTGCAGTATCGCCTCTCTACGCTGGATTGCAGATACAAGATGTATCTTTGCTTTTGAAACTAATATGAAGGAATGCACCAATATGTAGTTTCCTTTTCTATTTGCGTTGTGATGAATAGCTGACCAACTACATTTCTAGATTTCTTAACAGGGAAGCAAGTTGGTTGGCCAGGGCCTAGCCAACCCAACTCGTTCTCCCTTTCTTTAAAGTTGTGTTATTTTATTTTAGAGTGCAGGCATGAATTTTTTATTTACCTTGATTTTTCTCACAAGTTATAGGTTTGATTTCATTTACAATTATTGTGTTAAGAATCCGTGGTTTGTAAGCGTAGAAGTATTTGATTTCAACTTACATAATATTTCCTTTTAATGTTTGATTTCATTTCTGCAAGAACGGTACAAGCACGCTGCCTGTCCAAGCACACTGCCTGTACTAGTGCATTTCTGATTCTGCAAGTTGATTTCATTGGTTCAGTTTCACAAGTCTTTTATTCCTTTCTTTTCGCAAGAGTTCTTTATTCCTTCCTACAAGATTAATGTTTTTTTCTAAACTAAGGCCATCATTAATATCTGATGTTTCACTTAAGATTTAATTGTGTTGTGATGAATATGGAATAAACATTGTAGTAACTTATAGGTTTTTGCTTGCACTAAACACTTTTGAAGAAAGGATTGAATTTCATGATTAATTATTGAATGAACCCTCTGAGTTAAAACATAAAAAGGAAGATCTAAATTATATGCATAGTTATCTCAGGAAAATCTTGATCCACATAACCAAATTATTTCTGTAATATATAGAAGAGTTTATGTTTTAAAGGAAGATTTAGTTTAACTCTTGAAAATCATATCCTCTCTAGAATCTAAGTTTGGTTGAAGCATCTTTCTACTTGTGGGAATTTAATTTCAAAATTATGTTTCTTTGCACTCTATTTCACTTAATACACTTTTTATTTTTCGAAAGTAATCTAGAAACCGAGTGTAGAAATATTGATTATCTGGTGCAAGAACCTCATATCTAGTACAAGATCAAAGTGTTCTAGCACGGAGACTTAAGACTCCTACACGAAGGTTAGAACTTCAATACAAGTAAAAAATAGCTTCTGGTATCTAAACCTCGTTCTAGTGTAGGCACAACGTTCTGGTACAGAAACGTTGTTGTAGTACAGGAATAACAGTTTAGTGCATGAAAGTATATCTTTAAACAAGACAGATACACTGAATAACTTATTTATCACATTGGCTCACTGAAGGTAAATATAAATGGTCATTTCACTAGTTAATATTGTTCACAATGAATTAAGAATCCATTATAGTTTCTACAAAGGTACTTTTCATTTATTCCAACACTAGACTTTCTTTGAGTATCGATTGCCGCTTGATCATCATTTTCCTTTCGATTATGTAAGTTTGTGATTTAAGAAGCAGGAATATAACTGGAGAAGGTTCATATCATTTCTTGGCATTTCCTTTACTACGCCACGAAGTGTACGAAACCCCGGGTTGACAAATTAAGTGTTGAAGGATCTTGCTTAACTGCAATTCCTGCACCCAACAAAGAGATGTGGGAACTCATTCAAAAGTTGCAGCAAGATCCCAGTACATCTGATAGATTTAGCTCGAAAAATGATTCATTATGGTACAAAGATCACTTACACCTCTGTAAGAATTCCTAACTCAAACAAAAGATCCTTCTGGAATTGCACACTTGTCCCTTAGGATGGCATTCAGGATTTTTAAAAACTTACCATAGGGTTAAGAAGGAATTTTTTTTCGGATGGCCTTAAATATGTTATTCAAAAGTTTGTGGCGGAATGTTTGGTTTGCCAACAAAATAAAGTTGAGACAATTACGACCCCAGGTCTATTACAACCTTTATCCATTCCAAGTCAACGTTGGGAAGAGGTTTCAATGGATTTTATCACAGGTTCAACCAAGTCCGGAGGAAAGAGTGTCATCATGGTGGTAGTTGATAGACTTACCAAGTATGCCCACTTTTGTGCATTATCTCATCCATTTAAATCCAGTACATTTGCTACTCATTTATGGAAAAAATTCAAAAGCTACATGGAAACCCAAAGATTATTGTAAGCGATAGAGATCCTATTTTCACCGGAAATTTTTGGATAGAATTATTTTCTTGTCTGGGTACTAAGTTAGCTCATACCTCATCTTATCATCCCCAATCTGATGGGAAACTAAGATAGTGAACAAATGTTTGGAAGGATATCTTCATTTCTTTGTATCTGATAAACAAACACAATGGGTCAAATTCTTGTCTCTAGCTGAATGGTGGTATAACACTTCCTTCCATACTGCAGCAAAAATGACCCCATTTATGGAACTTTATGGATATCATCCACCATCCATCACATTATATTTAAGACAAAATTTTAAGGTTCAAGCAGTGGAAGATCACATCGAGCATCAACAAAAAGTTCTTCAACTCTTAAAGGATAACCTGACTTTGGCACAGAATAGAATGAAACAATAGGAAGATCAACATCGCAGCAAAAGAAGTTTTGATGTAGGTGACTAGGTAATTCTATGACTACAACCATAAAAACAAATGTCCCTCAAGAAAGCTAAGAAGGATAATAAATTATCACCAAAGTATTATGGCTTGTACAAGGTGTTGAAAAATATTGGTACTATGGCATACAAATTAGAACTTCCTGTATCTACCCCAATGCACACAGTTTTCCATGTTTCATGCTTAAAGAAGGTTATAGGTGACAAGCTCCCAGTTCAAACAATATTGTCCAAACTTGACGAGGAAGGAAAAATCATAGTGGAACTTGAAGCAGTCACTGAAATAAGAAATCGACGAACTACAAAATCGATCAATTTCAGAGTATCTCATTAAGTGGAAGAACTCACCTGCTAAAGAGTCCACATAAGGGGATGAGAATTTTATATAGAAGCACCCAAAACTACTCAAGCATTGAGGTCAACACTTTTCTGAAGGAGAGGGGCATGTTAGGTCTCTATAATACTAGTGCATTCCCTTAATATTATTATCATTGTAGCCCCTTATTGTTATTGTTGTTCCCATGTTGTCCCGATATTGTTATTATTGTTCCCCATAGAAGCCCACTACTGTTATTGTTGTGCCCTTACATTATTATTTTTATGTCGGCTCTGATTATATTGTGACCCCTTAGACTCCTATATATATAAAGGAGGCATTGTCATTTGTATCATCCAAGAATTATTGATTTGCGTAATGTAAAGGAGGTTGCCCACTTGAAGAGGTTGATTTTGAAGCCATTGATATATCTTTTCCTCTATTTTGTGAGCTAGTTGCATAAAGACATGTGTGTCATTAGCATGGATGCACCCTTGTCCAAATGATAGTCTATTTCACTATCTATTTTGGCATGCATGTGCCCTCTACCAATCAATGGTTGGTATCATTGTCCCCTTCACTTTCATTCAACCTGTTCATCACTAATGTAAGGAAAGGGTGAAGGTGCCATATTCTTTGTCTTCTCTACTGCCCCATCATTGGGAGGATCATTAACTAAGAAAAAGGTAAAAAAATATTAACATGCGCATTAGACATAGATCATAGAGGTATTATTAATGTGATTCATGTATGTTCTGGAGCAAGGTTGCTTGGGAGTGGGAGCGGGAGCGGGGAGTGGGAGTAGAAATGGGAAGTGGGAGTGGAAGCAAGAGGGAGGAGTGACATTTTGAAAACTTCCCAAGTTGGGAGCGATTTTGAGAGTCAATTTTATATAATACTTACTTTTATATATTTTGATGCATATATGTCAACAAAATCATGTAAAATGATGAATTTGTGATAAAAAAACATGGATTAAACCATATAACATCATTCATCTAGTAGTTATAACCTTCATCAACCACAGGTCTAAAAATTACAAGTTCTCATTTATATAGCATGTAAGGGTGCACATAACCAAAATAACATCGAGTGTAATCCATCTCTGAACCAAAAATACATGAACAAAAAGGCTTTTGATGGCCTCTAGCATCCAAAAAAATCATGCTACAACAAATACCTACATATCATCAAAATAATTTCATATCTTGGGATCATTGTCATTAATATCACCCTCTAATAATTAACATAAGATAAAAAAATCGTTGCATGTCAAGTCAAGATTTTGTTTGAGTGACGGGTACATTTTTAGTAGGGTCATGATAGAAGAGTCTAAAAACCACTTTCACTAACATCAAGGTACATAGAGGGATTGGTTTTATTTATTAAATTACGAGTTACATACTGTAGTACATGAAAAAATCCAATGGAAACCTTGCAATCCCCCAAATCCTGAAATCCTGAAAAGCTAATAAGTCTACTGGATTTAGAGTGATATCTAAAATTCTACTTTCTCATATGATATCTAATGTGGTCAGAACCACTCTCAAACATCCTGAGTCATTTTATGGTAATGTTAAAAATTTAAGTATAAGGATGAAAATAAAAGATAAAGGAGAATGTCACTTTCACTTTAAGAATTTAACATTACCATGAATTGCATGTCAACACTAGGGCTATAGGTTTGAATATTAGGCTACTATGGACCTACTATTACCATTTTTTTTCTTTCTCCCACATTACTCTTGAACCTTTATTTCTCCAGCCCACTTATTTTTTGCTTCTGCATGGCCAATGTATTGTATAAACAATACCATATAATACACATATTTATATACAACATATAAAAACCCTTTACCACTCTATTATATTGTTAATATATTATTTCATTGTTTATGCCCCAATATGAACGAATGTGATATGGTATTGCTTTGTCAGTGAAGTCCCCGTGGTCTGAGGGTTATTTATGTTCCCACAATATTATTCTTTCTCAAAGAGTGAATCATAAGCAAGACAAATTTCTCGGTCTAGGAAATGATCTTACTGCATTGTTTAGCAAAGATCAAAGGCAATGTAGTACGTGGCGCTACCTCTCGTATCCTGTACAATTTTTTACCTAAAGTAATAATAATAGAATGAGGTTTGGATTCATATATAACATGACACTTCCATAGGTATGTCTATCCTAATGAAACATCACAGACTTCCAGAGGGGAAACATCGCACAATACCTCATCTGCAAAGGGCTTGATGCTGTAAAGTAGGTGTCACTGCTGGTTGACGCATAGATCTCACCATTGGTGGAGCCACCCGATGGTGTACAATTGTGGTTGTGGCATTGTTGGAAGATTCAATCTCTTAATGACCTCGAATAATATCAGGTTATTCTCGCTCCCACTCTCAATAATGAACTGCACTAGTGAACCCTCTACCTGCATTTGTGAGTGAAAGAGGTGCTCCCCCTCCTCTCGATCCTCAAGTTCCACCTTTTGGAGCTTGGTGGTGGCTATCGTCATAGTGGGTTCTATGTAAATGATCTACTTTCCATTTTTAGTTGCCTTGTCAGGTTTTGGATCAGAATCAGAGCATGCATCCATCTCTAAGTCTTTTAGCTCAACCACTAGTGCCTAATTTTTTTGAGATTCATTTGTCTTGTGAGTGGGAGTTTTAAGGAACTCACACCAGTTGTTGGTGTCCTTCTTTGGATTAACATTATTTTAGGCTTGTGGCTTCGAGGATTTACCCTAGGGAATCACAGCATGGATCTACCCTTTTCTTTATGCCTTGGGGACGCCTTTGCTCTTCTTTGGGTTCACAAATCCAAATTCTCACTTCTTTTGCTTGAATTTCTGCTCAATCTTGGCAATATATCAATATGTTGCACTAAGCGAGGATATGTCCAGGTTCTTCATTTCCTCCTGAATGTACTTGTGCAAATACCCACGATACTTGAGTACTAGATGTTTCTTAGAATCTTTGATACCCAACTTTGTGTGTAGGGTATGGAAAAGATTTGTCATCTCATGCACATCTTGATCCCTTTGCTGCCACAATGTAATCCATTGTACATACTTGTTGTCATAGCTCCCAACTAGGTAATATTGTTCCTTGACAACATCTCAAAATGATTTCCAAGAGTCTATTTTCACTGAAAATAGAGGGGGATCCTTGGCCTATCTCTCACAGTAAATTTCCCACCAGTCCTTGACATGGGGGGTGAATTTAAGTTGTGCAAAAGTAATCTTCTCCATGTCAGAGAAATTATGGACTGAAAAATAACCTTCTAGTAGATTTAGCCATTTATATAAAACATTTGCATCTATTTGACCTTCAAATATATGGATATCAAAGTTAACTTGTACCTTGAAGAGGGCGGCGGTGCCTCTAATGTGACTATTGGATGAAGATGCGTCATTGGTTGGCATATGCCGGAGGATCTGGGGAAATTTGTCCATCATTTTGTTCCTTTGTAGCTTAAGGGCTTATTTGAGTGATAGTTTGATAGGATATCCCTCTCCCTCGTCTTTCTTTTCTTCTTCCATGGGAGGTCATCGGTGTCGACGAGGCTGGTCTTACATAGGATCAACTAGTTCAAGTCCCAACTCCTTATACCTTGACCTTGTTGGGGACATGCACATAAAAACAAAGAAAGAGAAAACCGCTCTGATACCACTAATCTGAACTTATGCAGGAACAAAATGAAATACATATTTAAAACAAAACACGAAGATACAATGAAAAATAGAAATTCGATTAATTAATGACAAGTGTTGAAAATTTGTTTATATGTAGAATGGAAACATAATATCTCCGGCGATGGTAGCTTATCTATGAGAAGAGATGTGTGGCTACATGCCTATTGAACTATGTTACTGTTATATACCTAGGGGGGATAACATGGGGTACAAAGGGAGGTCCCCAAGGGAATAATGTAATAATGGGATGGGCCATAGTAATAAATAAGGTGGTTAACCCATATCATGTAAGGGACCACAAGTAGTTAGTAATAATGTAATGGGCCCATGGTATTAGAGAGATGGTATTGAGGGAACCATGGTAATGACTCATGGTATTGTATGTATGAGGCCTATAAAGAGGCTAGAGACTCCACATTGAGGGATGTCAAGGATTATTGTATGAATAGGCATATGGCTTGTGGAGTGTTCTCCTTCCTTAAGGAGTGAATATATGGTGTTGCCCTACCTTAAGGGTTTGATTAATAAAGTGAATCATTTCTATCTATTTCTCTCTTATTGTTCTGGGTTTATTTCCATTATCATATATTTCTGGGTCAGAGCTATAACAAGTGGTATCAGAGCACTTTCTTGGGCACAAAAGTGGAGAATTTTTTTATATTTTTGCAGGGATTTTTGGGTGGCGAATTTGCAGATCAGATCTGTACATTTTGGTTCAAGATCTGCAAAATCTAATTGTAGATCTGTATTCTTTGTGGAAAAATAGCCGATTTCAAAAAAAAAAATCGGTTGAATCGGAGTCCGGACGAAGGAGATATCGCTGATCTAAAAATCAGTGGTGTTGTAAACAATTTTTCGGGGCAGCGAGTTTGCGGCTCAGATCTAGACGTCCTGGTGAAATATATGCAAAATCTAATTGTAGATCTGTATTCTTTGTAAAAAAATAGCCAATTTCAAAAAAAAAAATCGGTTGAATCGGAGTCCGAATGAAGGAGATATCGCTGATCTAAAAATCAGTGGTGTTGTAGACAATTTTTTTCGGGGCAGCGAGTTTGTGGCTCAGATCTGGACGTCCTGGTGAAAGATCTACAAAATATAATTGTATATCTATATTCTTTGTGAAAACATAGCCGATTTCAAAAAAAAAATCGGTTGAATCGGAGTCCGGATAAAGGAGATATCGCTGATCTGAAAATCAGTGGGGTTGCAGACAATTTTCAGGGCAGCGAATTTGCGGCACATATCTGGATGTTCTGGTGTAAGATCTACAAAATATAATTGTATATCTGGAATCTCTGTGAAAAAACACCTAATTTCAAAAAAAAATTAGTCGAATCAGAGTCCGGATGAGGGAGATATCGCTGATTTAAAATCAGCTCTTTTTTCAGAAATTTTGGGTAACGGCGGGAGAATAGCAGCGCAAATCTGGAATTTTAGTGCCTAGATCAGGATTTCTATAACGTGGGCAGATGCAGAATGGTTGTTCCATTTCCAAAAACAGGTCATAATAAAGATTCTGAGCAATATTGACTAAACTGTGACAATTTCAAATTTTCGCCAAGTAAGTGAATTTTTCTCCAACCCTCTTCATGGAATATTTTACTGGAAGGATGATAGCCCTACTATTGAAGAATACATAAAACAAACTAAGTCAATATGGGAAAAAAATTGGAAGGATTCAGTGTGGCTTAATTTCAGAGATGAGGCTTACGAATGGTATTTCTCACTTGACGACAAGCAGTTGTCCAAACTTTCAGATACAGAATTTGAAAGAGTCCTTCTAGACAAATGGTCTTGGACTAGAAAAAAGGAGAATGAGACACATAAGGGGTTATTTTCTACGGGTGTCTCCTTATTGCAGGTTCATGGATTGATTCAGAAGGAGAAAATCATTGTATCTATAAATCCTAGTTGCAAGCACAATTTTGTGAATGTTAATCTGGTAAAAAAATTGCAAGTTCCAGGAAAACACATTGAAAGCACACAAGTGGATGATGGGGATGTTCAAGTGTATAAGGATTTGAAGATTTCTATGGATAAGTATGTGTTGCATGGTGATTTCTATGCTTCAGAGATGGATAATATGGATGTTGTTTTAGGATATCCTTGGATGGAATCCATGGGTACTATCAATATTAATGTGCAGAAGAAATTCCTGAAGCTCTGGTATAAAAAGAAGAAAAATACATTACAAGATATTTCCATCAATAAACAGGTAGAGTCCTTGAAGGTTGACGTAGAAGATGTTCCAGGGACTGACATATCAGATGATGAGCCATTGCTGATCGACAATCAAACACAAACAGAGGCTGAAGTAGAAAAGGATACAGGTGCTGATACATCAGATGAGGGTTCAGTGGTTGAAGTAATATTGGAAGATAAGACACCACAGCAGGCACCACAGCTGGGTGAATTAAATAAAAAGACATCGTGGGTTAAAACTTCAACATACCATCACCCACATCACCCCGCAAGAAAACAACCAACAAAATGGCAACTAATTAGCCACAAGGACAACAACCCCCACATGACAGATAGAGAGGAGCGAAGATCCACCTACTACACATCAACACGGAAGAGCTGCCATGATCAACTTCCATCTCAAGCGAGCAAGGCACCAGTGAGATCGAGGGTTCACCTTTCTCTTGGATGGCTAGATGCATGTGCATGGTACCAGTGGACTAGTCTTTTGAGTAGATCTTATTATTTGTGTTCTTCTCATGTTTCGGGGACGAAACATGTTAAGGGGGGTGGAATGTTATATACCTAGGGGGGATAACATGGGGTACAAAGGGAGGTACCCAAGGGAATAATGTAATAATGGGATGGGCCATAGTAATAAATAAGGTGGTTAACCCATATCATGTAAGGGACCACAAGTAGTTAGTAATAATGTAATGGGCCCATGGTATTAGAGAGATGGTATTGAGGGAACCATGGTAATGACTCATGGTATTGTATGTATGAGGCCTATAAAGAGGCTAGAGACTCCACATTGAGGGATGTCAAGGATTACTGTATGAATAGGCATATGGCTTGTGGAGTGTTCTCCTTCCTTAAGGAGTGAATATATGGTGTTGCCCTACCTTAAGGCTTTGATTAATAAAGTGAATCATTTCTATCTATTTCTCTCTTATTGTTCTAGGTTTATTTCCATTATCATATATTTTTGGGTCAGAGCTATAACAGTTACAATGAGGCTTAAGGTCCTTTTTATTATTGAACAACAAAGGGAAACCCTAAACAACCAAAACCCTAACCCCAGGAGATGGAACACAAGGAGTTTGTGGGCCTCGTTAGGGTTAGTTGGATAACCAACTTCTTGGGGTTGTAACTTGTTCATATGATCTATTTTTGGCATATATGATGCCTTGTTAGAAATGTCTCACTAAGAACTACAATATTTGCAATATAAGCCTACTTGCGTCTGCAGGCCTATTCGGACCTTAAAAAAAACGTCGTTTAGGGGGTCAAAATAGCTTCAGAAGTTCACGACTCGAAAAAATACTAAAAATAGTAAATTGTGCTATAATCAAGGAAACTGACGAAACCAACTAGAGATCCAAGTGGAATAGGAGGGTGGCCGCCAATATCCACCTAGATCAAGGGTGTTCAAATACCTTCTTTGACGCTGACTTGACAAATGATGAGGTTGACTTGATAAAGGAGGCTCCAATTACAATTTTGACACAAAAATTAATTTCTCCATTAATACAATGAAACAAGAAAGGTCTAATACAATATGACAAGGACAATGCCTCATGTCACAACCCTAAAAGCACATAACGGGTTGTTAGACCTATAAACATAATATTTTGAGCATGAAACCCATGCTTATAGAAATAATTCTTCTTTGATATTTATAATATTTTTCTTTTCTTCGTTTTACAAATACATAAGAATGAGTTAGACAAAAATTATGAAGACCAATATTAGTTACATTTTCAACAGAGGGATGTGAAAAAATAAAAAGAGGGGTTGATGAAATATAACCCATTTTAGCACAATCCACTGTGGTTTTCATTAACAGTTCAATTGTTCCAACACCACTACAGGCTAGGGCCACAATTTTGGTAGTGGAATTGGTTAAAATGATAGTCTCACTAATAGGGCTTGTGCTTCATTAGGCACTGATGTAAAACTATGGAACCAAAGATGAGTTCACTAGACACAACAATTGTAGTTATAGTGTTGGTGGCACATATGGATTTTGGTGCATTTCATATTGGTTATGGCACTGAAAGACAACTTGTGGAGAAGCATGATTGAGAATCATTCCCATGGTGAATGTTGTTATTTTTCTCTTGTTGAATGGATCTTATTTGTTGACAGTTGTGATGAGTTTCTCACATGATTGTCATATCTAAGATGGTTAAGAGTGTGGCTAAATACACAATTAAATGGCAAACTTCATGATTGTCACGTAGAAAGCATCATGGACTGGCTAAAAATGGAGATGTTAGGGAAAACTTGTGGCAGTAGTTCTTGACAAGTACAACATGGAGATGTCATTGAGGGGAAGTTGTAGCAGGTCGATAGGACAAAGTCGCAACAAGTATTCCTTATGGGGGATTATTGAAAAACAACTTGTACGTGTTCTGTGTTAGCTTGTGATATTTTTAGTGTCGGTGTGAAGGTTGGGCATGTTAGTGTGTTTAATACATGCAATCAGTTATATGTTTGAATGGGCATGTTACTAAGAGCACATGAGACATGCAATCAGATATATGTTTGAATGTGCATGTTATTAGGAAAGCATGCAACCTATATTTTGCAATGGGAGAAGTTACAATATCACCTGAAATATATGGTCCTATGTATCACAACACATAGAGCATAGAAAAAAAATCACTTTTAGTGGAGTTTTTACCTGGTTGGGGTTTTTATTGTTGGGTAGTTTTATATTCTTTCCATAACTAGCCCACGTAGTTAACTGGGGGGTTAGGAGGGGGGCAGAGCCCCTCCTCTGTTGCGCTGATTGCATAGCGGGGGGAGTCATAGGGGGTTTGAGGGGTGGAGGTAACCCCACTCTATGGGGTCCGAGGCAGCACCCCAGAAAATTTTGGTTTTGGACCCTATGTTAGGTTGGGCGGACCCACCTATGGTTTTGTGCATTATTTTTGCACATGTTTTTGGACGCGATGGTTTTCGGTCCATGGTTTTGGACGCAATGGTTTTCAGTCCATCGTATTGGATGCTTCGGCATGTATAAATATGTATTGTAACATTGAAAGGAACATAATGAAAAATCAAGCTGGTAGTCCCGGTTTTGGGATCCAGGGTAAAATCTCTGTGTATATGTATTTTATGTGTTATGCTCTCACATTGTTTATTTTCTGTGTTTTAGAATTCGTATGTAGGTAATTTATGTACGGGGTTAAAACCTACATTTGGTATCAGAGCTATTTTGGCTTCAAGGGGACGCCGTTGTTGCTGAGGGGTTTCGCTCAGGCTTGTGGTAGACCCTGTTCATTGGGAGATCTGCGAGATCGATTCTGGTGGTGAAAGAAGATGGCGAGCAGTGGAAATATAGAGATCGAGAAATTTAATGGTCGGAGTTTGAGTTGTGGAAACTCAAGATGGAGGATCTGTTGGTGGATAAAGATCAGTGGATCGCGGTAGATCTGGGTACTAAACCAACGAGAATATTCGATGAAGAATGGAAGAAGTTGGATCGGAAGGAAAAGAGCACAATATGATTGTGTGTCTCATATTCAGTATTGTTGAATGTATCAGGGGAAGCTGTGGGGAAGGGTTTATGGGACAAGTTAGGGACTTTGTACCAATCTAAATCTCTAGTGAATAAATTGTTCCTGCAGAAAAAGTTGTATAACCTAAGGATGAAAGATGGAGACTCAATGACAGAGCATGTAAACGCATTTAATACTGTGGTAAGTCAGTTAGCATCTGTTGATATTAAAATTTCAGATGAAGATAAGTGCATCAGTTTGTTGTGTTCTCTACCAAATTCGTGGGATAGTCTGGTTATTGCAATAGGTAGCAATGCAACTGCCTTGTAGTTTGATGAAATAGTCTCATCCTTACTGACGAAGGAGATGAGACGGAAAAATATGGAGAGCCAAAATGGTGATGCCTTGTCTGTATGAGGACGGTCCCAGAATAGAAACAAAAATAAGTCATTGAGTGGGAGATCTGAATCTAGAGGGAGATCTAAATCTCTAGGAAAACCTGTAAAGGTGGTGTGCTGGAAATGCAGAAATGAATGGAATTACAAAAGGGACTGTAAATCTAAAGCTCCTGATAAAGGAAAGGGATCTGATGATGCTCCTTCTGAAGAGGCAAAAACCACCTCAGATGAAGGTGGGGATGTGTACTTGGCTTCTTCAAGTACACATGTAGATCATGAGGCATGGTTGATTGCCTCAGGTGCATCCTTTCACTTCACTCCCCATAGAGAGTGGTTCTGTGAGTATGAGAAATATGATGGTGGTGATGTCTTCTTAGGGGATGATAGGAAGGCTAGAATCATTGGTCACGGAAAAGCAAAGTTGAATTTACAAGGTGGAAGGGTTAGAACACTTCCGGGTGTTCTACATATTCCTGCATTGGCCAGAAATCTGATTTCTGTAAGCAAGTTGGATGATGCAGGTGTAAAAACAGTGTTCGAGAAGGATACTTGCAAGATGGTTCGAGGAGCACTAGTATTGATGCGGGGAGTTCGGATTGGAACTCTGTACAAGCTGCAAGGTAGCACAGTTGTTGATGGGTGCAACAGTTTTGTGGTTCCTGAAAGTGGAGCAGTAAATCTAGCGGTCTCTGGAGAGAATACCATGTTGCGGCATCAAGGGCTTGGACATATTGGATAGAAGGGCCTTCGAATACTTCATGGTAAAGGTATGGTAGAAGGTATTAGTAATAGCTCTCTAGATTTTGATTTCTGTTAAAATTGTGTATATGGAAAGCAGAATCGAGTGAGTTTCCCCTCTGGTGGTAAGAGGGCGAAACATATATTAGAGCTTGTGCATAGTGATGTGTTTAGACCTATGAAGGTTCCATCACTAGGTAAGTATATGTACTATGTATCGTTTATACATGACTTCTCAAGGAATATGTGGATATATTTCCTTAAGAAGAAATCTAAAGTCTTTGACATGTTTAAAGAATTCAAGGCTCTGGTGGAAAACCAGACAGAGAAGAAGATAAAGGTGTTGAGGACAGATAACGGTGGAGAGTTTTGCAGTATGGAATTTGAAGAATACTGTAAGAAGTGTGGTATAGCACGACAGAAGACTACTCAATATACACCTCAGCAAAATGGAGTTGCAGAAAGAATGAATAAGACGTTGATGGAAAGGGCAAGAATCATGCTCAATGGTGTCGGGTTAGGACAGGAATTCTGGGTAGAGGTGGTGGAGACAACATGTTACCTCGTCAACAGATCACCTTCATCAATGTTGGAGGATAAAACTCCACAAGAGGTATGGACTGGTAAGAAACCCTCTCTTTCACATCTGAGGGTATTTGGATGTGATGCATATGTACATGTTCCAAAGGAGAAATGAACCAAGTTGGATAGTAAATTTGAAAAGTGCATCTTTATTGGGTATAAGGATGGTTTAAAGGGTTATAAGCTTTGGAATCTAGTAACAAGGAAGGTTGTGTACAGCCGAGATGTGGTGTTCAGAGAAGTGAAAGGTGTTATTAAACATAAAGTCCAACCAAAGGAACCTGAGAACATAGAGTTTGAGCTAAAGGAGGAAGAATCAGACTCTACAATAGAGGAGGAATCAGAATATGGAGAGCCACAAACTCCGGGTGTGAGAAGATCAGTTTGAGAAAGAAGGCAGCCAGAAAGGTATAGTCCATCTATTTTCTGTTCAAATTTTTCTTTATCCATTACTGATGATTATCCCGAACTGTGAAGGAAGCAGTAGATTTAGAGGATGGAAAACTCTAGAAAGAGGCCATGGTTGATGAAAAGGCATCTTTGCACAAAAATGAGGCTTGGGATCTGGTGGAGTTGCCGGCTGGAAGGAAACCCATTGGCAGCAAATGGGTGTTCAAGAAGAAGACAAATGCAGAAGGAGAGGTGGAGAAATACAAAGCTCAGCTGGTAGAAAAAGGTTATTCCCAGGTGCTAGGAATTGATTTTGGTGATATTTTTTCTCATGTTGCCAAGGTAACTTCTATTAGATTACTTTTATCTGTTTTTGCTGCTTTTGATTTTGAGGTAGAATAGATGGATGTGAAGACAACATTTCTTCACGGGGATCTAGAAGAGGAAATCTACATGAAGCAACCTGAAGGCTTTGCGGTGAAGGGTAAGAAAAAACTGGTGTGCAAGTTAAAGAAGTCTTTGTATGGGTTAAAACAATCACCAAGGATGTGATATCAGGAATTTGATACATTTATATGCGGACTTAGCATCACCAAAAGCAAAGTAGATCACTGTGTGTATTTTAAATTAATTGGTGACCGTGTTATTTATTTGGTCTTGTATGTGGATGATATGTTGCTGGTTGGAAATGAAAAAGAAATTATCCAGGATTTGAAGACCCAATTGTCCTCCAAATTTGACATGAAAGATATTGGTGTTGCAAACGATATTTTGGACATGGAAATTAAAAGAGATCAGGTAAAGAGGAAGCTCTGGTTAAACCAGAGGAAGTATGTCGAGACAATATTGCAGAGATTTAATATGTAGGATAGTAAACTGGTGAAGGTTCCTATTCCTGTAGGTGTAAAGTTATTTGTTGAACAGTGTCCCAAGACACAAGAAGAGGAAGAGGACATGTCCCGTGTTCCATATGCAAGTGCAGTCGGTAGCCTGATGTATGCAATGGTTTGTACTAGACCAGACATTGCACATGCAGTGGGAGTATTGAGCAGGTTTATGTCAAAACCAGGAAAGGAGCATTGGACAACAGTGAAGCAGGCTTTCAAGTATTTGTGTGGCACTAGTGAACATGGTTTGTGCTACCAAGGAATACCAAGATTGGATAGAGTGTTGGATATTCGTGGCTTTGTTGATGCAGACTAGGCTGGAGATCTCGATCAGAGAAGATCTACAAGTGGGTATGTGTTTAACCTACTTGGAGGTGCATTCAGTTGGATGAGTAAGAAACAATATGTAGTGGCACTATCAAGTACAGAGGTAGAATACATGGCAGCCACTCATGCAAGCAAGGAAGCAGTTTGGTTGCAGAGATTGTGTTCAAGTATGGGGTTAGTATAACGATAGACTGTGACAGCCAAAGTGCAATTTTCTTGGCAAAGAACCCTGCATATCATTCAAAGACAAAGCACATCGATGTTCAGTATCACTTTGTGAGGGATATGATAGAAGACAAAAAGGTGTTGATGGTAAAGGTGGACACTTTAAGAATACTGCAGATGCATTGACAAAATATGTGAGCTCTGAGAAGTTCTCTTGGTGTAGAGAAACAATGGGTGTTGCAGGCTGGATAAATGACTAAGATCTCTGGAAAGAAAACAACAAGTGGGAGAATGTTGGGTTGTGTTATATTCTATCCACGACTAGCCCACGTAATTAACTTGGGGGTTAGGAGGGGGGCAAAGCCCCCCCTTTTTTGCATCAATTGCGTAGCGGGGTGAGTCACAGGGGGTTTGAGGGGTTCAAGTAACCCCACTCTATGGGGTCCAGGGAAACGCCCCAGAAAATTTTGGTTTTGGACTCTATGTTAGGTTGGGCGGACCCACCTATGGTTTTGTGCATGATTTTCACACATGTTTTTGGACGCAATGGTTTTTAGTCCATGGTTTTGGATGTGATGGTTTTCGGTCCATGGTATTGGATGCTTCAGCATGTATAAATATGTATTGTAACATTGAAAGGAACATAATAAAAAATCAAGCTGGTAGTCCCGGTTTTGGGATCCAGGGGAAAATATCTGTGTATATGTGTTTTATGTGTTATGCTCTCGCATTGTTTATTTTCTCTGTTTTAGAATTCGTATGCAGGTAATTTCTGTATGAGGTTAAAACCTACATTTATCCACTATAAATCACAGTGTCTCTTTTATGTACACATCTAATTATATATGGGTTATAGACATTGAACTGAATATTTTTATATATTGTAAATTTAACGAGAATCATGTGGTAAGTGATTGAACTATGATTAACTAGAGAAGTAACATAACCATGTAAAATTCATGAAATTAAATGGTAAAATCTATGGTATTGGCTCTAAATTGTGCTAAATAGATAGCAAAGAGAATTATATATCCAAAGAAGGTGTGGAGACAGCAATAAAATACAACAATTTACAATCTCAGAAATCATGGTAGACAGAATGTCCGCTTTAATTGAAAGAATAATAGACAAGACAAAGGCAATACCTTGTCAATAGAAGTCATGTGAAACAAATCCAAAACCCATTATGGTTCTATATAAAACTATAAGATTATTAACAGAGGTGCTAAATAATAAATTGGACTCTTTAACTGTCGAGGATATGTTCTTGGTCCAACTAGACAATGGAAAAAGAGAATATGTTATACTAGGTACATATGCCTCGAGAAATTTAACTTTCGTAATAAGATTGGTCGAGCAGTTAGGATGTTGTACACATCTCAGCCAGCACATCTCAAAGGAAAAGTAAGAAGCAAGAAAAACCTAGGTAGGGTTCGTGAGGGTAATTTTTAGGTCCCAGATCAAATAATTTCAGACGAAAAATACTTTTAAAGAGATGAGAACTTTTGAGACTTCAATACAAGGGTTAAAATCTTGCCATGGACAATAAGGACACCACAGACATCATGTTAGGATATTCCGACACATAGGATATAGTTAAGTTCAACTTGGTCTAGTATAGAGTTAGGTTAGAGTTAGGTAAAGTGTGTTTCTTTACCATTGTACATTTTGTAACTTACAATCCGACGGTCACGATATGTAGTGATCCGACGGTTCACTCTCACCTCGGTATTACCGACACTTGATCCGTGGCTTGACACCCGATTGGTCCATGAGTTCTATTTAAAGCGCATGGAGGGTCATTGTTCGGGTAATCCGTGCATGAGAGAAGCTTATGTAAATTTTCATTCTTTGATTAATAAATTGTCTGTACCCACGTTGGGACAGGCCGTGGACTGTTTCCCTCCTTGCACTCTGAGGGTTTTAACCACGTCAAAAATACTGGTGTATTGATTTGAGATCTGGTTGTGAGCGGTGTCCTTTTGGTATTCTTCTGTGGAACTTACCCTGTAAATTCCTACATGGTATCGGAGCTATTTGAGGGCCGCGTCCGTTGGTGATCCAAATCTGAAGCCGGTAGAACTGCATGCGGCTGTCGTTTCCTAGATCTGCTGTTTCTGACTGCTTTCGGGCCGAGAGGACTGCTCTGTTGCATTCGGAGCATCTGTTTCAGTGAGGAACCCCTTTCGTTTCACGCGAAAAGGTTTCCGGTAGCCCTAGCTGCGTCATTTTTCAGATCGGGAGGTATACAGTGTTTTTTTTTGCAGTTTACTGTCATTTTCTCTCTGCTTATTTCGGTTTCGGTTTATTTAGCCTTTTTTTTTCCCGGATCTATACCTTTCATTTCTGCGTATGCTCTTTGCCCTGCGACTCTGTGCGATCTGGGCAAATCAGAAACAGAAAGAAAGGATTTTTCTCATGCGTATGCTCTTTTCCCTGCACCTTAGTGTGATCTCGGAAAATCAGAAACATTGAGAAAATATTTAGTTTTTCGGCTAAAAGCTAACTTTGAGATTTTTTTTTAAAATTTCTAGTTTTTTGGCTAAAGCTAACTTCGAGCCGTAAGGTTCGTTTTTCTTTGGATATTCGTGTTGGGTTTTGTGTTTTGTGTTTTGTAGGGGAAAAGAGTCTTCCCAAGGCAAGCACGCAAATCGAGGCCCCCCCCCCCCCCCCCCCCCCCCCTCTCTCTCTCTCTCTCTCTCTCTCTCTCAAATCTTTTGTATAGATCAATTGGTTCAAAGACCTTTTAAGAGAGTAGAGGTCTTGGGTTCAAGTCTCCATTTTGTGGGGGCGGATTTTTTCATTCCCGCACATTCGCGCACTTTGCCGGCAACGTCAACAATTTTTTTTCAAAAAGCCATAACTTCTTCATCCGGAAGCCTTTTTCAGAGCCGTTTTTTTTAAAACCGCCTATTTTTTCGAGATCTATCCATTGGACCACTTACTTTCAGCATCTTCAGCTTCAGTTGTTTTTCAAAAATGGAAAGTCCATGCCAAGTCATTCTTGACAGCACTAACTACTTCCAATGGGTAGCCTACATGGGAGATTTACTTAGAAGTAAAGGTCTCTTCAGAATAGCCACAGACCAAGAGAAGAAACCCAAAGATGAAGACAAGGCCGAAAAATGGGAAAATAGACAAGATCAAGCACGTGGTTTGATAGGAATGTCTGTTTCTCCTGATCTTAGATTCCACATTGCAGAAATTGAAACTCCTCATGAAGCATTAGAAAAACTTGCTAAAGTTTTTGGGATTAAAAATGAAATTAGAGCCCATCAACTTGAAAATGAGCTGCTTACTTTGGATCCTAATAATTTTTCTTGCATTGAAGATTTCTTGTCCAAATTCAAGAACCTTAGATATCTCTTGGAAGGTGTTAAAGTTAAGAAAGATGATGGTAACCTTATTTATTCCATCCTTACTAAGTTGGGCCAGCCTACTCTGTATTTGTTTCCACTTTCCATTCTACCAGGGAAGCTTTCATTTGTCAAGGCAAAGACTACAAGCCCCCTTCCTTTGACTCCTTTTGTGATTCCTTAATAAGAGAACAAGAAAAACTCTTACACCTTGGTCTTCTTAATCTTGGAAACTCTTCCACAAAAGCGTTAGCCGCCCAGCAGCAACCAAATTCAAAGAATCCTAAGAAGTCTTATCCTCAAAGGAATGGTCCTAAACCAACTCAGCCTCAAGATGAAAGATCATTTCAGCAAAATGATAAGACCAATAAAAACAAATGGAAGAAGACTGATAGACATTGTAACTTTTGTAATCGAGATGGCCACTTAGAATCTAAATGCTTTAAGAAGATGGAAGCCTTGGAAGCCGCAATGAAGAAACATAACATCCATCTGGAGCCTACTTCAACTTCAACTTCCGGAACGGCACTTTCTGCATGTCATCGTCAATCATCTCAGTCTGGTTATGCATTAAATGTATCTTCTTCTTCTTCTCATTCTCATGAGTGGCTCATTGATTCTGGAGCCTCTTGTCACATGGCCAAAAACCAAGCCATGTTTTCTTCTTTAAATGATTGTAACACCAAAAATATATATGTTGGTGATGATAGATCTCTTAATGTTGTAGGGACTGGAACTGTTCATCTAGACAATGGTCAGTTCAATGATGTATTATGTGTTCCAAACTTATCCTGCAACCTTCTATCTGTCTATCAGATAACTCATTCAGGTGAAGGTAAAATTGTTGAATTTTCACCTCATGATGTTGTAATCAAGGATCTAAAAGATCCTAAACAGATTCTAGCTACTGGTCTTGCTGATGATTCCAAAAGGTTGTATAAGTTTCACAACTTTGGGTCATCCCATCTTCCCTCAGTATTTGTTGCTCATAATGATGAAGTGAGCAAACTTTGGCATGAGCGGTTTGGTCACTTAAACTATCGCTCCCTTCAGCATCTATGTAAAGAAAATATGGTGACAGGTCTTCCTATGGTATCTTGCAAAGATGGTGTTTGTTCCGGATGTGTACTCGGAAAACATCATCGGGACAGTTTTGACAAACGTGCCTCTTGGCACGCCTCAGCCCCTTTACAGCTTGTGCACAGTGATTTATGTGGTCCTCTTCCTGTTGCTTCATTCTCTGGCTGCAAGTACTTCTTAACTTTCATTGATGATTTCTCTAGACGCACTTGGGTATACTTCTTAAAACTCAAGAGCGAAGTATTTACCACCTTTTTGGCCTTCAAAGCATTTGTTGAAAAACAATCTGGACATCAAATTCTTAAGCTAAGAACTGATAATGGTGGAGAATATGTTAAAAATGCATTCATCAACTTTTGCACCGAAAATGGAATTCAAATGCAACATACTGTTCCATACACTCCACAACAAAATGGTGTAGCTGAAAGGAAAAATCGCACCTTAAAGGAAATGGCTAATTGTATGCTGCAATCTAAAGGACTCAGTCTTAGTTTTTGGGCCGAAGCAATTAATTGTGCAAATTATATAATCAATCGCACTCCTACTAAGGTTCTAGAGAATATCACTCCAGAAGAAGCTTGGAGTTCCATTAAACCAGATGTAAGTCACTTTCGTGTGTTTGGAAGTGAAGCATGGGCCCATATTCCAGATGAAAAGCATAAAGCTTTAGAACCTAAGAGTGAGAAATGTACTTTTGTTGGATATTCTGAAGATGTAAAAGGTTATAGACTTATTCCATTTAAGTCCAAAAATGTTATCATTAGAAGAGATGTAAAATTTGATGAAAATAAATCGGCCTGCGAGCCTAGTCCGGCGGATGTGCCACCTCTTCCTATCTCTTCTATCTTTGAAAACATTTCTTCTTCTGATGATGAAAGCGAGGATGATAATCCTTCCCCACCTTCTCAGGATCCTCAACTTCCAAGATGGGTCCGTGCTACTCGGGATGCAGCAGGTGATCTTGCCGGTGATCCTACAGATCAGCGACGTACACGTTCTCAGTTTGAAAGAGCCTCTTCTTTACTGGCTCAAGCTCCAGTAAATCATGATCCTGACACTTTTGCAGAAGCTTCAGGCCATCCACATTGGGAAACAGCTATGAATGAAGAATATCATTCATTGATGACAAATGATACATGGGATCTTGTTCCTCTACCAAAGGGACGCAAACTTGTTAGATGCAAATGGGTTTACAGAACCAAGTATGGACCAGATGGGAAAGTTGATAAACATAAAGCTCGTCTAGTTGCTAAGGGCTTTTCACAGGTTGAAGGCATTGACTACACTGAAACCTTCTCTCCAGTTGCCAAAATGAACTCTATCCGCCTTGTTCTTTCCCTTGCTGCCTCTTTAAAATGGGAAGTCCATCAAATGGATGTTAAATCTGCCTTCTTGCATGGGGACTTGCAGGAAGAAATCTATATGGAACAACCCATTGGCTTCATACAAACAGACTCCAGCCTCGTTTGTCGACTTAAGAAATCCCTTTATGGCCTCAAGCAAGCTCCTCGAGCTTGGTATGCCAAAATGGATAGCTTTCTTTTAGAATCTGGCTTTTCTAGGTGTCATTCTGACAATACTGTCTACACCAAGAAAGTGGGCAACTCTCTCATCATCCTTGTTCTTTATGTTGATGATCTTATTCTTACTGGTAGTGATCCCAACCTTATAAACCATGTGAAGTCCAGCCTTAAAAAGAAATTTGAAATGACAGACTTAGGACACTTACACTATTTTCTCGGTCTTCAAGTCTTGCAATCCCAAGAGGGTATTTTCCTTTCCCAGTCCAAGTATGCTTGTGATATTCTTCGTCATTTTCACATGGAAGACTGTAAGCCAGCCCCTTCTCCCTTTCAGTCTGGAGTCAAACTTTCAGTCTCTTGTACTTCTCCTGAAGTTGATGCTACCTTATACCGTCAACTTGTCGGAAAACTCTTGTATTTAACCCATACTCGTCCTGATCTTTCCTTTGTTGTTGGCCTTGTTGCTCGTTTTATGCAAAACCCCCGTGAAAGTCATTGGAAAGCAGCTAAAAGAATACTTCGTTATGTTCGAGGTACAGTACAGTTTGGGATTCATTACAGTGCCAAAGCAGCTCCTCTGTTAGTTGGTTTCACTGATTCTGATTGGGCTGGTGACCTTGATGATCGGAAGTCTACTGCCGGTTATGTCTTCACTCTTGGTTCAGGACCTATTACATGGGCTTGTAAGAAACAGGCTGCCATTTCTCTTTCGTCAGCAGAAGCAGAGTATCGTGGTGCCGTGGAAGCTAGTAAGGAAGCCTTGTGGCTTCGTCAGATCCTATCAGAGTTTGGCTTTGAGCAGCAGCATCCAACCACACTTTGGTGTGATAATCAAAGTGCCATTCAGCTATGCAAAGATCCAGTCCAGCATCAGCGCAGCAAACACATTGAACTACACATGCACTTCATCAGAAAGCTCATTCATGACCATGTTCTTGAAGTGCAATATTGTCCAACAGATGATCAGGTTGCAGACATCTTCACAAAGGCTCTCACAGAGGCGAAGTTCACTAAACTTCGATATATGCTTGGAGTTCAGGAAGTTGTCACTAAGGGGGGATAGGCTCTAGTGCCTCCTTCCTTCTCCTATTGTGTCATATTTGTAAATCCTTCAATCCTATCCCAAGTTGTTCTTAAGGGGGGATGTTAGGATATTCCGACACATAGGATATAGTTAAGTTCAACTTGGTCTAGTATAGAGTTAGGTTAGAGTTAGGTAAAGTGTGTTTCTTTACCGTTGTACATTTTGTAACTTACAATCCGACGGTCACGATATGTAGTGATCCGACGGTTCACTCTCACCTCGGTATTACCGACACTTGATCCGTGGCTTGACACCCGATTGGTCCATGAGTTCTATTTAAAGCGCATGGAGGGTCATTGTTCGGGTAATCCGTGCATGAGAGAAGCTTATGTAAATTTTCATTCTTTGATTAATAAATTGTCTGTACCCACGTTGGGACAGGCCGTGGACTGTTTCCCTCCTTGCACTCTGAGGGTTTTAACCACGTCAAAAATACTGGTGTATTGATTTGAGATCTGGTTGTGAGCGGTGTCCTTTTGGTATTCTTCTGTGGAACTTACCCTGTAAATTCCTACACATCACACAAGAAATCATTTTAATTTTCTTTTGTTGTGTTTCTAAGCTTCCACTACGTGTCTTGAACCTCGACTGAGAATTGGCCAAAGCCATAGATTGTTAGCACTCGACCACAGTGTCAAGGTAGCTTGTAAGTGCGTGTCAATATGCCACACGTGCATTTTGAACCCACAACATTCATTTTTCCAAAGCTGAACAATCTAGTAAAAACTATGTGACTTTCTCCAAACTATAAAACATGAAGAATAACAAAATTTCTCGACATTTACTCACCATTTTAGGTACCTCTTGCAATAAATTTCAGTGGCATTTGTACTCTACTCTAAAATTCATGAAAATATAAGTTGACATTCCATTAATCTATCAAATTTTGAAATTCCTTCGGCTTCGCAGATGATGAGTTCACAGAATCTGTATTTCAAGCTGACTCAACTCTCCCAATTGAACTAGATTAAAGAAACCATTTGGAATCCCATTCAAAAATAAAATTTCAACGAATATTGAATTTAAACTTTTACAAGTCATTTCCATTTCAAACTTTATTACATGATTCTTTTTCCCATTAAAGCTCAATCCAACCATATCTAAATAGTATGGATTGAAGAAAAGTCACAAACCCCTTCCACCAATTCTGCAACGCATTTTCCAAAAAGAGATCACAATTGCTTATAGTCCATCAGTGTGTCATTTATGTGTCGTGAAGTAATATGTCTTCCACTACAAGATTACTAGATCTAATTGATGCAAGAAACATTGCAGTTTCCATATAATGTGTAAGGTATGGATCACTACTTTCTCACCTAAATAGCAAACGAAGTCAATATATATGTCAATGCTAATAATGATTTCCGCAGACATAAATAATAACAAAACTGGGTTGATGAGAGGTTCTGAAAATTAATTTTTTATGATTAAATCTCAGTCACGATGCATAATGTAGGAAATCAAATGCATTATCTTTGATACTCATGATCAGATGCATAATTGAGTTCTAAATATAATCATATATTTATTCTAAATGATACCTTCTAACAAGAATAATCTAATGCTCCATATGACATTATCTAACCCTTCCAACTACAATATGTATATCACACCTCTTTGCTACACTCATCCCTTTGCCACACATGTACTCTCTCTCTCTATATATATATATATATATATATATATCCCTTCTAACTCAGGTATGTATATCAACATGACTAGGTATAGGAATTTATTCAATGATATGGAGAAATCAGGAAACATACCTAAACCCTGTGTGGTGTCTCAACCTCATAAAAAGCTTTAATGACAAACTTATCATTGAAAACCTTATGCCTCCTCTATTCATCTCTTATAACTTCACCAATAAGGGGATTGAGGTGCCAACGATCTATAGTATAAACAATGCTTCCCTTATATAAATTTAGGAGAACATGTGATTGAATCTTGTCTCATGTTTTATGATTTCTCGATCAATTAATTGTTTGCGTTGATGAGTAGAGTAGATTCAAGTCTTTAGTTTTAGAAAATTACATAAGAAGTTTGAATCTACAAGGAATTTCTACATGGTATTAAAGCAAGAATCACAATAGAAGAGAAGAAATCGAGTTTTTCTTTGCAGGTAAATCAAATTTGTTGGATCATTCTTCAAATCAAGCAGGATGTTGCTCTATGGATTAAGATTCGAGTACGCCCTTGAAGGTAGCTCGAATTATATTTCTTGGAAGGATAGGATGGAGGAAGTTTTGGAAGATAATGGATTGAAGGAATTCATAGACAATGATATTCCTAAGCCTCTAACAACTAATGCTCAATATATGGCAAAGTGGAAGAAATGTGTGGCAAAGGCGAGGAGGATCGTACTAGAAGGGTTTCGAGATCATATTGTCTCTAATATCCACGAGAAGGATACCCCATATGTAATGTGGAAAGCCTTGATAGTCTTGCTTCAGAACAATAGTGACCACAAAGAAATTGGCATCGAAGGACAAGCTTCGGAAGATCAAGATGGAGAAGGGCGACATAATACCATAGTACATGTTGTTGGAGTTATATGTATTCTAATTCCAACGTTTAATTATCAATCTGGGGTAGTAAGAATTAGAGATGCAAGAACAAGAAATATAGGATTATAGCCTTAGTTAATCTAGTTGAGAATACAAAACAAACTTTAAAAGCTTGAAAGGAAATTTTATTCTAAATTTATTAAATAATAAATTAACCAAGAACTAGTCACATTCTTAGATGTAAAATAGGTTCATTGGTAAATTCTTCAATCACAGCAGAAATTGAAATCTCCCTATTCTATTCTTCACACACCCTTCAAAACTAAATAACACTACTCAAGGAAAGAAATTAAAATGAATAACATACAATCTCAAAAGTACTATGTTTATGCAAATTAATTAAATCATTTCAAGACTTTCCATTTACTAGCTCATGAAGTATAAAATATGGAACCTTGAATTGTTCTTGCAGCAACACACTTGAAACGTAAATCTCAAAGTAATTCTGCAAGGGATTGGAAAGGAAACAATTCTATAAATTCAATAAATAAATATATAAAACTACCCTAAAGCAGGTTGCTTGTAATGGCCTAAGAAACATGGTGCACCACACACCTAGTAAATTCACACAAGATCAATCATATAAGAGAATCACTTAATCACGTATTTATAAATATAATTAGCCATAAACATTTAACACTCTTATTTCATTGTATGAAGTTGATTGTAACATAGGTACCAAATTAGAAAACTATATTAGCATACATAATAGAACAAGTACAAAAACAAGAAATATAAACTAATCATGTATAATAGCTTACCAAGATGGAACAGTGGGCCCTTTATGACACCAATAAGGTAGCTAATAACTCATAGGATTAAATTCTTCAGAAACTCAATGAGTCATCAACTGTGAGTTTTATTAACCTTCAACAAAAATACAATTTACAAAGAATTCCAAATGATGATTTATCTCCCTCACAAAATATTCAATTACGAACTCATGATCCCCTTCCTTAGACCTGTGAGGTCTTATTTATACACTAAAAAAAGTGGCTAAAGATAAAATCCAATCCCATAAACTCAAAAAACAAATTTACAACTTTAGAGGAAAAGCTCAGAAATCTGGTTTTTTTGCAATTTTATACAAATTGGTGTTAAAGAAACAATCATGTATTCTCGACCATGATGTATTTTGGAAATTTGTTTCTATGGAGTATAATTTTCCATATAATGAAAAAAACCCTCTTGGAATTTCCCGATTTGATTCCATGGCCTCAAAACTCGTGCATGAAGTTGACTATTTACATACTTTTGCCAATCTGGCTTTTGTAGAAATTTTGTACAAAACAACTTTGAAGAACCAACTATAACTTTCAAATGGTATTGAATTTTGGTAAATGGTTTGAGACGCAAGTAAAATTTTATGTTTTGAGAAAAAAAAAAAAAACTCGGATTCTTGAGATTCCCCACTATATGCACGTAAGTTTGTAGAAATTTTGAATAATAAACACTTATTCACAGAGATTATCCCGATTATACACTATTGCGGAGTACATGCATAATACATAACCTCCTCTACGTTGATCATCAATTTAGCAGCATCAAAAATAATGAAACATAAATCGCATGCACACATTAACACGGTATGTAACCCGGGGAAAGCTTACAACTGAAAACCCCACACTATCTGTATATTAATGATTGAGAACATGTAACATTACATAGTACAATACTCCTCACAAGTATCCAGCACTATCTCCACCTGTTACACACAATACAGCTCAGATCTGATCTCCAAATCTCCTCCGTTGCTTGCCTGCCTCCACTGCACAATCCTGCAAGAGAATGAATGAATCCAAACTCGTTCCAAGTTCTATTTACCTTGGAAAATCACTCACACTGGAAATCACGTGAGCACAGGCTATAATACTAGGCAATACTCATTGGCATACTCAATCCCTTGATTGTGCAAGATCTCATGCACAACTATAGTCACAACTCACCCTTTCACTTACCTCTAACACCTGTCTCTGTTGAATTGTCCATGCACTGAGTTAACTGATGTATTCTTTAGTTTCTTTATGAGTTAATAATTAGTGAATTAATTAACAATCAATTCACACAACTCATCACTAGTGTATTCTTTAGTTAGACTAAATACAACTAGTTCAACTAAGTCAAACTGAACACAACTCCATCAACTCCACATCCAACTCCACAGAATTCACATGCATGAGTTCTAACTGAAGTCCTCCATGCAATAGCTCAACTAACACATAAGAAACCACGTGATTCCTTCTGTCAGCTGCATGTGCCACATCCGTAGCTCGAACTGAAGTGCTCCAAGAGAATAAGATAATGTTTAGAGTCAAAATATTACTAAGAGCTAATAATATTCGACTGTTCTATTTTTAGCCTGGCAGTCTAAAAATAGACTCTGATCACTCTGCTGTGAACCAAAAATAGAAGTCCATCTATTTTTTCCCAACATGACCAATCATCCATAAACAGCATCCTGCAACTCATAGACCATGATCCATATGTCTAAAAATAGACATAGTCTAAAAATAGACTTTGCGCCAAAAATAACCTGCGGGCCCACTTAGTGAAGGCGACTTCTTTCCACTAAGCTCCATCATCTTGTTGCATTTTCAACAAAGTTGAGGTAAAAGATGGCAGTTTAAAAATGGTTACCTATTTTTTATTGTAGCTTAAATCATGTGTTAGGATCCCACATGTGGGGTCTTGGTATATTCCAAGGCTTGTACAAGAATATTAGGCCTATGTGACACCTGATTTACCATTCCATAGAAAAGAAAAACATATTTTATAATTTTAAAGTTTTTTCCCTTCATTCGTGCAAGTGTAGAATTAAGTACCGAACTATTGAACTGATACAGAGATAGAAATTTCCGCAGTGGAACATGCTCCTTGGCGATATAACCACATTAGTAAACCATCATTGATAAAACCATGTTAGAAACACATTTCACCATTAAAACATCATAAATCCATCTGTTAACACCCAGGTTGTTCCCTATGACTCCCAAGGGAATACGGTCGGGGTAACCACTAACCAATCTTTGGATCACAGTTTCTAGCCAAACTGTAATCAGAGAGGGCTCTCTCTTTATGATTTGTCTCTGTTATAATGGTGTTTTAGGCTAGTTATTATGCTCAGGTTTTGGTTTATGTTTTGGTTGAAGGATTTCTTTCAGGTCTTATGATATAGTGTTTAGATAGTGAAATACCATTGGGCAATGGAGTCTGGAGTTGTGAAATGACTTGAGATGCAGGATTGGTGGTGTTTGAACTACAGGGCCTATTTTATATTTTAGACAAACAAAATTAGCTTAAATTGTGATGTGTGTCAACCAATAGAAAGCAATTAAGAATTTTCTATTAAGTTGGTGAGGTGAAAGGTGAACACACTGCACAGGAGCATAACTTGAATTCCTGTGACAAAGGCCACTGTGAAAGGTGTATTCTGAAAGTGCAGCAATTAAGAATTACACTTATCTATATTACAGCTGAAGAAAACATTCATAAACAACATAGATTGAACTCAGGGTACTCAGTGAATAAATCCTGAAAGTTATTCTTTTTCCTTGTTGCTTAGTATTGAAAATCAGATAACATATATGGATTTTAACAAAACAACTAATTAACAGAGAGAGTTACAGAGACTTATTGTATGGTGAAATACACAGGAATCCAGCAGTTATCAACAGACACCAGAACGCATTCAACACTTCACAAATCTGAGAAATTCCATCACTTTCTTTATTAGACTTCTGAAAGGATTACAGCATAATAATTTCTTTAGGAGAAATCAACAACAACCCCTCAAGCTTATGCGAGGGGCAAATATATACTCTCAGTCTTTACAAAAATATCTGAGTTCTAAGTTATCTCAGATTTAATACTCTCACCAACTTCTAAGATATTAAAATCAGAAAGTTATTACAACATTGAATACAAACTAAAGGTGTCTTTATGCTTTGTCAGAAGATATTCTGGCCTTTGGAGGCCACTGAGTCGGTTGGAATGCTTTGATTAAATGCTGGAGAACACGTCTTTATGCTTGCTGCGCTGTATTTTCTCAGGTTTGCCACCTGTGATTGTGATTGCTGCTGTGGTGACCGAATAGCCCTGCTGAGTTGGATCAGCTTGTATCTTTCCTCTGTATGCTTATCTACCAAAATTCTGCCTGTGTATGACTACTTATAAATCTAGACAAAAATTAACATTTACAGGTTCTGGCTTGATAATATTATCTGTGTCAAATTTTTCCAGACCTCCTGTGTGGGCAATTGGTGCTTCACAATTGCCTCTATGGTTTCATCTGCTTCTGTATACTTAAAGAAATTTGGAGGCACATCAAACAGATGATTGATCTCATTCATAATAAAAAATAGATTGTCCACCCTATTGTATAAAATTTACCCTGATGCTGGCCCTGATTCTGCTGAAGTGCTGGGCTGTCTTGCAATTTGTCCTGCAGCATGGGCATCAAACCTCTTGATGTAGTTTTCAAGGGTAAGCAGTCTTCCTACACTGCTTAATATGCTGGGGAGGCCTCTGTTCTGTAATGCCTGAAATCTGTCCATGAACTTGTTGATTTCAGTCTGCATATCCTGGGTTCTTCTTTCCAGTGTTCCAACCAGGTTTCGTAGTGTCAGGACCCTTTTAACCATTGAGATTGTCTCAGTCCTGTGAGCAATTCCCGTGGTGGCCAGTTGAGAGCTTGTCCTGTTATTTAAAATATTTATCATTCTGGTGGCAGCATCAGGCATGTTGCCAAGGCTGGCTCTAGCTCTTTGTATTTCCCTGTTGGCCTTTGTGATGAGTACTGTTTGTTCATCTATAGTCTCAATGTACTGCCACTGATTGGTGATAGACCGGCCAATATTGCCCCAAAGGACTGCTTTTAGCTCTGCAGTCACATTTTCTAGTGTGAGCTCCTTCTCAAGCTTAGTTATCCTTTTCTTTAGAGTTTTTATCTCTCGCTCCTTTTCAGCTGCATTCTGTTTGCTCTTATCATATCTCTCATTTATTTTAGCCAAAGATTCTTTGGCTGTATTGAGCTCCAGCATTTGAGCTTCCAGGACTTGAATTTCATTTTGGAGTTTCTGCATATCCAGACTATGAGTCTGTTCTGTTGCTGGTGCAGTTGTTGATGTAGTTGGTGCTGTAGGCCCTGTTTGCTGAGGAGGAGGGGCAGTTGTTGGAGCAGCTTCTTCAAGATTGATTATTTCAGGAGGAGGCTGGGAGGTTTGACCCTCTTCTTTTTGTTTCAATGCTGCCTGTAGTGCTGCCTTTGCAGCCTCTGATTCTCCTAGTTTGTCTTGAGTCCGGATTAGCTCCTTGTATAGAGATATCAATAGGGTTGTGGCCTCTTGATCATGCCTTTGCTGGGCCACATCATCTGTTTGAGGGTGGATTGTGGCAGGGAGTTTTATCTTTCTCCTCAATGCTGCCATGTCAGCATCCCTCAACTTCAATATCTCTTGGATCCCTTTGATATCTTTGGGATCATGTCCAATCTCAATGATTATTTCTTCCAAGGACCTTATTCTGTTGTCCTTTGCCTGGGATGATGCCCTCTCTAACTCCAGTTGAGAGGCTGTATTGTTGAGGCTATTTTGCAGCCTATAGTTATCCAAGGTCTGGTTTGCCAGAGAAGCATAGACCATCTCACCCGTTTGCTTGTGCAGTTCTATTTTTTCCATTGGGTGGATATCCTTGGCAAGGACTTCCAAGTTAGTCCTCAAATAATCAGAGGCAGTTTGGGGCTGTAATGCTGTTGGCATGAAATGACTCATGATCATTTTGCCTCCCTGCACATCATATGCAGACATGAGTCTTTGCTGATTGGTGGGAGCCAAGTTTAGCAGATGGTTGTACAGCTGTCTTTTGATGGGCTCATTTCTCATCTTAATATCGATGAACTGTTGTTTAATACTAGGCCCACCTTCCCTTTGCTGCCTGGAGGAACTTACTTCTCCTCCCATTGCCCTATCCTGTTCCTGTTGAAAGGAACTTGCTGATGTTTCCCTGCTGGGTGGGGCCATACCCAACGGCTGCCCCATTGGCATCTCTTCCTCTGAAAGAGGATTGATTCTCTGCCTCTTCTCCCCATGAGTTGCTGATGTTGTAAGGGGAGTTTCTTTGTCCCTTTTCCTGCTTGTGTCCTCCTTTTGTGGAGTCTGGAGTGTAGATGCCTCAGCTGAAGTCTCTTGCCTTGGAGGCTCAGTTTGTTCAGTGGATTTAGGGACTTCCACTGTTTGCTTTTGCTGGGCGGGCTATTCCTGCCTTTGTTCTTCTTGTTGTTGCTGCTCCTCTTGCTGCTGCACTTCACCCTGCTGCTCCATCTCTTCTTGTTGCTGCACTAGGGTTTCCATTTCCTCTTCGGTCATAGGAGGTGGCTGTTCCACCTGCTTTTCTTTGCCCTTGTTGACTGTCTGGAGAGGATTCATGGCAGCTTGAGGATGCTTTGTTGAGGACGCGGCAGCTGCTCCAAGTTGTTTTTTGTATGAGAGGGGAACCTGTCCACAAGTTTCTAAGTCAGCTTCCTTTTGAATATTTCTAGCCTCTCTCTCTAGCAGCTCCTCACTAGTAATTTCCTCTTCTAGGGTACCTTCTTCCCAGCTTAATGTATTAGCATACTGCTCAATCTCAGGTTGCCTCACGTGTGAATAGCTGCCCAATTTGTATTTTATCCTCCTGAGGGAGACAAAGTGATTGGGGTCATAGGGTATCCATTCAAAGCTAGTTTGCAGTCTGAGGGCCTCTAGGATACTGTTTGCCTCTTTCCAGCCCTCCTCTTTTCTGTTGTATAGGAAAGGGCCCAGCTGGCTCCTTACCTTTAACTGTGACTTCTTGTTCTTGCTTTGAAAGTGGAGGTAGTCTGCATTCCCAAACTGCCTGAAATATTCTAAGGCAAAAAGCCTCATGGGGACATACCTTGGCAACCTAAAAGGCTTCAACTCACAGCCATATATTCTGATGACTGTGTGGTCTTGGTAGAGGTACCAATTACCAATGATGTAGGTTTTGTTCAGGTGGAGAATTCTCCTCATTTCATCAGTTAACCTTGGAGGAGGAACACCATACAATACTGTCATGGCTGGATGAATGAATAAGTCAATGAACTCAGAGTATGTGTATGGTGATACAGAGGCACAGTGAAAGACAGAGGTCCAAAACACAACTGACCTTGGATTTCCCTGGGCATTGACTTGCTTCAAGGGAATAGAGAAGCTGGCTGGCTGATAAAACAAGAATAGGTGGTATATGTATGAAGTATACCTGAACAGTCTTTCCCTCTTCAAATTCATAAGCTGGTCATGGATCTTATCTACAATGTATGTAGCATAATCATAATGTACAGCTGGGGGCCTACCAGGAGAGAATATAGACATCATTGCCAGTATTATTTCATCCACATCCTCCAGTCCCTTGAACCCTAGGACATAGCTGATCAAATCTACTAGCATTCTCCCCAATTCATTTAAGTACTGATATCCAATAGGAGGAGTTCTGATGGCTTCAAAGCTTGGTTGTACAAACAGCTGGTTGATTTTGATGAATTGGTCATTTGACAGCTTGTTCCCCTTCTTTATCAAGTTCTGCATGTGGAGGGGGGTCGATGGCTTTGCAGTATGGAAGTGCAGCATCTCATTTATACTCTCTGGGGTGATATGGAACAGGACTGAGCCTGTAGGGCTGATGACAGCTCTCTGGCCTGG
Source organism: Pinus tabuliformis (assembly GCA_031772625.1). NCBI lineage: Eukaryota > Viridiplantae > Streptophyta > Pinopsida > Pinales > Pinaceae > Pinus > Pinus tabuliformis. The sequence goes on along the minus strand of CM062807.1, from coordinate 1,179,910,538 downwards.
GTCATAGCACTCCTGGCATCTGTAGATCAACTCTGGCATAGGATTTACCTGGGGGAGGTTGTAGATGGGCAAGTTTGAGTCCCAAATCCCTAAGATGTCTGCTCCACTAAGGTGCTGACCTTTCAACTCATTCAGCATCTGAATATTATATTTGGAGCCCATTGGAAACCAGTCTAGCATTTGATAATCCATATCTCCCAGGGCTTTCCATTCTAATTCCTGGTGAGGGGCATTGAGAGGCTTGATGTTCAGTGCAATTGGAGTCTCCATGGTCTTCTTTAAGCTTGTAAACTGTAAGTGAACTGTTTGAAGGGAGCAGCACAGCACAGAAGTGATTTTTATAATGACAGTTTGAGTTTCAGGTACCAGAGGGAGAATTGATGCAACAGCAATTGAAATACTGTTTAAATTAGGAATAGGACTACTGTCTGGTCTCACTTTGTCTTCCTCAGCAGGTAAATTCACTGTAAATGAGTCTTTCGCGAATGCGCGAACAGAATATTGTTTAATTGTGACAATGCGGGCAAACAAGGCTCAGCTAGTGTTTTTCGAGTTCACAATTGTAAATGGGGTGTTTGCAGAGGGAAATTGCCAGTGAAATTGTGAGTTTCGTCGTTCCTTAAGCCCTCTGAGTAATTTTATAGACAATTGCAGGCGTACGGAGGATAGAAGATGAAAAATACCTGGTAAACAACGAGCAGAGGTCGCGTATGCGGGCAGGATTGGTACTCTGGAGGTCTCCTTGGTCATTTTAGCAGGTTGGCGGTAATTTGGACGTGAATATCATGCAGCAGAGAGAATAGCAAATAAACGAAAAGAACGTAAAAACCGATATTTTGGCCAAAATATGGACCTTTTTGGCAATTTGGCGCCTTTTTGTGATGACGTCAGCATGACGTCATTGGTGGGGTCAAGGTCGGATGACGTCAGCTGACGTCATCGGGTGACGTGGCGAGATGCTATTGGTCCATGGGGGACGGTGCGGTGGCAGCCACGTCGGCGGAGGGGCGGACAAAGGACTGATGCGATGGCAGGGTGGAGGTGACGTGGGCATGACATGGGATAGTAACTTAGCGGTTAGGGCCGTAGCGGTTACGGTTAAGGATAGCCGCCACGGTTTCTCGGGGCGGTTAGGGTACGGCCCCGCAATTGTCAGAGTTTACTCCAAGAGCCCTCAATGGGCGACGCGTGGCCGCGCCCTGACATGACGCAACGTCACTTTCTCGGGCGCTAAACCTCTGTCGTGGGGGCCGCTCCGATATTAATACGGACCGTCGGATCTCTTGGATCTGATCCGACGGTGGACGGGGAAAAGATATGTTAGGGGGATATGCATGCGGGCGGGGATTTAAACAATTATTTCTTTTGGAAAGTGCGCCAGGCGGAAAACCATCGGGGCATGGGTTTTTCATAAGGTTTTCAATGTATTTTAACAAATCAAAAATGCGCGCTGAAACTTTGGATAAATGCCAAAGGTGGGTTTTTTGGATTTTGATAATTGCAAAGGGGTTTATGGGTAAAGGGGATTTATAAAGGTTTTCAATGCGCAATAATGCAGGCCCGATACTTTGGATAAGAACAAAGTGGGTATTTAGGGGTTATCTTTGCAAATGAAAGGGGTATAGGTAAACCAAGGTTATTTATGATGCTTGTTTTAGCAAATGAAGCTTTCCAAGGGGCCAAATGACTTCAGAAGAGGGGAGGGGTTTAGGGTTAGGTTCATCAAAGTGACCAGATGCCATTTGATCCCTGACAGAGAACTTATTGGCTATAATGCCAAAGGAGGGATATTCATACAAATTTTGGGGTTTATACACCATGGTGTTAATACTAGTAGGGGAAAGGTGATATAGGGATTTACATAGTACAGTTAGAGTTAATATGGACGGGGTAAATGAAGGGGGAAAATACTAAATTTGTTTGCAAAACACTTGGTTTAAAGAGTAGATCAAAATGAAAAGATTTTTACACAAGAAATGTGGCTTTTGAATGAACAAGAACCATCATGAAACCATGATCTTCTTCCACGGATCTTAGCTGAAGAGGGGATGTTAGTAATGAAATGGAAGGGAGAAAGAGGGAGGTTAGTCATGCTCCTTGCTGTAACTTGATGAAGGTGAACACTTTGTCAATTGATAAACTTTGCCTTGGAAAACACAGTTCACACATCTGTAATGATAAAGATAACCTTTCTGCAATCCCCAACTACTTACCCAGCTACTTATCTAGCATTTTTTATTTCTTCTTGGAGGGTGCACTTGGACTTGCAAACCCTTGCCTTTTCTTTTCTTTGGCTTTTTCTTTGTTTTTTCTATCTACTTCTACCCTTATCTCTTCCAAGGTCCCAGATTAAGATGTTGGCAACCTTTTCTTCTCTACCTGAACTACTTGTCTGCCAAGATTAAACAGTTTGGACAGACTCCTTTCTCTATTCTACAACTGCAAATTTAAACCATGGAATGATCCAGATTAAGCTGTTGAATCATCCATCAAAATTTGAAGCTCATACCAAGCTATAAGCATAGATTGAGTTCTCTTGGAAATATGTGATCTTTGAGTCATCAAAGGAGAGCATATTTGGACCTTCCATAGCCAATCATCAAATATGAAACCTATTGGTATAGGTATCTAACAGTGGCTCCACATGGGGATGGTTTTTCTTTTGAAAGACCAAGAACAGCAGGTCAGAATGCCTTGGCTTTTTACTGCTTTTATGAACTTGAAGTTTTGCTGCTCTGAATTGCCCAAATTGTGTGCTTTTCTTCTTGGTAGAGCTCTAATTCTATTTATCTTTCACTGGCAGTCAATAAACTTGAAAACACTGCATTATTACAATCTAAACAGAAAATCATCTACACAGTTGGGTATATACAATGGAAGCTCATGCTGTACTTATGGGTGGTATTCAAAATAGTGCTTCAGCATCCAGCCATTCACAGGACCTTCATCCAGATCAATTTCATTGAGGCTTTTCAGGAAATAAGTGTTGTTTCCTTGCACTGCTTGGACAGCAAATGGTCCTCTCCATAAGGAATCAAATTTTCCATGTTTTCCTTTCTCTTCTCTTCTTGCATCCCACTTGAGGACTTTATCACCAACATTAAAATCTTCTGCTTTGGTTCTTCTGTCAAAGGCTTTCTTTAGTTTTTCTTGTAATACCTGAACTCTGCTGAAAACTTGATCTCTGGTTTGATGCAGACATATGATTTGATTTATCCTTCTTTGCATATCATTTGGTTCAGCTTGGCTTTCTTGAAGAAGCTTCATAACAGGCACTCCTAGTGAAGAGGGGAATTTGGCCTCTAATCCATAAACCAACTCATATGGGCTGGTCCCAATTGATCTCTTGGTTGTTAGTCTATCTGCCCATAAGGCATTGACTAGTTTCTTGTGCCAGTTCTTTTTGTTCTCTTCAAGTACCTTCTTTATAATGTTTACAAGGCTTTTGTTTGATGATTCAGCAAGGCCATTTCCTTGGGGATAGTATGCAGTAGAATGGCCCAAAGTAATATGGAATTTGTGACAGAAATTCACCATTTTCTTGGATCTGAAAGCAGCAGCATTGTCTGTAATGATTTTATCAGGGCAGCCAAATCTAGCCAGTATGTTGTTCTCCAAGAACTGAATGATTACTGAATCATTTGCTTGTCTGCATGGGGCAACTTCAATCCACTTAGTGAAGTAGTCTGCGGCTGTTAAGATCCATCTATGTTGGCCTGAAGATGAGGGATGAATTTCCCCAATGAAATCAAATCCCCATTGTTGAAAAGGTCTCTCTGTTGCAATAGGCTTTAAAGGAAGTGGCAGCAGTTGTCTCTTTCCCTCAAACACTTGGCATTTATGACATGATGTGATAAATTTCTTGACATCAGAGAACATGGTGGGCCAGTAGTATCCAGCCCTTAGTATTTTATCTGCAGTGGACTTCCAGTACAAGTGTCCACCACAGTCTCCTGCATGAAACTCTTGCATGATATTGTTAATCTCATTTTCAATTAAACAGTGCAGCAATATACCTTCATGGTTCTTCCAAAGCAGATTGCCATCCATCACACAAAATCTTGATGTTTTCATTTTTAAGAACCTACACTTAGTTTTGGACAGTCCTGGGGGAGCACACAGGTTTTGTAACACATAACAGATATCAGAGTACCAGGGGGATTGTTCAAAGGCTACATTGATCTTTGGAGTCGCCAGCTCTGTTTCACTGTCCAGCTGATTGATGTCTAAGGCTTGAAAATTTGTTTCTGTCATTAATTTGGCCAAGCCTTGCCCTTTTATTAGTTTTGTAGGTTTAATCTCAATGTCAAATTCCAAGATGCTGGCAATCCATTTTCCTCTTCTGCCTTCTAAATTTTCTTGGGTGAGAATGTCTTTGACAATAGGACTTGGCACATATGCTTTGACATGGGAATAAAGGATATAAATCCTAAAGTCTTTGATTGCTTTGACTAAAGCATAAGCTTGTTTTTCCATGATTTGATACTTCAAAGGTGCATCCCTAAGAGCTTTGCTAAAGAAAGCAATTGGCTTCTCATTTCCTTGGTTATCTTTTTGTAATAAAACAGCAGCAATAGTATGTTGGGAAGCAAAAGAGAAAATGATAAATTCTCTGTCAAACTGAGGGTTGGTTAAGACTGGGGTTTGGGTGAGGGCCAATTTTATACCTTCAAATGCTTGATTGGCTTCAACAGTCCACTTCACTTTTGAATCCTTTTTCAGCATGTTGTTTAATAATCTGGTTAGCTCTACTAGGTTTGGGATAAACCTTCTCAAGAAATTGATTTTTCCCAAGAATCCTTGTAATTCTTTGACATTCCTTGGGTGGGGCATTTGCAGGATAGCTTGTATCCTATCTGGGTCAATTCTAATGCCATCTTTTGAGATGATGTGTCCTAAGAGCTTGTCTTCTTCTAAACCAAAGAGGGATTTCTTAGGGTTCAAGGAGATTCCATATTTTCTGCATTTTAGGAAGAACTGTCTTAGATGCTTGAGATGTTCTTGGTCTGATTTTGAGAAAGTTGTTAGGTCATCTAGATAAATGACTAAAAAGTCATGAATTTCCTTTGCAAAAGCAATGTCCATTGCTCGTTGAAATGTTGCCCCTGCATTCTTCAACCCAAAAGGCATTTTTACATATTTGAACGTTCCCCATGGGGTTGTAAATGCTGTTTTGTCCTGATCATCTGGGTGAACTAAGATCTGGTTAAAACTGGAAAACCCATCCAGTAATGAGATCCTTGAGGCCCCTACCACCCTTTGAAGAATGTGATCCATCTTGGGTAAGGGGTAGTTGTCTTTAAGGGATACTTGGTTTAGATTCCTTAAATCCACACACAGCCTGATCTCACCTGTCTTCTTTCTTGTAGGGACTAAGTTGGAAATCCATTCAGAGAATCTGATTGGTGCTATGATGCCTGCTTTGAACATTTTATGTACCTCTTGTTCCATTGCTGGGAGAAGCATAGGATTGATTCTCCTCAGTTTTTGTTTAAAGGGTTTTTGATCAGGTTTGAGAGGGATAGTGTGTTGGATTACAGAGGTGTCATAGGACTTTAGGTCCTCATAGCTCCATGCAAAAACATCTTGGAACTCTTTGAAGAGGTCAATGTATTTTGGCTTTTGGTCAGGAGGTAAGGAAGCAGATAATTTAATTATCTTGGGTTTGTCAATTGTACCTATGTTGCACTCTTCAATGGCTGCATTCAGGGGCTGCATTTTTGGTTTTCTGGGAATATCATTTGAATCAAAAATGTCTTCTAGTGGGGTTAGGCCTGTTGGTAGAAAATTGTCCTTTAGCTCAATGATCTCAGTTTCAGCATTGGACACTCCCTCTTCCCAGTCAACTTGTTGAATTTTCTGGATGTTTTCTATATTAAAAATAGTTGGATTCAGCATTTGTTTTGCAGTTCTAGGTGATATTGGCTGAGCGGTCTGTTGAAGCTGTATTTTTGATGGACTTGCTCCATTAAGTATTTTTGATTGACTTGTTGTCTCAAGTATTTGTGATTGACTTGCTGTCTCAAGTATTTGTGATTGACTTGCTGACTCAAGCATTTGTGATTGACTTGCTGTCTCAAGTATTTGTGATTGACATGTTGTCTCATTGTCAATATTTAATCCTGCAAATTCTTGTTGCAGAGTTAAAAACTGATTTATTTGCTTGTCATCCTCAAATACTTACCAATCATTGATGTTGTTTGGAATAGAGGGTCTGTGTTTTACTTCAGCTGTGAAACAATGGTGGGGCTCAAAGGGCAACTTGCAGGTACTTGCAAAGGTGGCTAAACTATGAGCATGTAGATTCTGGGCTCTGGGAATTTTAGTGATTTGGAATTCAGAGAAGAAGTTTAGTACCTCGGCAACAGCAGACCTATAAGTCCTTAGTCTTTTGTCATTGGTGACAAAGTTTCCTTTCACTTGTTGGATAACTAAATCCGAATCTCCCATGATTGAAACCCTGGCAGCTTGTAAGAATTTTGCCAACTTGAGTCCTAGCAAAAGAGCTTCATATTCTGCCATGTTATTAGTACATCTGAAATTCAATCTATAGGCTCTGCCTTCTGCATGACTATTTTCTTTATTGTGTACCCAAACTCCAGCTCCTGCCCCTAATTTGTTGACCGAGCATCAAATTCAAGGAACCATAGAATATCTTGTTGGGGAGGAGGTTTTATGATCTGTTCATGGGCTGGTAATGTAAGTATCAATTGTGGTTTTTTCTCTAGCTTGTCTTCTAGGACAGTCTCATAATTTAATTGCATGTTCTTGACAATTAAGGCAGTGGCACTATCAAATGTTTGATTGACTGTTGTTTCATGAGTGATACTACTCTCATTTGCATCTTCCTCTTGTATGAATATCTTGGTTTCAACTTCACCTTTTGAGGGAGTAGTTGTATTATTGAAAAGAATGTATGAGTCTATGTCTGAATGGACAGCATATATAGGAAAATTTTGAGGTTTTTCTTCACTGCTGACCATGTACTTCATTAGTGTTTCTCTGTACAGTCTTTTTGGTTGCCCAAACACAGAGATGGTGGCATATGACATGTCTAATTGTAGGGAACCTTGGAGTTTGGCTCCCCATGATCTTGATAACAGCATTCCATACTTAGGTGGGATATCAACGACTAGGATTGTCTTGTTTGGGTATTGAACTAGAGAGACACATAAGTCCTTTATGAGACCTAGACACTTGAATTGGCTGGAGTCAAAGGAGAACAGATCCTTGTATGGTCTTGTTATGTCTAAATTCAATCTCTCCATGACTGCTTTTGGCATGAGATTGTGAGAGGCACCTGAGTCAAACATTGCATTATGTATTATTTTGTCATGAATATGTAAACTGACATAGAAAGGCAGTACCCCTGTGACTACTATTTTTCCATCCACCTCTGGGCCAAAGAGGAGTTCTGGGTGTCATCCAGTACATTGACATCATCTTTGTTGCTAGTGAGTTGAAGGGACCTTTTGATTTGCAATTTATAGCTGTCATGCTTGGCTAATTCCAAGAGAGGAATAGCTATTTTTATTTTGCCAATTTCTGTTTCAAGATCAAAAGGTTTTTCAGATTGGGCTTTGTGGTTGTAGGTGACAGTCCTTTCCTTGTTCATTAAGTCTCCTTCTAGATTTTTATCTTGACTTTGAGATTTATCCTTTTTACTCATCTCTTGAGGAGTAACATTTAAATTAGGATGAGAAGAGGCAGTAGCCACAGACTGTTGTCTTGAGGACAGTGGTTCAGTGATCTCTTCAACAATCACTTCTTTGGTAGGTAAGTTTGGTTGGTCATTAGGTTCTGTGACTATAACTCTTTCAGGCTGCTGATTATCCTTTTTCTTTTCAGGCTGGTTGACATTCACAGTTCTGCTCCTTAGCTTGTACTGTTTATGGACTTCATAAACAGCAGTGTCATAGCCTTGTTTAAAGTCAAAGGATTCACCTGATTTAGTTTGGAACAGTTTGATTTCCTCATCCTCATGATCTTCTTGTGTTAAGAAAACTTGACTTTCACCATCCAGCCCTATTAAATTAATCTCAGGATCTTCATTGGGCTCAGCTGAAGTGGAGGTTTCAGCATAATTTTCTTGGAAAGGGGGCCTGATTTCTGGATCAGGTTTGGCCCTGCCAACATTCGGGTTTGGATTTCTCCTAAAATTTGGATTCCTAGGAGGATTGTTTTGTGGTGCTTCCCATGATGCTTTTCTTTCAACTGATTCCACCCTGTCACCCAATCTTTTCATGCTGTTGAGTATGGCATCAAGCTTTTGATCAAAGGCTGTGGGTTCTTCTTTGTATATGCTTCTCTTTTCTAACCTTGCCCTGTTTCTTTTGGCAATCAGGTTTGCTTCTACTGTGACAGCAGCCTTCTGGGCGTCTTCAAGGGTTTCAGGTTCTCTTTCCTTCAACTGATATGCCATGTCAGAATCAAATCCATCAGGGAACTTGTACAAGGCCAAATCAGGAGGAGGTGTTAGGTTTTGTGGTATTGCATTGTACACATTGTTAAATCTAGCACAATACTCCAAAACGGTCTCTTGAGGACCTCTCTTGATTGTTTCATATTCACCAAGTATGTGCAGGGGATCTATCTTCTTCTCCCATCTGGTAGTAAAGGCCTGATAAAGCTCATCAGGGGTTGTGATAGTATTTGCAGCAATCGACCTGAACCAGGTTCTAACATCACCTGTCAGGCTTTGGACAAAAATTCTCATCCTCACACTGTCATCATCTATTTCATAGTTTTCAAAGTGATCTTGCATCCTCTTAGCATGTTGAATAGCAGAGTAAGGGCCAGTGGAGTCAAAATATGTGATTTTGGTTTGGTAATCCTGGGGTAGAGCTGCAGGATTAGCAGGTAGCTGCAAGGGTGCATATCTATTTTCCATATTCGGAGGGTTGGGTGTATTAATAGGAGCTGCTGGGATAATATGAACAGTGGGTACCACAGGGGTTACAGGTGAAGCTGAACCTAAAGTTTGGTTCAAAGGGGTATGTGCAGTGGATGAAGATGGGGGAGGAGAACCTTGAGATGTAGATGGTGAACTAGGGGAACTTGGAACAGACCTAAAGAGGACTTTAAGTGGAGTAGAAAGGTTGGGAAAATCTGCAACTGAGGTCAAAACAACAGGCTGATCCTGCTTTTGTTGCTTCCTGGTGTTTCTAGGGATGGTATTTGGATTATCAACAATGATGGGTGGATTTGGGTCAGGATTAGCCCTAGTATGCCGAGGATTTTTCTTAGGAGCCAGTTTCTAACTGTTTTTTAGGATTTTGTTGGAAATTTTTATATCTGAAGGGACTGGATGAAGATTTTGGAATGGTAATATATTCTCAAAGCTAAGATGAAGATTCCCAAAACAAGCTCCTCCTTGAAACTGTTAATGTAATACAGAAACAGATTAAAGGCCTCTTGACTTAGTTCAGGCTTGATAGCAGCTTAAGGAAGATATATAGTAAAAAAAAATCTCAAGCACTCCCCAGTGGAGCCGCCAATTATGTTAACACCCAGGTTGTTCCCTATGACTCCCAAGGGAATACGGCCGGGGTAACCACTAACCAATCTTTGGATCACAGTTTCTAGCCAAACTGTAATCAGAGAGGGCTCTCTCTTTATGATTTGTCTCTGTTATAATGGTGTTTTAGGCTAGTTATTATGCTCAGGTTTTGGTTTATGTTTTGGTTGAAGGATTTCTTTCAGGTCTTATGATATAGTGTTTAGATAGTGAAATACCATTGGGCAATGGAGTCTGGAGTTGTGAAATGACTTGAGATGCAGGATTGGTGGTGTTCGAACTGCAGGGCCTATTGTATATTTTAGACAAACAAAATTAGCTTAAATGGTGATGTGTGTCAACCAATAGAAAGCAATTAAGAATTTTCTATTAAGTTGGTGAGGTGAAAGGTGAACACACTGCACAGGAGCATAACTTGAATTCCTGTGACAAAGGCCACTGTGAAAGGTGTATTCTGAAAGTGCAGCAATTAAGAATTACACTTACCTAGATTACAGCTGAAGAAAACATTCATAAACAACACAGATTGAACTCAGGGTACTCAGTGAATAAATCCTGAAAGTTATTCTTTTTCCTTGTTGCTTAGTATTGAAAATCAGATAACATATATGGATTTTAACAAAACAACTAATTAACAGAGAGAGTTACAGAGACTTATTGTATGGTGAAATACACAGGAATCCAGCAGTTATCAACAGACACCAGAACGCATTCAACACTTCACAAATCTGAGAAATTCCATCACTTTCTTTATTAGACTTCTGAAAGGATTACATCATAATAATTTCTTTAGGAGAAATCAACAACAACCCCTCAAGCTTATGAGAGGGGCAAATATATACTCTCGGTCTTTACAAAAATATCTGAGTTCTAAGTTATCTCAGATTTAATACTCTCACCAAATTCTAAGATATTAAAATCAGAAAGTTATTACAACATTGAATACAAACTAAAGGTGTCTTTATGCTTTGTCAGAAGATATTCTGGCCTTTGGAGGCCACTGAGTCGGTTGGAATGCTTTGATTAAATGCTGGAGAACACGTCTTTATGCTTGCTGCGCTGTATTTTCTCGGGTTTGCCACCTGTGATTCTGATTGCTGCTGTGGTGACCGAATAGCCCTGCTGAGTTGGATCAGCTTGTATCTTTCCTCTGTATGCTTATCTACCAAAATTCTGCCTGTGTATGACTACTTATAAAACTAGACAAAAATTAACATTTACAGGTTCTGGCTTGATAATATTATCTGTGTCAAATTTTTCCAGACTTCCTGTGTGGGCAATTGGTGCTTCACAATTGCCTCTATGGTTTAATCTGCTTCTGTATACTTAAAGAAATTTGGAGGCACATCAAACAGATGATTGATCTCATTCATAATAAAAAATAGATTGTCCACCCTATTGTATAAAATTTGCCCTGATGCTGGCCCTGATTCTGCTGAAGTGCTGGGCTGTCTTGCAATTTGTCCTGCAGCATGGGCATCAACCCTCTTGATGTAGTTTTCAAGGGTAAGTAGTCTTCCTACACTGCTTAATATGCTGGGGAGGCCTCTGTTCTGTAATGCCTGAAATCTGTCCATGAACTTGTTGATTTCAGTCTGCATATCCTGGGTTCTTCTTTCCAGTGTTCCAACCAGGTTTCGTAGTGTCAGGACCCTTTTAACCATTGAGATTGTCTCAGTCCTGTGAGCAATTCCCATGGTGGCCAGTTGAGAGCTTGTCCTGTTATTTAAAATATTTATCATTCTGGTGGCAGCATCAGGCATGTTGCCAAGGCTGGCTCTAGCTCTATGTATTTCCCTGTTGGCCTTTGTGATGAGTACTGTTTGTTCATCTATAGTCTCAATGTACTGCCACTGATTGGTGATCGACCGGCCAATATTGCCCCAAAGGACTGCTTTTAGCTCTGCAGTCACCTTTTCTAGTGTGAGCTCCTTCTCAAGCTCAGTTATCCTTTTCTTTAGAGTTTTTATCTCTCGCTCCTTTTCAGCTGCATTCTTTTTGCTCTTATCATATCTCTCATTTATTTTAGCCAAAGATTCTTTGGCTGTATTGAGCTCCAGCATTTGAGCTTCCAGGACTTGAATTTCATTTTGGAGTTTCTGCATATCCAGACTATGAGTCTGTTCTGTTGCTGGTGCAGTTGTTGATGTAGTTGGTGCTGTAGGCCCTGTTTGCTAAGGAGGAGCAGCAGTTGTTGGAGCAGCTTCTTCAAGATTGATTATTTCAGGAGGAGGCTGGGAGGTTTGACCCTCTTCTTTTTGTTTCAATGCTTCCTGTAGTGCTGCTTTGCAGCCTCTGATTCTCCTAGTTTGTCTTGAGTCCGGATTAGCTCCTTGTATAGAGATATCAACAGGGTTGTGGCCTCTTGATCATGCCTTTGCTGGGCCACATCATCTGTTTGAGGGTGGATTGTGGCAGGGAGTTTTATCTTTCTCCTCAATGCTGCCATGTCAGCATCCCTCAACTTCAATATCTCTTGGATCCCTTTGATATCTTTGGGATCATGTCCAATCTCAATGATTATTTCTTCCAAGGACCTTATTCTGTTGTCCTTTGCCTGGGATGATGCCCTCTCTAACTTCAGTTGAGAGGCTGTATTGTTGAGGCTATTTTGCAGCCTATAGTTATCCAAGGTCTGGTCTCCCAGAGAAGCATAGACCATCTCACTCGTTTGCTTGTGCAGTTCTATTTTGTCCATTGGGTAGATATCCTTGGCAAGGACTTCCAAGTTAGTCCTCAAATAATCAGAGGCAGTTTGGGGCTGTACTGTTGTTGGCATTAAATGACTCATGATCATTTTGCCTCCCTGCACATCATATGCAGACATGAGTCTTTGCTGATTGGTGGGAGCCAAGTTTAGCAGATGGTTGTACAACTGTCTTTTGATGGGCTCATTTCTCATCTTAATATTGATGAACTGTTGTTTAATACTAGGCCCACCTTCCCTTTGCTGCCTGGAGGAACTTACTTCTCCTCCCATTTCCCTATCCTGTTCCTGTTGAAAGGAACTTGCTGATGTTTCCCTGCTGGGTGGGGCCATACCCAGCGGCTGCCCCATTGGCATCTCTTCCTCTGAAAGAGGATTGATTCTCTGCCTCTTCTCCCCATGAGTTGCTGACGTTGCAAGGGGAGTTTCTCTGTCCCTTTTCCTGCTTGTGTCCTCCTTTTGTGGAGTCTGGAGTGTAGATGCCTCAGCTGAAGTCTCTTGCCTTGGAGGCTCAGTTTGTTCAGTGGATTTAGGGACTTCCACTGTTTGCTTTTGCTGGGCAGGCTGTACCTGCCTTTGTTCTTCTTGTTGTTGCTGCTCCTCTTGCTGCTGCCCTTCACTCTGCTGCTCCATCTCTTCTTGTTGCTGCACTAGGGTTTCCATTTCCTCTTCGGTCATAGGAGGTGGCTGTTCCACCTGCTTTTCTTTGCCCTTGTTGACTGTCTGGAGAGGATTCATGGAAGCTTGAGGATGCTTTGTTGAGGACGAGGCAGCTGCTCCAAGTTGTTTTTTGTATGAGAGGGGAACCTGTCCACAAGTTTCTAAGTCAGCTTCCTTTTGAATATTTCTAGCCTCTCTCTCTAGCAGCTCCTCACTAGTAATTTCCTCTTCTAGGGTACCTTCTTCCCAGCTTAATGTATTAGCATACTGCTCAATCTCAAGTTGCCTCACGTGTGAATAGCTGCCCAATTTGTATTTTATCCTCCTGAGGGAGACAAAGTGATTGGGGTCATAGGGTATCCATTCAAAGCTAGTTTGCAGTCTGAGGGCCTCTAGGATACTATTTGCCTCTTTCCAGCCCTCCTCTTTTCTGTTGTATAGGAAAGGGCCCAGCTGGCTCCTTACCTTTAATTGTGACTTCTTGTTCTTGCTTTGAAAGTGGAGGTAGTCTACATTCCCAAACTGCCTGAAATATTCTAAGGCAAAAGGCCTCATGGGGACATACCTTGGCAACCCAAAAGGCTTCAACTCACAGCCATATATTCTGATGACTGTGTGGTCTTGGTAGAGGTACCAATTACCAATGCTGTAGGTTTTGTTCAGGTGGAGAATTCTCCTCATTTCATCAGTTAACCTTGGAGGAGGAACACCATACAATACTGTCATGGCTGGATGAATGAATAAGTCAATGAACTCAGAGTATGTGTATGGTGATACAGAGGCACAGTGAAAGACAGAGGTCCAAAACACAACTGACCTTGGATTTCCCTGGGCATTGACTTGCTTCAAGGGAATAGATAAGCTGGCTGGCTGATAAAACAAGAATAGGTGGTATATGTATGAAGTATACCTGAATAGTCTTTCCCTCTTCAAATTCATAAGCTGGTCATGGATCTTATCTACAATGTATGTAGCATAATCATAATGTACAGCTGGGGGCCTACCAGGAGAGAATATAGACAGCATTGCCATTATGATTTCATCCACATCCTCCAGTCCCTTGAACCCTAGGACATAGCTAATCAAATCTACTAGCATTCTCCCCAATTCATTTAAGTACTGATATCCAATAGGAGGAGTTCTGATGGCTTCAAAGCCTGGTTGTACAAACAGCTGGTTGATTTTGATGAATTGGTCATTTGACAACTTGTTCCCCTTCTTTATCAAGTTCTCCATGTGGAGGGGGGTCAATGGCTTTGCAGTATGGAAGTGCAGCATCTCATTTATACCCTCTGGGGTGATATGGAACAGGACTGAGCCTGTAGGGCTGATGACAGCTCTCTGGCCTGGGTCATAGCACTCCTGGCATCTGTAGATCAACTCTGGCATAGGATTTACCTGGGGGAGGTTGTAGATGGGCAAGTTTGAGTCCCAAATCCCTAAGATGTCTGCTCCACTAAGGTGTTGGGCTTTCAACTCATTCAGCATCTGAATATTATATTTGGAGCCCATTGGAAACCAGTCTAGCATTTGATAATCCATATCTCCCAGGGCTTTCCATTCTAATTCCTGGTGAGGGGCATTGAGAGGCTTGATGTTCAGTGCAATTGGAGTCTCCATGGTCTTCTTTAAGCTTGTAAACTGTAAGTGAACTGTTTGAAGGGAGCAGCACAACACAGAAGTGATTTTTATAATGACAATTTGAGTTTCAGGTACCAGAGGGAGAATTGATGCAACAACAATTGAAATACTGTTTAAATTAGGAATAGGACTACTGTCTGGTCTCACTTTGTCTTCCTCAGCAGGTAAATTCAGTGTAAATGAGTCTTTCGCGAATGCGCGAACAGAATATTGTTTATTTGTGACAATGCGGGCAAACAAGGCTCAGCTAGTGTTTTTGGAGTTCACAATTGTAAATGGGGTGTTTGCAGAGGGAAATTGCCGGTGAAATTGTGAGTTTCGTCGTTCCTTAAGCCCTCTGAGTAATTTTATAGACAACTGCAGGCGTACGGAGGATAGAAGATGAAAAATACCTGGTAAACAGTGAGCAGAGGTCGCGTATGCGGGCAGGATTGGTACTCTGGAGGTCTCCTTGGTCGTTTTAGCAGGTTGGCGGTAATTTGGACGTGAATATCATGCAGCAGAGAGAATAGAAAATAAACGAAAAGAACGTAAAAACCGAGATTTTGGCCAAAATATGGACCTTTTTGGCAATTTGGCGCCTTTTTGTGATGACGTCAGCATGACGTCATTGGTGGGGTCAAGGTCGGATGACGTCAGCTGACGTTATCGGGTGACGTGGCGAGATGCTATTGGTCCATGGGGGACGGTGCAGTGGCAGCCACGTCGGCGGAGGGGCGGACAAAGGACTGATGCGATGGCAGGGTGGAGGTGACGTGGGCATGACGTGGGATAGTAACTTGGCGGTTAGGGCCGTAGCGGTTACGGTTAAGGATAGCCGCCACGGTTTCTCGGGGCGGTTAGGGTACGGCCCCGCAATTGTCAGAGTTTGCTCCGAGAGCCCTCAATGGGCGACGCGTGGCCGCGCCCTGACGTGACGCAACGTCACTTTCTCGGGCGCTAAACCTCTGTCGCGGGGGCCGCTCCGATATTAATACGGACCGTCGGATCTCTTGGATCTGATCCGACGGTGGACGGGGAAAAGATATGTTAGGGGGATATGCATGCGGGCGGGGAATTAAACAATTATTTCTTTTGGAAAGTGCGCCAGGCGGAAAACCATCGGGGCATGGGTTTTTCATAAGGTTTTCAATGTATTTTAACAAATCAAAAATGCGCGCTGAAACTTTGGATAAATGCCAAAGGTGGGTTTTTTGGATTTTGATAATTTCAAAGGGGTTTATGGGTGAAGGGGATTTATAAAGGTTTTCAATGCGCAATAATGCAGGCCCGATACTTTGGATAAGAACAAAGTGGGTATTTAGGGGTTATCTTTGCAAATGAAAGGGGTATAGGTAAACCAAGGTTATTTATGATGCTTGTTTTAGCAAATGAAGCTTTCCAAGGGGCCAAATGACTTCAGAAGAGGGGAGGGGTTTAGGGTTAGGTTCATCAAAGTGACTAGATGCCATTTGATCCCTGACAGAGAACTTATTGGCTATAATGCCAAAGGAGGGATATTCATACAAATTTTGGGGTTTATACACCATGGTGTTAATACTAGTAGGGGAAAGGTGATATAGGGATTTACATAGTAAAGTTAGAGTTAATATGGATGGGGTAAATGAAGGGGGAAAATACTAGATTTGTTTGCAAAACACTTGGTTTAAAGAGTAGATCAAAATGAAAAGATTTTTACACAAGAAATGTGGCCTTTTGAATGAACAAGAACCATCATGAAACCATGATCTTCTTCCATGGATCTTAGCTGAAGAGGGGATGTTAGTAATGAAATGGAAGGGAGAAAGAGGGAGGTTAGTCATGCTCCTTGCTGTAACTTGATGAAGGTGAACACTTTGTCAATTGATAAACTTTGCCTTGGAAAACACAGTTCACACATCTGTAATGATAAAGATAACCTTTCTGCAACCCCCAACTACTTACCCAGCTACTTATCTAGCATTTTTTATTTCTTCTTGGAGGGTGCACTTGGACTTGCAAACCCTTGCCTTTTCTTTTCTTTGGCTTTTTCTTTGTTTTTTCTATCTACTTCTACCCTTATCTCTTCCAAGGTCCCAGATTAAGATGTTGGCAACCTTTTCTTCTCTACCTGAACTACTTGTCTGCCAAGATTAAACAGTTTGGACAGACTCCTTTCTCTATTCTACAACTGCAAATTTAAACCATGGAATGATCCAGATTAAGCTGTTGAATCATCCATCAAAATTTGAAGCTCATACCAAGCTATAAGCATAGATTGAGTTCTCTTGGAAATATGTGATCTTTGAGTCATCAAAGCAGAGCATATTTGGACCTTCCATAGCCAATCATGAAATATGAAACCTATTGGTATAGGTATCTAACACCATCATAATTAACCACAAGGTGAAAGATGTATATTTATCGAAAGTTGGTGGTATAATTGTTATGGAAAGTGTCATAAATGCAAGAATATGAATTATGAATGGATACTTTATATACTAAATGATATGACATATTAGATCCCAAAATTCTCCCATGCGTAAGATTTTGCATGCCCTCATGCAAACAAAATCCTCGCCTATGCCATTGTTTCTTGGTGCAAGTGATTAAAGGTGAATTTCCATACCATCATAGACTTGATATGTTTCACAACAAGGTAGAAAAAATTGAGGCAAACAAGATATGGACTAGGAAGGGATGGTGGATGATATCAGGTAAGGATGAGGATAAGGGTCGGAAACTTTGTAAGACCATTATTCACTTTTCGGTTCTTTTCTTAGATAAACAACACCAACTTCATCCTCCTATTGAGAGGATTCACATGATGATTTTGTGAATTCTTTATGATGTTCAAGGAGAAGAAACTATATATGTAGCTTTAGTCATGTACCATGATACTTTTTCATTCTTATGGTCTTACTAGAATATGCATTGATGGATTTGGAAATGGGGGGTTTAATGGTGGTTTAAGAAAAATAAAGATTTATGGAATAGAAAGCGGTTAATCATCAAGATTCCTTAAATTTAATGAGTTAAAGATGCTTTAAACATGTTTTACCTCAAGTATACCTTTTAAGTTTTAATTTGTATCACAGGCTGCAATGGAAGTTTTATGAAGCTAAAGATGAGGTAGAGTAAGGCTGAGAGTCTGGAATCATCTGGAAGGGTTGGAGTTGATGAGTGCCAATATGATCTGTTGAAGGAAGTTGAAGAGAATGAACTAAATATGCTGAAAGGGTACCAAAAAACACTCCCCCATGCCTAAGGTTTTTCATGTCCTCATGCAAAAAAGGTGAGGTACTAAAGAAATGAGGAGGGCTGCTGAGATGGCTCTAGTACAAAGGAACTTGAAAAAAAAAAACAAAAACAAAAAAAAACAATGGAACTAATGAAATGAATACTAAACAAAAATAATTCATCTCAAATTTATTAAAATGATGGAAAACTAACAAAAGCATAAAATAAATTACAAATCACTCATTACACATGATTTCATCAATTCTTAACGGTTTTATGCCCAAGAAGATAATCCTTTTATAAATTTAAGGGGCTCTCCTTCTTTGTAGGTAGGAGGATTTTTATGATCACAACAAATGATGAACCAATGAAAAATTAGTTATTACTAAGAAAATACCAAATTCTTATAGTTATCAAAGTATTATAGATAAGCTTTGTAGTTGAGTTTTATTAATTCTCTGTGATCATAGGCCCCACTTCTAAGACCATTAGATCTTAGGTGTAGTATGAAAAACCAATGATAGAGGACTCAAGGTTACCTTAAGGCCATTTTTTAGCAACAAACTTATGGAGTTCATTTTTCCTCTGACTTCATCCACACATGCTTCCTTTTTATTGTAACACTATAGAGTAACCATCATACATGTAGACAAAAGCCCTAGTTGGGTTGAAACTTCTTTAGGAAGAACTCACCATTGCCCGCAAGCATCCATAGCCCTGATGGGTTTTCCTATTGGTATCATAGGTGAGTACTTGCTGCCAGCAGGCATCCATAGCCTCAACGAGTTAACCTCTTAAACCTATTTTACACTGAAGGCTCTAATCCCAGGTTTCCTATAATTTTAGGTTTATATTATGGATATTTATTTTGTAATTGGTAGATGGGGGAGCAGCTTCATAAATCCCTTTAAAGGCATAGGATGACACCTTTTAGAGTGACTTAGATTACCTACATAATGTCTTGGATGCATAAGGTACTTATAGGTACTCAAAGGACATAGCATGAATGAGCCATTTTTAATGTGAGATGGATGAGGATAACTAAAGAATAACCAAAAGACACCTAAATTCATATCAATCAATTTTTCATATATTATTTCACTTTTAAAGTAGTGTTCCACTATGAACAAATACTTTGTTATGCAACCAGCTCACAAAATAGAAGAAAAGATAGAGCAATGACTTTCAAATTAGCCTCTTCGAGGGGGCAACCTCCTTTCCATTACACAAATGAACAATTCTTGGATGATACAAATGACAATACTTCCTTTCTATATATAGGAGTCTAAGCGGTCACAATATAGTCAAAACTGACATAACAATAATAATGTAAGGGCACAACAATAACAATAGTAGGATTCCATGGGGCACAATAATAACAATACGGGGACAACATGGGCACAACAATAATAATTAGGGAATACACTAGTATTATAGGGACCTAACATGCCCCTCTCCTTCAGAAAAGCATTTTCCTCAATGTTGGAGTAGTTCCAGATGCATTTGTATAAAATTCTCATCCTCCCAACTAGAATTTTCAATGGGTAAGTTCTTCCACCTAATGAGATACTCTAAAATTGATCTATTTTGTTATTTTCAAGTTCTTGTTTCTGTGACTTCTTCAGGTTCCAATGTGATTTTTCCTTCCTCATCAAGTTCTGGCAATATTGTTTGAACTGGGAACTTGTCACCTATAACCTTCTTTAAGCATGAAACATGAAAAATTGGGTGCACTCAAGAAGTTGTAGGAAGCTCTAATTTGTATGCCATAGTACCAATCTTTTGCAACACCTTGTACATACAATAATACTTTGGTGATAATTTATTATCCTTCTTAGCTTGCTTGAGGGACATTTGGTTGTATGGTTGTAGTCATAGAAATACCTAGTCACCTGCATCAAAACTTCTTTTGTTGCAATGTTGATTTGCCTGTTGTTTCATTCTATTATGTGCCAAAGTGAGGTTATCCTTTAAGAGTTGAAGAACTTGTTGTTGATGCTCGATGTGATCTCCCATTGCTTGAACCTTAGAATTTTCTCTTAAATATGATGTGATGGAGAGTGGATGATATGCACAAAGTGCCATAAATGGGGTCATTTTTGCTGCAGTATGGAAGGAAGTGTTATACCACCATTCAACTAGAGGAAACCATTTGATCCATTGTGTATGTTTATCAGATACAAAGAAAAAAATATATCCTTCCAAACATTTTTTCAATATCTCAATTTCCCATCAGATTGAGGATGATAAGATGAGCTATGAGCTAACTAAGTACCTAGACAAGAAAATAATTCTATCCAAAAATTTCCAATGAAAATGGGATCTCTATCGTTTAAAATAATCTTTGGGTTTCCATGTACCTTTTGAATTGTTTCCATAAATAAAGTAGCAACTGTACTGCCTTTAAAGGGATGAGATAATGCACAAAAGTGTGCATACTTGGTAAGTCTATCAACTACCACCATGATGACACCCTTTCCTTCAGACTTGGGTAAACTTGTGATAAAATCCATTGAAACCTCCTCACAATGTTGACTTGGAAGGGATAAAGTTTGTAATAGACTTGGGGTCTTAATTGTTTCAACTTTATTTTGTTGGAAAACCAAACATTTCGCCACAAAATTTTGAATATCAGATTAAGGCCATCCCAAAACAATTCCTTCATAACATTGTGGTAATTTTTTAAAAATATCGAGTGCCCTCCTAAGGGAGAGGTGTGCAATTCAATAAGAATATTTTGTTTGAGTTGGGAATTCTTACAGAGGTATAAGCAATATTTGTACCATAACGAATCATTTTTCCAGCTAAATGTATCAAATCTACCGAGGTATTCTTGTAAATTTTGAATGAATGCCCACAATTTTTCGTCATTCTTCCATTCATCCCTTACATCATTTATCCAATCTGGTTGGATAATAGAAATGGCAGAAAGAAATTCTTCCACATCCTCATCCTTTCTTGAGAGTGCATTTGCAACAACATTTTTCTTCCCTTTTTCATAGATGATTTCAAAGTCATAACCCAACATCTTTGTGACCCATTTTTGCTGCTCTTCTGAAGATAATCTTTTTTCTAAAAAGTATTTAAGACTATCATGATCTGTTTTTACCTTGAAGTGTCTTCCCCTTAGGTAAGGTCATAATTTCATAAGTGCATGTAGTATTTCAAACATTTCCTTCTCATAAATATCTTTATGTAAATACTTTTCTTTAATTGGAAGACTTTCGAAAGCAATGGGTCTTTCTTCTTGCATTAAAACAACACAAATTCCATTTTATGAGGCATCACATTCCATAATAAAGGTTTTTGTGAAGTATGGAGTAGCTAAACCGGTGCTTGGCACATTGCCTCTTTAAGATGTTCAAAGGATTTTGTTGCTTCTAGAGTCCAAGAAAATGCATCTTTCTTTAGTAATGTTGTTAGAGGTGCTGCTATTCTCCCATAATTATTAACAAACCTGCGATAATACCCTGTCAACCTGAGAAATCCTTGCAGATGCTTTATGGATGTGGGGATTTTCCATTCCTTAATGGACTTAATTTTGCTAGGGTCTACCTTAATAGAGGAACTGGGTTTGCATCATCTTAGTTTATCTAAGCTAGAAACAGTCCTTTTTCCAGTTTTCCTTAAATAATGACAGAGTTCCTCTATGTGAATGCATCAAGTATTCATTTATAATGATGGATTTATCTCGAGAGTAATATGGATTTTTTGACTTATTTTATAGTTATGTATATTTATGAATGCACGGGCTCTGTAATTTTCTTCTGTAAGGAATTAGTGCAAGTTTTGTACGTGCTCTAAATGTTTAATTTCTAAGAGAATTACATAGATACGAATAGACTCAGATTTTATTTTCTTAACGAAATTACATAGTTAGGAGCAAAATATGAGTTATTTACTTTCTTCCTATCGAGGTTGTTTTTCTGTCTTTCCTACTTTTGCTTATAAAACCTAATTCCTCTATTAATGGAAAAACAAGAACAAATCATTTCAATTAATTCATTCAACTTTTCATAAGGTAAAGTAAAATACTTATCTGTTTCCTGTACTGGTTAGTACCGAAACTCACTCCAATCCTTGGAAATGAATGCCAAATGCCTCCCAACCACGAGATCAACAACTTCAGGGATGAATCTCCCTCTAAGATACTTCTCACATGTAGGAATTTCATAATTGTTAGCTAATTTACACTATAGCTATCTGGTCCTAACCAAACTTAGCCTAGTTTAGCCTGAAACAATGCGTCTGAGTTCCAGTTCTTTTTCTTTCTTAAACTCAAGTACGACATAGCCTATTGGTATTTTCCTTGAGAATAAATCTTCAAGGAGTAGTTATGGGTAGGTAACCACCTCCCTAACTACCTGCCATGTGAGAAATATGTAATTGGCATTATTCAAGATATTGGATTTTCCATACCTTAATCATATTATTTAACATAAACAAATATCAAACTATTGTTTTAGACTTCCTAAGTCATTTAACAGTATCAAGTTTTTTTAGCTGTGGTAATTAATATTTACAATTACCGGGGACATCACATATTAAGTCCCTCTGGTGAACACTTAATACAGCTTAAGCTATCTTGGAGTGCAGGAGCCTCTAGGCAACATCATGTGTTGACCCCTCTAATGAGCCTCATCATTGGGTAACTATATGGACCTTAATTCACCTCCTATCTTAGTCAAATCAACTCTTCTGACAATTTATTACTTGTTTTGATTATATCTTGTTTAATGAGATGAGTCAAAGTGAGATATTATGCTTAGTGGACTAATGTGCATTGAATGCAGGTTTGTGAGAGAAAATCAGGAAATTTTGGCAAGATTAAGGTCTAAAACTCAAATGGGACAAGGAAGAGAGATTGTATGAGGTAAATCCTCCTCATTTACTCCTCCCTCATTCAAATATTCCTCCATCAATCACACTAGATCAGAGTACAAGCAGCCAAGTCATGGAGAACAAACAGCAATTGAGCAAGTGATAGTCAAAGAGTTAGTTAATCTCGAGTTTGGGAGCCAAGCCACCCTAGATTTAAGGAAGTCTTTGGGGAATTCATTTGTATAAATAAAGAGGCCTAGAGACTCATTACGATTCAAATTTTTTTTGTAAAAGCACTAGTTATTTTAGAGCTCCAGACTTGTGGAAGACATTGCTATGTAATTTCTATTTTGATAATGAGAATGAGATTTTTCTTGATCCAGCACCGAGTTAACTCACAGGGTTGAATCTCTTGGGTTAGGGCCCAACCCTTGCAGCAAAGGCTCCTCTTCTTGTACCTGTATGCTTAGATTAATTTCATAGATTCATGGTTAAATTGTCCTTATAAGTATTTCATTGCAAGTAGTGTAGATTTGATTAGCTTGTTTATTAGTTTGCTTCCATTTGTGCTTCACTTCAGTAGTAGTTTAGAAGGGATAAAAGGGAACACCAAAAAGCTGTCAGTAGGTGTCTTGACCTCACCTCTTCTTTCAGGGATCATGATTTGAGGAAAGGACCCCTATGAAGCCCCAAAAAGACATAATTCTACTTTCTCATAGAATTTATAGTTTATTGTACCTGAAATAGCATTTGATCAGTTTGAAAGTGTAGGATCTAATTACCATTTCTCCCATTTTCAGTCTTACAGTAGATCTCATCAATGATTCCATATTATTCTGCAATTTTCCTCATGCATGAGTATATTGCTAGCTCATTAAACCCTGTTTTTCTAGCCTATTGGAATTCTTCTTGTTTACATGATTTTTGGGAAACTACCAATGTTTGATATAGTGCAGGTGTTTCAGAAGTAAAGAAAGATCTCATAGTCAACAACCTCCTCCCAACTTCATCCATCCATAATCATTCCTTGCTTTCAGTAAGACCCTCACCAATTTCATCATTTTACATGGAAACTTCTCCAAGAATGTTGAGTAAATCCAACCATCTCCCAACCTTGGTTTTAGGTTCTGAGTGCTCCTAGGAATTTTCTCACTCCATTCCATCCACCAACAGCCTTCCCTAAGCCTTCCATCACCTTCAGCACCCATCGTTTTTCTCTTGGCTGTATCTTGTAGAAATACAGGGAATCCTGTAGGTTTTTAGGACATCCTGTAGGTTTCCCTAAAGTGGCCTATTTTGAGGCCGAATTAAGGGAAAACCTCTAGGAAGCCACACCAGGTCACCTAAGGGTCTCCCAAACCTTCCAACCATCCTCCAACATCCCTAAGCCACCTTCCACATCACCAAAAGAGATTATCTTTCACACTTGCTTTTTCATAAAAAGAACAAAAAGGAAAAAATCATATTTATTTCAGTCATTTACATGCACAGTAGTAATGTTTTATGTTTTGAACTTACATTCTTAAGACAATAGAATTTCATACATGTTAGCGTGGCATTATTTTGAAGCATAGTTTCTCAGCAGTTAGTTAGGAAATGGTGTATTTTTAGCATTGGATTTCAGTCTTTTTCCTTATTGGAGTAGACAAGCTTTCTCTTAGAGTAGATTTCTATTTCTCTCATCAGTAATCAAGCTTCTTCTGAATCCATAGAAGTCTGGCTTGAAAACCCTAGTGGTCTCTCACCAGTTGAACAATGACAAAAGGCAGAACCATCACTTTTACTTGTGTATACAGCATTGTCACCTCCAAGTTTGTACGAACCTCAGGTTGATAAACCAAAGCTGGTAGCCCCAGGAGTTGCAACATTCTTGTTGCAATAATGGTGCTCATTACTTTTTGACACCATTGTTGGGGAGGTGTCTGAGTATTATGTGATTACTGATTTCTTTCTTCCATTTATTGTTTTTGATATTCTGCTATTAGTTTCATTTCTGCAAAAGTAATTTAGTTTGCTTCCTTTTCCATGCTGCATTATTTGCTTTCCTTTCCATTATGCAAGTAATATTTCAATCAAGCAATTATTTTTTAATTTAGTCAATAGTTTTCATTCAGTCTGCAATTTCAATTTTACAATTATTTTCAAAGTTTGAAAAAAACACAAAAAAAAACAAAAACATTTTCTTAATGCTGATGAACCCCAAAAATGGGTAATTATATGGGCTCATTTAGCCTCCTAATTGACTTAATCCACCATTCTCATTAGTTTATTGCATGTTTTTTATTATATTTATTGTTATGAAACCAGCTCAAGAAAAGATAGAAAAGATAGATCAACGCCTTAGAATTCAGCCTCTTCGAGGGGGCAACCTCCTTTACATTACATAAATGAACAATTCTTGGATGATACAAATGAAAATACCTCCTTTCTATATATAGGAGTCTAAGTGGTCCCAATACAATCAAAGCCTACATAACAATAATATTGTCGGGCACAATAGTAACAATGGTGGGCTTCTATGTGGCATAATAGTAACAATATGGGCACTACATGGGTACATCAATATAATAAGTGGGTTATACTAATAACAATAAGGGGTTAGACTAGTAGTATAGGGGCCTAACATGCCCCTCTCCTTCAAAAAGCGTTGTCCTCAACGCTTGAGTAGTTCTTGATGCTTCTATATAAAATTCTTGTCCTCCCATGTGGAATATTCGGCGGGTAAGTTCTTGTAATTCAATGGATGAAATTACCACTCCTCAAACTATCAAGATAGAAGGACACATCAATATAATAAGTGGGTTATACTAATAACAATAAGGGGTTACACTAGTAGTATAGGGGCCTAACATTTATGCTAATAGAGTGAATTGGGTTAGTCATTATGCCAAAAAGTCTAATGTGTGCTTTATGCAGATTTTTGGTCAATTTTGAGACAAAATCAAAGGTTTAAATGAGCACTTGGTAGCCAAATTCGTGGAAGAACAAGGGAGAGGATTTGTAGGAAGGTGTCCCCTTCATTTATGAGCCCTTAACTTGAATTCTCCATCAAAAACTCGGAGCACAAGGGGCAGCCAAGCAAGTCAATTAGGACTGTTGTTAACTGCAAGTTTTGGCAGCCGAGTCCCTAAAGTTTAGGAGGACTGTTGCGGTCTTCAATTTGTATAAATAAGAAGGCTTAGGGCCTCATTTGGGTTAGTCAGGAGTTAGTCAGATTTTAGTTAGATTGTAGTTAGATTTTAGTCAGTAGGTTAGCACTTTAGTGCAGCTCAGTATCAGCACATTTTCGAGCTTTTTCTTGTAGACAGTTTTTGGGATGTAACTATTATTTTTTGATCAATAAAGATGAATCCAGCTTTGCACCAGCTCTAATCTTTCTTAGGAGGCTATAGCTCTTGGGGTTGGGCCCAACCCAAGTGCCAGTACCTCCTTTGTGTACTTTTATGTGTCTTTGCTGCATTCATAGAATAATTTCTGTTATCTAGATTAAGATCTTGCTTTGTTACTTAGGTTGTTTTTTATGATTGAAATAGATTTTCATGCTTCAGGTTGATTTGATAGTTTGGTAAAGGAAAAGACCTGCAAAAAGGCCACCAAGAAATCCTTGATCTCATCTCTCTCTCCTTGGGACCATGAGCTGAGACGAAGGCATACTTGCTGCCACAAAAACATTGTTTTTGCCTCTTCATGCAATTGCTAGTGTTAGATTTTTAGTTAGGAAAGTTGATACCAGCTGTGATTACATGCTTAGATCTGTTCTTGCTTGGTTTTCATAGTTTTCTTACATGATTTTCTGCCAATAAACTTCTTTCCATCATGATTTCTAGTATTTAGGCCAAATTAGGTCAAGGTAGCTAGATCTTTGGTTTGCATAGTCTTTGTTTGGTCAGATTTGGAAAATAGTGTGCAGAAAGCCTGTGATGCCTTCCTGCCTACCCTTCCTCCATCAGACAACCTGCTTCAACCCCCTAACTCAAATTCCTCCCTTTCATTTGCCACCCTTTTCTAACTTGACCTAATTTCCATATCTTTGTGCAACCTTTCTCCCTCCATCCTTGAGCAAATCCAATCACCTTAATCACTCCTTAGCCTCATTCACCAGGTCCTAGACCCCTTAAAATCCTTATCCAACCTCCATTTCCACTTTCCCATCATTTTTCCACCATCAACCCTCCAAAATCCTCTTTCAGATCTTCCTGTAGAACATCCTGTAGAACTTCCTGTAGAACATCTTGTAGAACCCCTGCAGACTTCCTATAGAAGATCACGTGAGCAATTTTTCGAGATCTGATCGCTGTGAAACTCTCTGGAAGGGTGCTAGGGACCCCTTAGGCCCTCTTCTCACCTTCCCAACCTCCTGCAATAGCTTACTCCATTTCCTTTCGCCAATCAACCTCTGCACAGTCAAAAACAGTTAAAGCACATGCATAATAATTCTGACAACTTACTCAAAAATACAAAAAGATATTTTTTCTAGACTTTACTTCAGAAGTAGCTTAGTCACATGCATTTTACCTTTCTAGAAGTCAAGGGCATCCATTCCCACCGCTTTCATCTCTTTTCTTGCACCAGTAGGGCTAGTCAGTAAAACTAGGGTTTGCTAGGGTTTACATTTCCTTTCAGCTTTCTGCTCCTTTCTGCAAGTAGATTAGCCTCTTTTGAGTTAGCTTTCGTCCATCACAGTTAAAAGCTTCTTCTAAGAACTCATAGAAGTTGGCTTAAGCTCCTAGCGGACTTGTGCCAGCTGATCAAGTGATAGCCTGCGGCAAGAGCTAGTACTTGTGCATATAGCACCGTCGCTTCCAAGTTTGTTACGAACTACTGCGTTAATAAAAGTAAAGAAGGGAGCCCTAGGAGTTGTAGCATTATTTCTGCAATACTGGAGCCCACCATCTTTTTGGCGTCATTGCTGGGGAAACGTTAGAGTATTGGTGATTGCTGCTTTTCTTCTATTTTCTACTACAACTTTTTGCTAAGTAGGTTATTTCAGCAAGAGTAGAGTAGTTGTTTCATTTCCATTCTGCAATTTCATTTCCGCAAAAGTCGATTAGACATCTCCTGCTTTCATTTCATTTCTGCAAGCGTAGATTAGCTTTTCAATCGCGCAATTTCAATTCTGCAAGCGTAGCCTAGCATTTCATTCCTGCAATTTCATTTCAGCAAAATAGATTAGTCCTTTCCTTCTTTCATTTCAATTCCGTATTTTCATTTCAGCAAGATAGATTTTAGTTAGTTGCAGTTCAATCTATTTCAGTTTTGTAGGTACAAGTAGAGAAAAAACAAAAATCAACCAAAAAGATTTCCTGTCATGCCTTGTAGGAGTAGAGATAAGTTAGAAAAATGTTTGCACAACACCCCCCATTGCTTCACACAGCCAACCTTCTCTCTTCTTCGATGGTTGTGATTAAGAAGAACCCCTAGGTGGACAGCAAGAAATATTTGAAGAACCTCTAGGGGAGAAGAAGAAGAAAACATTCCTCTAGGGCATATAGCTACAAACAGAAATGTTGGGAACAGTACCTTATCCAAAAATGAATTTGCAAATCAGATGGAAGATTTCAAGAGCGAGGTGAGGCAGTTTCTTGCCATGCAACTAGATACCTTGCAGATCCAAAGAAAGCAAGAGGAAGCCAAGAGGGCTTTGGCCATATTTTGTCCCAGGTGCACTAGAAAGCATCCTAGGAACAAATGTCCATTGCACTCCATAGAAGTGTGTTTTGTCTGTGAAAGAGACCATCCTACGAACCAGTGCCCTTCCTTGCCTGGACTTAAAGTTGCATATCAGAGGGCCAAAGGAGCCACTGAATCACTCTATTTCATGAACCAAAGGAGGCCACATGGACCCCCAGCAGGGAATGCAAGGGACATCCCAGACCTATTACAACCCCTATCAAGCCCCTTCCATGCCTTCTTGGGGTCCCCCTGCTCATCCTTCCTAGTCCACACCTCCTCCTTGGTCCTTCACATCTCCATATTATGCCCAACCAACTGCTCATCCATTTCACCCCTACGCTCAGCCACAACCTCAATGGAATGCACCTCATCAAGAGTGGAGGCCCCAGTACAACACTCTTCCCGCTCCTTTTCCTCCACCACCTACTCAATCACAACCATCGCCTCCTGCTCCACCAAGGAAACCCAAAATGCCTGCCCAACCACAACCCCATCCACATCCATCTCAAAATATACACCCCCACTCAACTACCCATACCACCATTTCCAAACCCGCACATTGGAGTAGCTCAACTCAATTACAATGCTGAGGCACAACATTTCCAAACAACTCCTTTTGAGCTCAATGATATTCACCATAGCTCAGGAAGAGTATTGCAAAAAAGAGATTATATTGACAGAATTGAAGGACCACATCCAGCAAAAGAACATTCAAAAGAGGAGATCGAAGGACCATGGGCTGCACTTGATGAAAAGAAGACATCAGAATCAGAGATCGAGAGAGCTCCCTCATGATTATCATCAAATCTTCCATGTATTCAAGAGAAAAATCAACAAAAAGAGGAAGATGAGAAGGTCATGGTAGAAGGTGACATGAGAAATGATCTAGATCAGCAAAAGGACCAAGGATATCAGAGCTATATTGAGATATGGTTCCAGACAGTCACTAAGTTGCAGCAGTACTCTCTTCATCAGCTATGTTTGATTCCTTCAAAGTCAAATCATTTGGTCTCTGAAATCTAGATACCTGTCAAAGCATGCATTTCAAGCCTCCACATCATTTTGTCTCTAATCTCGATGTGCACATGGCTCTATTGGAAGTATTCTTATACTTGAAAATGATTTTTTTTTTCAAGTAGGGTAGGGTAGGAAAAAATAAAAAATGAAAATAAGAGGAAAATAAAAATCTAAGGTGAAAACCTCCTCGGAGGCGCCTCAGATTGGCTCATTGATTGAAAACCTCCATGAGGTAGTCAATGGGTTGGGAAAAAGAGAAAAGAAAAAGAGAATAAGATCCCTGGGTGAAAACCTCCCTTGGAGGTGCCCAGGGCAGGCAATTTGGGTGAAAACCTCCATAAGGTGCCCTAGTTGTTTTCAAAAAAAAAAGAGAAAAAGAAAGAAGAAAAGAGAAACCTAATTTCTATTGAATAATTGCAGGAAGGACATTGCAAGTTAGGAGGATCGCACAAGACAAGGACAGAGGTCAGCACCAGGCTGCCAGCACCCCTCACCATCCATTCCTCCATGACCACTACCCTTTCCTAAGATTTGGTCTGATTCGGACTAGGATTTCACCTTCTACAGGAAGTTCCTGTAGAACCTGCAAACAAGCCAAAATCGATCTCAGAAGAGGACCCGAAGGTTGAGAATCTGTCCATGAGGCCTATAAACATCCCTGCTTCCATCCCTCACTCTTCTCCATCATTTTTTTCCACCTCATTGTGCTTCTTTTATGAAAATTGTTTTCTACAAGAAGTTCCTGTAGAAATTACAAAAAGCTAGAAATGGATTTTAAAAAGCAGTTTGGCGAACATGATAGCTTCATAAAGGGTTCATAAATCCTCCTGCAATCTTCAAACCCATCTTCCAACATTTCCATGCCTGCATCACAGCCCAAGCTCATTTTTTCTTACTGTGCAAAAAAAAAACCTGCAGAATGCTTTGAAGCAAAAATACATAGAACAGAAATTTGTTTTTTCCCTAACTTGAAAACCGTGCATCCATTTAAAAAACCATTTTATGGGGAGTTTTATAGGGATGATGGCAACATTCCCAAACAATTTCAGCCAATTCCAGTGCATGGTTTCCAAGAAATCAAGCTCCATCACCTTCAGCCATTTTTGCATTTTCTCCATATCTGTGCATCCATTTCAAAACCTGTTTCATGGGGAGATGTATATAGGTGATAGTAACCTGCCCAAGCAGTTTCAGCCAATTCCAGTGCACGATTTTCAAGAAATTGACCTTTGTCACCTTCAGCCATTTTCAGTTTTTCTCGAAATCTGTACATCCATTGACCACAATTTTGCTATGGGAGGTGCATAATGATGATAGAAACATGCTCAGAAAGTTTCAAGTCAATCTGATCTATCGTTTGGGAGCTATGGAGAAAACAAGTCACTGTCATGCAAAAATTCAGCATGAGGGTGCAAATCTGAAGGATGAAACAGACTTCTGCAACTTAAATCTAGCCAGAGGATACCTGCACAAGAAAAATAACCACACATCAAACAGAAAAAAGCATATAGCATAAGGTATACAGGCATGCAGCAATGGAATATGAGCATGCAGCAGCAAAAAGGACCAAGAAGCACGTTGACTTACAGGTAAGCGTCTAAACCAGTTTCTCTATTTGCATCTATATGATTCAAAAGTGCATGAACGAATGAAATGGTTGGATTAAGCTAGAAAGCTAGCCAGTTAACCCAACACCCTCAGCTAGTTTGATTGCACTCATCCAGAGATCACCCAGTGCACGTGTCTAGTCAACTCACGAAAAATTTAAAAAACAGGTAGTGGCAGATGTTCTGAACTCCAGCGCATATGATGTCAAGTGATTAACAGGTAGAAAACATGAAGTTTTGTGACAGCACTGTAGTCTACATGGGGCCAACGCACATTTCTGCCACCTCATCTCCTCACCACGAATCACGCCAGCAGTTAAAAGACAGCTCAGTTAACGCATTCACCACTCTTTGTTCATTGTGCCTTCACGACGTCCCCAATTGGAGTACGCGTCCACCACTTCCAGAGCAGCTAACCAATGGTCCTATGCAAGATTTCTGCCTGATTTTTCAAGATTTCTGCCTTTTTTTTTTTAAATCTCCCACCTATCGGGCTCTATAGGAAGCACAGTTTCGTTCTACAGGAAACGAGAGCCTTCTACAGGAAGGATTCTACAAGAAAGGCAAAAAACAGCCCCGCAGAAAGAAAACCCAGGATTTTCAGCGAATTTCAAGCTCAAAACGAGGTAGGCTCGAAAAACTCCTCTATGCATGGTATGTTTGTGCAAGGTGGTGAATTGAACCGCATCAGATTGGAAAATCAGAGGAAAAGTCTACCTGTGTATTGAACAAACCGTGAAAGATTGCCTGCATATTTCACTGAATTTACCCAGTTCTTTCTCTGCATTCCAAAATCTCCTGATCAGTTAAAAAAAAAAATATCCTATAAGGAAGATACATGCTGCAGTAGAGGCCACACTGTGTGTGAAAAAAACTGAATTTACATATCTATCAATGTGCCGAAAAAGAACCTGTGTACAGTTTCATTCTACAGGAACACTGTCTACAGGAAGATTTATACAGGAAGGGTAGATAGCAGTTCTGCAGCCAGAAAATTTGAGATTTTTGTCAAAATTTGAGCTTGAAGAGAGGTAGGCTCAGGAAACTGCTCTGCATATGATATATTTATATAAGGTGGAAGATTAAAAACACAGGATTGGGTTGAAAGAAAGGAAAGTGAAGCTTAAAAGTCTGCCTGTGTTTTTTCCTTCTCTGAGTTCTATACAGTCTCTCCATTTTTTTGCTCTGCATCCAAAATCTTCCTTTTTCTTTCTCACATTCTTATGAAAAAAAGGGATGCAACCATAGAAGCCAACCTGTGGAAAACCAAATTTGCAAGATTGTCCACTCTCTGAAGAAAAAACATTGTGTTATAAATATTCTCTGATCTGTCAAAAGTATTGATTTTTCTCAAAAACCAAGAAGCAAATTCAAGTTGGAAATAGTTTGAAGAAAAATTTTCAAATTGATGTTGTGAAAAAGAAGAACATGAGAAATCCCTGATTCTAGAAAGACAAACCTCAGCGATTTCTCTATTTCCAGTTTTGAAAGTTTGTTTCCTCCCTGCTCACCTGAACATTTCCAGTAGTCACTACACATCATGATAGGTAGATTTTTATAAATATGGCAGGGAAAGATGAGGAGGAAATAGAAAAAGAGGAAAAGACCAAAATGGAGAAAGAAGAACTTGAAACAGAGGAGGAAATCAAAACAGAAGATGAAAAGGAAGACCCAGAATAGAAAAGAAAAAGATTAAAGCAGAGAAGGTAGAAACCAAACAAGATGAGAAGAAAACCAAAACAAAGCATGAGGAAGCAAAGCTAACAAAGGCGAAGAAGACAAAAGAAGAGGAAAAAATGAAAGAGGAGACACACCCTGAGATATCAGGGACACAAGCAGAAACAGGAGGCATAGAGATTTCTACAGGAAGTGAAGGAAAAGAACAGCAGAAAGAGAAATCCCTTGAAATTTTGGCAAGGGAAGCAGCAGTTGTGCTTGCTGCATTAAGCACACCTACAAAACAAAAAGAAAAAGGCAAGCATCCATGTATTTCAAGGCCAGGAAAAGCACAAGAATTCACACAAGCAGAATAAGAGGAGCAGTGGAAGGACATGGAAAAGAAGGAAAAATTTTATGGCACACATGAGTAGACCACATCAGAAGCTTGGGATGATAAGGAGGCCACCAGGGCCATCAAAGATGAAGAGATAGATTAGTTGCTTAGAGGATGAGCAACACTTTCAGTAGGGGGGTGATGATGAGCCCCAAAAATGGGTAATTATATGGGCTCATTTAGCCTCCTAATTCGACTTAATCCACCATTCTCATTAGTTTATTGCATGTTTTTTATTATATTTATGCTAATAGAGTGAATTGGGTTAGTCATTATGCCAAAAAGTCTAATGTGTGCTTTATGCAAATTTTTGGTCAATTTTGAGACAAAATCAAAGGTTTAAATGAGCACTTGGCAACCAAATTCGTGGAAGAACAAGGGAGAGGATTTGTATGAAGGTGTCCCCTTCATTTATGAGCCCTTACCTCGAATTCTCCATCAAAAACTCGGAGCACAAGGGGCAGCCAAGCAAGTCAAGTAGGACTGTTGTTAACTGCAAGTTTTGGCAGCCGAGTCCCTAAAGTTTAGGAGGACTGTTGGGGTCCTCAATTTGTATAAATAAGAAGGCTTAGGGACTCATTTGGGTTAGTCAGGAGTTAGTCAGATTTTAGTTAGATTGTAGTTAGATTTTAGTTAGTAGGTTAGCACTTTAGTGTAGCTTGGTATCAGCACATTTTCGAGCTTTTTCTTGTAGACAGTTTTTGGGATGTAACTATTATTTTTTATCAATAAAGATGAATCCAGCTTTGCACCAGCTCTAATCTTTCTTAGGAGGTTGTAGCTCTTGGGGTTGGGCCCAACCCAAGTTCTAGTACCTCCTTTGTGTACTTTTATGTGTCTTTGTTGCATTCATAGAATAATTTTTGTTATCTAGATTAAGATCTTGCTTTGTTACTTAGGTTGTTTTTTATGATTGAAATAGCTTTTCATGCTTCAGGTTTATTTGATAGTTTGGTAAAGGAAAAGACCTACAAAAAGGCCACCAAGAAATCCTTGATCTCATCTCCCTCTCCTTGGGACCATGAGCTGAGACCAAGGCATACTTGCTGCCACAAAAACACTGTGAGGCAATTGCTAGTGTTAGATTTTTAGTTAGGAAAGTTGATACCAGCTGTGATTACATGCTTAGATCTGTTCTTGCTTGGTTTTCAAAGTTGTCTTACATGATTTTCTGCCAATAAACTTCTGTCCATCATGATTTCTGGTATTTAGGTCAAATTAGGTCAAGATAGCTAGATCTTTGGTTTGCATAGTCTTTGTTTGGTCAGATTTGGAAAATAGTGTGTAGAACACATGTGATCCCTTCCTGCCTACCCTTCCTCCATCAGAAAACGTGCTCCACCCCCCTAACTCAGATTCCTCCCTTTCATTTGCCACCCTTTTCTAACTTGACCTAATTTCCATATCTTTGTGCAACCTTGCTACCTCCATCCTTGAGAAAATCCAATCACCTTAATCACTCCTTAGCCTCATTCACTAGGTCCTAGACCCCTTAAAATCCTTATCCAACCTCCATTTCAACTTTCCCATCGTTTTTCCACCATCAACCCTCCAAAATCCTCTTTCGGATCTTCCTATAGAACTTCCTGTAGAACCCCTGCAGACTTCCTGTAGAAGATCACATGAGCAGTTTTTCGAGATCTGATCACTGTGAAACTCTCTATAAGGGTGCTAGGTACCTCTTAGGCCCTCTTCTCACCTTCCCAACCTCCTGCAATAGCTTACTCCATTTCCTTTCGCCAATCAACCTCTGCACAGTTAAATCACATGCATAATATTACTAACAACTTACTCAAAAATACAAAATGATGTTTTTTCTAGACTTTACTTCAGAAGTAGCTTAGTCACATCCATTTTAACTTTCTAGAAGTCAAGGGCATCCATTCCCACTGCTTTCATCTCTTTTCTTGCACTAGTAGGGCTAGTCAGTAAAACTAGGGTTTGCATTTCCTTTCAGCTTTCTACTCCTTTCTGCAAGTAGATTAGCCTCTTTTTAGTTAGCTTTCATCCATAATAGTTAAAAGCTTCTTCTAAGAACTCATAGAAGTTGGCTTAAGCTCCTAGCGGACTTGTGCCAACTGATCAAGTGACAGCCTGCGGCAAGAGCTAGTACTTGTGCATATAGCATCGTCGCTTCCAAGTTTGTTACAAACTACCGGGTTGATAAAAGTAAAGAAGGGAGCCCTAGGAGTTGTAGCATTATTGCTGCAATACTGGAGCCCACCTCATGCCTTGTAGGAATAGGGATAACTTAGGGAATTTTTTTCCAAATACTCCCACTGCTTCAAATAGCCAACCTTCCCTCTTCTTCGGTGGTTGTGAACTGGAGGAACCCTTAGGTGAGCAACCAGAAATATTTGAACAGCCTAGAGGGGAAGAAGAAGAAGAAGAACCCATTCCTATTGAACTAATGGCTAAAAACATAAATGATAGAGGAAATAGAGAAAGACTTGAGGTTGTCTTTCCCATCATGAAAACCAATGGGGATACTAAGATGAAGAATATAATCCCCTCTTCCATTCCTCATTTCTATGGCCTGACCTCAGAAGATCCAAACACTTTCATATTTGGGTTTATTGTCATATGCCGAACTTATGACTACACCAATGATGAGCAGAAGTTGAGACTATTCCCATCCACTCTCAAGGATGCAGCTTTGCATTGGTTCATGGGTTTACCTAGGGATAGCATCACAACTTGGGCTCAGATGCAGCAAGCCTTCAACAGCAAGTATCATGACTACTGTAGGTCTAAAGACACTAAAGAGGAAATTTTTAGGATGACCTTAGGGCGTGATGAATCCCTAGAGGATTATGAACAAAGATTCCAGCTTAGCTACAAAAGGGCTAGTTGGACACTTGACCCTAAGTCACTGAAGGTGGTCCTGCTTAAAGGAGTAAGGTAAGATCTTCTCGATACCCTAAACTTGTTAGCAGGAGGGGATATCTACCAGTTACCCTATGAGGATATCAAGACTGTCTTTAGAAACCATTCTAGGGAAGCTAAGAAAAAGGGTAGGGGTAATCAACCTATGGTCAATCCATCCTCTTCCAATTCATCCATCAAGGGTGAAATTGGAAACATGATGGAGGATTTCAAGAGTGAGATACTGCAAAACCTTGCCCTACAAATGGACACTATGCACATTAAGAGAAAATAGGATGAAGTAGAGAGAGCCTTAGCCATTTTCTGCCCTAGATGCACTAGGAGGCACCCTAGGAATGAATGTCCATTGAATTCTTCTTCGAGCTCTTCCAACAGCGCAAACCTTTCTTCCAGGGCTCCGCGGTCCATTACCCCTGTGAGCGCCACTATGCGTGGACTAGACATGATAGACTCCATATGCATTATGGCTTCTACTCTATGGACAAATCAAAAAGGCATATGCCCGGGTACACGGAGGTCCCAACCACTTCGCTGCACATTTCTTACCTTATTCAACTTGTTGCACACTTTATCAATTGCTTTCGCGTGGAGAGCCTTCTGCAGAATTGTTCTTCCCACATGTTGTCCATCCAACCTTTGTAGCCAACTACACATCTGCCCCCCCAACACAAGTTTATTGACATACCTCTCAGCACAGAGTTCATGCATATCTACATAGGTTATTTTCCATATGTTGGCATCCACCTGGCTAGATGTGCGCATGGATTATCCTGTCCATCATACTTTTCTGTTAGTCGAATCTTAGGCTTCCCAAACTGTGTGCGCATCATTCTCTTGCATTCATGCCAATCCTCAAAGATTCCTTTGTGCGTACCCCACCACCTCGCGGGTGTAGCAGACAGTACCCAATTCAAGGCCTCGAAACATTGCTTTTCTGGCACCTCCCAAAAAAATTATCTAGGAAAGTATCTACCTCACTTAACCCATCATAAGTAGGTATATCCCTCACTTCTGTCAATACACAACGCAGCGATCATTTCATCATATTACAGTTTAGTGTGGTTACCTCGTGTAACCAGTTCTACCATCACTCTATCTCCTCATCAGAATCTGACATACATGAGCTTTCGCATTCCCATGAGATCCGTCCGTCCGCGGTGGGATTCACCCAATATCACTCTCGTGTGGTTATTTTATAGATGCAGTCCAAATAATCGTCACTTTCATAGTCACGCTCCGGCTCTATATAGTGCGATCCCTCAACAGGGTCCAAGGGTATAACTACGTGCAAAGACTTCTTCTCAAAAATCATCTTACGCTTCTTTAGATTAATCACCCTGTTCATGTCAGTGGCCCAATCAATTCCTAAGAGCACGGGGTAGGGATTGTTGTCATCAACAATCTCTATTACTTCAAAGTCGGCTAGCGTGCTCGTTCCCTCAATATCCACAGTGATTCCCTGCAATCGCCCCATGGGTATTATTTTCTGCTGGTTCGCCATTCGCAGCTGAATAGGAGACCATTACAGCATAGGCTTCCCCATGCACTCCCATGTCTGCTTCGGTAGAACGTTCGCATCCGATCCTAAATCCATAATTACTTGGTCCATATCATATTCTCTAATCTGCGAAGTTAACCTCATTTCTCTCCCTCCTCATCTTATGCTTTCCAATATTCCGGACTACGCGTGGTTCTCCTAGCGCGGTCCCAACGCATCTGTTAATGAGTTCCTACAATCCTTTTATAGCCTTACTGTCGCGCAATAGCTTCATGCATGTTTCCAGGAATGTCGTAAGCATAGATGGGTCCATCTCCGGCTCCGATCTATCTTTGCTTCCTGAAGTGGAGGCATCAACGAAGCTCTTCTTAGCTTCCATGAAGGTTTCCTTAGCACGCTCCAAATCAAACTCTGCTTCTTTCGTCGGAGCCTTACGAACCCAAGTACTATCTTCAGGTTGTTTGCCTTTATCATCTCCCATCGCGATTCCACATCGGAGCACAATGTTCACATTCGAATCTTCCTCACGTAGCTCAGACCTCATTATATGCAGGTTCTGAGTCGGGGGAGGTGGTAGTGCTCCCTTGTCGCATATCATAGCTATCAGCGTAGGACAATCTTCTATCTCGTGATCAAACAAGGTACAATACAGACATGATGGACGCATTGGGTTTGTAAAATCATAGGCACAATGTCCTAGCCCTCCATAATTGTAGCATATCAGTTGTCTGCGACCTATTCCACGTCCTCCTCCACCTCGGCCTCGCCTGCGCCCATGAAATCATGTTCGCACCACTCCTACGTTCTGGTCTAGTGGTCGTGTTTTGGCCTGAACCGTCTAGGTGGGAGTTCTATCCATCATTAACTCATAGCTTCTACAAGTGCACTCATCGTGTCCCAGTGATCTACAAAAGTTACAAAACAATTGATGCAAATTTTGAGTATACTTCTATAACAAAAAACAGTTGTCTGTAGCATGTTTCCCTCCTATTTGACAAATAGTGTACCACAAAGCAGGCATCATGCTAGGTCCTGCTTGTGCCTTCGGTCTTAATGGCATCGGTCCTCCTCCCATGAGGTAATTTGCGAATGGTCCTTATCATGACCCTGAACCTTTCATTTTACACACCACACCTCTTTGCGCACTTTTGGTCAAGCTGTCCTGTCCTATTTCAGACTCTGCATCTCAAGGCATAAGTTTTTCAACTGCATGTGGATCTGTTGAACTCCCAAGTCAGGCTCTTGCATCGGGGTCTCATGCATACTCATCATGATCTCTAAGGCTTCTACCCGAGTCGTTAACTTCTGCTACGACAGCGCGCTCCTCAGATGTGGCATTAGTGATGCTACAAACCATTCGTAGTGTTGTCCCATATGGCTTTTATGATGAACCAAAATTGGTCTGGATCCTCATTTCCTACTCCCTTGAACACAGGCAACTTTATCGTGCTTGCCATATTGACTCGCGGTGGTGGCAGAGGTGGTACGGGTGAAGATGGGGGTGATGGTGGTGAAGCTAGTGGCAGTGTGGGTGGGGGTGGTATGCACAGAATCCTCTACCTTATCAAATGGATCGCACTTCACGAAGAGACCTTCGCGAGCTCTTCCTTATCACCTTGTGGAGGTGAAATCAAAGGGCTATTCTCTGGTCCCTTACTTCCTCCATTTCTGTAGGTTTTGTCACTTTGCATAGCTCCGAACATCAAGGTAATTGCATAACCCTCTTTTCACACAATGACATTTTAACCCAAGTATCCAGAGACTTTACATACTGACCTCGCGGTCCTTTGAGAAAGCATCGCTCTACCTCGCTATAGCTGACTGAAGTATCTACTGCGAACTCAATAATGAATCCTCTTATAATCTAATCGAGCCAGTGATCAATAGCACGTGTGGTCTTATCCTCTGATTCTTCCAATCTGCACACCAACTCTGGGGTCCACACAATAGGATTGTCAAGTTTCCACCTTCCTTGGCTATCTGCTAGCTTTGCGATCCACTCGTACAACTTAGTAGGGAAATATGTGAAGAAGATTTCATGGATCTCTGTGTACAGGCAACAGTTTAACCACTCTTCTTTTGTCAGTCGCGGATTCTTGTTCTCCTGCGCCATGAACTCATGAATCCTCCTATCCAACCAACCTTCAATTTCCTTCTTAGTTGGATTCCAATGATACGACATCAGACATCTCTATGAAGATTCCGGTCTTGGCAACGAAACTATTTGTTGGCTTGATGGGGCCTGACCCAGGTTCGGAGTTAATTAGCCAAAAAAATCCCTACACTACTAGCCCTTTCAGCAACAGCCCGTAGAGCGCAGACTGAGGTCTCACCCGAAGTAGTATGGGGGGATGCTGGAACCAAGTTTCCTCACCCTTGAGATGTCTGAGGGGTCTATTTAGTCCAACTTTGAATGGCTTCGCGCAGGTCACTTTGCGCACTGCTCTGACCTGTGAGGCTTCCGCGCTCTGTTATAATCGCCTTCGCGCAGCCCTAACCAGTGATTGAGGTACTTTTGCACTACTAAGGCAGCGATCTATGCTACTTCCCCAAGTTACACCGTGGATCTTACTTATCTTCTTATAATTGTTAGTTAACTTCGCGTAAACAGATACTTTATCTTCTATTCACTTAATCAACACAATCATATAAGTTCATGCACCATATAAATAGTGAAATTTCAATTTATACCTAATACATTCAATGCAAAAAACAGGAAAAAGATACACAGAAATGATATGAAACTTCTCTTTATTACTTCTCCAACGGTTACAGACTCGACTCGTCCTGCGCACTCAGCTGCAGGGGTCCGCACACTCAGATGCTTACTACTAGGCCTCTGCGCACTCAGTTGCAGAGCCTTCTCCTACTCTACGACCCAAAGACTCGACTCTATACTTAGATCTTCTTCTATCCTTCTATTCCATCATCATTTTACTTCTTTCTCTCTTATTTACAAATTAGAGCCTTGCTCTATTTATACAATCCCATGGTCCGCAAACCATGGGTAGATCTCTAAAGTTGGCATTACATTACAAAAATGAGGGCAGACAACCCTATGACTCATTTACAAGTTCACGCTCTACGCCCACAAAACGCAGAGTCTTTACACCAGATTTAGTCAAAATGTGGGCTTTAAGACCCAAAACTTCCCTTGGGGGATCCTGCGCCCAACATATACTGTTCCTCCATGGATGTTGATGGCTCAACCTGCCTAGGCCAACCATATAACTCGGCCACCAAACATGTCAGTTCGCCCATCCACAAGTCGGCTTTCCCAACTATGGGTCGGCTTCACCTAACCGCTCAGTTTTTCACCTCTCATATAAACTCGTCGCAATTCATCCCACACTTAGTCGTTTTTTTTCCTTTCTGGGTTTTTCAACCCTTGTGCTTGCTCGTCGCAACTCGTCCTCTTGTCGCACATTGTCGCACATGACTCGTGTCTTCGTTGCATTTCCTGGCATGTGACTTGGGCACATTTAACTGATCGCTTGACTCGTTGCACCATGACTCGTTGCCTTTAAACGAGAATCATGTCACCCGTCTCATCACACATTGCCAACTCGTGGGCGGAACAGGGATGTTCCTTCTATCATTGTCTTTCAATAGGTATCATAGTTTTTTATTTACACAATTCCTTCCTATTTACATAAAATGATGGTGCAGGTAACTCGCTCTTGATGGTATTAACACCCTCCATAGTAATATAGGCTTCGTATGCATATGCCTAGGTAACTAATATCTGAATCAGATGACTTATCGAGTGAGGAGTATGGCATTTCATATTGGATATTTCAGCCTTCGGCGTTTTGGCTTCCTTGCTCTCCTGTCGAAGGATGGAATTTGTAAAACAAAAGTTGTTGGGAGAATCATTTCATTAAAGCATGAAAATATTTTTATGGATATTGTATTATTAGATTTCAAAATATCTTAACTATATCAAGAGAAGTGGCAATGGCATGGCGAATGCAAAAAAATGGATATTTTGAATATGTTGAAACCTAACAATAAATTGGAGGTTTTTCGAGTTAGATGTAAATTAGAAAATTGAGGACGAGCTAGTTCAGCACTAAATTCATTTGGTTGCTCCAAGTTCTAATTATTGCTCTTTTGGCATGTGATGGTTAAAACAACTTTACAGTGCATAAGCAGAGGTATGTTTCATGTTGTATTTGTGTTTAGAATGATACATGTATGTGTTGAGACCAAGGGCCATCTCTTATGGATGATCCATGAAGCTAAAATGTCATGTTTAATAGGAAATCTGTTGGGTATCAAATTTGAGATTTTTAGAGGGCCTAAACTCTTTTTAGATTTTGAAGTGAAGGACACAGTGTTTGTAATTTCATAAAAGCTTTTAGTAATGGTTCTATGGATATAATCTGGCTATATTTTTTATGAATGAAATTTTTGGTCGTTTATGTGCTTTAAATTAGCCACATCCTTCTTACTTGGACTATTTTCTGCCTAAATAGATTTTTACTTATTCTTCTCCAGAAAGTTAACAAATTAATTGTGTTTTTTCCATTTAAGTTTGAAGTTAATATTTGTGATAGGAGATTTTAACCTTATCACATTGTATCATTAGGGTTTATCTAAATTTTTACGGAATAATATTTTTCCGTCATAATCCTCTGCCAAGAATTCGCGAAAGATGTGTTTAGTTGTAAATTTTAAATACTATTCAAAATAAAATAGTAAAATATATTTCCAAACGAAATTATTTTTCTCAGCATCATCCTATGCCAAGAATAGGTGAGGAATGTGCATAGTTGTAAATTTAAGATATTAATCAAAATAAAATAGTAAAATATATTTACAAATATTTTGTTATATAGAAATGATTATAACTTACTGAATTTGTTATTTTAATGATGATGATGATGATGATGGTTAACGTCCACTGAGACCAAATTGGTCTATCGGACCTACAATTTTTTAAATTTTTACTTGTCTGGCTCCTCGTCTTTCTTGGCGAGATTGGTGTTGTAGCTTTCTTTCTTTTCTCTACGGTCTTCCAACTTTCTTTGTCTTGCATCTCCTTCATCTCTTCTGGTTCTTGGGACATTGGTGTCTTAGCTTCGCGATCTATAGTCGGAGAAGTTTGATTTAGGAGATCTGCTTTGCTGTTAAATGAAGATTTATTTTCTGCGGTATTCAAATCCTCATAACTGTTGATTTGTTGGGGCGGGCTTTCTCCTTGCTTGCTTTGAGAGTTGTTTCCTTCTTCCTTGATTTCTTGTGACTCAGAGTTTTCTCTAGAATATTCTTCTTTGATGACAGTGTAGTGTTCTTTTTGTGCTCCTTCCCACCATGTAGATATGTGGCGGTTTTTTCTAGCAAAATTTTTCTCAAAGGCTTTTGAGCAATTTTTGGCTAGATGCCCCGTCTCAAAGCATGATCGACATCTGAAGAGGACACTTTCATAATCAAGCTTTTGGTTCCACACATAGTCTTTACTTGTTAGGTTTATTTCAGCTGGGAATCCGGCGCTGAAATCCATTTCCACACAGATGCGTGCATAGGTGGTTCTGGCATATTCCTCTGTTTCTGGGCACCTGCAGTAAAATTTCCCAATTGCATTTCCGATGGCTTTTAGCGAGGAAAGATTCTAGAAATGCAAGGGTAGGCTTGGCAATCTCACCCAAACTGGTGTTGAGGTTATCACTGCTGTAGAGGGATCGAATGATGGGTTCCATGGCTTCATGAATAGGCCTGATTTTTCCCAAAACCAAGGGCCGGAATCTAGAATACATTGTCTGCTTTCAGGATTTTCAAAATCTACTATAAAGAAACCTCTAGCACAGGGGTAGATATTAATTTCATCAGAAATGATAGGCTTCCATACCTTCGAGATCCAATTGTGGAGTGCTATCAGCCGCGGCCAAAAACCATTGAACCGACAAATTAGGGCACTTTCGGAGAACTTCAAAGCTTCATCGAGTGAGTCGTGGACCACTTGGATAGTGGGAGCTGGGGCTTCACTCACGATATGGGCAGGAGATTGCCCTCCAGAGGCGGATGAGCCACCAGTTATTTTTGCGAAGCTCAGAGCCATATTTTACGCAGATCTGCACCAGATCTATACCGCAGATTCAATTCAATACCGCAGATCTATACCGAAAGCTAAAGAAAGATCTCTTCCCAATCGTGGGAGAAGGTATTAATTTAATTTAAGATTCTTTTCAAGAATTTGCAGATCTATACCGCAGCTTAAACCGCAGATCAGATCCAACTCCCAAAAAGTTGAATGTAGAAAACCCTTCGCGCCAGAGAGACGAATCAAAAACCCTTCTTATCGCAGAGATGTGAAGAGCAAAACCCTCCGCAGAAACCCTTCGAACCGGATAATAGTAATGCGATTATGCCATGTATAATGTTGAGTATTTCTGCAAAAACCCTTTGCAGAAACCCTTCCCACGGGAGAAACGAATCAGACACCCTTCGCACGGGAGAGACCAAGGAATCAGACACCCTTCGCCTTCCACAGAAGATCTGGAGGCGATCGCACAAGAGGCGATCTGGAGCCGCAGAAGCCAGAAGAAGAGGCGATCTGGAGCTGCAGAACACCAATGCCGAGTGAAATTATGCAGCAGCGGTTGATTATGGATTAATCATCGAGCCGCAGAAGAAGAGGCGATCTGGAGCCGCAGAACCCGATCTGGAGCCGCAGAAGCCAGAAGAATTCACAGTGTATTGTTGGAAAAGCAACCGCAGAAGAAACCATAATAAAGAAATATTCACAGTGTAAGCGCAGGAGCCGCAGAAGAGCAGGAGCCGCAGTGTAAGCGCAGGAGCCGATTTCACTATATTTGTTTAATAATAAAGAATTATAAAGAATTTGTTTAATAATAAAGAATATTTGTTTTTTTAAGTTACAGATTTAAATATGTATGTTTTTTAAAATTTTAATATTTAAATATTTACTTTAAACAAAAATAATTAATAATATTTTTATTACATTAAAAAATAAATAATAATAATAATAATAATTTATTATTAATTAAATATGATTTAAAATATTTTAATCTGTTATATCATGTAGATTTCTTTTAATTATTTTTCAATTTCCCATTTAAAAACCAATATCGAACAAAAACAATGGTTATTCACATAAGTTTATTTTTATTTTTATAATATTTATTTATTATATAGTTATATATTTTATGAATATTAGTAAGTTGTAGTATTTTTAATTCAAACATGATTCATCTGTTATTTAGTTTTTTTTTTAATATTTGTATTTGTTATGTGGATATGTGAAAGAAATAATAAAATAAAATAAAATAAAATAAAATTAATAATATATATATAAACAAATAATGAAATATGATATTAAAAATATTTAAAGTTTATTTTTTTTAAATTTAAAACGTTAGTTATTTTTTATATAAAATTTTAAAAATTATATATTTAATTTAATAGGTTTAGAAAAACGCAGAGAAGAAAGAGAAGCCAAG
The DNA here is from genome assembly GCA_031772625.1 of Pinus tabuliformis. Taxonomy (NCBI): domain Eukaryota; kingdom Viridiplantae; phylum Streptophyta; class Pinopsida; order Pinales; family Pinaceae; genus Pinus; species Pinus tabuliformis. Next base: position 1,179,865,797 of record CM062807.1, on the reverse strand, counting down.
CTACAAAAAGAGTTAGAAACCGTGCTGGAAAACAAATTTGCATCTCTTGAAAACACTATCCAGAAACAAATAGAAAATAAAATAGAACTACTGGAGAATAAAATGGAGGCAATAGAGACTAGATTGCATGTTATAGAAAAACAAAACCAAGATACTAACCAACCATCCCAGCAAGGAGACGCTGATACCTTAGAGGGTCTTAAAATGAAAGACATGATTAAAGAATTACAAGAAAAAGTTAATAGCCGCCTCACCGTAAATAGTGGGGTAGATAAGTTAGATATTAAACCAATTAAAGACGAAATGAAAAAACTAATAGAATTAGACCACGAACGTAACAAAAGGACCTTAAACCTTATAATCTTCGGTTTAAAAGAGGAAGAAGATGAGGATACTTTAGCCTTAGTCCAGACAGAATTACATAATAGATTACAAATTGAAACACCGTGTCTCACAGAAGCAACAAGGTTGGGGAAATTAACCGAGAATAAAGGAAGATTAATCCGCATAAAGGTGAGATCTACTGACCATAAGCACAACATACTTAGTAAAACCTCGAGTCTAAAAGGAACGGGAATATTCATAAATGAAGATCTCATCCCAGAAGATCAAGCAGAATTAAGAAAGGAGGTTCAAAAGGTAAAAGAAGCTAGAAAGGAAGGAAAATGGGCAATAATTAGAAATAGAAAAGCCTTTATTCGGGACAAAAACCAAAAATATAGTAATCAATAGCAATCAAACATGCTCCGGATCCTTTCTTGGAACTGTCGGGGCTTCCCATGGAACAAAGGCCCCAAGCTAAGTTGGATCTCAAATGATGTTGATATTATTTTGCTTGTTGAAACTTGGGAACACGAAGAATCTAAGATCCCTAACATAGATGGCTTTACGCTATGGTCTACATGGAACAAGCGATCCTCCCGTAGAGGCATTGGGGGAATAGCTTGTTACATTAAGAAAACCATCTCCTCCTATGTTAGGCTTTATAAAAACGACCCTTACAACCAATTTAGTTGGATAGAGATCAGAGACATTAATAATAAAAAGTCCTACATAGCAATATGTTATTTCGCCCCCATTAATTCTAACTTCTATAAGAAGAAGAATCTGGATAAAACTAACCCTTACAATAGTTTAGAGAACGATATTTCTAACCTAAGGAATGATGGTAATATCCTTTTAATAGGTGACTTCAATGCGCGAACTTCAAGTAACCAAGCTATTGTTTTAAGCAATCGTTCCAACCCTAATCCTCTTTGGTTAGACGAAGACCCTACCCTGGCTAGTAGTTACAAAAGGAGCTCTGAAGACCTCGGGGAAAATTTGTTTGGGTCAGAGCTTGTCAAGCTCTGTAGTGCTCAGGATCTCATAATTTGCAACGGTCTAAAAAAGTGGCCAAATTCCAGCAAGATGACCTGCATCCATGGACTTGGTAGCAGCGTAGTAGACTACGTTATTTCCGATCTTCCTTTATACAACGAAATGATAAACTTTGACATCTTAAACGACCACGAGCCTGACTCCGATCATAGGCCTTTACTTATAACCCTCAATTTTGTCATGCATAGAGTTCCCATAGAAAATAATACTTACAACCAAAAGAACCTAATATTTGATAAAAATAAAAAGGACCTCTTGCTAAATGAATTAAAAACTAACTTGTCTCCTTTATCTAGTGTAGGTAACATAGAAGACCTATATCATAATTTTACTACAACCCTCTCATATTCTATTAAAAAGTTCTCAGTTGAAGTCTCAAATAATAAAAGAAATAGCAAAACCAATCCTTGGTATGATAAAGATTGTAAGAAAGCGAGGAGAGCAATTAAGGAAGCTGTTGATGATTCTCTTAAAATGGACAAGATAAGAATATACAAAGCCCTAATTAACAGGAAAAAGAGACAGTACATTCGTCAAAGACAGGAGAATCTCTTACACCTCTCTAAGGTAGCTCCTAAAAAATTCTGGAGGCAGATTCTGACTAGGAAGACTGAGGATAATAATAAAATTGCTCTTTACGATTGGAATTCTTATCTTAAAAAGCTTTATGAATCTCCTAATGCCACGGATAATTTGGAAACCCTGCTCACAACGAAAGAAGTCTTCTCTTTAGAAGACATTAAGTTTGGAGTTAATCGCCTCGCGAATGGGAAAGCTAAAGACATTGAAGGTTACCAGGCAGAAATCTTAAAAATTGGAGGCCCTGTCCTCATCCCCCACATCCACAAGCTTTTCAATCAAGCTGTTAAGCAAGGGTTCCCTAAACCTTGGACTGAGAGCCTCATTATCCCTATTTTTAAAAGTGGAGATACAAATAACCCCTCTAATTATCGAACAATTATGATCAGCCCTCTCTTAGCCAAATTATATGGTAGTATTCTGGAAAAAAAGTTAAGCATATGGCTTGAAAGGGAAGATAAGCGGGCTAAAGGACAAGCAGGTTTCAGAAGGCATCACTCAACAACAGACCACCTTGTTACGCTAAGGATCATTGCGGAGGAATGTCGTAATGATAAATCCAATTTATTCTGCTGCTTCGTAGACTTTAGAAAGGCTTTCGATACGGTTCCTAGATACAACCTTTGGAATAGGTTAGAAGAGCTAAAGGTTCCTCTTGAGTTAAGAGCTGCTGCTATAAGGCTATACGAGAATGTAATTGCCAAGCTCAAGAACAATGAGGGGTGGTCAAAAGATATTAAGTGTAACATCGGAGTTAAACAAGGTTGCCCCCTCTCCCCTACTCTATTTGGCATTTACATCGATAAGCTCGAAGGCTATTTAGAAGAAGCAGGATGTGGTGGCACAATCTTAGCTGGGATAGTCATTATCCTTCTTCTCTATGCTGACGATATTGTTCTTCTGGCAAGGTGCCCTTCTGATCTTGATAAGCAACTCAAACTTCTTAAGGATTTCTGCTCTACCATGGGTATGACTGTTAACACAGACAAAACAAAAGTTATGATTATCAAATCTAAAAAGGACACTTGCGCTAATTTTACGTATGACAATAATAAATTGGAGGAAGTGTATTCTTACAAGTACCTAGGAATTGATATCCATCACAAGCTCAACTGGAACCATAGCATTGAGAAAAGGATCAATGGGGGATGGAAAGCTTATTTTGGTCTTGAAAATAACTGTAAAAAAGCAAACCTCGTAATGTGGGACAAAAAGAAGTTCCTCTTTGAAACTTTAGTCGCTCCTGTTATCTTGTATGGTTGTGAAGTTTGGGGCTGCAGCATCTCCAGAGAATCATGGAGAAAGATTGAGCAAATCCAGAAGCGTTTTATAACTTATAACCTGAAAATTAAAAGTAATACACCCTATCCTATTCTCCTTATAGAAGCGGGTCTTTCTTCTATTGAGAGCCTAGCTATGCTCAGGTTTCTAATGTACAAGCACAAGCTCAATAACATAGACAATCATAGACTTCCTAAGCTAGCTTTAAATTCCAGCCAAAACCACCTAAGGCTTAACCGAGGATGGCATAAGGACACAAGGGCCTGGTTAAACTATTGGGAGATCAATGAGAATGATGCTTTGCAAAACATAAATAACATTAAAGATATTGTTACTTCTAAGTTCAAAGAAAAATTGTGGTGTGAGAAAGATTTAGCGTCTAAAAGAAAATTAAGTTATTATAAGAAGGTCATCAACCCCACCCTTGAAGATCAAAAGTATCTCTCTATTCTAACTAGCTCAAAAAAGAAAACTAATATAGCAAAGATTAGAACGAATTCTCATGAGCTCCATAGTGAGACTGGCCGCTGGGTAGTTCCTAAAACGCCATGGAGGGAAAGGATCTGCCATATTTGTGAGAATAAGAGCATCGAGGATGAAAACCACTTCCTCCTAGAGTGCCCTGCATACAACCACATTAGATCTCAATTTCACAACCTTTGTTACAATACCGACCTTTCTAGCCTTTTACAATGCCAAAATTATAGTGAACTCGGGAGGCTTCTCTCCAAGCTTTTTGAGCATCGGAATAAAATCTTAAATCAAAATAAATAATTTGACTTTTTAGGTCCGATAGATCATTATTTGGTCTCAGTGGACGTTAACGACCATCATCATCATCATCAATATTTTGACATACCAATTTTAATAATTTTATATTTTTAATTTTCTAATTTATTTAATTAAAATATAAAACATTGGGTATTATTTTTTGAAGTTCTAAAATATTAATTTTAAGAAGGTTGTAAACTGAAAATACTATTCAAAATAACATAGTAAAATATATTTACAAAACGAAAATATTTTTCCTAGCATCATCCTATACTAGGAATCGGTGAGGAATGTGCCTAGTTGTAAATTTAAGATATTATCCGAAATAAAATATTAAAATATAGTTATAAATATTTTTGCTGTATAGAAATGATTATAATTTATTAATTATGTTATTTTAATATATATAATATAAATTGGTTTAATAATGGAGAATATTTGTTTTTAAAGTTAAATATTTAAATATGTATGTTATTTAAAATTTTAATATTCAAATATTTATATAAAAAACTTAATAATATTTTTATTATATTAAAAACTAAATAATAATAATAGGATCAAGATAGGTCGAATAAGAGGAAGAGCCATTGTGGTAGCATGCACGCAGCCCTAGCCAGCAGTTGCAGCACCCAGTGTGCAGCACCGCAGTTGCCCCTCAACAACCTCCAACTGCTGAGGTTCGACATACAAGACACGAAAGGAGAGCCAGGCTACGCAGCAACAGCACACAGCATCAACCAGTATTTGCAATACCCAACGTGAACACTTCGTAGCTTCCCTCAACGGCCTTCTACTGTTGAGGTTCGATCTACGTGGATTCTTTAGAGGACGAAGAGCCTCATCCAGATCACCAGCAAGAAAATGAAGTAACAGCAAAAGCCTTTGCCTCCCTCATTTCTGCAATGGGTCCGGCAAAGAATCGACCATCAGTCACAAAGTTTGTTAAAAGATTGGAAGATATACCTGAAATATCACTCCCTCCTACACTCCCACGAAAAACAGCACTCTCCCTCGCAGAACGAGGATTAGTTGGGCAGTTTACTTGTTATGGCCATTGCCCAAAACTGTCCAAAAATGGGTAGAAAGAAACTGGTTTGCATCAATAAATGGGAAAATCTCAATCAGGTTTTGTGGTAGAGGGTACTACACCTTTCACTTCGAAACCAAGGAGGATCGAGATCTGATATTTAGGAATGGCCTGTATTTTATGGATACAAGGGGATTGTATCTAAACAGATGGACGTCGGACTTTGATCCAAAAATGGATGTTCCAAATGTTGTACCTATATGGGTCAGATTGTCGCACCTCCCCCTCCACTGGTGGGGAGATGATTCAGTTAAAGCCATAGGAAATGCAGTCGGGAAATACATAGACCAATGCAAGTCAAAAGAAAACATGCATGCATGCACCAGAATCTGTGTAGAAGTGGATCTAGGAAGAGGACTTCCAGAAGCTATCAAAATCAAAGTGGACCAGTGGACGCACATACAATAGCTGGACTATGAACAAATCCCCCTCAAATGCAAGGTATGTCACAAATATGGTCATTTTGCAAATAGATGTACAAAAACAAAAGACAATGAAAGTGAAAAAATTAAGGATCCGGAAAATAAATGGGAACAGATCAAAAGAAAGAAGACAGCTAATAAACACCCAATTCACTCATCTTCGCAGCCCACAACATCCTCTGAAGCCAATCCAATCTCGCCAAAAGCAGACAATGCCAGCCTTAATCCTTTTGAGCCACTGGACCCTTCATCGCCCTCATCCCCTGGACCCAAATCCAGATCCAGATCTAGAACCCCCCATTCTCCCAACCCCGCTCAATCCCCTCAATCCCCTTGAGTCTTAATCACCCACCTCTCTCCCCCTCCTTCAGTAGACAAAATACTAACTAGAAAGCAGTCAAAGGAAGCATTCCCAAATGCAAAAAATTAAAAAAAAAGGTAGGAAGAAAGACAAACAAAGAGTTGAGGGATGAAGCAGCAGCAAAAGAAATGGCTTTAGGAATACAACAACCTATGGATACCTTCCTATGGAAAAGCACAGGAAACAAAGAAAGAAGCCAGCAAAAGGGGAAAGGAACCATGCACCACCCAACAAGTAAATAATGATAATAGTCTCCTGGAATTGCAGAGGAATGGGGTGATCCTTCAAAGGAAATGCTACAAGAGATATTCTGACAAAAGAAAACCCAGATATCCTTATGATTCGGGAGACAAAAGCAAATAGCCAAGAAACTGAAAATATCAAAAAAAAATTCAGAAATTATGAAGGGGCAGCCATCCAAGCAACAGGAGCATCAGGAGGTATCTGCACAATGTGGAAAAAAGGAATATGGGAATTAATACAAAAAAAATAGATCAACATTGGATACAAACGGATCTAATGCAAATCAATACAAAAGAGAGATACATGGTCATAAATATATATGCTCCCAATCACTACAAGGAAAAAGAGCAATGCTGGGCCACAATGAAAGAAGCTTTAAAAGAAACATAAGCTGGGAAAATAATTCTAGGAGGAGACTTAAATCTAGTAAGAAGTATAGAGGAAAAGTTTGGGGGAATCTATCACACAGATCCATCCAGGAACACTTCAAAAGAAATAATGGAACAACACAGCCTTCTGGACATCCCTCCAAACAATGGGAAATACACCTGGAATAACAAAAGAGTGGGTAAAAGCAATATAAAAGAAAGGTTGGATAGAATTCTGACACAAGAAAACATAGCAGCAGTGTACAGCTCCATCAAATAAAAAATTATACACACCACAACATCTGATCATAAACCGGTGGTAATAGCAATGGGCAAAATGGAAAACCAAGGTCCACTCCCTTTTAGATACAACACAATTTGGGACAGCAATACAGAAATCAGCGATTTAATTAAGAAAGCATGGGAACCAAGAGTATCAGGCTCACCACAATAGATTTGGGAGACAAAATTAAAAAATGTAAGAGCCAGGCTAAAGGAATGGGCAAGATCTAATGAAAAAAAAAAGAGCTACAACAGAAAATGGACAGCATGCAGGCTGAAAAAGAAGGCAAAGAAGAAAGCAAGCAAGACTATCTAAGAGAGGAAGAAATATTTTGGGAAATATACAGGGAAAATAGGAAAGACGAAGAAGAGGCCAGACTGAAATCCAGAAGCATATGGCTCAAGGCAGGGGATAAGAATACATATTTTTTTCACAACACTATGAAAATCAGAAGAGCAAGAAACCAGATAGAAAAAATACAAGTTGAAAATCAAGAAGTCAAAGGAGCGGAAGAATTAAAAAAAGCAGCTTACAAGCACTTCAAAAACTTACTTTCAGCCACAGAAGAAATGGCTGAATATGAAGATTTTTTGCAGCACACAAAAAGGAATATCAAAAAAGAACAAAATACAGAGATGTGCAAAGACCTCACAGAAGAAGAAGTAGTGGCGGCCATATGGAGCCTGCATCCGGATAAAGCCCTTGGGCCAGACAGTTTTACAATAGATTTCTTCATATCTCATTGGTACACAATCAGAAAGGATTTCTTAAGAATGGCGAAGAATGTCTTCAAAAAAAACAATAGGAAGCCACACAAAATCCTCCTAGCTTGTTGTAGTTCCAAAGGAGTCAAATCCATCCACTTTGAACAGATTTCACCCCATCTCTCTTTGCAACTCTTCTTATAAGATAATAACAAAAATAGTGGCAAATAGAATCAAGAAAGTGCTACCTCTAATCATATCAAAAACCCAAGGAGGGTTTGTCCCCAATAGACAAATCATAGATAATGTAACAATAATACAGGAAGTTGTACACTCCAGTATTATAAGGCAAGAAAAGGACATCATAATCAAATTAGATATGGAAAATGCATTCGACAGAGTCAGCCACCCATATCTATTGGTTGTTCTCCAGAAAATTGGCTTCTTACAAGAAATAATAGAAGTCATTCAGGAATGCATCTCTACTCCTTGGATCACCCCCCTCATAAATGGAAGACCCAGTGAATTTTTCCAAAGCACAAGAGGCCTCAAGCAAGGCTGCCCTCTCTCCCCATTTCTCTACATAATAATGGCAGAAACCTTAAGCAAAGCATTGGAAAAATAGAGAAAGGAAAGAAACATCACAGGGCTTAGAATAGCAAAAGCAGTAAAAACCATAAATCATTCACTTTTTGCGGATGACACATTGCTGCTGGGAGTAGCATGAGCAATAATAGCAAGAAGGTTCAAAAAAATACTTGATGAACTCCTACAAGTATCAGGCGGGTTATTAAATAATACAAAATGTAGGATATATGGGTGGAATACCCCTTCTAGAATCATGCAAAGGATTTCACAAATCATGGAAATCCCAGTACAAGAAAAATGGAATCATTTCCTTTACCTGGGACTACCAATATCAAAAGAGAGCATGAAGGCAGAAATATGGACAAAACAGATTGAAAAAATGCAAAACAAAATAAAGAGCCTGGGTATGATGTGGCTAAATATGGTTGGAAGGGTGATTTTAATCAAATCACTCCTTGCTGCATTACCGATCTATCAATATGCAATAATCATGGCACCAGCAAGTGCTCACAAATAGATGGAATTAATCTTAAGAAGCATTTTATGGCAAGGGGGGAAGCAAGAAAAAAAAAAGTTTAGCCTGGCCAGGTGGGAACAAGTAGTGCTACCATATGAACAAGGAGGCCTATCCATTTGGTTACCTGGGCTCATGAATGCAGCCCTAGGAATGAAAATAGTATGGAGACTCATCACAGGTAAAGAGAGCTGGTGGAAAAAAAACCCTCATCTATAAATACATGGATGGATCCAGGAAAAGACTGCTTAATGGAAATATCCCAATAAGACAATGCACTCAAGTATGGAAGCTAGTTAAAAAAATAATTCCTCTAATGAGTAGCCACATCTCTAAAATCCTAGGTAATGGAAAAACAATATCGATTTGGGAGGACAGAATCATGGGAAAAGACCCACTGCAGAAGCACCCAGAAATTGAAGGCATCCAAGAATGGATGAAAGGAAAAGGCTTCAATACTTTACACTCAATCTCTTTGTGGAATCAAAAGGAATGGCAGGAATGGAAAATCCCAGCAATCCCAGCGAACCTGGAAGGACAATGGAACAAAATCAGGCAGAATATAATAGGGGCAACACCAATCCACTATGATGAGGAAGATAATTATCTTTGGGATCCAAGTAATGGGGAATACACAGTCAAGACTAGATATAAAATCGTTCAAGAACAAATCAATCAACAAGATTGGGACTCCTGGAAAATAGCATGGAAATCTGAAAGTTTCCCTAAGATAAAAAAGTTCATTTGGACCCTTTTAAAAGGGAAGATCCTGACCAACGAAAATTAAAAGAAAAAAAAAAAGGCTTTCAGAGGTCCTCATGATGTCCATTATGCTCGCAAGCTGAAGAAAACATCCAACACTTATTCCAAGAATGCACCTTTTCAAAAGAGTGTTGTCAACAGCTTATAAGCCCCCTGGATATAAATATAAACTTCGAAAAATCATTGCAGGAATTTCTTGGAACTTTAGAGAAATCCTACCCATATGCAATAAAGAAGAAAGTCACAATTCAAAGAATATGGAAGTGCATTCCAACAGTTCTATGCTGGGAAATTTGGCTGACTCGAAATAAGTGCATATTAAAAAATGAAAACCCAAGAATTGGGAAGACCATATCAAAAACGTGGAGATTAACTTCTGAAATCCTCAATGTCAAAGGAATTGTACCAATGGACTACAGTATTCACCAACAAGAAGAACGAGATTGGCTCAGCAAAGCCATATTTAACAATAATGGACAAAAAGGACAGAGAAAAGTGAACTCGGGAAATATTTGGAAATTAAGAATGAATGAAGAGGAACTCGAAAACTGGAAAAAACTTCAGAACATACATTGTCTACACTTTGATGGAGCTTCTAAGAATAATCTGGGAAAGGCAGGAGAAAGGGGAATAATTCTCGATCCGGATGGGAAAAAAATTGTCACCTATGAATTGGGACTGGGACAAATTTCAAATAACAAGGTTGAAGCATACAGCTTGTTGATGGGGACAAGAATGATTAAAAAAAGAGAAATTCAAAATCCAATAATTATAGGAGACTCAACCATAATAATTGAGGCAATGGCTCGAAACAAAAATCCAAGTAATGAGTTTATGAGCAGAATTTTCAAAAGAGCCAGGAGAAACTTAGAAGGCTCTGCCAATGTAACATTCAAACATGTATTGAGAATACATAATCAACAGGCGGATCACTACGCAAATCAAGCAGTGGAAAAAAATGAAGGGAGTGTCCGGGAGAACCATGATGAATACTACAATTCTGTACCATAATATCCAACAAAAATGATAAGAATGAAGCTCTCTTAAAATAAGGGACAAAGCACCCTGATTAAAGAAACAAATCAAAAATCGACAAACAGAACTCATCAAAGGACACACAACTGCAAGGGAAGTCAGAAAATCATGGGAAGACAAAGGAAACGTCATGACATTAAAGATTTTGGCGCAAAGTCAAGGAACGCAATCCTGTTCACAAGCATTACACAGCAGCTTATTATTGCAATGGAGAAATTAGCATGGGTAAAGCCAGGAAGGACAATCGCAATCCTGTTCAAGCAGTAGTCTATCCCATCAACTGCAGTTCTCAGGCTGCTCACTCAGGCTATAAGAACAATGGTAAGCTGATAACTCAAAATAAGCAAATCTGTGCATACAGAGAGATCATCTCCCCTGTTAAGCGCACAGTTCACTCGCCCTCTCTAAGCCCCACTCTGCAATCTATCTTAGCCTCCAGTATTCACTTCCAGAGCTCAGTGTTCTCACACTCTCTGCCTTCGCCTCACTCCATCCTGTCGCCCAAAAAACTCCCATAGCAGCGCAACAATCTTGCATCTCTTATCCCTGTTTTTTATTAGCCCCTCCATATATTTTGGCCTTTGATCAATTCCGTAAAGACCTCAGCCTCATCCTTCATTGTACTACTCAAAAAGAATAGGACAAAGGTCAGCAAAGCAAGGAAGCACAGGACAAAAGGATTGTGGATAGCAGCAGCAGCAAAATTACTCCAAGCAATACAAGATCCAGGAAGAACAGCAACACAAGAGAAAGAACAAATCAAATGGAATTCAACCCTATCGAAAAGGCAGCAAGGAATGATGCATGCCCAGCATGCAAAGTGACCAAGTTCATGATCCACCGACTGCAAGAGTCACGCAAGGATCTCAGAAGCGAAATGAGAATGGAATACAGCTTCTAGAGTCGAAACATGGCAGTGGAAAAAGAGGAGATAATGGCACTGAAAACCAAATGTAAGCATCTAGAAGAAGCAGAGGAATATTACAAAAATAACACTATGAGCAGTGAAGGAGAGAACTCGGTCAACAACAACAAAACGAACCAAGCAGCCCAGGAATACTCAGTCTACAAACCATAAAAATTCCAGAGAATATATGATATGTAAATTTACTTTTTTAGTAGGTCGGTTTGTCAGGCAGTACTCAAGAATAGTCAAAAGAATTTCTGAAGTTTTGAAGTCAAGCACAGGAGATGGGACTACGGTCCTACCTCGCTGCTTTGTTTTTTACCTCAAAATAGTCAAATGTAATAGGAGCTTGCTCCACTATAGCTTTTGGTAATATATCAACTAACCGATCTTGTTAAAATAATAATAATAATATTATTATTATTATTATTATTATTTTATTATTATTTAAATATAATTAAGTATATTGTAATTTGTAATATCATATACAATTTTTTTAATTATTTTTCAATTTCTCAGTCTTTAAAAATCAATGTGGAATAAAAACAATGGTTATTAACATAAGTTTACTTCTACTTTTATAATATTTATTTAATATATAGTTTACGATAGATTTTTCGACGTAAATCACATGATACTTCATTTGTCGACGCGTTTCGAACCAACCAATGTGGTTCATCATTAGGACAAGTTGAGGAGCCAGATCAAGCTATGCATGTCAAATAGACAAAGCAGACCTCCAACGACTATAATTCATGACCAGGCAACGGATAAATTTGACTAGAGAACAGTTAGATGGACTAGAACCAGGGGCATAAAAATAAGTTAATTAAATTTATCAAAACAGTTATATTATCCTAAAAAGTCAAAGGGGTATCTAAACTATATATATATATATATATATATATATATTCTAAATGATTATTAAATTAGTTAGTTATAAAAGCTATTAAATAAATAAATATATAAAAGGCATAAGAATTTTAATTATAAATATAAATAAATTCTTATATATATATATGAATTTTAAATGATTATTAAGTTATTAGTGTGTTATAAAAGGTATTAATAAAATATAAAAATAAAAATCTAAGTGTTGGGATTATATTTTAATATATAAATAAAATTAATTGTTTATCTAATTAACCTAGAGGTTGACCCATTTAATAAATTATCGAGATTTAATCGAATTTACATAAACGTTTTAACTACTTTATAATGATATTATTTATTTTATTGAGATAATAGTTATTTTAAAAGGTATTGAAAATAATATTTTAAAAATCCAAAAATAATTAATCGTATATCTAATCGTTAAATTAACTTCTTATTATATAACGGTACAGGAAATAAAAATTATTAGGACACGGTATAATAAGAACAAAAAAAAACAAGAGAGGGAAGAAGAGAAAGCAATTAGGAAGAGCGTGCTGGGACGCAGCCAATATTGATTTTCCAACCATCCTTTCTAATTATTTATATATTTGTTATTTAATGATTGTTTTTTTAAATATTTCTATTTGTTATTAGAATGTTTTAAAAACTAATAAAATAAATAAAAATATATATTTTATTAAAAAAATAAAATAGTACCTTTTGTTAATGATATATAAATTTAAAAATTATTATTTTTTATTATATATATATATATATATATATATATATATATATATATATATATGAGATTAAAATATTTACGATATTAAGATTTTAAATTTAAATTTTTAAAATTAAAACAGTTAAATATTTATAATATAGCATTTAAAAAATTAATAATAATATAATTATGTTTAATTTAAAATGTTTATCAAGTTTTGACCTATTCATTTTAATAATTTTCTATTTTTTATTTCTAATTTATTTAATTAAAATACAAAATATTGAGTATTATTCATTGAGATTCTGAAATATTAATTTTTATTTTTTTCTCAAATTATTTTAAAAGAAAAACACTATAAAGAGAATATGATTTTAATATATTTTTAAATAAATAAATTATTTATTTATTAGATAATATTTTTTCATTAAAATATAATGATTATTTTTCCTCTTAAATTGAGAAAGATTTTCAATTTTTATGCATATTTAAGAATTTTCTAACACTCTAAATATTCACGGAACTAAAATCATGAAAAATTAAATTTAAAAGAATCATGTATAATACTTAGGTATATAACAACTAGCAATACCTTGAGGAATTTCATATATATTTTGGAGTTCATAACACAAGTTTAGCTAGAATTATGACATTCATAATATGATTATTAGAGTTTGGAAAGTTTATTATGGATATCAAAGATGTTTTGGAAAAGGATATAGCAGATTAAAAAAATTGAAAATCCAAATTAAAGGAAACATTTTATCCTATTTTCTTAATGGAAGCAAATCATTTCCTCATTGACAACATGACTATGACTATGTATCTAATGTATAATGAAAGGTTAAATCACATGGGCAACAAGAGGCTTTCTAAAATAACTTCAAAGTTTAGTCACAACCACCTTTGAATCAAGTGGGATGGTATAAGGAGGCATTATCTTGGTTAGACCATGGAAGTATAAAGGAAGAGATTATTTTGCACACTAAAAAATAATATTAGAAATTGTCATAAAGAGTTAGAAATATACACATTGTTAAAATAAGAACAAATTTTCATGAGCTTAATCCTCAAAACCTTAGAGTAAATTTAAATTTGAAAATGTTTGTCATGCTTTCAACCTTTTTAACTTTTTAACTATGCAAACGTTTTGATGTATTTGAAGCATACAAAAAAACTTTTAAATAATTTCAAGTAATATTTTACTCAGGTTAAATCTAAACTTCAAAATAATTGTTGCACTTTCAATTTTTAGACCTTTTAATTCAATAGCCATGACCATCTTGAAACACTTTTTCTTAAAGTTTTTGAAGCATAGAAACAAACTTCTAAAGAATTTCAATTAAAAGTTTACCTTCTTAAAGTTAGATAAACCATTTTTGGTCTCAATGCATATTAATGATAGTTGTTATCATATATATTAGATTCATAGTTGTCATCATATATATTAGATTCAACTTAACTGGGATCTATCACACATTGTGAAGAATATAGCGTTTTAATCCATGATCATTTAATTTTACATTGCTTATTAATAAATTTGATTGGTTTCAATACTTAATAGATCAAGGTCTTGATTAAATAGATTTAGGATAATCTAATTATTTTAAATGGTGTTACATATATTTTTAAAATAGTGGGGAAACCTATCATAACTAAGTTGTCAAACCAAAAGTGGGGGCATTCATTATTGGCTATTATTCGTAAACGCAGGTTGACTCATCATTGTTGTTCAAGGAAAATCATGTCACATGTATTAACTAGTTGGTGGTCCATAATGGGTCATGTTTTCACCCCTTCCATATGCCTCTGGGTCTTGGGTTGGTAACATGTTTCCTTATGTTGAAGGAAGATGGGCTCTTAGCCAAGTAGAGACAATTTTAAAGCATTCTCCAGGCTTATAATGTTGTTACATATATGTGTACATATTGGTACATATATAGTTATTTATTTTTTTATTTAATTTATCTTTAATTTTTAAATATTTTTAATAAAATTTGATGGGACAACCTATACCCTATAATAGATGGTAAAACATCTTAAGTCTTTTAATGCAAAAGAGTTTTAATTTAATAAGAGTATAATTTTTAATGAAGTTCTTTTATTATTATTTTGATTTCTCCCTACCTTCAAAAAAAAAATATATATATATATATATATATATATATATATATATATATATATATATTTATATATATATATATATATATATATATATATATATATATATATATATATATATTTATATATATATATATAATTTTTTTGTAGTACAAAATTTTAATACAAATGTAATTTTCCATTTATATAATTTTTGAATTAATGTTATGACATATAAATTTTCACATATCTTTCATAATTAAATTGGTAATGATAATAATTGTTGTTGATTAATATTATAATTGGTCCATCCAATATTAAAAAAGGTCAAAATTACTTAGATTTTCATATAACTTTTAATATTGGGAAGGTCAGTGGCATAATAGATATTTTAAAATGATTTCTAATTTGGGTGTATGTAAGACATTTTAAGAGGAAGTGTATTTTTCCTCCAACCCTCTTAGTGTCACAAAGATGAGAGGTTTTTGCATCTCATGGTGTTTTCAGAAAAGATACTTTTAATATTTTAGATTATGGTTGACCACCTCTTTGTACTATATATATATATATATATATATATATATATATATATATATATATATATTCATATTCCTTTTGTAACTCTTTATTGTATTTAAATTTATATGTAATACTATTTTTAATATCGCTTGTATCTTGTAGGGTGACATTTTCCTGTATCCCCATTGATTAAGCCAAGACTAGATGTCTTGATATCATCCTCACATTAGCCATTAGTGGTTATTCAAAAGTGATTTTAAGAAGCCTCTTGTCATCCATGTTGCTTATTTTGTTCTTCTACATTAACTACCTAACCATGGTCATGCACTCAGTGGGGGATAAACTCACTTTTATGAGGAGGGTAGGATAAGGTGTATTCCTTTTAATATTAATATTAATATTATAAGTTATAATACTTTTATTTATTTATTGTGTATGTGTTATATTATTTGCACGATTAGTCCCATACACAACTCATATGTATTGCATACAATGGGAGACTCATAGGGGGTACAATATCCTTCCCTCTACTTCCAACAAAATATTTTGAGCACTTTTTTGCATTCGGTTTTAATGGTTTTCAACACACAGTTTTGACTTTTAGAATTTTTGTAATGCATGGTGTTTCATCACATTGTTTTGTAATTCCAATTAAGGAACTACAATTGATTTTAATCTAGGATTAATAGATTGCGGGTTTGTGGATGTTACGAAATATACACACCACAGAAATCTAAAATCTAATGATACACATATTCCATAGTAACATTGTATATATAAATAACTCATTTTTTTATTTTTTTTTTAACGATTTCCATGGTAAAATCTGAACTAAACCATGATAGTATTTAACATAAGAAACTCTTTTATTAACAAAAAATAGTTACATTGGAGATGCCTAGTTTCCAAGGTTTGTATACATATGTTGGCTCTAAGTTGCATTATAGTGATGAGGTATGTGTTAATTTCGAAGAGGACTTCCTCCAAGATTTTTTTAAGGATTTAATATTTTTCCTATATATAGTAATATAAGTGACTATTATAGTTTGAAAATTCGTATGTATAGAATGTAGGCGAATATTCAATAAAAAACAGGTAATTTACTATAAAAATTGGTAAATTTTTGGTGAATATTATCCATTTAATCATATATATGTATATATATATCTGTAAAAAAACAGGTGCATTTTGAATGAAATTGGCAAATAGTTTTTTCAGAAAATATCCAAAAAATAGCCCATCTGTGAAATGTTTCCCCTAAATTTTTCCCTAGCTTCCTCTTCTAACTAGCATACCTTGTACTCTTTATCTAGAGGCCTCCCAACCATGTATTTTCAACAACCTCCATTCTTTCCCCATGGGCTTCGATGTTGAGGATTGTATGTCCCTGCGAATAGCCAAATGCCCTGGAAAACCATAAGTGGTGCAATAGACCCACTTGCAGGCTCGCTTCGGAGCATGAAGCCCTTGGTGTTTGATAGGGGAGGTGAGTATCCTTTAGGATTGCACTGCAAGACCCTAGCAGTAAGCGACTGAAAAACTTCTAGCGTCGACATTCCTGGAATTCCATGTCCTGATACAGGGAGAGTCTAAGGGCCAGGAACACGATGGAGTGGTTTTAGTCCAATCTCAAGAGGGGTAGTACTAACAAGTGTTTTAGTAAGCCACCACCACCATAAATGAACAACTGAGTAGGGTTTTATGTTGGTAGAACCACCCTGGTTTATTTATGGTCAAACGGATCGATGGAATATTATTGATGTAGGGGAAAGACAAGTTCCATTAGCGACCATGGAAGCCAAGGCCAAGCAAGATGCTCAGGGTTCGAAGAGCACCCTCTATTCTAGCCATGGTAGAAAGTTTAATGTAAGAAAATTCCATGGCAATGGAGGAGGAGGCTTATACTCATAAAGGGAGTCGATTAACCCTATATTTCATCTAGGGATAGCCCTAGCCATGGAAGATTAGTACTGTCGTAGATGGATTTCCCTTCACGCGATTGGATGAATGAGGACAACGTGGCCTAGAACGAGCATCCCAAAGGTCTATTTTATTTAGAAGTGGGATCAACTGGGATGACGTTAACCGGGATGAGTTGGCTGGCATGCCAACCTGACCATTCGCTAGAAGCAAAGCATGTGGGGCTGGGTTAGGAGGGCCTCCATGTACGCTCGATGCAGCATGATTAGCGCAGGATGGACCCACCTATTAGGTCCCCCCATTGGTCCCGACTGAGAGGTGTGAGGGGAGTCCTGATGAATAACAAAGGAGAGCGTCGGGATGACATCATCTGGTGGGACTCGCTTGGGTTAAGTAAAAGGTGTAATAGAAGGAATTTTTGGGATAGTGTGTCAAGGTGAGATGGTACAGAATGACGAGCAAATGTCTCTCATGTACTAATCAGAAGTGATGTGGGAAGATGTAAGGCCCACCAGCAACATGTGTGTGAAACCCTACCTCAGTAATGTTAGCAGGAGGAGGGGGAGGGTGGTGCAGTGATTGTGGACCGTTGGATGGGGCCAGTGTTCATGGTCCATTCAATGTGGGGCCCAAAACCCTATGCTAGAACCAAAATTACACTGCTCCTTACCCGAAATAACCATCGAGCGAGTTACCTAGGTGCAATTCATGGTTTTCGAGCAGGTATGGTTGTGGACCTGTTGTCGCTCCCAGAGACAACCTTGGATTTCTTATAAGACCAGTGCCTGGGTACATCTAAATCAGTGGGACTCAAATGATTCTCAAGCAGGAGGAGACACCACCCGTATTCTATACATAACTATCAGAGAGTTGGTTCTTTCATTCAAAGATACAAGTTGTATGTTTCAGAATTTCCACACACACATAGTTCCCAGAAATATAATAGAAATAATGGGGGCCAAGCACCTGAAAGACTTATATTTTAATCATCTTTATAAGATAAATGAGAGAAGACAAAGAAAAGGGACAACTGAGGATATAGAATTCAGAGTACCAAGAATTCTATATATAAAATATAGAGCCTGAAACCATAAGATTTATTATAACTATCTGAGTGACAAGAAGATGTAATGGACATAAAATAAATGAATGATATGCTTCACGCAATATAGTTTTGGAAATATAATTTCAACCCCTCACATAGGCATATGCATTAACACTTTAACGCAGATGAATCTATAGACAAGTCTGAAATATCATAGTATCTGTTATCGCATGAATTCAAAGAGGAATACATACAAGATGAATGAAATAGAGTAATAGACTGTAATGCATCAAAGGAGGAATCACCACTACTACTGTAATATTTTGTAAGATCTACGTGACTAAGTGATACAGTTTTCACAAAAATATCTGACTTTCTTTTCAATTTCAGAACCCTTTTTCAGTGTTGTGACCCCCTATTTATAAGAAGAGGGGGTGCTTTTAATCATGGTTTCATAAATAAAATCTTGGGTCTAGTTTTCAGCTTTCAATTCAGCTTGTTCTCTCGGCCAGGAGAGGTTATGTATCCAAACAAACATTAAGAATAATAATAATGGCCTCACAAAGGAAGGCACATCATAGAATCCCAAAACAAGTGAGACATTAATGCAAAATCCCAGTGCCCCATCCCTGTAATCACTTATGTTTCATGGCTACATTTATTTCACGGCATATGCTCCTACACTTCTCACCTAACTCTCATCATTCTGTCTTTAAGACCTTTGGCACCGACCTTGAGAACAGGTTATGAAGAGCCACTTCTAGGGGGTGCCCATACTTGGTTTTAAATGCTCCCTCTCCTGATTCACAGCTATAGCCACCTTTGGGACCAACTCTGTCACTTCAGCCTTAAATGTTCTACTGAATCCCTCGGTGCTCTACTCTACCTGGTCTCAAAGGCTTGATCTCCTATATTTTCCTTTGCAGCTACTTTCAGCACCGACCTCATCGATTTCTTCCATAAAAACCTTCTGAGCACAGTTGATGCCCTGATCCTGCCTGGGGGTGCATTCTCAATTTAATGATAGAAGTCTCAAGGGGCACGAGCATTCAACTTTTCATACAGATGAAAGGGCACAGGCTTATACCTCTAGAACGGGCGAAAGGGCACCTTTAGATTTCCCCCTTAGCCTCTCTTTATTATATCCCCTTTATTGAAATTCCTTATACGATCGGCGCTGGAACCAAAGGCCTATGTGTTTGGCGCTAAAGCTCTCAATAACTACGTGTGGAGCCTTTTTCTTTATATTGTAGAAGTCCCTCATCAGCCAATTTCCTAGACCCGAACCCTTTATAAATAATAGCTCACAACTTATTGCATCCACGGGAGGAATCTCGCATATCACATTGCACCGTTATCTTAATCATTTACCCCTTAACTGTTGCGGTCATCGATCTGCAGTGTGACATCATTACTGCCAGGTGTCACCCTGTGAGTGGTGAAACATGGCATGGATCTTGTCAATGGCCGATTGTGATAAATGCTCTGTCTGGACCCGCTGACTGCCGATATGCAATATCGGCAATACATGGATCATTGTTTCTCATTCCATCAGTGCTCCATACCCGTCTGAACTCTAATATGCGATATGTGATGAGCCTCCTGGGTCTCAATTACGATTTTTTCTCCATACTTAGCCATTTTCCTCAATCGGCTGGGCTTTTCAAGGGCAATCTTCTACAGGCTCTAACTTTTGATCTGGGAACCATTTTCTGGACTTCTATATACCACCGGAAAGATTTTTTCGAGCATTATGCAATGAAGAGCATCTCATTAAGCTCTGATAACTTCTATGGCTTAAGAAATGGATTTAAATTCATTGTTCTCATGCATCCTGGACCACTGATCATTTGCAAAGCAGTGAGTGAGTGGTAAATGACAACATTGGCTCCATCTGGGGATAGTGCCTTGCGAGAAAGGTGTTGAGAACATGCACACTGCAAACTACTCCTTTGTGAATGGAGTAACTTCTCAATCAAAAGTTAACTTTCATAAAAGCAAAAATTACAATAAAAGAAAATTCAAATGACAATTGCAGTAAACAGACCGGATATTTACAATGAGTGTAAGACAGCTAATTCTTAATTTTGAAAATAGAACTTGAGGAACTGACCATTCACTGGTAGTTCCAACAATTCAGCATCCCAGTTTTCAAGTATAAATTTGTTGTTCCTTCTCTCTTTTGCAATCCTAAAGGGTCCAAACCACAGTGGATCAAATTTTCCATGTTTTCATTTGTCCTCCCGTTGGACATCCCACCTGAGAACTAAATCTCATGGCTGAAGAGGTTTGTCCTTGGCCTTTTTGTCAAATAGAGATTTCATTTTTTGTTGATAATTGGACAGTTTCGCCTCCACCTGTTCTTTGTTCTCCTGAAGCTCAACCAACTGATTAATCCTCCTTGTCAAGGGACTTGGCTCCTCTTCAACTTCTTGTAACAACCTTGCTACTGGCATTGCTAGTTGAATTGGGAATACAAAAGCTTTTCCATACACTAACTCAAAAGGTGATTTCCCAGTGGGTCGTTTAGGCATTACTCAGTTGGCCCATAGAGAAAACTTCATTTGGGAATCCCAATTCTTTTGGTTTTCAGTGATAGTCTTCTTTAGCACCCTCACCACAGCTTTGTTTGAGGACTCAGCCAAACCATTGCCTTGAGGGTAGTATGTAGTGGAGTGCCCAATAATGATATTGTATTTATGGAAGAAGCTGGTGAACTTGGCAGATTTGAATACCTAGGCATTATCAGTGATGATTTTAAAATGGAAACCAAAGCAGGATAGTATGTTCTCCTCCATGAACTTTATCACCATTGAGTCTGTAGAGTTTCTAGCTGGGATGGCCTCTACCCACTTGGTGAAATAGTTAGTGGCTATCAATATCCATTTGTGTTGGCCATTGGATGGTGGGTTGATCTCCCCTACTAAGTCTAGTCCCCACTATCTAAAAGGCTCCTCCACAAGCACAAGAATCAGGGGGAGAGGAGAAAACTTTGTCTTTTAGCAAACACTTGGAATTTTGGGAACCCGTTGACTTTGTTATAGACATCCTGGAACAACGTAGGCCAGTAAAATCCAGCCTTGAGGATTTTTTGTGTCATGGTATTCTAGCTGTAATTCCCTCCACAAACTCCATAAAATTTTCCAATCACCTTATGGGTCTCTCCTTCCACCAAACATAATAACAATACCCCAACAGGATCCTTCTAGTAGAGTAGGCCATCGGATATGATATATTTATGGGCTTACAACCTCAGGCTTCGATATTTGGAGGCATCCAACCCCAATAGGCACCTCAAGAATACGAGGTAATGAACGATATTCTTGTACCATGGTGATCCCTCGTGCTTGGCATAGATTTTCTGCTCAGATGTTTTAATACAACTCTGGTGATCCTCTGGTCTGTCTCCCTTTGAAGTCAGGTTTATCCATAGTGCTTGGCAGTTGGATTTAGGTAAAACCTTGGCCAGGCCGTGGCCTTTAATGAGATTGGTAAGCTTTATTTCCAGCTCATATTCTTGAATTTTCGCTATCCACCTGCCCCTCTTTCCCTCGCTGTCTCCTTGCACCAAGATGTCCTTGACTACTGTTGTTGGGAAAAACACTGCGATTTTTTACTGCAACACATACGCACAAAACACCTTCAGAGCCTTGACCATTGTGTAAGCTTATTTCGCCAATATATTATATCTTAGTCCAGCGTCCCTTAGTACTTGGCTGAAGAAGGCAATGGGCTGCTCATAACCCGCTTTAATTTTTTGTAGTAGTACTGCAACAACGGTATGTGGAGAGGTGAAAGAAAATATGTATAAAGTCACTGAACAGTCGGGACTGGCTAACACTGGGGCTTCAGCCAAATCTTCTTTGATTCTGCTAAGAGAATCACGGGGGATGGGGCTCCACTTGACTTCGTTTCCTTTCTTGAGCATGTTTGTAATACCCTTGACAATCTATACGTAGTTGGGTATAAATTGCCTCAAGAAATTTATTCTTTAGAAGAAGGCTTGGACTTGTTAGGGCTCCAGGAAACTCTCCTAGGTTGTAGCTCAAAGATGCCTGGTAACATATAATCTTCAATATGGTTCTAGGAACTTATTGGGATGGGTGATGGTTTGGTTCAAACCAAATAACCACTTCTACTCTGTTTTCACTCCAGACATGCATGAACACCCTCAGACTACAAGGTTTTAGACCACCAATGCTCAATAATTTGGGAGTTAGGTGAATAGACGAAGAATACTAACCACACAAGCAGATGCATACAGAATGTATGATGGCCAGCTACAACTAGTAAAGAAACATGCAAATCTAATCTATCAATGCAGAGATAAGATGATAGTTATCTTGCATTAGATACAGAAGAAACCTAGGTGACCTACTCACTAATACATTCAATTGTCTAATCCAGAGATAAGATGATAGTTATCTAGTATTAGACATAGAAGAAATCATGAATACAACACTTCAGGCACAAGATTAGAACAGAGGAGAAATGGACATTGAGCAATTAACAACAAAAGAAGCTTGCATTGCTGAAAATGAAGATGAGACGCTGCAAGTTACAGAATATCTAAAGTCTCCAGAAGTTGAACCAAAACATAATTGCCAACCCTAATTACATCTTGCCTTCGGCTATTTATAATCTATCATTACAATGGCCTTTATCCGTTTAGGGATGGAGGGATCTTAATTGACCACCTACTACCATTAACTGTCTGATAATGTCTTTGAACGTAGTTGCTTTCTTCACTACGAAAACTTGATCAGTTCTGGTACTGTGATGTCCTCTAGGTGGTCGGATTGATCATGGCAATGGAGTTCCATAACTATTTAATTCAGTTGCTGAGTCGTGCTGTGTCCTTTTATCCTTCGGCCATGCTCTTCTTTTAATTCAATTTCATGGTCAGACTATCACCAGATTGACAAAGTCGTCCATCTTCTCCTTTGTGCAATAGACAGGGAGTGGAGTATGGAGTGCAGGGGCAGATGAACGATTGTGAGTGATCGTGAATGGTGGCCATCAGATCAAGGGATATGTGTGGTGGAGATCATGCTCTGGAGGCTAGTGGTTATGGTGGGAGCGGGACATGTCGGGGCCGTTAGATCTTCAGGTGAGTAGATCGGACGGTTATCGGGAGGCGGAGATGTGTGGGCGATAACGCGCGGGGTGGTTTGATTTGAGTGGTAATGGTTTTTATCGGGCGGGCATCGGGCGGTAAGCAGAAAGTGTCAGAACTCGCCCGATGCCATTCAATGGATGACACGTAGCGGCGAAGGAAAGAGAAAAACAACCCTCATCAAGTGGGTACTTTTCGCGCTTGTTGTCCATGCGATATGGGCGCTGGCCGTTAGATCTTGCGGGGTTGATCTAACGGTGGAGAATGATTGGGCATGATGCATTGATCGGGAGGAATGTTGGCCGTTGGATCAACGGGAAAAGATCAACGGTGGAGGGAGGTAGAATTACGAGGTGCCCTTGGGAGTTGTGCTAATGGCGCGTATGGTGAATGGGTAAGCTTTTATGGGAGTTTTTAACTAATTCACTTGGCGATAAGGTTAAAGAGGGTTTTGTCGGGGTATGAAGGTTAATTTAGGAAATGGGATAGGTAGAGTGTGAGCGGGGTAAGAGAAGGGGAATAATGGCCCTTGTGGGACCCCTTTAAGAATAGCGAAGCAGACCGAGCCTTTCCTTCAGCGTTCAAAAAGTCAGTACTACATCTCAGGGCTAACACTGGCTCCTTCTGGGGATGAAATCCTCCCTGTGAGGTTTCAAGAACCATAGACCACTACCTTTTACATAAGAAACAAGATCAGAAATATTACCTAGTATTCCATTGGGCATGGAGTCTATATAAGCCTACACTAAAACTTTTAAAATAACATATTTACAATACTGAGGCCTGAAAGCCTTAAACAAAATAAACTTTCAAAAACCGCCCATTGATTGGGCCATCAAAAATAGTTTCTCCTTCCAAACTTTGCAGCATGAAAGTATTGTTCCCCTGGACTTGAGAGATGACAAATGGTCCTGTCCAAAGAGCATTAAATTTACCATGATTGCCTTTCTTTTCCTTCAATGCATCCCATTTGAGAACCCAGTCACCAACCTGAAACTTGTCCATCTTTTCCTTTCTATCAAAAGCTTCCTTGATTTTCCTTTGATGTATTGCAGACCTCTCAATTAGTTGATCTCTGATCTGATGAACTTCAGCCAAGTCACTCATCCTCCTTGCCATGTCACTTTCCTCATTCTCCTCTTCCTGCAAGAATTTGGCCACATGGAGGATCAATTGGATTGGGAAAACAGCCTCAGTGCCATATACCAACTTGAATGGAGAATTCCCTGTGGACTTCTTGGTGGTGACCCTGTCAACCCACAATGCAAACTTCAGTTTGGAATCCCAGCTCCGCTTGTTGTCTTCCAGTAGCTTTTTGATTATCCTTACCAGGATTTTATTGGATGATTCTGCTAGGCCATTACTTGAGGATAATATGAGGTGGAATGCACTAATTTAATGCCCATTGAGTCACACATGTCCACCAACTATTTTGCCCTGAAAGCTGCTGCATTGTCTGTAACCAATTTGTTTGGGCAGCCAAACCTAGTGAAAATGTTTTCTGTCAAGAATTTCATGACAACCTGGTGATTAGCTTTCTTAGTGGGGATGGCTTCGATCCATTTGGTAAAATAATCATTGGCTACTAAAATCCATCTATGCTGGCCACTGGAATGTGGATTAATCTCCCCTATGAAATCAAAACCCCACTGCTGGAAAGGGCCACTGGTATGTATTGGCTTTAGGGGCAAAGATTTCAGTTGTTTCCTTCCTGCAAACCTCTGGCACTTGTCACAAGATTTCACAAATGAAAACACATCAGAGAATAGAGTGGGCCAATAATACCCAACTCTCAGGATCTTGTGGGCTATGGTTTTCCAATAATGATGTCCTCCACATATGCTAGAATGGAACTGGTGCATGACTTCCACAGATTTCTCTTTGTCTAGACATCTTAAGAGGATTCCAGCTAGGTCCCTCCAATAGAGCAGGTTGTTATTAATACAAAACATGGTTTCTTTGAGCTTAATGGTCCTGGCTTGGCTCGAACTAAGGCCTGGAGGAACTTATAGCTTCAACAAGAAGTGAGCTATTCTAGAATACCATTCGCAAAAAGCCATATTTTCAGCCAACGACTGGTTCTGTCCTTGTTCCACTGTTTCTTCCCCTATCTGTCCAACCTTTGAATTTGCACCCATTCAATTTATGTCCAGCATTCTGCAATTTTCTTCAGCCATCAGCTGAGCAAGGCCCTGGCCTTTGACAAGCTTGGTGGGCTTCAATTCTATGTTGAACTCAATGAGCTTTGCAATCCATTTAGCCCTTCTTCCATCAACATCTGGCTGTGTTAGGACATCCTTTACTAAAGTAGAGGGTACATAGGCAATCACCTTGGAGTGCAGAATGTAGATTCGGAATGCCTTTAAAGACTTAATAAGAGCATAACCCTGTTTTTCAATAATGTCATCTATTAATCCAGCATCTTTTAAAGTTTTGTTGAAAAAGGCCACTGGGTTCTCTGTACCTTCATCATCTCTTTGCAACAAGATTGTTGCAAGGGTGTCACAAGAAGCAAAAGAGAAGATATGGAACTCCTTGTTATAGTCTGGGTTGATTAGAGTGGGAGCTTCCATAATAGCTATTTTGATGACTTCAAAAGATTTTCTTGCTGCATCGGCCCATTTAATCTCTGATCCATTTTTTAACATGGAGGTGATATGTTTCACTAGTTCTACAAAATTGGGAATAAACCTCCTCACAAAGTTGATCTTGGCCCAAAAAGGATTGAATGTCCTTTTTCGACCTTGGGACAGACAATGTCTGTATTTATTTAACTCTTTCTAGGTCGATCCTAACACCTGTAGCAGAAACAATGTGTCCTAAAAGCTTGCCCTCTTCTAAAGCGAATTGTGACTTCTTAGGATTGACTGCAATCCCAAACCTTCTACACTTGAGAAACACTTTCTCCAAATGCTGCAAATGATCCCAATGACTGCTGGAGTAAACTGTTATACCATCCAGGTAAACCAGGAGAAACTTGTCCTTCTGTCCTACAAAAGCTATATCCATGGCCCTCTGAAAGGTGGCCCCAGCATTCATCAGTCCAAAGGGCATATTGGAGTACATAAAAGTTCCCCAAGGAGTGGTGAAGGCAATATTTTCTTGGTCCTCTGGATGTACAGCAACTTGGTTTTACCCTGAAAATCCATCCAAGAAAGACATGACTCTAGCCCCTGAAACCTTTTGCAGCGAATGTTCCATCTTGGGCAGGGGATAGTTGTCTTTCTTAGAGCATTTGTTCAGGTTCTTGAATTCAACACACAGCCTGATTTCCCCACTTTTCTTCCTCACAACTACCAGGTTGGCTACCCACTTTGAATACGTCAGGGGAACTATGATCTTGGCAGCCAACAATTTCTTAATTTCCTTTCAATCAAAGGGAGTAGCAGAGGGCTTATGGGTCTCAGCTTCTACTTGAAAGGGATGGTGTCCTTCTCCAGTGGGATCTTATGTTGAATGATGTTTTTTTCATAAGTCTTAAGGTCATTATACTCCCAGGCAAAGACATCAGCAAATTGCTTCATTAGGGTGCAGTATTCAGAACTTTGGGCAGTAGACAAGTGGGTGGACAAATTTATATACTTTGGATGATCTGGGCTCCCTATGTTATGTCTATGGACTGCAGACTCATTTTCTTTTTGGGCAGTCTTATAGGGTACATCATTATGGTCAAACAGCTTCTCTAGAGGCACCAACCCTTTAGGTATATTGTTACTAGGCAATTGTACAATATTGTCCTGACCAATTTTGTTTCTTAGCTGAGACTGGTGACATTCCTCAATGGCTTCATTCTCTTGATCAATTTTCATTTCAGAGAATTCATTAATGATTTGTAGAAACCTATTGACTTCATCATCATCCTCAAAAACTTTCCAGTGTTTGACATTATTGGGAAGAGATGGTCTATATTTTACTTGAACTTCATAAGTAAATTTAGGGGGCATGGGAGGGATGAACATGCTAGCAGACATAGCAAGGGAATCAACAAGTTGATTTTTGACTCTGGGAATATATGAGATACAAAAGCTACTAAAAGAATCTTTGAGTCTCCATACCTCATCTCTGTATGCTTTCAACCTTGGGTGCTTTGCTTGGAACGTTTTGTTTACTTGTTGAATGATGAGATCAGAATCTCCAAACACCTTATGTCTCTGATTCCCATTTCTTTAGCAGCATTTAAGCCCAATATCAAAGCCTCATACTCTGCTATATTTTTGGTGACCTGAAAAGTCATCTTGAAAGACAGATGTATGCATTCCTGTGTTGGGGATACCAGCACTACACCTGCTCCTGCAGCTTCCCTAGAGCAAGCTCCATCAAAGAACATATCCCAAATCTGTGGCCCTTCCTTCTCCATAACCTAGCATACCAGTTTCTTGAGCTGCACTGAGGTCAGCTGGGATTCTTCAATTTGGAGAATACATGCTCCAAAATCAGTGTCCATAGCATAAATGGGATGATTAGTGGGATTATTTTCATCACTAATGATATATGCCAACTGGGCTTCCCTGTATAACCTTCTGCTTTCTCCCCCAAAAACCGGGACAGTGGCATAGGACAGTTCATTTTGCAATGTCCCACCCAACCTCTTAATCCATCCTCTGGAAAGTAGCATGCCAAACTTAGGTGGGACATCTGCTACCACAATATCCATCATCATGCTCTTCATGGGCAGCCGAGACAAGGTGATGGCCAAGTATTTGATCAACCCTAGACATTTCACTTCTCTGGAATCGAAAGAGAACAAGTCATGATAAGGTCTGGTGTATCAAGGCCTAACTCATCCATGACAGCTTTGGGCATTAGATTATGACTGGTGCCTGTGTCCAGTAGGCAATTATGAAGGATTTTGTCATGAATGGTCAAGGAGACATAGAATGATGGGGAGATATCATCAGACAGTTCAGTCATGGGGCTAAGTACGACTGCAGGTTTGTCATCTTGTAAATTCACATAGTCGTTGGATTCTTGTGCAACTTTGAGCTCAAGGGCATCAAGGATGCATTTCTTAAAGGCCTCATTCTTTACTAGTTCTATCATAGGTACAGATATTTTCAACTTCTGGACTTCTGATTCAAAACTGAAAGGGGAAGGGGACTTATCAGGACCTCTTACCTCTTGAGCTGGTGCTTTGAGGATGATGGGATCAGCTGCTGGTCACTTCTACTTGCTAATCTGCTGCTCTGTGGGGACAACAGCTCTTTGGACAGGGCTTTCTTTGAAACTACTCATCCTTGACCTCAGGTTATATCTATGCTAATCTTTAGTTTGCAAAACAGCTTCTCTGTCCCACTCTTGGCTGGTCTTGTCCTTGAGTAATGACTCCTCATAGGCAACTAATGTCAAAAAGGAAGCACTGCCTTTGTCTTCTGTGCAGTGGATCTCATCCTCTTCATCATACTGCTCCTCCCCCATGACTACGTTTTGGAAAGGAGTCTTCACCTTCTGTTTTTCACTGGCCTCTTTTTCCTTTGCATGATCTACAATTGTTCATTTGCTCTCCTATATGGATTTGGGTTTCTAGGAGAAAATCTATTAGGACCCCTTACTTTCCCTGCATTCTACTCAACCTTCAACTTGGAGATTTCAAAGGCCAATGACTCTATCATCTTGGTCATATTATCTATTTTGGGGTCTGAGGATGAAGAAGATTCACCCCTCTGTCTCCTTCGATTAGCATGTCCTTTGAGTTTCTTTGCAGCCATGATATTGGATTCTACCTCCAAGGCTGCATCTTGCATTTCAGCCAGAGAAGCACATCTTCTTTCTCTCAATAGCAGGCAAAAGTCAGAATCAAAGGCATTGGCATAAGTGAGCTTGGCAGAGGTGGGAGTAGGTTTCACTTCTGCTGGTATCTTGCTGTACATGCAGTTGAACCTTTTATTGAAATCGGATAATGACTCCCCATTTTCCCTTTTTAGGTTGCCAAACTCAGTATGATAATAGAGTAGATCTTTCTTATCCCCCCAATGCTTTAGGAACACATCATCTAGGGCCTCAATGTCTGTTATAGACCTAGGGGTCAATTCTCTGAACCATTTTCTAGCCTCTCCATCTAGGCTTTAGACGAAAACTCTCATCCATACATCATCATCACTAATGTCCAAATTATCAGCATAGTTATAAAATGCCTCAAGATGTTCTTCAGCTGTGACTCCTTCTGTCCCAGTGAACTTAGGCATATATTTCTGATATTCTCCTACAAGCATGGCATTCAAAGGAGTAGGAAATACCAAGGGCCCATACCTAGCAGCTATGATTCTTTCCATTTTGGTGGGTGCTTGTGGGCCTGCCATGACTTGGGTAGATGAAAGAGTACTGGCAGTCTGAAAGATAGGGAGTTGAGAAATGACTGACAGGGTTAAAAGAATATGATTGATAGGAGGGGAGGTTTCCTTTGGGTTGAGATCCAAAGGAGGACCTAAAGAATAAGGAGCTTTATGAATCTCTGAAAATTTCTCTTCACTGCCAATGCTAGAGGCTATATTCTCAACATGTATGTACTTTGTTACAAGCCTTTTGTGCAGAGATGCATAAGATTGTTTAGGTTTACCTGATCCTGATGTTCCCTTTTGTGATGTCTTCCTTTGCTTGATAATCTTCTCAAGGTCATGTATTGGGTCAGCTGGTGATTTCCAAGGATTTCTCTGAGTGTACCTCACAAACTGAGCCATAACTGTGATGTGGAGTCGCCAAGAGGTTCGACCTTCAGTAGATTCACCAGATAGATGATTGCAACCAAAAATGTGTCTAGACTTTGTCTATCATCAAAGCTAGATCTGTGTCGTCTCCCACAGAAGCTGAGCTTCAATCTCCTCTCCCCGACAACGACACCAATTATGTTAGGGCTCGAGGAAACTCTCCTAGGTTTCAGCTCGAAGATGCTTGGTAACATATAATCTTCAATATGGTTCTACGAACTTATTGGGATGGGTGATGGTTTTGTTCAAGCTAGATAACCACTTCTACTCTGTCTTCACTCCGGACATGCATGAACACCCTTAGACTACAAGGCATTAGACCACCAATGCTCAATAATTTGGGAATTAGGTGAATAGATGAAGAATACTAACCACACCAGCAGATGCATATAGAATGTATGCTGGCCAGCTGCAACTAGTAAAGAAACTTGCAAATCTAATCCATCAATGCAGAGATAAGATGACAATTATCTTCCATTAGATACAAAAGAAACCTGGGTGACCTACTCACTAATACATTCAATTGTCTAATCCAGAGATAAGATGATAGTTATCTAGTATTAGACATAGAAGAAATCATGAATACAACACTTTAGGCACAAGCTTAGAATAGAGGAGATATGGGCATTGAGCAACTAACAGTAAAAGAAGCTTGCATTGCTGAAAATGAAGATGAGACGCTGCAAGTTACAGAATATCTACAGTCTCCAGAATTTGAACCAAAACACAATTTCCAACCCTGATTACATCTTGCCTTCGGCTATTTATAATCTATCATTACAATGGCCTTTAGCCGTTTAGGGATGGAGGGACCTTAGTTGACCACCTACTACCATTAACTGTCTAATAGTGTCTTTGAATGTAGTTGCTTTCTTCACTACGAAAACCTGATCAGTTCTGGTACTGTGTTGTCCTCCAAGTGGTTGGATTGATCATGGCAGTGGAGTTCCATAATTGTTTAATTCGGTTGCTGAGTCATGATGTGTCCTTTTATCCTTCATCCATGCTCTTCTTTTAATTCAGTTTCATGGTCAAACTGTCACTAGACTGACGGAGTCGGCCATCTTCTCCTTCATGCAATAGACAGGAGTGGAGTATGGAGTGCCTAGGCAGATGAATGGTTGTGAGTGATCATGAATGGTAGCTGTCGGATCAAGGGAGATGTGCGGTGGAGATCATGCTCTGGAGGCTAGTGGTCATGGTGGGAGCGGGACATGTCCAGGCCGTTAGATCTTCAAGTGAGCAGATCGAATGGTTATCGGGCGGTGGAGATGTGCGAGCAATAATGTGCGACGTGGTTTGATTTGAGTGGTAATGGTTTTTATCGGGAGGGCATCGGGCGATAAGAGGAAAGTGTCAGAACTCACCCGATGCCATTCAGTGGATGACACATAGCGGCGGAGGAAAGAGAAAAACCGTCCTCATCGGGTGGGTACTTTTTGCGCTTGTTGTCCGCACGATATGGGCATTGGCCATTAGATCTAGCGGGGTTGATATAACAGTGGAGAATGATCGGGCATGATGCATTGATCAGGAGGAATGTGGGTCGTTGGATCGGCGGGAAAAGATCAATGGCGGAGGGAGGTAGAATTACGAGTCACCCTTGGGAGCTGTGCTGACGGCGCGTATGGCGCATGGGTAAGGTTTTATTGGGGTTTTTGGTTAATTCTCTTGGGGTTAAGGTTAAAGAGGGTTTTGTCAGGGTATGAAGGTTAATTTAGGAAATGGGACGGGTAGAGTGTGAGCGGGGTAAGAGAAGAAGGGGAATAATGGCCCATGTGGGACCCCTTTAAGAACAGCGAAGCAGACCGAGCCTTTCCTTCAGCCTTCAAAAAGTCAGCACTGCATCTCAGGGCTAACAGGACTTGTTTCTTATTGTTGGGTAGAGGAATGTGGTTGATGTCTTCAACCCATTTAGGATCAATCTTCACACCCTCTTGTGATACTAGATGTCCTAGCAGCTTCCCTTCACTCAAGGCAAACTGGGATTTCTTGGGATTCAAGGAGAGACCATATCTCTTGCACTTATCAAAGGTGAGTTCTAAGTGGAGGATGTGTTCCCCCTCAGTGTTGGAAAATATTGTGATTTCATCCAAGAAGACCACCATGAATTTGCCTTGCTTCCCCACGAAATCTTTGTCCATGGCTCTCAGAAATGTGGCCCCTGCATTTATCAGCCCAAAAGGCATGCGAGCATACATAAATGTTCCCCATGGGGTGGTGAAAGAGGTATTTTCCTGATCCTCGGGATGAACAACCACTTGATTATATCCAAAGAACCAACCACCTTCTGCAATATATTATCCCTCTTGGGCAGCGAGTAGTTTTCTTTCAAAGATGCCTTATTTAGGTTCTAGAAGCCTACACATTGCCTTATCTCCCCATTATTCTTACGCACCGGGACCAGATTCACTACCCACTTAGAGTATCTTAAAGGTACTATAATCTTTTCCTGTAGGAGCTTCCTTATCTCCCTTTCAATGGATGGGAGTAAGAGTGGATTTATTTGTCTAATTTTTTTCTTGCAGGGTTTCAGTCCGCTTTTCAAAGGAATCTTATGTTGTATGATGTTAGTATCAAACATTTTCAAATCATCATAAGACCAAGAAAAAACATCTTTGTAGGCTTTGAAAATATCTAAATACCTCTATTTATAATGCAAGGGGATTTATTTTGATAGCTTGATCATCTGAGGCTACTCCTATGATCCAATTTTGCAATCTTATACTTGATCATCCATCACAGGAGCTATTTTTTTTGAGTCTATGTCGTCTTTATTTAAAATCCTTTCTAGTGAGACTAGTCCGCGAGGGATAGTGTTCCCTTTTAGTTGCAAAATTTTGTGCCCAACCACTGCATCTTTCCATAAAGTGTCTTCTTGATCTGCTTCTTCTTCTTCTTCCTCTTCTTGATCGATGGTGGAGTTAGAAAACTCCCCAATAACCTCTATGAATCGTTTCACTTGTTCATCATCTTTGAACACTTGTTAGTGCTTAAAGTTATCAAGTATGGAGGGTCTGTACCTGATTTCCACCTCATACCTAAGGAGAGGATTTTGAGGGGGCCTGAAAGTACTTGCAGCTGTAGCAAGAGAGTTAGCCATCCTTTGTTCTTCCCTGGGAAGAAACTGAATGTTGAAGGCCAGGAAGAAATTATCAATTAAGTCCCACACTTCATTTCGGTACGTCCTTAGTCTGGGATGTTTGGCTTGCCATTGGTACTTGATTTTCCTTACGACCAACTCAAAATCTCCATAAACTGTTAGACATTTAATATTCATATTTTTTGCACCTTGTAACCCAAGGAATAGTGCTTCATACTCCTTCACATTGTTGGTTTCTTTGAACTCCAGCTTGAATGAGAAGGGTATCACGCAGCCTTCAAGAGATACCAACAATACTCCTGCCCCATTTCCCTCTTTTGAATTAGCTCCATCAAAATATAATTTCCATACTTTGCTTTCACTTGCATGTTGATGTTCTTATGGCCATGTTAGGTGGACTAATGTTTATTCTATGATAGCCTCATCTTCTTCTAGAAATAGGTAGGAGAGGTCACTTTCCTTTCCATAGACTGGGGATTTATTTGAGCCTTTAGCTGAGGGTACAATTTTTACAAACCTGGATTCTCTATATAGCCTCCTTTGCTCTCCTCCAAAGGTGGGAATGGTGGCATAAATTAGATCCAACTTGATAGATCCACATACCTTGGAACCCCAAGATCTAGATAGTAGCATGCCAAAATGAGGGGGTATATCTTCCACTACTATGTCCATTACCATGCTCTTCTCAGGTACCTGAGCCAGGTTCACCACCAGATCCTTTATCATACCCAAACATTTGACCCTCTTGGATTTGAAAGAGTAAAGGTCCTTGTAGGGCCTGGTGATCTGCAAGCCAAGTTGTTCCATTACTTCCAATGGCATGAGGTTGTGGGAGGATCTAGAGTCCAACATGCAATTATCTAAAAGAAGATCATGAATTCCTGGAGTTACATAGAAAGGTGCAGTAGCAGGATCAAGTTCTTCCACATGCGACCCAAAGACCACTAGTGGCCTTTCTTCTTGAAGATTTAGAGAATCTTGGGTGGGTGATGAAACTGATGGGAGCATGAATTGAGATACCTGAGCTTTATAGGTAGGTTGATTCAGAAGCTCAGTCAGTGGAACATAAATATTTACCTTTTCAAGCTCCCTTTGAATGTTGAATGCAGATTGTGTCTTCCCTACACCTCCTGGCTCAGCTTCCCCTTCACTACCACCGATGTTTTTTGCAAAACAGGTGTTTCCTTTACTGTGTGCTCCTCTGAGAGATTTCTTTCCTTATTCAAGGGGAATTTTATCCTAGCAGTATCATGATTCAGCTTGCCTTTCCCTTTGTCTAGTACTGGAGGAGTAACTTGGGGAGTAGTTTCCTCCTGTTGCTCTGGTTCTCTTAACCTCTTCTTTGAAGATCTTAGGTTATATTTACGTTGTGGTTGTGCCAACATGAACTCTGCAAACTGTTTGCAAAAATAATCCATATCTTTCTTATGATTTGTTGCTTCTCCATCATGACTAACCTCCTAGTGAACCATATACCCTTGTTCTTCTTCAGAGAAAGTAGAATATAAGTATCCCTACATCCCCTGTGTATCTAACCATTACTCATCGGGATCATCTTATAAATATAAAGGATGAGGGATCTGATCCAGTTGTTCCTTTATTTCCATTGCTAGTATGTGTAATGGAGGCCTTCTATATTGTGGGTTATATCCACGATTGTTGCCTTGAGCATTCTGTTTTGAGGGACTCTTGTTCTGAATTTTAAGTTTTCCAACCTTATGTGACAAACTCCTAATGAGTTATCCAAATCCTCCAACTTCTGGTCTGGTGACTCTCTGGTTTGACCAGAGGAGGAAGCTTCTTCTTTACCTCTTCTATTCCCGGTGGTTTCCTACTTTCCACTTGACTTCCCTATGCAGGTAAAATTTTCTTCTACTTCCAGAGAATAGACCTGGAGTTGGTCTAAGGTAGGAGATTTCCTTTCTCTTAAGGTGAAACCAAAGTAATATTCAAAGGCTCCCAAGTAAACCACCAAAGCAGCAACTGGAGGAGGTTTTATCTCAACAGGCAAGTTGTTATATTGTTTATTGAATATCTTATTAAAATCTTGAGATATTATCCTTGGGCTTCTTCATGATGGCATTGAACTCTGTGAGGAGGCACTCATGATCTATCTTCTCACCCCATTTTTGTGTGAAGGAGGTTTCTAGTTCCTCCCAGGTGGCGATGGAGGCATCAGGGAGGTTTTTAAACCAATTTCTAGCTTCTCCATTAAGGGACTATACAAAAACTCTTAGGACCACATCCAGTTGTTCTACATTCAGGTTCTCAGCAAGAGCACAAAAGGCATGAATGTGTCTCTCAGTAGAATTATCATGTTCCCCATTAAACCTAGGCAAAAGCTTCAAGCAGTCCTGGGGCATAGCACTTAAGGGTTGAGGTAAGTCAAGAGGCACATACTTGTTTAGTAAAATGCCTGGAAGAGCCATCTGGATTGGTGTAGGAGGATTAAAATTTTCTTGAGGAATTGAGGTCAAGACCGAAAGGGTTGAAGGGGAAGGAGGGTATGTCAGGGTCTTATGAGCAAGTCCTGAATTGTGAGCAACAATGGGCTGAGAAATGGAGGATGAAGTGACAAAGGTTGGTGAGATAGTAGTAGAGGTAGGGAGAGTTTTCTCTCTCCACTTTTCCAAAAATTAATTTTTCAGGGTCAGAAGCAAGTGGGGTTTTCTGTTGTGAGGTGTCTGAGCGAGTACGAGGCCTTCTAAAGGCCAAGGTGATAAATAATAATGAGGGGGGTGTGGAGTCGCCAAGGTGATGTGAATGCAATCAAAATAGACTTTTCTCACCTACACGAAGGGTACTCAATTTGTCGTATCCCAAGGGAAAATCCTTCAATATGTTCCTCGAAAATGACGCCAAAAGATGTTGTTGCTTCCAGAGATAGCCTTGGATTACTTACAAGACCACTGCCTTGGTACATCTAAATCGTTGTGCCTCAAATGATTCTCAAGCAAGAGGAGACACCACCCGTATTCTATTCATAGATATCAGATAGTTGGTTCTTTCATTCAAAGATGCAAGCCGTATGTTTCAACATTTCCACACATACATAGTTCCCATAAATATAACAGAAATAGTGGGGGCCAAGCACTTCAAAGACTTACAACTTAATTAGCTTTATAAGATAAATGACAGAAGACAAAGAAAAGGGACAACTCAAGATATAGAGTTCAGAGTACCAAGAATTCTATATATAAAATATAGAGCCTAAAACCATAAGATTTACTATAACTATTTGAGTGACAGGAAGATGTAATGGAAAGAGAAGAAATGAATGATATGCTTCACACGATACAGTTTTGGAAATATAATTTCAACCCCTCACACAGGCATATGCATTAACACTTTAACGTGGATGAATCTGTAGACAAGTCTGAAATATCACAGTATCTATTATCGCATGAATTCAAAGAGGAAAACATACAAGATGAATGAAACAGAGTAACAGACTGTAATACATCAAAGGAGGAATCACCACTACTTCTGTAATATTTTTCAAGATCTATGAGACTAAGTGATACAGTTTTCACAAAAGTATCCAACTTTTTCTAGATTTCTGAACCCTTTTTCAGTGTTGCATCCCCCTATTTATAAGAAGAGGGGGTGATTTCAATCATGGTTTCATACATAAAATCTTGGACCGAGTTTTCAGCTGTCAAGTCAGCTTGTTCTCTCGACCAGGGGAGGTTCTATATCCAAAAAAACATTAAGAACAATAATAATGGCCTCACAGAGGAAGGCACATCACAGAATTGTAAAATAGGTGAGACATTAATGCAAAATCCCAGCGCCCCATCCCTATAATCACTTATGTTTCATGGCTTCATTTAGTTCACGGTATATTCTCCTGCATTGTTCAGATAACTCTCGTCATTCCATCTTTAAGTCCTTCGGTTCCAACCTTGAGAATGTTACGAAGAGCCACTTTTGGGGGTGCCCATACTTGGTTTTAAATGCTCCCTCTCCTGATTCACTGCTATAGCCACCTCCAGGACTGACTCTGTCACTTCGGCCTTAAATGTTCTACTGAATCCCTCCGCGCTTTCCTCTGCCTGGTCTCAAAGACTTGATCTCATATATCTTCCTCTACAGCTTCTTTCGGCACTGACCTCGTCGATTTCTGCGATAAAATCCTTCTGAGCACAGTCAGCGCCCTGATCCGGCCTAGGGGTGCATTCTTGGTTTGATGATAGAAGTGTCAAGGGGAATGAGAATTAAACTCTTCATACAGGAGAAAGGGCATGACTTATACCTTTGGAATGAATGAAAGGGTACCTTTGGGTTTCCCCCTTACCCTCCCTTTATTATAGCCCCTTTATTGAAATTCTTTATACAACTAGGGCTAGAACCAAAGGCATATGTGTTTGGCACTAAAGCTCTCAATAACTACATGAGGAGCCTTTTTATTTATATTGCAGAAGTCCCTCATCAATCGATTTCCCAGACCCGAGCTCTTTATAAATCCCAACTCATAACTTATCGCATTCGTGGGAGGAGTCCCGCATATCGCAATCACATTGCACTGTTGTCTTAAGACTTTACCCCTTAACTGCTGCGATCATTGATCTGCGGGGTGACGTCATTACTACCATGTGTCACCCTGTGAGTGGTGACATGTGGCACCCAGAAATGGTCCCATGTCACCCCTTGAAAACACTGAAACCGGGTGACACATGTCCTCTACCATGTCATCAATTCTACTATCATGTCACTACTGGCGTTAGTTTCTCTGTCAGCTCTGAAGACCAATCATATGCTGCCATGTGGCCTCTGGGAAGAGAGTGAAAGTGGCCCGCACGACCTTGGTTTTTTTATGAATGCCTTTGTTAGCGAATTTTCAGCCTACTAGCGATTTTGTATTAAATCACAGAATCGGAAGTTTCCAATTTTTTGGAGTTGTGACCCCCTTCGATTGTTGATCATCAATGCCACATGGAGGAGAGAGAAAGGGGAGGCCTGGCCCTTGTTTTTTCGGCCATTTTCTTTGTATTTGAAAATCAGCTCTCCCCGGGACTTTTGAAATAGGCATCACAAATTGGTAGTTTTGCAGGTGTTTTTAAGTTTAGACCCATTCAAATCATCGATCGCCGATCCCCCCTGGAGGAGAGAGAAAGGGGAGGCCCTGCCCTTGGTTTTTTTCGTGATTTCCTTTGTTAACTATTTCTGGCCCTTCCCCGATGGTGCGACAATATATCGTAAATCGATGCCCCCCCATGTTTTGGAGTATGATGTAACTGATGGACTACTAGATCTATGGGATGCAGGATGCGATATCGGTGTGTAGGACCGCGACGTGCCGATAACCCTATATGTGTGCCCCAAGGATCCTGTCAATGGCTGATTGCGATAAATGCTCCATTTGGACCTGCCGATATGCGATATCAACAATCGGCGGATCATTGTTTATCATTCCGTTAGTGCTTCATACCCATTTGAACACCAATATGTGATATGCAATGAGCCTACTAGGTCCCGACTATGAATTTTTCTCCATACTTATCCATTTTCCTCAATCAATTGGGCTTTTCAAGGGCAATCTTCTACAGGCTCTAACATTTGATCCAGGAAACCTTTTTTTGACTTCTATATACCAACAGAAAGGTTTTTCTGATCATTATGCAATGGAGAGGATATCATCAAGCTCTGATGACTTCTGTGGCTCAAGAAATGGCTTCAACTTAATTTTTCTCACGCATCCTAAACCATTGATCATTTCAAAGCAGTGAGTGAGAAGTAAATGACAACAGGACTGGCAGGTCAGCACAGAGGTTAATGGGTAGTGGAGTGTGATGTTGGCGGTGACATGTATCCTGGTAGTATTGGCAGAATGGATTTAATTAAAATTGAATAAACACACACGCATACATATATATTCAGTAACCCATTCATCAAACAAAGAAGATAATTGAGTTGTTGAGGAATGATGATTGCAAAACTTTTTGAAGGAATGGGTAAGAGGAAATTTATAAGAAGTGCAATATAGCAAAGAAGAAAACTACTCCATACACTCCTCAACAAAATGGAGTTATAGAAAGGATGAATAGGACTTTGATTGAAAAACTGAGCATTATGACAATAATTTTGCGTAGAAGCAGTGGATATTGTATGTTATCTGTTAAGTTGATCACTCTCCTCAACATTGGATGAAAAAACTCCACGTGATATATGAATTGGTAAGAAACCATCCCTTAAACATCATACGGTATTTGACTATGATGCTTATGTATACATTCCAAAGAAAAATAGGTATAAGATGGATAATAAAGGTGAGAAGTGTATCTCTATTGGCTATAAATATGGTTTGAAAGGTCATCACATTTAGATCCTAGAAACTAAGAATGTTCTGTATAGTTGAGATGTTACATTTAACATTGAGATTTTACCATAGAAAAAAATAAAATCAATGTGTTATTTATATACAATGTTACTATACAATGTGTTATTTATATTAGTAGATTTTATATTTATGTGGTGTGTATATCCTGCAACATCCAGAAACCCTCAATCTATTAAACCTAGATTAAAATATAATTGTAGTTCCTTAACTAGAATTACAAAATGATGGGATGGAACACTATTACAAAATTGCTAAAATTCAAAACCATGTGCTAAAAACCAATAAAATTGAATGCAAAAAATTGCCCAAAAATTTTTGTTGGAAGTAGATAGGGAAGGATATTGCACCCGTTGTGAGCCTCCCACTATATCCAATACATATGATTTGTGTGTGGGACTAATCGTGCAAAGAATATAACACATACACAATAAATCCAAAAAAACGTTATAACTTGTAATCTTAATATTAAAATCAATACACCATGTCCTATCCTCCTCATCAAAGTGAGCTTCTCCCCCACTGAGTTCATGCTCATGGTTAGGTACTTAATGTAGAATAACAAAATAAACAACATGAATTACAAGATGCTTCCTAAAACCATTTTCAAATAACCATTGATGGCTAACGTGAGGATGGAATCAAGACATCTAGTCTTGGATTAATCAAGGGAGATACAGGAAAATTTCATCTTACAAGATACAAGCGATATTCAAAATATTATTACATCTAAATTTAAATAGAATGAAGAGTTACAAAAGGAAAAAAAAAATGAAATATGCTACAAAGAGGTGGTCAAGCATAATCTAAAAGATTAAAAGTACCTTCTAGTACTAAATAGCACAAAGAAGAAAATCAACGCTACTAAAATATGAACGGAGTCTAATGAGCTACATAGAAAATTGGGCATTGGACAATTCTGAAAACACCATGGGATGCAAGAATCTCTCATCTTTGTGACACTAAGAGGGTTGGAGATGAAAGACACTTCCTCTTAAAATGCCCTACATACACCCAAATCAGAAATCAAATTAAAATATCTATTATGCCGCTCATCTTCTCAATATTCGAAGGCATATGGTAATATAAATAATTTTTACCTTTTAAAATGTCAAATGGACCAATTATGTTCTTAATTGACAACAATTATCATCATTATCAATTTAATTATGAAAAATATGTCAAAATTTATGTGTCGTAACATTATTTCCAAAATTATATAAATGGAAAATTATATTCGTAATAAAATTTCATGTTACAAAATATTTATGTTCAATTTTTCTTAATTTATAACATAATTTATATATTTGAATATGGGTAGAAATCAAAATAATAATAAAAATATATTCATAAAAAAGATATACTCTTATTAAAAATATTTAAAAATTAAAGATAAATTAAATAGAAAAATAAACCACTACATATGTTTACATGTATGTAACAATATGTATATGCATATGTACCAACATTATTGACCTGGATCATGTCCTAAAATTGCCTCTACTTGGCTAAGAGCTTGTCTTCCTTGAACATAAGGAAATATGTTACGAGCCCAAGGCCCAGAGGCATCTGAAAGGGGTCAACCTGCATTTGCGGATAGTAGCCAGTAATGGTCGTTCCCACTGTTGGTTTGAAAACTACGTTATGCTAGGTTTTCACACTACTTTTAAAATATATGTAAAAAAATTTAAAATAATTAAATTACCCTAGATCTATTTAACCAAGACCCTGATCTATTAAGTATTAACACTAGTCAAATTTCTTAATAAGCAACATAAAATTAAATGATTATGGATTAAAAAGTTATATTCTTCACAATGTATGATATATCCAAGTTAAATTGAATCTAATATATATGATGGCAACTATCATTAATATGCATTGACACCAAAAATGGTTTATCTTAAAAAGGTAAAATTTTAATTGAAATTCTTTAGAAGTTTGTTTTTATGCTTCAAAAACTTTAAGCAAAAGTGTTTCAAGATCGTCATAGCGTTTTTGAATTAAAAGTCAAAAAATTGAAAATGCAACCATTATTTTGAAGTTTATATTTTAATACAAGTAAAATATTACTTGAAATGATTTAAAAGTTTGATTTTATGCTTGAAATCATCACAAATATTTTAAGCTCATGAAACTTTGTTGTTATTTGAACAATGAATATATCTCTACCTCCTTATGGCACCAACATTTCTAATATTATCTTTTAGTGAGAAAAATGATCTCTTCCTTTATACCTCTATGGTCTAACCAAGATAATGTCTCCTTACACCATCCCAATTGATTCAGAGGTTGTTGTTGCTAGGCTTTGAAGTTATTTTAGAAAGCCTGTTGTCCATGTGATTTAACCTTTTATTATGCATTAGATACATAGTCATAGTCATGCTATCAATGAGGAAATGATTTGCTTCCATGAAGAGAGTAGAATAAAATGTTTCCTTTAATTTGGATTTTTTTTTAAAGTGTTATATCCTTTTTCAAAACTTCCTTGATATCCCTAATAAACATTCCAAACTTTAATAATCCTATCGTGAATGCCATAATTTTAGTTGAACTTGTGTTATGAATTCCAAAATATATTTAAAATTTCTCAAGATATTGTTTGGTTATTATATATTATAAGAGATTCTTTTAAATTTAATTTTCATGATTTTCATTTTGTGAATATTAACAATCATACTTAAATTTTAGAAAATTCTTAAATAGGCATAAAGATTAAAGGGAAAAAATAATCATGATATTTTAATAAATAAATTATTTGAAAATATATTAAAATCATATTCTCCTTGCAATGTTTTTACTTTTTCTTCTAAAATAATTTAAAATAAAAAAATTATTAAAATTTATATTTCAAAATTTCAATGAAATAATACTTAATGTTTTATATTTTAATTAAATAAAATACAAACTTAAAAGTATAAAATTATTAAAACTAGTATGTCAAAATTTCACAAATATTTTAAATTAAAAATAATTATATCATTATCAATTTTTTAATTTCAATATAAAAAATATTTAACTATTTTAATTTGAAAATTTTAAACTTGAAATCTTAATCTTAATACAATAAATATCTTAATATCATATACCATTACTTTTTAATCTATATATCATTAATAAATAAATAAAAATTTAAATGAAAAAAAATATTTATTTATTTTATTATTATTTTAAAATATTTAAATGACAAATACAAATATTTAAAAATAATAATTAAATAAGATGATATATGTTTGAGTTAAAGATACAACAATATACTAATATTCCTAAAATATGTAACTATATATTAAATAAATATTATAAAAGTTAAATTAAACTATATTTAAATAATAATAAAATATTATTATTTTTACTTTTAATGTAATAATAATTAAACTATATTTAAATAATAATAAAATATTATTATTTTTACTTTCAATATAATAATAATTAAACTATATTTAAATAATAATAGAATATTGTTATTTTTACTATTTATTTTTCATGTAATAATAATAATATGATTTTTTTACGTAAATATTTGAATATTAAATTTAAAAAGCATGCATATTTAAATTTATAACTTGGAAAAAAACAAATATTCCCCCTTTTTTAAACCCATTTAAATTATATACATTAAAATAACAAATAATACAATATTTGTAAATATATTTTATTATTTTATTTTGAATAATATAATAAATTTAATTTAATTTTGAATAATATCTTAAATTCAAAATGAG
The DNA here is from genome assembly GCA_031772625.1 of Pinus tabuliformis. Taxonomy (NCBI): domain Eukaryota; kingdom Viridiplantae; phylum Streptophyta; class Pinopsida; order Pinales; family Pinaceae; genus Pinus; species Pinus tabuliformis. The sequence goes on along the minus strand of CM062807.1, from coordinate 1,179,822,352 downwards.
GCTCATTCTTCATTTATTCCTGGAATAGGATGATATATTTTATTATTTTATTTCAAATATTTTTTAAATTTACAATTAAATACATCCTTCACCAATTATTGGGAGAGGATTATGATGAAAAATATTATTACTTAAAATTTTAGATTAAAAACATTAATAACATAATATGAAAAGGTGAAATCTCATATCGCAAATATTAATTTCAAATTTAAATGGAAAAAAATGATTAATTCATTAATTCTCTTGAAAAAAAAAAGTAAAAATCCATTAATGCAGAAAATAGTCCAAATAAGCGAGATGCAATTAATTTGAAGCAAATAAATGACAAAAAATTCCATTCATTAAAAAACTTTCACTTATATCAAAATAGGAATCTCATAAAATATAGCGAAATTATATTCATATTATGAAATATAGCTAGAATATATCCATAGAACCATTACTTGAAGGTGTTATGAAATTACAAAAACTCTTTCCAATAAGATGGAGCACCCCAAAATCTAAAAACAATTTAGGCCTTCTAAAAATATCAAATTTGATACCCAAAATATTTCCTATGTAACGTGGCGTTTTAACTTCTTGGTTCATCCAAAAGAGATGGCCCTTGCTCAGTGTAAACACCAACCTAACATGAAACATTCCTCAGCGAAGTTGTTTTAACCATAACATGCCAAAAGTGCAATAACCAAAATCAATTTAGCGCTCAACTAGCTGGCCCTCAATTTTCTAATTTACATTTAATTCAAAACATCTCTAATTGGTTAGGTTTCAACCAATTCAAAATATCCATTTCTTTGCATTCGCCACGCCATTGCCCCTTCTCTTGATAGAGTTCATGTTATCACAATAAAGTTTGTTTTTAAATGGTTTTTTAGAAAACTGTGACAGTTTCAATGTCAACGCTTTTAATCTAATGAATCGGGAAATTATCAATAATAAGGCTATTGAAGTTTTAATTGTACGGATAATATTTTCGGAAGAAATTCGCTAACAATGGGTTTATCAGTGTTTCCGATAAAATTGGCAGGCTGAATGTTAACGCTAAAAATAAATTTAAAATTTAAAATTTGGAATTATGCTAACCATGTCAGCATCAATGATAAAGTGTGCCACGAGTAATTGTGAGGTTAAATTATAAATTTAATCACTGCCATCGGTGTATGTTTTGTTGATTAATCATGAGTTAAAACGTGTTTCTTACAAATCGTAATCATTTTACCAAATCAGAATGATTTCCCTTGTCCATTGTTAAACTCATTTCATTTTGTAAGTTCATGTTTTCATTTGTAAGTTTGGTAAATTTATTGTTAAATTGATAATGTACATTCCCACTTTTGAAATAGGCAGAAAGGAAATGTTGACAGTCAGCGAAATCGCGAGTTAAAACTTTGTTTTTCTTGTACAACACAATAATTTCAGACACGCTTTCCAGACTAACGAGAACAAATTTTACCAAACCAAAAGAGGTTTTTTTCCTTGAGGGACTCATTTAGAAAATATCTCTGAGTTTTCTAACATCTATCATGGTTTTGGATTTTCAAAGGGATCATTGAACCCTATTTTTTAGGATTTCGTGAGGAAAAAGCTCATGGACAGTTGTTGACTTGGATGCCACCTCACTAAATTTGACTTGATGATCTTTACCTCCAACCATGACACCATAAACAACGTGATCTTTACCTCCAACCATAACACCATAAACAACGTGATCTTTAGATGATGGATAGGATTAAAAAGTTTTATATGCATGTATTTGAGATGTACGTTGTGATTATTTAGACTTTGTAATTAAAGTTTTGCTAAAAATTTGTTTTTGGTTAGTTTGTCTTTTCTATAAATACATAGACTAAAGAATGAGAAAGGGTTGGGGTTTTTATCATAAACTTATCGTGCCTTGTGTATTTTATGAAGGTTTAATAAAGGAAGACTAATTTTGCAGCAGCGATTCTTGTGTTGAGAGAGTTTGGGTATGTGTTTTCCTATTTCTATTTTCCTTCTATGTTGTCATGTGTGTATTCTTCTATCACTGATAAGAGTAAATAAATTGAAATCATATTCAGTCTGTCACAAATTTCTGACCTATGCTTTAAAATATTTCATCATTGTGGTGCTCTTATAAGTATACCATTGTCTTCTTATTCTGCACTCCATCTCAACATTTTTAAATTTCATAGTATTTCATCTACCCTGCCTCTATCAAGGTTTTAGTTAGCCACCTTGTTAATCCAATTATTTGACTCCATGCCCAATGGAAATCGATCAAACCCTACCACATTTTTTAAACCCTATTACAAGAGAGCTAGTCATTATGTTAAGTACATAACCAATGATTTTGACTGAGTTATAGAAGGGATCCCCCTTCGAATTGAAAGGGATAGCTTTCAATTCAAGAGATTAGTCAGAGGTTACCTCATTTATTTCCTTCTATAGTTGGGGAAATTTATGAGTGATAACATTTTGGCATCGTTGTCGCGGAGAAAAGGTGAAATTTTCCCTAGGAAAATGACAAGATCCAGATTTGATTGCTGATGGTGGACATTTTTCAGACATAAGCAAGTTGTGAATCATTCACCTGGAAACTCCAATCAAGATTCAAAATCAAATTCAAATAATCCACTAGAGGATGAGCCTTATTGAAAGGGACATGAAAGGACAATACAGGAAATCCAGGTACCAAAACTTGACTTTTATCCAAGATGTAATATTATTTTTTTTCAACTACTTCTTGTCCTTTCCTGAGCATATCAAAAGAATTTTTTGTGGCTCACTGTATTTGAATGTAGACCATAAATCTACACTTGTATATCATTATTTAGAATTTGTACATATACCTTCTTCTTGCATTGTTGATCTTGACCAAGTTTTTTCATCTGAGCCATATGATGTCCATGACTAGTCTTGTGAGCCTCATGTGATCAAGGTTGATATTATGCCCCTTATATCTGATCTTATACCTTCCAAGATTCAAGAGAGCTATAGACCCTTAATATTGCCAAATACCTTCCATGATTTTCCTTTGAAACATTATAAATACCTTCCCAAGTTTGATGGGGAACCTAACAACTTTGCAGTTGAAAAACACATTCAAGCCTTCGAGCATTTTATAGACCTTTTTGAAGTTGAGAACGATGATGTTTATTTGAGAACTCTCAATCATTACAACAGGATGCTAAAGAATGGTTCAGACATTTGGAGCCTCAATCAGTCGGTTCATGGGAGGAACTGAGTGATATTTTTCTGAAATTTTGGGCTAAAGGAAATCCAAGTATCAACATTTTTCATAGTTTCATGGCATAAAGAAACAAAGGGATGAAACTGTCTCTATCTTCAATAGGAAAATTTTCAGCCTTTATCACAATATGCCTAGAGACATTCAACCTCCTGAAGTTGCTGCCATGTTGCGTTATGCAACAACCTTTCATTTAGATTTTTCTTACCGTCTCATGAATAGGAGATCTATGACCTTACAACAAATGTTTATTGATGCTTAGGAAATAGATGAGAATATTCAAGCATGTGAGAAACTCCCAAAACAGGTCTTGGATGAAACAAATGTGGATGAACAAGAGAGTGAGCATGTTCAAAAGAGACTTGTTCTGAATCCTGATCCATTTCATTATGAGTAGAGGATTGATAATATCATACATTTTCTTGAAAGTCTCAATAATGATGTTTTTGCAGAGAGAAATAATAAGCTTGTTGAAAAGCAAGTTGTTGCTCCAAATTTTTATTTTCCTATATATGATGAATATGATGATTATGATTATGACTTTCATGAACAACCAATTGTATTTCCTTCATAAAAAAATGTTCATTTTCAACAGTCTAATGAAAGAACTCAACCTATATATCACAGTTACAACATTGGACATAAAGAGAGTGATCAATTAGCTGAGGGTAACTCTTTGCCTTTATGATTTTCTTCATTCAAGTTGCTGAAAGAGAAATTTAAAATCATAAATGAAGCGGAGGAACATGAATCGATGCAAAATCACATAGGTTTACTGGGACAAACTGACAACATTATAGATCAGCAGGAAGATTTTCATGTTTTTCATGATCCTATGGCTTTATATATGGAGAGTTTTGTCAGTTCAAATTCACAACCATTAACTTACAGAGATTTTGAAAATGATGATTGTAAGGATGCTAATTCTCAAAAGAAACCAGAGATATTTTCTTTATCAAAAAGTATTCCATTGCAGCTATCATATGAAGATTTTCAGCCTCTTTATGACAACCATCAGATTGAGATGCATGGAAGCAAATATGAAATTGAAGGGATTACACATCAAAGTGATAGTCTTTTACATTGTTGTGAGATCAATTTGCAAGCATTTGAGGATCCTTTTGTAGTCTTTTTAGAGTCAATAAGCAGGCCCAAGTTTTCATATTTTATCAATAATGAATTTATTTTCAACTTTTTAAATAAGTTTCAAGAATGTAGTAAAGTAAAGAGTGATGGATTTATGCCCGCTAAAGCTAAGATTAAGAAAGGACAATCTACTGATGTGGAGCAAGGAAAAAAGCATAATCAAGGAGCTACATTATTTGAGCAACTACTTGACTGGTTGTATTGGCATTTTTGTATTATTTGATTCAACAATTCTTTTAGTAGTTTAAAGTAGGATTATGTGCAATAGGGGCAAGCATGAATTTCAATTTGGTTTTTCAGCAGTGAGTTTTTTAATTCCAGTTTTCAGTTTGCAATGTCAAACAATGTTTTCAGCTGCAGAGTTAATTGGTTGCAAATAAGGTGGTCAGTTTCAGGTAAAAGATTGGGATCAACAAAATGGATCAAGCCTCTAGCCTATGGGGTTCTTTCTTCCATCTATGATCGACAACATCCCCGTGAAGCCAACTGTTATTACAAAAAACCTTTTTTTAAAGGTTTTTTTCAAAAAAGGCTGACAGTTTCAGTGTCAACGCTTTTAATGTGATAAACAAAAAAATTATCACTAGCGGGGCTATAATATATTTAAGTGTCTCAATAATGTTTTCTCAAGAAATTCGCTGACAACAGGCTTATCAACGTTTCTGATAAAACTGACAGGTCGATTTTCAACGCCAAAAACAAATTTGAAATTTGAAATTACACTGACCACGTCAGCATCAATGATGAGGTATGCAAGTGTGCCACGGGTAAGTATGAGGTTAAATCATAAATTTATCTACCGCCAATGGTGTATGGTTCATTAAATAATCATGGGTTAAAATGTGTTTCCTATAAATTGTAATCATTTTTCCAAATCGAAATGATTTCCCTTATCCACCATTAAACTCATTTCATTTTGTAAGTTCGTGTTTTCATTTGTAAGTTTGGTAACTTTTTTGCTAAATTGGTAATGTTTGAAAAGAGAATTGTTGACATTCCCATTATTGGCAAATTCTAAAAACGGGGAGAAATGAAATGCTGACAGTCAGTCTGTCAGCGAAATCGTCAGTTAAAACTTTGTTTTTCTTATACAACACAGTAATTTTAGGCACAGTTTCCAAACAAATGAGAACAAATTTTATGAAACCGAAAGTGGTTTTTGTCCATAACGGACACATTCAAAAAAACCTCTCTTGTTTTTCTAACATCTATCATGGTTTTCGATTTTCGAAGGGATCATTAGACCCTATTTTTTAGGATTTCATGAGGAAAAACTCATGGACAGTTGTTGACTTGTATGCCACCTCACGGAGTTCAACTTGATGATCCTTATCTCAAGACAAGACTCCAACAATAGCATGATCTTTATGATTATTTAGACTTTGTAATTAAAACTTTGCTAAAAACTGGTTTTTAGTTAGTTTGTCTTTTCTATAAAGACAGAGACTGAAGAATGAGAAAGGGTTGGGTTTTTTATCAGAAACTTATTGTGCCCTATGTATTTTCTGAAGGTTTAATAAAGGAAGACTAATTTTGTAGCAACGATTCTTGTGTTGAGAGAGTTTGGATATGTGTTTTCCTATTTTTGTTTTCCTTCTATGTTGTCATATGTGTATTCTTCTATGACTGATAAGAGTAAATAAATTGAAATCATATTTACTATGCTTTGTTTATATGATCAGTCTGTCACAAATTTATGACTTATGCTTTAAAATATTTCATCCTTGTGGTTCTCTTATAAGTATACCATTGTCTTCTTATTCTGCATTCCATCTCAACATTTTTAAATTTCAGAGTATCTCAGCTACCCTGCCTCTGTGAAGGTTTTAGTTTGCCTCCTTGTTAATTCAATTATTTGACTCCATGCGCAATGGAAATCTATCAAACCCTACCACATTTTTGAAACCCTATTACAAGTTAGCTAGTCATTGTATTAAGTACATAACCAAACATTTTGATTGAGTTATAGAAGGGACCCTCCTTTCGAATTGAAAGGGATAACTTTCAATTCAAGAGATCGATTAGAGGTTAAATAATTTATTTCCTTCCAAAACTGGGGAAATTTCTTAGTGATAACAGTTCAGATAGTTTGAAATCTAATAATTCAATATCCATAAAAATATTTTCCTACTTTAATGAAATGATTCTCCCAACAACTTTTGTTTTACTACATTCATCCTTCGACGGGAGAGGAAGGAAGCCTGTAGTTATTCATTTCAAAGGTTGAAATATCTAATATGAAATGTCATACTCCCCTTGGGATAAATTGCCTAATTCAGATATTAGTTATCTAGGCATATTCATACGCAGACTCTACTACTATGGAGGGTGTTAATACCATCCAGATCTAGTTACTAGCTATTAGTTTTTGGTAGCATCGGAAGTGTTATAGCCTTGAAAATTGGTGGAGAGGTTAATGCACATGAGTTCTAAAGAACCCATAAACCGTTTGGCGAAATTCCACCCGGATTGTATTTTATTAAAATAATTAATATTTTTAACAGGGTTCCTAAGTATAAACTTAGGGAAATGAAAATATTAATGGGTATTAATCAAAATATGGGTGAGAATGATCTAGAAGGCGAATCAAGTCATGTTTTAATATTAACCATTGATTAGAGACTTAATCTCGGTCGTTGAACACTCAACAGGAAAAGTATAAAATGGAGGCTTGGGGTTCATTTGGAAACACACACGGAGAGATCGAATTGATCAAGAATTCAATTCCTAGGGCAGGGTTTTCTAAGGATTTTGAATTAAGTGATCATTCTACAGTAGAGGGGTAGTGAGAATCCGGGAGAATGACTTTCCGGAGAATACAGGCATAGAGACGGAGAGAGCCAACAGAGCAAAAAAAGTTGATTGTCACACAGAAGCCAGAACTGTCGGGAACAACTGGAACTGTCGGGAACTGTCAGAACTGTCAGGAAAGCTGACGCAAAGGGAAGAAGCCAGAACTGTCAGGAACATCCAAAACTATCGAAACAGTAGGGAAAGCTGACACAAAGGGCAGAATTCGGAACTGTCGGGAACTACCGGAACATCTGAGAAAACTAACATAGAGGGCAGACGTCGGAACTGCCTGGAACAACTGGAACTACCGAGAACTATTAGAACAGCCGAGAAACCTAATGTAGAGGGTAGAAGACAAAACTGCCAGAACTGCCAGAATGACCGAGAATGTTGATGCAAAGGAAAGAATTTGGAACTGTCAGGAACAACTGGACCTGTCAAGAACTACCAAAACAACCATGAAAGCTGATGCAGAGGGTAGAAGAGGTGACATAGAAATAGTCGGGGTTAGCAAGTCTTGTGCTAGATTAGCCGAATTCTGACGGGTGAAGTGAGGTAACACCCACTCAAATTTTTCGCAAGTATTTTCTCTGTAAAGGATCGCTAGATGAGCATCCTAGATTTTTATTCAGATATTTCTCCTGGATAATAATAAAACCCTCAGTGTTGTTGCACCAGTTTTCCCACATTAGGTTTTTCCGGGGACTATTGTGTCCAAAAATAAGTGTGTCCTATCTATCTTGTTCTTTTCTCTTTTTTTTTTGTTTCATGAGATCAAATATTTAATTAGTGTAGGCTGCAGAAGTAATTTGCTTCAATATTCACAATAATAACTTGATAAATGTAATTTAAAAATCAAATAGGTGAAGTAGATTCAGATTTGATGCAGTAGGGGTTCCTTTACGAGTAGGAATTTTCACATGGTATGTGAGGATTTATTTTGAAATAGGAAGAGTAGATCCAGTGCTGAGCAGTGAGGCAGAAAGCTACACTTGACAACAATTCGAATCCCCTTGAAGGGATTGCGCAGTCCTTGTCGGGAAGCAGGTCCGAGGAAATCTCTCTCTAAGTGATACGACACAGAGGTACGATTTCCAGTTCGTGAGTTTGCAGAGGCAGAGGGAGTGACATAGAGCCTCAACACAATGCTTGAAGGGCGCAATTTCTGTCGGGGTAGAAACCCACTAAAAAAGAATGAAGACACATAGAAGGGGAATTTTCTCCTCAAAGGACTTCTAACCAAGGAGTTTGAATCTTCACTTGTTGAACAACAACGGAGAGGGACAAATCTACAAGCTCTAGCAGGGAGTTGATAGGCCGGTCTAGTGTTTTGAAAAGGAGAGAGGAGGTCATTCAACATTTGATAGAGATGGCAGTCACATCTCTAGGAGGGAGGTGGGGAGATTTCAAGCTGTAATTTGAAAGAGCTACAGATGGGCAGGATCCTTGAGGAGTCCACGTATTGGATCAATTCCTTGCTATGGGAGCCCAAGATTCAACAGTAGTGAGATGAACTTAGTGTCAGATGATGTTTTGGAGTGTTTGGAGGAAAGATGTAGTAGCTGAGGACCAGAGACTAGTCAGCGCAGAGCAAGGTTGGCAGCAGTGCAAGATTTAGCAGTAGTGAAAAAGATTCAAAGGGCCTAAATCAGTAGCAGTCAGATTCCAACATTCATTGTATTATGTTGAACACAATTAAGTTCAACGAATTTTGGATGTTTTTCAATTTATTCTCTCAGCAACTGAGTTGCAGTACGGATGCAGTGTTAGCAATGGCAGTGTTAACAACATAGCGGATGCAACATTTGAGAGGGAGTTGTAGTAAAGATGCAACAGTGGCAGTGGCAGTTTCATGGGTAGCAGTACAATTGCAGTAGGAGCATAGTGTTGGCGGTGGAAGCAGTGCAGAAAGGAGGCACTTCAGAAACAGAGTAGCATGTAGGTGGACATCATTGTTAGAGCACTTTCCTCGATAAGAGGGAGTGTTAGTTTTAGGTAGCATTGGAAGTGTTATATCCTTGAAAATTGGTGGAGAGGCTAAGGCACATGATTTCTAAATAACCCATAAACTGTTTGGTGAAATTCCAACCAGATTGTATTTTATTAAAATAATTAATATTTTTAATGGGGTTCCTAAGTATAAACTTAGAAAAATCAAGATATTAATGGGTATTAATCAAAATATGGGTGAGAATGATCTAGAAGGTGAATCAAGTCATGTCTTAATATTATCCATTGATTAGAGACTTAATCTCGGTCATTGAAAACTCAATGGGAAAAGTATAAAATGGAGGCTTGGGGTTCATTTGGAAACACACACGGAGAGAATGAATTTACTGTTGAAAAGTGTGCAACAAGAAATGCTTGTTGAGAATGCAACAAGATGATGGAGCTTAGTGGAAAGAGTCGCCTTCACTAAGTGGGCCCGCAGGAAAATTATGGCGCAAGTTCTATTTTTGGATCCCAGTAGGGATGATCACAGCAGGAGTGACCACAACAGGGATGATCACAGCAGGAGTGACCACAGCAGGGATGATCACAGTAGGAGTGATCACAGCAGGAGTGATCAAAGTCTATTTCTAGACTGGCTGTCAAAAATAGAAAAGTCAAATATTATTGTCTCATAATAATATTTGGACTATAAACTTGATATTATTCTCTTGGAGCACTTCAGTTTGAGCTATAGATGTAGCACATGCAGCTGTCAGAAGGAAGTACGCTTTCTTTGTGGTTCATTTGAGTTGTTGCATGCATGACTTCAGTTAGAACTGAATCAGTTGAGTTTGGTGGAGTTGATTGTAGAGTTCATGGAGTTGTGTTCAGTTTGACTTGGTTAAACTAGTTGTAATTAGTCTAACTGCAAATAGACTAATGATGAGTTGTTAAACTAATTATTAACTCATAATGCAACTGAAGAATACATCAGTTAACTCAGTGCATGTACAGTTCAGTGGAGACAGGTGTTAGAGGTTGAGATTGCTATCAGTTGTGCATGAGATTGTGCACATGCATGGGATTGAGTTATGCCAATGATCTCTGTGTAGTGTGGACCAATACCAAGTGAAATATAGCTTGTGCTCACGTGATTTACAGTGTGGGTGATTTTCACAAGGTAAATAGGAGTTTGAATCAGCCATTCTCATTCATTCTCTTGCAGGATTGTGCAGTGGAGGCAAGCAAGTAGCGGAGGAGATTTGGAGATCAAATCTGAGCTATATTGTGTGTAGCCTGTGGAGATAGTACTGAGTACTTGTGAGGCGTATTGTACTATGTATTGTTACATGATTCAATCACTATAATATACAGATAGTTGGGGTTTTTAGCGAGATGCTTTCCCCGGGAAAATACTATGTTGATATGTGTGATTGATGCTTCTATGTACGCCTGTGAATGTTTCTGCTTCTGTAAATTGATGATCAACGTAGAGGAGGTTATGTATTATGCATGTTCCGCTTATAAGTGTATAATCAGGATAATCTCTGTGAATATGTGTCATATTATTCAAAATTTCTACATTTATCAAGAATTTGATTCCTAGGGAAGGGTTTGCTAAGGATTTAGAATTAACTAATCATTCTCCAGAAGAGGGGCAATGAGAATCCGGGAGAAGGACTTTCTGGAGAATACAGACAAAGAGGCAGAGAGATCCATTAGAGCAAAAAAATTTGTCCATCACGCAGAAGCCAAAACTGTTAGGAACAGCTGGAACTACCAGAACATTAAAGAAGGTTGACACAAAGGGAAGAATCCGGAACTACCGAGAACAACCGGAACTTCTCGGAACTTACCGGAATTGCCGGAATAGCCAGGAAAGCTGACGCAGAGGGCAGAAGCCAGAACTATCAGGAACAACTGGAACTACCGGAACAACCATGAAAGATGATGCAGAGGGCAGAAGCTAGAATTGCTGGGAATAACCGGAACTTCTAGGAACTGTCGAAACAGTCGGGAAAGCTGACACAGAGGGTAGAATTTAGAACTTTCGGGAATAACCGAAACTACTAGAACATCTGAGAGATTTGGCGCAAAGGGCAGAAGAGATGACGTAAAAATAGCCAGGGTTACCCAGTCTTCTATCGGATCAGCCAAATTCTATTAGGTGAAGTGAGGTAAAACTCACTTAGATTTTCCGCCAGTATTTTATCTTTAAAGGATTGCTAGATGAGCATCCTAAATTTGTATTTGGATATTTCTCCTGCATAATAATAGAACCCTCAGAGTTGTTTCATCGGTTTTCTCGCATTGGGTTTTTCCAGGGACTGTTGTGTCCAAAAAATAAGTGTGTCCTATGTATCTTGTTCTTTGCTCTATTTTTTGTTTCATGAGACCAAATATTTAATTAATATAGGCTACAAAATTAATTTGCTTCAGTATTCATAAGAATAACTTGATAAATGTAATTTTAAAAATCAAGTAGGTGAAGTAGATTCATATTTGTTGCAGTAGGGGTTCCTTGAGGAGTAGATATTTTCACACTAGCACCATCATTTTATGTAAATAGGGATGAATTGCGTAAATGAAAAGCTTTGATACCGGTTGAAAGATAACTATAGAAGGACCATCCCCATCTCATGAGATATCATGACCACTCAGATAACTGAGCTAGCATGGATTCCAAGCAGAGCATGGAGAAGGTTCATGAAATTCAAAGATTAAAAAATGTAGATGCTGGAGGCAAAAGCAGAGAGCAAGTGTATGAAACTTAAAAATATTCAAAAACTTAGACATGGGAGGAATACATTAAGTGAAACATTGAATTTTCGATGTACCATTTCTTTTTGGTGACATATTACGAGGTTGAAGTATAGCTGGAAGGTCAGGAAAGGTAAGCCGGAGTACTACGTTGAAAGTGGATACCAGTACAATTGCCAAGGAATTGTCAGCTCAACGAAAATCAGAAAAATTTGATTGCATAGTGATGTCAATAGGTATGTATGACATATATAGGGATATCACATCATCTCTGAAAAGTCGAAAAGTCTCCTCATTAAATATCAAGCAATGCATCATGATTTACAAAAGCCACTAATAGAAACAATTAAATGTTTCTAGCTATACACCATTAAATAATAACCCTGAGCATCTTGCTTGGCCTTGGCCTCCATGGTCGCAAATGAAGCTTGTCTTTCCCCTGCATCTATAATCTTCCATCGATCCATTTTACCATAGATCGACCAAGGTGGTTTTGCCAACGTCAAACCCTACTACATTGTTCATTAATGGTAGTGGTGGATTACTCATGGGGGCTTCACTCAATGAACCTCTGACCTATCATGTGTGTTCATGGCATATTAAACAATACCCTTAATTTGACTACATATTGGAAAATACCCCTAAAAATCACATTATTTAACCCCCTACCAATACGAACCCAATACACCTTCCCAATTTAAAAAACCCCTATTTCCACTAGATATTGTAGATATCCATTTTTTCTTTAAAATTTTGTATACCTCTTTATATTTTTTCATTAAATTTGAGCTCCATTTTTTATACCTTCCAATATAAAAACCCTTTACCCCCTATATATCCCCCAATATATTATGTCATTTTTTCCTCATTATATTTCCCCCAATATGAACCCACATGGTATGGTATTTCTCCCCTAGTGAAGCCCCCGTCGGATTACTAAAGCACGTGTCTGTGCTACCCCTCTTGATCTTGGACTAAAACCTCTCCAATGGGCTCCTAGCCCTTAGACTTTCCTTGTATCAAGATAGGGAATTCCAGGAACGCTAACGCTGGAAGTATGTTGGTCACTTACTGCTAGGGTCTTGCGTGCACTGCTAAAGGAACTTCACCTCCCTTGCCACACACCAAGGGCTTCTTGCTCTGAAGCAAGCCTACATGTCGGTCTATGGCACCACTCATTTTTCAGGGGAATTTGGCTATTGGCAGGGACATACCATTTTATTTTTTAGATTTTGTTGAATTGTTTTTCTTTTTTTTTCCAATTTTATTTTCTTCAAAAGATACAATTATTACTATGATCAAAATCATATATAATGTTGTTGCGAATAAACTCTTAGTTTGATTTAATAAATCATATATAATGTTGTTGTGGATATAACTCATTAGTTTGATATAATAATCCATAGATTTTAATGGAAGCAAATGACACTATCACTTCAAATTCCATCTGCTTAGAATATCTTAACTAACCTACTTTATCATAAGTTAATTTTCTTTATATAATAATATTTATATTAAATTAAACAAAATGACAATTTTAATCAAATATCCTACCTAATTTGTTAGCAAAAACAACCCAAAAAAAGGTATTTTATTAGTGCTTAAATGTACATATATCATTCATTTCAAATTCAACACTATACTCTTACATATAGGTAATAAAATTGAATATATACCTTTTTATTATTAAAAAATAAAAAGTTATATTTTTAGATATTTAGTTGGATTAAAAGGTTACTCAGTTACGGATTATTAGAGAGCACCTGATGGTGTAGTCCTCATAAATAATAATAAAAAAATTGCATTAGTAATGAGTAATGGTTATCTACACTATTAATTTAAATTTAACAATAAAATAATTTTTTATTATGTGAAACTAAATAAACAATAATTTTAGAGATGAATATTTTTATGTAAAAATAAATAAATAAATAAAAATTTCAGATTAAAGATGATGTCTCAGTGTCTTTTTTAGTTTAGTATCATATACAATTGATAAATATATCATAGAAAGATAAGCCATATAGAGCATATGCTTGGACACTTTATTACCTTCTGGAGTCCTTATTAGATCTATTATTTACATTTTTCTTATCATTTTAATGGTTTATATATTAAATATTTGTAATTATATTTTAATTTTCATTTAATTTTACATTAAATTTACATAGAGATAAAATAATTACAAGTAAAAAATAAATATGTATTTTTTTTAAGATAAAGAGGATATGTAATTTCTTGTATTTTTTTTTTTGTTGGTTTAATCCAAAAAGATTTGAACTTTGAACCTCATGGTTTACTAATTACTTCATAACAAGGCAATCCCCAATTGAACTACACCCCATGGACTTGTAAAAATAATATTATTCATATTAAATAATGTGTAATTAATTTTATGTTTAATTGAAATATAATGTTTAAAACAAAATATATTAATAAAAAAATGTTATATTGCAACTGTTATTACATTTTTGATATAGAGTTGATGTATAACTTTTAAATAACAAAAAAAAATTATATAGGTTATAAATCAAATATTTCAATATATATATATATATATATATATATATATATATATATATATAATGAGAGAGAGTTCTTATTCCATTAAGAGGTTATTTCTAAGTTGTGAAAGAATTCCTTTAATCTTTAATATAGAATTAATATGTAACATTTAAAAAAATATTAATAACAAAATAAATACATGTTTTATATTTCCGAATATGAAGGGGCATGTGTTAACATTTAAATGTGGAGAATATGAACCATAAATAAATAAATATTTCAATGTCAACTATACATATATTATTCAAGTCCTTGTCATTAAAACCACCTTTCTTATTGAGAAGTGACAGGCTCAATTCTCTGGATACTCTTGTTGATTAGCACTGGGTCAACCTTGTCCACATTGGAAATAAGATATACAAAAGTGCTCTAGCATGTTCCGCCGAGCAATAGACTCTATGAAGCTGAGTTCCTTAAAGAGAACCATGTTGTGTGGATTTTTTGGGTGACTAAGCGGGTCAATTCAATTGCTTCCTCTTCTGCTAGTTACAAAGCTCTTGTTCTCTTATTTAGAGTATGTGAGGGAGTTGGTGGATTAGGTGATAAAAAACAAAGATGGTGACATCAAAGATGGGTGGAAGGGATTTATATTTGTGTTCAAAGGAGTATATGATACAATAGTTTCCCTCCAAAAGGCCCGAACTCTCACCGGCTACAATGATGATAAATCTCTGACCAATTTGTTGTGGTTGATGTACACAAGAGGTCAATCATGGTCACTGTTACAGACTCATATTTGAGTATACTAATTTTCATAGTCGTGTATGGTTTTGTTGTGTTTGTCTTCTTTGGATTTTTTGTAAAGTTGGAATGTCGCAATAATTTTTATCATCAAGCAATATCATTGTTTACAATACAATATATAGGGTTTTTTGACATCAAAAACCCCTAATCCATTAACTCATATTAGATTACAATATTATTCCTTAATCAAAATTAGAAAACCATGGGTTGAAACAACATGTGCCATGAAATTTCCAAAAGAAAAAACCTTTTGTTAAAAATTGCTAACATGGACATACAAAACCAGCTAAACATAAGCATTGTGTAACATCCCCAAATAGATGGTCCAACCAAAGTGATCAATAAGTTCTTAGAAACCTATTTTTGATTGAAAAACCACACCATGGGCATAATGGCTTCTCCTAGCACAATGGTGGTACAATACCACTTATCATGGAGCTATCAAAACAACAACATATGAAGTTTTTTATGGCCCAAAACCCTTGTTAGTAACCTCCTATTTACTAAGCATCTCTAAGGTTTAGACAATGGATAATGCACTTCATAACAAAGAAGACGTTCTCTACACATTTAAAGAAAATTTTCTTATGGCTCAAAATAGAATGAAACCACAAGTAGACTAGCATCTCTCCAAATTTTCTTTTGTAAAAGGGGATTAGGTGTTTCTTTGCCTGTAACCTTATAAACAACCACCAAGTTTTTTCTTTTCTTTCCCGTGTCTCACATGAAGAAGGTCATGGTATCAAAGTGCAAGGGGTGCACTAAATTATCAAAAAATAATGAAAAAGACTCCATTTGGTTACTATTCGTAGTAGTGTTGAATACTAAACAATGTCAAATGCACCAATACATGATTCAAGTACTAATGCAGTAGAAAGATATGTAGCCTGGATATGAAACATGGTAATCAATAACAATTTTGCAGCAAATTCTTCATGCCTTGACAAAAATATGTTTTTTGAAGGGCGAGGATATTTTCATGTCCTACCCTAATCGCCATACTTTAAACTACCTAGGAGTCAATCAATTGATGTATGCAACCATCCACTTTGAATAAGGTCCATTAGACAATAGTTGATAGTTATTTAATATAAAAGGGTCCACTTTATAAGGACAAATAGGTAGTTGGTACCCATTAATGATAGGTCAACAAGTATTTAGGGTTTTCTATTAAGAATCTATTTAACAAGAATAAAAGGCTATGAAATGTTTTGTCTTGTATTGTTATATTTGGAGTTTTACTTAGTGAAAGGTTTCCCCACTTTAATAGGCAAGTAAAAATTGTTTTCTTTCTTCTAATTATCATAATACAAAGGTATATTTCATATATTTTTTGTTAGTCATCATAATAAACCAACAATTTCCTCAGTACTCAAAGAATTAAATAAGGAGTTGTATAAATTTTGTGGTCATTTAGTTATTTATCTATGTAATTTTCCATCAGTCATATTACTCTAGCCATAACCAAATGTTGCAATGGAAAATTTCCAAGTAAAAAACCACTAAAGTAGAAGCTTCCTCTTCGTACTCCAACAATTTTTGTGCTTTTCTTGTGGTAAGAACATTAGCCTCATTCATGGAGTAGTGTCAACTAGACTAGTGGAATCTCGCAAGAGGACTTGTTGTGCAGCCCGGGTAACTAGTTTCTAGGCTCTAGGACCTCAACGTAGATTACACACGGTTTTGGCTTGTTGGGGCCTAACACAGGTTCGGATTTGGTTAGCCAAACAAATCCCTGTACTACTGGCCCTTTCGGCAACAGTCCGTGGAGCGCGGATTGAGGTCTCACCCGAAGTAGTAGGGGAGGGTGCTAGAACCAGGTTTCCGCACCCTTGAGATGTCTGAGAGGTTCGACTGGTCCTTTGTTTGTTCTTGCGCACAGGTGGATTCACGCACTTTCCATTCCTCGTGGCCTGATAAACTACCTTTGCGCAGCCCTAACCAGGGGTTGTGTCGTGCTCTGCGCTTACTACCTAAGATCTTACTTATATTCCAATGTTAATTAACTACCTTTGCCTACTTGAATGTCTTACAATTAGTAGTACAAAGCATTCAGCAATACAAAGCACTCCTACATGATCGCGTAGTAAATAAACAGTGTATTTGCAAATTATATCCAATCATGCATTAAACCAGGAAAAGATACACAAAATTATAGCAAAACTTCTCTTTATTGATTCTTCCAATGGTTATAGACTCGACTTGCCCTGCGCACTCAACTGCAGGGGTCCACGCACACAGCTGCGGACAACTAGGCCTCTGCGCACTCAGTTGCAGAGCCTTTTCCTACTCTACGACCCACAGACACACTTTACACTTCGACTCAATCACTTAGACTTCTCATCCTTCTATTAGTTCCTTCCTTCTTAGTTCTCTTCTACACTTAGAGCCTCGCTCTATTTATACAATCCCATGGTCTACAGACCCTGGGTAGGTCTATCCAGTCAACATTACATTACAAAAAATAGGGTGGACAACCCTATGAATCTATCATACTTTCGCACCCTGCGCCCGTAATTCGTGTTGCTTTTACAACAAGATTCGGTCAAAACTTGGGCTTTAAGCCCCAAAACATGCCTTGGGGGGATTCCATGCCCAACAGGCTCCCAACACAAACATCATGACTCGCCCTCAAGTCACTCTGTCGGCGCGGTGATCCTTAAGCAGAGTCCCTCCAACTGTTCTTTGAACTGCGGCAAGGTCAGCAGCACACTAAGTTGCGACATGCTGGATCTGCTGCATACGTTGTTCCGAGACCTCTGTGTCCGAAGTGCTTCTCTGCATTAAGGCATGCATCCCTTGCATTTGTGTGATCTTTCCTTCAATTTCTACTGTGATGGTGAAGGCCTCGTTGATCCAAGGCTGAACGTACGCCTTCATGACTGCTTCCTTGTGTCGTGTCGTGTCCACCTGTTCTTTCAATGCTTTATCGTGTTGCATCTGCATGAGCCTCTGAGTGAGGGCCATCGTCTGCGCAGTTCATTTGACATTGTCATATTTTTGTTGGAGTTCTCGCACCTCTGTCTCTAAGCGCTCGATGTTGGGGTCCTTCTGCAGATTTGTGAGGACCTCAAATGATTCTTCCAACATGCTGGTGCAGTCTCGCACTACACTGCCAATTTCCTCCAGTACCGCTATGATAGCGCTAGCACGTTGTTCTCTAACTTCCGGAGGGGTGGATGGCTGCGTCTTTAACCACAGCTCGGAGATATGAAGGTTCTGCTCTAGCTGAACCTTTGTCATTTCCTCCCTAACCTCTTGTACCCCTACTGCTAGCCTGTGGATCTGCGCCTCTGCTGGTATGTCTGCTGGGATGGCCAGCTCCGGGACGCTTTGGCACGCATCGTCTATTACCTATACCAGCTTTTGATTCTATAACACCACTTCGTCGCGCTACAAGATCAGTTGTTCCATATTGATTTTCTACTCACTGAGGACTTGTAGTGCATGGCTCTCCCTAGCTCGCAGCTCTAAAGTTATCCCATCCTGCAAAACATATAATGTCTCTCACGGGAGTACAGCCATATTGAGACCGAGACCTTTTAGCACACTAACCATAGGCTTATCGGCCTCATTTGATGTCACTAGTACCCCTTCCAGCAGCACTATGGTATTTGTCATCCGTGCGTGCAACATGTGTTCTGCTGTTGTTGAGCTGACTACAAGGCTGGTCGAAAGGGTACCATCCTGAGGAGGGCGCACCTGTAACTCCTGCAGCTGTGCTCTAAGGGCCCCCAACACAATATGGTTCTCCTGCATGAAATTCTGGAGGAACTCGGAGGTGACATCGCACACTGTCTCGCCAATGTCGTGCAGATCACCCTCAATTAGGGTGATCAGGTCAATCAACAACTTCGATGCCTTGACCTTCTTACACGACCCTTCCCGCTCGGCTGGGTGTTGACACGGTTCATGGGTCTGCGCCTTCCTCTTCTTCCTATGCTTCCTGCCCATGTGAAGGCGACGATTGGCCCTTGCGCGCCTTCGCGATTGCCTCCTACGCTGCGGCTACTGCTGTTGGGGCCTGTTCCTGCTCAAGTATTGTCTATGCAGCGTCTTGCACTGCCCGCACTTCTGCTACCGCTACTTCCTTCCTTCGCTTTTCGGTCAACTATGTGATGTGCAGCTTAGCTTCGTCTTTCTTTCTTTGGGCCATTGACTTCTCTATCTCCGTGATGTCTGGGGTGCGCTACTCCAGTGTCCATGCCTCTTCTATGTTAAAAATGACGTCCTCTGTGGCTACGAAGGGTAGCTTTATCCACTATTTGGTTGGGTCCTTGCACGCTCTGATGTAAATGTTGTGGATGTCCGCTTTGAATTCTGCAAAACTCTGCAGGTTGTTGTAGATAGTGGGTGACAACTACGGCTTGCGATTGATCCCTATTCTGAGGTTCATCTCCATGAACACCCAGAATATTTTACTGTCGCGGATCCTCTTGGCATCCTTTGTGGCCCAGAGCGAAGCATACTTCGCAACCTCTCATAGGTCCCTGTCAATTATGGAGAATTGACTATCCTCTGGTAATTCCCCTACCACGAGCACTATGGATAGTAGAAGCCATGCATAGTGGAACGTTTTGCCCTGTTCTTGAGATTCGCGGAAATTCTCTAGAAACTCCTTGCAGAGGAACTCAGACCAGTTAAACTGGACCCCCTTCACGCACTGGTCAGCTAGTGCGACCACCAGCACGGGTATCTCGTCTGTGTGGCACTTGCGCATAACCTTACGGGCCAGTATTTGGGTTGCCACTTTCACTGCCTTGTCATTGATGTTGGAGATGGCGTAGCCCCTTTTCTTCTTTGCCAACTTGTACTTCTTCTTCATGGCCTCCGCAATGGCCAAGTCACTGCTTTTCCCTTCCGAGATGTCTGTGGGGTCTTCTCCTTTGCATAGAAGCTAGGAAATGTGGTGAATCAAGTCTGTCATGATGGGGATGGGCTCCTCCAGCCACAAACACCCATCATGCACCAAGCAGAGCAGCTGCCTAATGATGAAAATGGTTATTGGGGCGTGGTAGAAATGCGGCACCCAGAGCAGGTTCAGTAGCCCAGCCTTTTCCACTCTGTGCAGCCAATTTCGTGGCTTTAACTCTATAACCCCGGCCGCGGTGTTCTGCCTGGGATTCATGAGGTGCCTAGTCTCAAGGTGAGGTAACTTCTCATGTCAGCGAGGTCCCAATATTCGAATTTTAGGCTCGGCACCCATCCCAGGTGCGTGCCCTAAAAAATAATGTTGTCTGGTAGGATCGGGGTCTGAAACAAGCTCTTGATCTCGTCCAGGTCCTTGGGAACTTTAGCCTTCCCTTTTCGTGGGGGGACATAGGCGAGTAACTTTTTCGGGGGGTGCACAAGCTGAGTTTCCTCCTCCATGCCTTCGTCCTCATCTTTTGTGATGATTAGGTCCTCCAGGTCTTCCTCTTCATCATTGGTCTCTATGGTGACGACTTTGCCCTTCTCCTCTATTGACAGCTTGGTGTGCAGCGAGTTCTGCGGGTACACACGTATGGGAACCATCACTTGTTTTTCCTTCTTGGGTCTTGGCGTGCGCGATGATTTTGGGATTTTTGCCACAATCCCGGCACCTTCCAGAGTATCCTCCACAGTCAAGGCCTGCGCAGCCTCCTCGACGGTCATTTCTGTTATCTCCATAACATCCTCAGTTGTTGCCATCGTATATGTCCAAAAATCTAGCACTCGTGAACTTATGGGCTCAATCAATGCTCGGCACACAACAATCAGGGCTCTGCTTAATAGCTCAGTTCGCAAATGACCAAGTGTTGTTCACTGGGCATCCCTTTATAATTTATAGTGCATTTTGAATTTGAATTCGACCGCTCCCCCCCAATCCGGTTCATTAACGCTCCCTTGGCAGTAGATTTTCCCAAATCTTGCCCATAAATCACGTCTTAAATGCTTGACACCCACTCCATTTGGTCTCAAATCAAGCATCCCATCATAAACAGTGACTTCAATGATCACTTTCCATCCAACCCGCATGGCAATGTAGCCCCCCGTGCACGGTCGCAGACCTTGTGACTCTTTGATTTTGCGCGCAGATCCAACATTGCACAGTTCCCGAGTAGAATAGTTTATAGTCCCACGCTCCCTTTCAACTGCCTGGAGCGCTAACACTGTTCTTCCTTCGGCTAGTCAGGTGGTCGCACCACCTGTGTATAGTTTCATCCTGTCATTCATCATGTTTCTTGGAGAATACCCACCTTTTATTGTTGCGGTTGACATCGTGCACTTTACCATCTGCAACGCACTACCCTGGTCAATACGCTTACCAATGTGCGGTCCAAGCCAAGGCATCAGACTGACCAATTCGTGGTGATAGGCCTTAAACCTGTCATCACGATTGTACGCATCTTGCCTTGTCACCCTGGTTTTTTTCTCGAGAAAATCTTCCTTTATCTCGTCCTCCAACTTCTTGACTTCCGCATCCACCAGAGTGATTTTCTTCCTTAATCGTATCCTTTCTTCTTCAAGTTCTTGGAGTCTGAGATTTCCCTGTTCGATTTCTGCTTCCAAAGTCCGCGAACTTTCATATCTACCGGTTCTTTCATGCACGGTTTAAGCCCTCCAAGTACTATAAGGCTTCCTTTGGTTACTTCATACTCCAGCCTTGGCGGTGCCTGCACGGTCAGGTTTTTGTACGCGGTCCTATAAGCCTAGAGAACCGCTAGTACGCGTAGTTCCCAGTCAGTCTGCTTCACATTGTGGACCTTGTTCAGCGCTTCGCATACTTTGTTAAAAGCTTCTGCGTGGATATTCTTCTGCGGACTTGGTCTTTCCATACTTCGTGGTCCCATCCAAAGGGGTCGTTTGCACCATTGCCTTACCTGCACCTGCTTACGGATCGTGTCTCCTATCGCGAGGATGGTGTGCATTCATACAAGTTTCATGCCATATGCCTATATCTGCCTGGATAGGTGGGTGTGCGGGCCAATTCATCTGTCATACTTGTCTTTCAATTGCCTCTGAGGCTTCCCAAACCGCATGAGCATCATTTTTTTGCATTTGCGCCAATGCTCAAAACTTCTTTGGTGCGTCCCCCACCTTCTTGTAGGCGTAGCTCGCAGTACCCATTTTAGACATCGAAATGTTACTGTTCCTGTACTTCTCTTTCAAATTTGTTCAGGAAGTCATCCACCTCGCTCAACCCGTCATACGTAGGTAGATCTCTTATCTTTATTGCTACGTAGTGCAGGGACCTTGTCATCATGTTACAGTTGAGCGTGGTTACCTCGTGTAACCGGTTCTGCCATCGCTCTATCTCCTCGTTAGAATTTGAGGTACAGGAGCTTTCGCGCTACCATGAGATTCGGCCATCCGTGGTTGGATTTACCCAATCTTTCTCCGGCGCGGTTATCTTGTAGATGCAGTCCAGATCGTCGTCATTGTCGTAGTCACGCACTAGCTCTGTGTAGCGCGATCCTTTTGCATGGTCTAAAGGTACCACTATGCGCAGAGACGTTTTCTCAAAAATCATCTTGCGCTTCTTTAGATTTATCACTCCATTCATGTCAGTGGCCCAATCTATTCCCAATAGTGCGGGGTAGGGATTGTCGTCATCAACAATATCTATCACTTCAAAATCCACTAGCGTGCTTGCTCCTTCAATCTCCCCATAGGTAGGATATTTTGCTGGTTCTCCATTCACATTTGGATAGGAGACCATTATAACGCAAGCCTGCCCATGCACTCCCATGTCTACTTTGGCAGGACGTTTGCGTCTGATCCTAAATCTAGAATCACTTGGTCCATCTCGTATTCCCCGATCTGCGCGGTCAATCTCATCTCCCTTCCTATTCGCGTTGTGTGCTTCCCGAGCTTCCGAACTACGTGCGGTTCTCGTGGCGTGGTCCCAGTGTATCTAGTTATGAGTTTCTGCAGCCCCTTTACAGCCTTTCTATTGCGCAGTAGCTTCATGCATGTTTCCAAAAACATAGTGAGCATCGATGGGTCCATTTACGGCTCTAGTTTGTCTTTACTTTATGAAGTGGAGGCATCAGCGAAGCTCCTCTTAGCTTCCATTAAGGTCTCCTTAGTGCGCTCCAAATCAAATTTTTGTTCCTTCGTTGGAGCCTTTTGAACCCAGGCACTTTCTTCAGGCTACTTGCCTTTGTCATCCCTTGTCGTAATACCACTCTAGAGCACAATATTTACATTAGGGGCTTCCTCGCGCAGCTCAGACCTCATCATTTGCAGGTTCTAAGTCAAGAGAGGTTGGTGTTAGGGTCCCACCCTAACCCCCTTATTTATGTCATGGGATCACATCATAGTCAAGAGTCAATAAAGCCCATATTAATATTTGTAAGTGGTTAACCCGCAATTAATGACGAGACCACAGTTAGTTGAAAATGGGCCGTAGTATTAGATAGATGGTATTAATAAAACCCACGGTATTGGACCGTGGTATTGCATGTATGAGTCATATATAAAGGATAGAGACTCCCTGCGAGGAGTATTGTGTCTTATTCTGTAATCGAGCTCTGCTCTATTGGAGGTTTCCCCCTCGAAGAGGCATGTGAAAATTGCTCTCTGAATAATAAAATCATTGCTATTCTGTGTTCTAGGTATCTTTTTCTTGCATATTCTGTATTTGGGTATTATTTTGCAGGTTAAGAGCATAACAAGTGGTATCAGAGCACTTTCCAGGGCTCGATGGGATCTCCAATTTTTAGCAAATTTTTTTTTGGCTAGAGACGTGTTCCGGCATCTTTAAACCACAGGATCTGTCGTTGAGCGCATAAACCTGCGGATTTGGGGAGGCATGCACGCAGGAAATACAAGAGGTGGTCACGTCTGTCGGACTCCCTTATAACCCCTGTGGGTACCCCTTCGAGTAGTAGCGCATTAGACAGAACCGCGCACGGACTGTCTTCCACGTACCCTCTGGGTATATAGGAAGCCCCCTAGGCTCCCTTGAAACCTCGCCATAGATAAACCTTCGGCCGTCTTGTGGCTACAGTACACCGAGAACAACACTCGAAGAGATTACTCGCGCGTACGATAGGGTAGTCGGGTTGTACGGCTAAGGGTACGGTCGATCCTCCTTAGTTAGAGCCCTGAAACATTGGGCTGAGTACTACTGTCAGACCCTTATGTATATTGCGATTTGTAGCACCTGACACTCCTCTAGACCATAGTTCCCTTTTCTATCGGGGGATAACGCATCAAATCCGCGTGTGCAAAGACGTGCTGCAGCAGCAGACATCAGTCCCGCAGCTCCATTAGATCCGCAGCAGCAGTTGTTCCACCATTCAGATCTCTCAGATCCACCAGATCGGAGTTGTTGTGCAGGGTTCCTATACCGGGGAATACTTTTCGCAGCACTTTTGGCAGCATTGACGTTTTGAGGATTTAGCGACTGCAGTATTGATCTAGAAGGAGTAAAACTCCGTTAGGAGTTTTCCAAAAAAAAAGAGTCTGAGATCTTCCGGGGCGCTTATTGGTGATCTATCCCATCAGAATCAGGACGACGAGCTGAGAAAGGTGGTACCATTCAATTTATTAGTAAAAAATTTTAGGCGGTCCCAATTTTTCATCATGTTGGTGTATGGTAGAAAACTCGCGCTCAAGCGATGGACAATGAAAGGATGGACAAAATTGAAGACCATGTGAACTCCATCCAAACTGTGGTGAACAACATCCAAAATGAGATTCGCGGACTAAGTCTCCAGGTACAGAAAGCACTCTCGAAGGGCAAGGAGCCAGCCCATGAGGAGGCGTATAATGGCCATGAATACCATGAGGGTGAGTCTAGCCACTCTCCTCATGTCTGGCACACCCATCCACCACCCAGTCAGCGACCTCCCAAGTTGGATATGCAAAAATTTGACGATTCTCACACGTCCGCATGGCTAGCACAAATGGAGCAATATTTCAAATTGAATCATATCCTAGATGAGGGGACTAAGCTTATGGTGGGAACCATGTACTTGGACAATGAACGATGGCAATGGGGGGAATGGCATCAGCGTTGCAATGGACCTTTTCAGAATTGGGCCCAATTTGCCAAAGCTTTTCGAAATCGCTTTGAACAGGAAGACTCTTTTTTGGGGCGTCTCACTAAGCTCCGACAGACGGGTACAGTGGATGAATATATTACCACTTTTGAAGCCTTAGCCTCCCGCACTAAGGGTCTCACAGATGAGTTCTACATGGAATGTTTTATCAGCGGTCTTAAAGAAGCCATCAAAGCTCAGGTTCTACTCCACCACCCTCCCATGTGGACAGAGGCTTGCCAGGTAGCTCGTAAGGTGGAACGTGCATTAACAGCCCAATCCAACCGCCCCAACATCCCCGCTAAAGGTCGTCCCCCACAGGTTCCCAACACGACTCAGACACTTAAGATTCAAAAGGTGTCACCTGCGGAAATGGCCGAAAGAAGGAAGTAAGGACTATGTTACTACTGTGATGAAAAATATTCCCCGGGTCATAAATGCAAGGAGCCCAAGTTTTTTCAAATAGATGCCACTGACTACAGCTCCACCGAGGAAGATCCACCACTTGAGGAACCGGAGGCGATCGAAGAAGATAACCACAAGGAGATTGTACCTGACGAACTAGTTATTTCGCTAAATGCATTGGCAGGAATTTCTTCCCCTCAAACTCTCAAAATCAGGGGTTTTCTTAAACATCGCCCAGTAGTAGTCTTGATTGATAGTGGAAGTACCCATAATTTCATCCATCAAAAGATCGCCGAAGCAGCGCATTGTTTTGTACGGGCAGTTTCTAACTTCCAAGTCCAAATTGCAGATGGGGGCACAATGAAATGTGAAGGCCGTTGTGAAAATGTCAAACTTCAAATGGGGGATTATCAGTTGAAAACCCACATGTTTGCAATACACATGGGGGGTTGCGACATTGTCCTAGGCGCGGAATGGCTCCGTACTCTTGGGCCAATCACAATGGATTTCCAGGAGTTATATATGAGTTTTAAGCAGAACAACTCCACACATACCCTCCATGGACTCCAGGTGGGAGCCCCCTCTATCATCAGCTCGCATAGGATGGAAAAATTGTTAAAAAAGGGCCATCATGGAGTGGTAGCTCAATTTAATGCCATCCAGGTAGTCGAAACCATGTCTCTGCCAATTCATCCTGAGATGCAACAGATTTTAAATAACCATCGGACGGTCTTTGACAAGCCTCATGATCTTCCACCCTCGCGAGGGGAACATGATCATAGCATCACCTTGGTTCCAGGGGCTCAACCCCCAAATGTGCGGCCATACAGATATCCGTTCACCCAAAAGAATGAAATAGAAAAAATCATCAAGGAATTGTTGGAAGCAGGTGCCATTCGTCCCAGCATTAGTCCTTATTCATCCCCAGTGGTCATGGTCCTCAAGAAAGATGGGGAGTGGCGGATGTGTCCCGACTTCAGGGCCCTCAATAAGTTGAAAGCCAAAGATAAATTTCCCATCCCGATGGTTGACGATTTGCTGACGAACTCAATGGGGCTCAATTCTTCACTAAATTGGATCTTCGCTCAGGCTACCACCAAATTCGCATGAAGGAAGTCGACATTCCCAAGACGGCTTTCAGAACTCATGAAGGCCATTATGAGTTCCTGGTCATGCCATTTGGTCTCTGTAATGCCCCCTCTACTTTTCAGAGCCTTATGAATCACCTCCTCAAACCATATCTCAGAAAATTTGTCCTTGTCTTCTTCGATGACATCCTCATCTATAGTGGCACTTGGGCGGCACATCTTCAGCATGTAGATCTACTCTTGCAACTGCTCCGCAAGCATAAATTATTTGTCAAGATGTCTAAGTGTTCGTTTGGCATGGAAGAAGTTGAGTATTTGGGCCACATTGTGGGGCGTGAAGGTGTCAAGGTGGACCCCAAAAAGATCCAGGCAATGCAAGAATGGCCTCAACCTAAGACCTTGAAGAGCTTGAGAGGATTTTTGGGTCTCACAGGCTATTATCGTAAATTTGTCAGCAACTATGGCCGCATAGCGAAGCCCCTCACTCAACTCCTAAAGAAAAATTCCTTCTTCTGGAACGAGGAAGCACAACAGGCATTTACTGCTCTCAAAAACGCCATGTGTTCCACTCCAGTCTTAGCACTACCTGACTTCACCAAATCCTTTGTCATTGAATGTGATGCTTCGGGTACAGGTATTGGGGCGGTCTTAATGCAGGAAGGGCGACCATTGGCCTTCACAAGCCAGCAACTCAGTGGGAGGAATCTGGGCCAATCTACCTACGAGAAGGAAATGATGGCCATCTTACATGCAGTCGAGACCTGGCGACCTTACTTATTGGGGCGACGTTTCCAAATCCGCACAGATCATCACAGTCTTAAATATTTTTTGGAGCAACGCCTATCCTCCCCACAACAAAATAAATGGTTAGCCAAAATGCTGGGATATGATTATGAGATCATTTACAAGAAAGGGAAAGAAAACAGTGTAGCAGATGCATTGTCGCGCCAATTTGAGGAGGAAAGTACTCTGCTCGCAATTTCCCTCCCCATTCTAGACTGGATTGAAGAGGCTCGCAGGGAATGGTTTTCACACCCCGGGCTCTCCCAACTCATTTCTGAATTGCAGGTAGATCCTAATTCCAGCAAGGGCTACTCGTGGCAGAATGATATTCTTCGCTACAAGGACAGAGTCGTAATATCATCAACATCCACCCTCAAAAGTTGCATTTTGGTAGAATTGCACTCATCTCCCATTGCAGGACATTCGGGCTTTCAGAAGACGTATGCTCGCACCAGAAGATCATTTTTTTGGACCGGCATGAAAAAGGACATCCTTACTTTCGTAGCAGAATGTGATGTCTGTCAATGCCACAAAGGGGAAACCGTCAACACACCAGGCACATTACAACCATTGCCCATTCCGGCATCAATTTGGACGGAGGTTTCTATGGATTTCATTACAGGTCTTCCAAAGTCAGGGAACAAGTCAGTCATCATGGTGGTTGTTGACCAACTGTCGAAGTATGCTCATTTCTGCGCCCTACCCCACCCGTTTACACCAACTTTGGTTGCTCAATCTTTCATGGATCAGATCTTCAAATTGCATGGCATGCCCACTTCTATTGTGTCCGACCGCGACCCGATATTCACTAGTAATTTTTGGCAGGAACTCTTCAGAATACAAGTCACTCAACTCAAACTCAGTACTTCATATCATCCGCAAACAGATGGTCAAACCGAAGCCGTCAACAAATGTCTAGAAACCTACCTTAGGTGTTTCACTTCAGAAAATCAACACCTTTGGGTACAGTGGTTACCTCTGGCTGAATGGTGGTATAACACCAACTATCATGCCACCACCAAAATGACTCCCTATGAAGCAGTCTATGGTCAACTTCCGCCTTCCCCTACTTCTTATCTCACGGGGTGCTCCAAAGTACAAGCAGTGGATCAACTCCTACAACACCGCGCAACCATGCTTGCCCATCTTCGCGAGAATCTTCATCAAGCTCAGAACCGCATGAAGCAACAGGCCGACCAACATCGCTCAGAGCGCCAATTTCAAGAAGGGGATCGGGTCTTTTTGAGGCTGCAACCATATAAGCAAACATCACTCAAAGACAAGGGTTGCCAAAATCTCTCTCCAAAATTCTACGGACCATACCAAGTACTTCAGCGCATTGGAGAAGTGGCTTACAAGTTGGCTTTGCCACCTACAGCAAAAATCCATCTAGTTTTCCATGTATCGTGCCTCAAGAAAGTGATTGGGAACAATTGCCGAGTTCAAACCAGTCTACCTGAATTGGACGAAGAAGGGTCAATCTGGCTTCAACCCGAACAGGTTCTAGACACACGGGACAAGCACCTGCGCGGCCGCATGATTAAGGAAGTCCTCGTCAAATGGAAAGACACCTCTCCGGAAGATGCAACTTGGGAAACAGCCACTATTCTTCAGTAGTTTCCGCAGCTTCAGCCTTGAGGACAAGGCTAGTCTTAAGGGGGAGGGCATGTTAGGGTCCCACCCTAACCCCCTTATTTATGTCATGGGATCACGTCATAGTCAAGAGTCAATAAAGCCCATATTAATATTTGTAAGTGGTTAACCCGCAATTAATGACGGGACCACAGTTAGTTGCAAATGGGTCGTAGTATTAGATAGATGGTATTAATAAAACCCACGGTATTGGCCCGTGGTATTGCATGTATGAGTCATATATAAAGGATAGAGACTCCCTGCGAGGAGTATTGTGTCTTATTTTGTAATGGAGCTCTGCTCTATTGGAGGTTGCCCCCTCAAAGAGGCATGTGAACATTGCTCTCTGAATAATAAAATCATTGCTATTCTGTGTTCTGGGTATATTTTTCTCGCATATTCTGTATTTGGGTATTATTTTGCAGGTTAAGAGCATAACAGTTGGAGTGCTCCTTTATCGCGCAACCTCACTATCAGTGTTGGACAGTCCTCTGTCTCATGATCAAACAATGTACAATACAAGCATGATGGCCGTGTTGGATTCGTACAATCACTGGCATAATGTCCTGGCCCTCCGCAATTGTAACATATCAGTTGTCCGTGACCTCTTCCTGGTCCCATTCCACCTCGACCTCATCTGCACCCCTGAAATCCGGTTCGCACCATCCCTGCATTCTAGTCAAGGGACCGTGTTTCGGCCTGAACTCTGTAGGTAGGAGTTTGATCCATCATCAACTCATAACTTCTACAAGTGCGCTCATCATGGCCTACTAATCTACAGAAATTACAGAACAACTGTTGTCAATTCTGTGTATACTTCTGTAATAGATGGCAGTTATCTGTAGCATGCTTTCCTCCTATCTGACAAATCACGCACCATAATGGAGGCGCCACGCTTGGTCCTACTTATGCCTCCGGTCTCGAAGGCATTGGTCCTTCTCCCGTGAGGTAATTTGCGAACATTGAGTAGTGGTCCTTGTCGTGCCCCTGGCTCTTGCACTTTATGCACCATACCTCGTCACGCACTTCTAAACGAGCCGTCTTGTCTTGTTTCAAACTCTGGATCTCAAGGCACAATTTTTTCAACTGCGCGTGAATCTGCTGGACTCCCAGGTTAGGATCTTGTATCGAAGTCTCGTGCAATCTCATCGTGACCTCCAAAGCCTAAGCCTGAGTGGTTAGCCTTTGTTGCGACAACGCATTCCATAGATGCGGTGTTAACGAGGCTACAAACCATTCACGATGTTTCCCATCTGTTAAGGTCATGTTTGCTTCGCGAATTGTGCACTTCATTCTTTGATCCAACTCCCATGGGGTTTTGCTTGGTAGCATTGTGATTTCCTTGAATCGAATGATCAACTGTGCCTCCGATTTTGGCCTGCTAAATTCCTTATTTAGCGCAGCTTGGATATCTGCTATCCCCGCATTTAGATTATCATTGGAATGCTTAATGTACCAGGTCAGCGCACGATCCTACAGAGTGCTAACCAACGTTGCCTTCTTTATATTTTCATCCGTGACACCCCGTGCTTCCCATACATCTTTTACCATGAACCAAAATTGGTTCGGATCTTCATTCCCTACTCCCTTGAACATTGGTAGCTTTATCGCGCTGGCCATGCTGCTTCGTGGTGGTGGCGAAGGTGGTATGGCCGAAGTTGGGGGTGAAGATGGTGAAACTGGTGGTGGTGTGGGTGGGGGTGGTATACGTGGAATTCTCTGCCTTATCAGATTGATCGCACTTCTTGGCAAAACCTTCACGAGCTCTTCTTCGCCTCCTCATGGAGGTGAAATCAAGGGGCTAGTTTCTAGTTCAGTGCTACCTACCTTCGTTTCTGTAGATTCTCCCACTCTGCGTAGCCCCAAACAACAATTTATTCGCGTAACCTTCTTTTCACACAGTAGCATTTTAATGCAAGTGTTCAAATATTTAAAGTACTTACCTCGCAGTCCCTTGAGGAAGCGTTGTTCTGCCTCGTTATAGCTGACTGAAGTATCTATCGCAAATTCTGTGATAAATCCCCCCATGATTCGATCAAGCTAGTGATTG
The DNA here is from genome assembly GCA_031772625.1 of Pinus tabuliformis. Lineage (NCBI taxonomy): Eukaryota > Viridiplantae > Streptophyta > Pinopsida > Pinales > Pinaceae > Pinus > Pinus tabuliformis. Next base: position 1,179,791,215 of record CM062807.1, on the reverse strand, counting down.
ACAGTGCATGTGATCTTATCTTCCGATGCTTCCAGTCTGCGCACCAATTCTGGAGTCCACACAATAGGTTTGTCGAGTTTACACCTTCCTTGTCTATCTACTAGCTTCGCGATCCACTCGTACAACTCAGTAGGGAAGGATGTAAAGAAAGTTTCATGGATCTTTGTATACAAGTAGCAATCTAACCACTCCTCCTTTGATAGTCATGGATTCCTGTTTTCCTGCGTCGCGAACTCGTGAACCTTTCTATCCAACCAATCTTCAATTCCTTTCTTTGTCGAATTCCAGTGATACGACATCAAACATTTCTATGCAGATCCCAGTCCCGGAAACGGAACCATTCCTTGGCTTGTTGGGGCCTGACCTAGGTTCGGAGTTAATTAGCTAAACAAATCCCTGTACTACTATCCCTTTCAGCAACAGTCCGCGAAGCGCGGACTGAGGTGTCACCCGAAGTAGTAGGGGAGGGTGCTAGAACTAGGTTTCCGCACCCTTGAGATGTTTGAGAGGTTCGACTGGTCCTTTGTTTGTTCCTGCGCACAAGTGGCTTCGTGCACCTTCCGTTCCTCGTGGCCTGATACACTGCCTTCGTGCAGCCCTAACCATGGGCTGTGTCGTGCTTTGCACTTACTACCCGAGATCTTACTTATCTTCCAGTGTTAATTAACTACCTTTGCCTACTTGAATGTCTTATAATCAGCAGTACAAAGTATTCAGCAATACAAACCACTCCTACACGATCACGCAGTAAATAAACAATGTATTTGCAAATTATATCCAATCATGCATTAAACCAGGAAAAGATACATAGAATTATAGCAAAACTTCTCTTTATTGATTCTTATAACAGTTACAGACTCAACCTGCCCTGCGCACTCAGCTGCAGGGGCCCGCGCACTTAACTGCGGACTACTAGGCCTCTGCGCACTCAGCTGCAGAGCCTTCTCCTACTCTATGACCCACAGACACACTTTACACTTCAACTCAATCACTTAGACTTCTCATCCTTCTATTAGTTCCTTCCTTCGTAGTTCTCTTCTACACTTAGAACCTCACTCTATTTATACAATCCCATGGTCCACGGACCCTAGGTAAGTCTATCCAACCGACATTACATTACAAAAACTAGGGTGGACAACCCTGTGACTCTATCATACTTTCGCGCCCCGCGCCCGCAATTCGCGGAGCTTTTACAACAAGATTCGGTCAAAACTTGGGCTTTAAGCCCTAAAACATGCCTTGGGGGGATTCCATGCCCAACACACATACCCTCACAGGAACGTAGCACTAGTGACATTGAGTTGTGGTCAAAAGACAGATAGACGAGCGTGACACACTTGGCGCAAGGTTTGTCATCAATTTGTACTCGTGCATAAGTAGTGAGAAGTGGGCAATTTAGGATTAAGTTGATCCACTATTACATATACACTTTTTGAAGAAAATCCTTAGCATGGGTGAAATTGCAAGCTGCCACCCTCACTAAATTTGTTGTCACTACACATCTATGACACTTAATTGATTCTTTAGAGTCCACTTTGCAATAAGGTTAACATTATCTGCTAGAGATATTTGATATTCATTGAATCCACTTTATCTCAATGCAATACATGCTACACCAAGTTGCATTCATATATTTTATATATCTCAATTCTTTTTCAAATAATCTTTTTATAATATTTATTTTATTAAAAATAAAGGTTTTTATATTTGGAGTTGTCTTTTGTGTGACTTTTTGTAGTTTCTGGTGCCAGGCAGGAAACAATTGTGGTGAAAACTTGATTTAAGTTTTTTGACTATATGTATGGATTCAACACCCTCGAAAACCCCTAGAGCACTTCTATTGTGTAGGGATTACCCACCAAACTTGTGATTTCAATGAATTCCTGTCGGATTTTAGAGAAATTAGACCAGAAAAATCCACCAGAAAAACTTCCAAAAACTTACACTAAAAACAACTCAATTATATTTAGTGATTTAATTTTTCAAGATAATCTTCTTAAATCTTTTATTCCTTTGGTGTTCCGTGTACTTTTAATATCATTACTAATTATACTTAGATAGAAAAAAATAAAATATTAATTAATAATATAAAGTAAGTTAAGAAAGATTCTTCAGCGAAAATCACATGGAATATCATTTGCCGACGCGTTTCGAACCAACTAGTGTGGTTCATCGTCAGGACAAGTTGAAGAAACAGATCGAGCTTAGCTTGATAAATAGTTTGGGCAGAGACTCCAACGGCTAAAATAACGGCTAATTTTGACCTTAGGACCAGGTCAAATACTTATTTACTATTTTTAATGATATTATTATAATTCCTATTATTTTACTTAAGGAGAAAGTTGAATTAGGTAAAAAAGGGGTTGGTCTATTTATTTATTTAAATTAAATATATATATATATATATATATATATATATATAATAGGTTATAAGGTAGGATTAATGATTATAATGGTTGGTATGGTAATTTATTAGTTTATTTATTTAACTCAATTTGTTAAATAATTATTATTGGTATAAATTTGATTAAAATCAAAAGTTGGCTGGTATTTTAATCAAGATAATTCAATGGTAAGTTTATTTTATGGATGTTAGTTAAAATAAAATAATTTAAGGTTAAAGATGCACTTATTTATTTATCTAACTTAACTATAAACAAATAAATCTATATATATTCTATAATTAAAGTCAAATTATTCGGTTATTAAGGTGAAAGATAGGGTTAATGGTTAGATTAAATATATACTTATTTACTTATTTATATTCTTTAATAATTATACATATACATACCTATATATATATATATATATATATATATATATATATATATATATATATATCTAAATAATCGTGATAAAAATTAGTTTCTAAGGGGTATCAAAAATATAATTAAAAGGAATTTTAGTTGGATAAGGGGCCAAATAATATATAAGTTAAATAATAAATAAATAGAAAATTAGTTACATAAGGGATTTTATAATATAAAATAAAGTAAAGTTAGTTAGAAAACAGTTAAAAATCATAACACGATTAGAATAAAATAGAATACCTAAAAATAAATCTAGCAATAAAAATCTTATTTAAATTATATTAATATAAAGATAGTAATAATTTCATTTAAAATTTTATTAATAGATAAAGGAAATAAAGTTAGAAATTCAAAGACAACTATTATAAGTAAAGGGGAATAAGTAAATACCTCAATGGGATATATAAAGAATCATTAAATTATAAGTTGATAAATAATTTAAAGTTAATAAAAAAAAAACAAAAACAAAAAAAAAAAAAAAAAAAAAAAAAAAACAAAAAACTTAAATAATAATTTTATTTCTATTATAAAAATCATCATTTTATTTAAATTTCATTCATATATAAGAGGAAAAATTCAAGGAAAATAAATTAATATGATTTAGAAGAATCAAATAAAAGAGGCAAAAAAAGGACCTTATCAGAACAACAAGACCAAAAAATTGGTTAAAATATAAGGGATAAAATAAGTTAAAAGAAGGACATCAAACTAAGAGGGCTATAGAATATCAAACGAAATAGAAAGACATGAGAAAACAAAGAAACGACACTAACGAAAAACGACAAAAGCAAAGAGGAGGCAAGAAACAACTAGGACACGAGGGCAGGGACCCAACACCTGCTGACTTTCCACCCATCATCCCTGTTGAGATTGCTTGGTCTCTTTTCAATCTCAAGCGCTTCCCTGAATTTTCTATGGTGGAAATGCGAAACCTTAGCAATAACATTGGCCTCTTCGATACAAACATGATGATTGGTTTTCTCGGCATGTTCAGCCAAAGCGGAAGACTTGGCTCTCCTGTGCTTAAGATCTGCTGCATGCTCGCTAATCCTCTGACTAATGGAATGACCAGTCTCCCCAATATAGGGGGTCCCACAGGAGCAAGGGATCATATACACGCCCTTCATATCCTTAGGGTCGATCGGATCCTTCACTGACCTGAGGGACATACGAATGGTGTTCAGGGGCCTAAAGGTCACAGGGACATTATACCTCTTAAGAATCCTGCCAATTCTGTCAGTGGTCCCTTGAACATAAGGAAGATGGACACTAGGAATATGATCCTTAGGCTCTCTTTTAGCCATAGAATTCCTGGAGGCTTTAAGGAAAGCCCTACGACCCAAGAATCTACTATAACCATTCTCCGCAAATACATCCAGCAGATGGGATTTTTCTTCCTCAAAGCTCTTTTTGTCAGAGATCCTCAGGGCCCGAGTAGCAAGGGTACTAAGGACACCCATCTTCTGTGCCGGGAAATGGTGGGAACTGGCATGAAGATACTGCTCCGTATGAGTTTTCTTACGGAAAACTCGATGGGCGAGGGAGCCATCATCATTCCTAGAAATCAGAATATCAAGGAAAGGAAGGAAACCATCTACCTCCTGCTCCTTAGTGAACTTAATGGCCGGGGATTGCCTATTGAGATGATCAAAGAAGAGATCAAGCTCAGCCTGGCCATGAGACCAGATGACATTGGTGTCATCCACATACCTCCTCCAAAGCTTAGGAAGGAGCCGGGAAGAGTTCAGAGCCTTAGACTCAAAATCTTCCATAAACAGATTAGCAACAATAGGGGAAAGGGGGGATCCCATTGCCACCCCACATGTTTGCTCGAAGAACTCCCCTTCAAAACTGAAGAAGGTGGAAGTGAGACAGATCTCAACCAACTTCGCCGTGTCAGGATCTGTTAGGCGGTTGATCACATCCATGGCCTCGTTAATAGGGATGCAAGTGAAAAGGGAAACAACATCAAAACTGACAAGAATGTCCCCTGGATCAAGCTTGATGCCCTTGAGCTCCTCAATAAAGGAGGCAGAGTCCTTTACGAAGGACTCCGTATGACCAACAAGGGGCTTAAGCCTTAAAGCAAGGAACTTCGCAAGAAGGTATGTAGGACCTCCAATGGTGTTGACGATGGGCCTTAAGGGGGCCCCCTCCTTGTGAATCTTGGGGAGGCCGTAGATTCTAGGAGTAATAGGGTTGCTTTCAATGAGCTTATGGTGCAAGGAACTCAAAGAGCCAATAGATTTAACGGCCGTAGCCACATTTCTAGCAACCTTCTTCAAAGGATTCTTAGGAAGCTTTTTGTAGCTACCACTATTATGAAGATGATCCAGCATCTTGCTGCGGTAATCAACCTTGTTAAGAATTACGGCAGCACCACCCTTTTCCGCCTTAAGAACAACGATATCCTTGTTCTGGTTTAGGGATCTGAGAGCAAGAAATTCCTCTTTGCTGAGGTTACTCTTGGGCGGCTTAGCCCTCCTCAGGGCAACAGCACAGTCCTGCCTGATAGTGTCCTTGATTCTATTCGGTAAACCTCGGATCCCAAACTCCACATCACAGATAATATCCTCTACGGGAATTTTTCTAGGTGCTAAGGCAAAATTTAAACCTTTGCCCAAAACTTTAAAAACACCAGGGGGAAAGGTGAAATTGGAGAGATTAATAACCTTATTAGAAGAAGAAGAAGGGGTAATATCAATAGCCCTCTTATTCAAAGAGAAGCTTTTGCCAATCTGGTCCCCATAGATATTATCAATATTAATATTAATATCACAATTACTTTTTTTAATGTTATTATTAAAGAAACTACTATCATAATTATTAATATTATTATTATTATTATTAAAACTAATACTCCTATTGATTATTACCAGATTTTGCAGGCGGAACAACGTCGTCCGGAACATCACAAGCCTCCGCAACTCCGCCCATGACCGAGGGGCTGGGATCAAAGCTCAAACCTACGCTGGCCTCTTCGGAACTGCCAGCCACTCCACCCAAGATCGAAGCGAAGGGAGCGCAAAATGCAGCCTCGCTCGTTTCTCTGGAACAACGAGCCGCACCGGCATTATTCGAAGACAGGGGAGCAGCAACCAAACTTCTACTAGCCTCAGAAGGCTCCACGCTGTCCAACCGCTCAGCCAGACCACCCACAGAATTATCTATTTGTGCAGAAGAAATAGAGCTTACAGCGTCTGACAAGAAGAGATCAGGAGAGTTGTCTACCGAGACGCGTTCAGGACCACTGTTCCGCAGAGAACCACAGTTCAAATCTTCCTCTGCGCAGAAATGGTTAAGATTATATCCAACTGGTAAGAATGCAGCTGAATGCAGGCCTGAGGAGACTTCATCACTGCACGCTGAGGGGCCGAGAGATGGGCAACCATAGACCTCCCCCGAGCGGCCAGATAACCAATCATTTAACGCAGAGATTTGCCCAGAAGAGATCCGGCTCTGGGAAGCAGCGCCCACTGCTCTATTCCGCACCTCTGAATCACCAGCAAGCTTAAGAAACTTGGAAGCCTGCTTCTTTCTACGAATCTCTTCTACCCTGAGAGACTTTAAAGCAGAACAGGCATCTATTCTGGCCCAAAGGGAAGCCGAAAACAAGTTTCCAAACGACGATGAACCACACTAGTTGGTTCGAAACGTGTCGGCAAATGATATTCCATGTGATTTTCGCTGAAGAATCTTTCTTAACTTGATATGGATCACAGAAGCCTGAACTCTATTATTGAATCCCTGCACGGAGAAGCCACGGCAAATAAGGTTCGTCGTTTTGAACGAGCTCGCTTGCAGGTTTCAAGGTTGAAATCAGATCTTGCTTTTCTTAAACGATGCAGAGACTCCTCCATCATTCCAACCTTCGCCCGGATTAAGCACCACCTTCACAATCCGCATAACCATCAGGTGTTCCTAAAAGCGAGTTTGGCATTAATAAGGTCCGAAATCAGTAGGGTCAGAAATTCCCTGAACCAGCTTTCTCGGGTTCTTTTAGATTTACACTTGGATCTTGGAAACTTGTTTTCGGCTTCCCTTTGGGCCAGAATAGATGCCTGTTCTGCTTTAAAGTCTCTCAGGGTAGAAGAGATTCGTAGAAAGAAGCAGGCTTCCAAGTTTCTTAAGCTTGCTGGTGATTCAGAGGTGCGGAATAGAGCAGTGGGCGCTGCTTCCCAGAGCCGGATCTCTTCTGGGAAAATCTTCGCGTTAAATGATTGGTTATCTGGCCGCTCGGGGGAGGTCTATGGTTGCCCATCTCTCGGCCCCTTAGCGTGCGGTGATGAAGTCTCCTCAGGCCTGCATTCAGCTGCATTCTTACCAGTTGGATATAATCTTAACCATTTCTGCGCAGAGGAAGATTTGAACTGTGGTTCTCTGCGGAACAGTGGTCCTGAACGCGTCTCGGTAGACAGCTCTCCTGATCTCTTCTTGTCAGACGCTGTAAGCTCTATTTCTTCTGCACAAATAGATAATTCTGTGGGTGGTCTGGCTGAGCGGTTGGACAGCGTGGAGCCTTCTGAGGCTAGTGGAAGTTTGGTTGCTGCTCCCCTGTCTTCGAATAATGCCGGTGCGGCTCGTTGTTCCAGAGAAACCAGCGAGGCTGCATTCTGCGCTCCCTTCGCTTTGATCTTGGGTGGAGTGGCTGGCAGTTCCGAAGAGGCCAGCGTAGGTTCGAGCTTTGATCCCAGCCCCTCGGTCATGGGCGGAGTTGCGGAGGCTTGTGATGTTCCGGACGACGTTGTTCCGCCTGCGAAATCTGGTAATAATCACCCCTGCTCCTGTTTCAATAACCGTATCCGTAATTGCTCCTGCGCTGTCAAAAGTCGTTTTAATATTTATAACAGTAATATTGAATACGTTAAGAATAGGGTACAACGCAGCGGGTTTCAATTTATGAATTGCGGTGTTTATTCTTCGAATAACCTTGATTTTAATTCAATTGATTAATAACTTTAAGAATAACAATCATAATATTAATTTTAATATTTATAATAGCGTTAATATGAACGATGATAAGTTCAATGGTAATATTTATAGTTATTGTAATTGTGATAATAGTCATAACAATGGGCAAAATAATGATAGCTGTAGTTTTGATAATAGTATTAGTTTTAATAATATTAATAATAATATTAACAATAAAAATATTAATAATAATATTAATAATAATAATAATAATAAAAATAATAATATTAATAATTACAATAGGAGTATTAGTTTTAATAATAATAATAATAATATTAATAATTATGATAGTAGTTTCTTTAATAATAACATTAAAAAAAGTAATTGTGATATTAATATTAATATTGATAATATCTATGGGGACCAGATTGGCAAAAGCTTCTCTTTGAATAAGAGGGCTATTGATATTACCCCTTCTTCTTCTTCTAATAAGGTTATTAATCTCTCCAATTTCACCTTTCCCCCTACTGTTTTTAAAGTTTTGGGCAAAGGTTTAAATTTTGCCTTAGCACCTAGAAAAATTCCCGTAGAGGATATTATCTGTGATGTGGAGTTTGGGATCCGAGGTTTACCGGATAGAATCAAGGACACTATCAGGCAGGACTGTGCTGTTGCCCTGAGGAGGGCTAAGCCGCCCAAGAGTAACCTCAGCAAAGAGGAATTTCTTGCTCTCAGATCCCTAAACCAGAACAAGGATATCGTTGTTCTTAAGGCAGACAAGGGTGGTGCTGCCGTAATTCTTAACAAGGTTGATTACCGCAGCAAGATGCTGGATCATCTTCATAATAGTGGTAGCTACAAAAAGCTTCCTAAGAATCCTTTGAAGAAGGTTGCTAGAAATGTGGCTACGGCCGTTAAATCTATTGGCTCTTTGAGTTCCTTGCACCATAAGCTCATTGAAAGCAACCCTATTACTCCTAGAATCTACGGCCTCCCCAAGATTCACAAGGAGGGGGCCCCCTTAAGGCCCATCGTCAACACCATTGGAGGTCCTACATACCTTCTTGCGAAGTTCCTTGCTTTAAGGCTTAAGCCCCTTGTTGGTCATACGGAGTCCTTCGTAAAGGACTCTGCCTCCTTTATTGAGGAGCTCAAGGTTATCAAGCTTGATCCAGGGGACATTCTTGTCAGTTTTGATGTTGTTTCCCTTTTCACTTGCATCCCTATTAACGAGGCCATGGATGTGATCAACCGCCTAACAGATCCTGACAGGCGAAGTTGGTTGAGATCTGTCTCACTTCCACCTTCTTCAGTTTTGAAGGGGAGTTCTTCGAGCAAACATGTGGGGTGGCAATGGGATCCCCCCTTTCCCCTATTGTTGCTAATCTGTTTATGGAAGATTTTGAGTCTAAGGCTCTGAACTCTTCCCGGCTCCTTCCTAAGCTTTGGAGGAGGTATGTGGATGACACCAATGTCATCTGGTCTCATGGCCAGGCTGAGCTTGATCTCTTCTTTGATCATCTCAACAGGCAATCCCCAGCCATTAAGTTCACTAAGGAGCAGGAGGTAGATGGTTGCCTTCCTTTCCTTGATATTCTGATTTCTAGGAATGATGATGGCTCCCTCGCCCATCGAGTTTTCCGTAAGAAAACTCATACGGAGCAGTATCTTCATGCCAATTCCCACCATTTCCCGGCACAGAAGATGGGTGTCCTTAGTACCCTTGCTACTCGGGCCCTGAGGATCTTTGACAAAAAGAGCTTTGAGGAAGAAAAATCCCATCTGCTGGATGTCTTTGCGGAGAATGGTTATAGTAGATTCTTGGGTCGTAGGGCTTTCCTTAAAGCCTCCAGGAATTCTATGGCTAAAAGAGAGCCTAAGGATCATATTCCTGGTGTCCATCTTCCTTATGTTCAAGGGACCACTGACAGAATTGGCAGGATTCTTAAGAGGTATAATGTCCCTGTGACCTTTAGGCCCCTGAACACCATTCGTATGTCCCTCAGGTCAGTGAAGGATCCGATCGACCCTAAGGATATGAAGGGCGTGTATATGATCCCTTGCTCCTGTGGGACCCCCTATATTGGGGAGACTGGTCGTTCCATTAGTCAGAGGATTAGCGAGCATGCAGCAGATCTTAAGCACAGGAGAGCCAAGTCTTCCGCTTTGGCTGAACATGCTGAGAAAACCAATCATCATGTTTGTATCGAAGAGGCCAGTGTTATTGCTAAGGTTTCGCAATTCCACCATAGAAAATTCAGGGAAGCGCTTGAGATTGAAAAGAGACCAAGCAATCTCAACAAGGATGATGGGTGGAAAGTCAGCAAGTGTTGGGTCCCTGCCCTTGTGTCCTAGTTGTTTCTTGCCTTCTCTTTGCTTTTGTCGTTTTTCGTTAGTTTCGTTTCTCTGTTTTCTCCTGTCTTTCTATTTCGTTTGATATTCTATGGCCCTCTTAGTTTGATGTCCTTCTTTTAACTTATTTTATCCCTTATATTTTAACCAATTTTTTGGTCCTGTTGTTCTGATAAGGTCCTTTTTTGCCTCTTTTATTTGATTCTTCTAAATCATATTAATTTATTTTCCTTGAATTTTTCCTCTTATATATGAATGAAATTTAAATAAAATGATGATTTTTATAATAGAAATAAAATTATTATTTAAGTTTTTTGTTTTTTTGTTTTTTTTTTTTTTTTTAACTTTAAATTATTTATCAACTTATAATTTAATGATTCTTTATATATCCCATTGAGGTATTTACTTATTCCCCTTTACTTATAATAGTTGTCTTTGAATTTCTAACTTTATTTCCTTTATCTATTAATAAAATTTTAAATGAAATTATTACTATCTTTATATTAATATAATTTAAATAAGATTTTTATTGCTAGATTTATTTTTAGGTATTCTATTTTATTCTAATCGTGTTATGATTTTTAACTGTTTTCTAACTAACTTTACTTTATTTTATATTATAAAATCCCTTATGTAACTAATTTTCTATTTATTTATTATTTAACTTATATATTATTTGGCCCCTTATCCAACTAAAATTCCTTTTAATTATATTTTTTATACCCCTTAGAAACTAATTTTTATCACGATTATTTAGATATATATATATATATAGGTATGTATATGTATAATTATTAAATAATATAAATAAGTAAATAAGTATATATTTAATCTAACCATTAACCCTATCTTTCACCTTAATAACCGAATAATTTGACTTTAATTATAGAATATATATAGATTTATTTGTTAATAGTTAAGTTAGATAAATAAATAAGTGCATCTTTAACCTTAAATTATTTTATTTTAACTAACATCCATAAAATAAACTTACCATTGAATTATCTTGATTAAAATACTAGCAACTTACCATTGAATTATCTTGATTAAAATACCAGCCAACTTTTGATTTTAATCAAATTTATACCAATAATAATTATTTAACAAATTGAGTTAAATAAATAAACTAATAAATTACCATACCAACCATTATAATCATTAATCCTACCTTATAACCTATTATATATATATATATATATAATTTAAATAAATAAATAGACCACCCCCTTTTTTACCTAATTCAACTTTCTCCTTAAGTAAAATAATAGGAATTATAATAATATCATTAAAAATAGTAAATAAGTATTTGACCTGGTCCTAAGGTCAAAATTAGCCGTTATTTTAGCAGTTGGAGTCTCTGCCCAAACTATTTATCAAGCTAAGCTCGATCGGTTTCTTCAACTTGTCCTGACGATGAACCACACTAGTTGGTTCGAAATGCGTCGGCAAATAATATTCCATGTGATTTTCGCTGAAAAATCTTTCTTAACTTGATATAGATCACAGAAGCCTGAACTCTATAATATAAAGTAAATAAACCTTTTTTATTTTTATTTTGAGCTTGATTGAATATTTATTGACTCATGTTGCAAGAGATAGTATTTTATGCAAGATTTTTGTGGACACTTTAAACTTCAGTGAACTTTAGTATTTAATGTGAACTTTAGTATTTAATGTGGAGTTTCCTAACCTACTAATAACTTTTCATGTCCTATACTTACGACTAACTAGAAACGTAACTTTGTTAGCCTTAGTTTTAAGACCAACTAAATTTAACATATTTCCTATGGCACGTTAAAACTTAATGGATTACAGCTGGTTGATAAGACAAATACAATTTCTCGTATGAATATGGGTGGATGAAACGTTAAGTGGAGTTGGTGGCGTGATGTGTTTTATTAGCAAACTTAATGGAATACAACTCACTGAAATATGTATAATTTTCGATCAAACATTGAAGTGAGGTGTACTTATATAAATTAAATAAATGATGGGTATATACGACTAATAATTATCAATACTTATTCTATCCGTTATTTTATTAAAAAAAATATTCATAAAAATTAATTAAATTATAATATTATTATTTTTGTGGCTGCAGTATAATTTATTGAGTAATGTATTGATTTTCAAATTATAAATTAAATGATAGGTATATATAACTAATTATTATCAAACTATTTATTTTATTACTCATTTTATTAGAAAAACCATAAAAATTAATTAAATTATTATATTATTATTTTTTTGGTTTAGTATAATTTATTGGATAATGTATTGATTTTCAAATTAATTTAGGGTTGACTAAAAATCAAATTTACAATACAGAGTCTATTTTACATTTTTATTTTATTTTATTTATCTGTGTTTTGATTGGTACAAAAAGCTTGTCTCTTATTTTTTAATGATGAATTCTCCAGTTGGATCGTACATTTATAATTGTGCAATTTGTAGTAGTGTACGTTTACAATAATTTACCTCTTCCTCCTTTGCCTTGGTCGTAGTTGTTTGGATGACCCCATGCAATTTTTTGACTGATTATTTTTCATTTGTACTCATCTCTCGATTCAAGAAATCAAATCTCCGAACAACGTTCCTCTCTGCTCTTCTCCCATCTGTAATGTTGTCAACTTCTTCTCTTCCTTTGGATTTGTCGTCACATGCTCGAACGTTAACACACACCTCGTTCCAATGTATCATTACGCACCCCATGGAACTCGCGAAGTGATTCGCATATCCCCATCGAGAAACACAAATAAATATGGTTCCACGTCATCATCGTACTCGCGAAGTGATTCGCATATCCCCATCGAGAAACACAAATAAATATGGTTCCACGTCATCATCGTTGATACTTGTTTGATTGTTTGATTAAAGTTGAAGTAAAATTATTTAAAAAGTTAAAAACATTAAAAATTTAAATGATAAATTATGTAAAAATGTTTGTTAGATATCATTTTGGGATTCAACTACGTTAAGTAAGTCATTCACATATGACCATTTCCATGAGAGGTAGTCGTAACTGACTAATTTCTCATGATTTTTGAATAGTTCACTTAGCACTCATTGCATCGGGTGATGCTCACAGGGGTGAAGAAGTGGGATTGAAACTAGTGAAATGAATCACATAGCGTCAATCATTACTTCCAGGGCTTGCACCCAGTAACCAGGACTTCCCGGGAGGTCACCCATCCCAGATCGCCTCTGGCTCAAGCGCGGCTGACTATGGAGTTTTCCCCACAATCAAGCCCACTTAGCTTGCTACCCGATTTGCAAAACCTTAACAATTATTGTGCCTCATGAACCATTCACGTAGAGATCCTTCCACTCTTTTTGAATTGTGGGGAAAACTCCATAGTTAAGCGGGCTTGAGCCAGAGGCGATCTGGGATGGGTGACCTCCCGGGAAGTCCTGGTTACCGGGTGCAAGCCCTGGAAGTAATGATTGACGCTATGTGATTCATTTCACTATTTTCAATCCCACTTCTTCACCCCTGTGAGCATCACCCAATGCAATGAGTGCAAAGTGAACTATTCAAAAATCATGAGAAATTAGTCAGTTAAGACTACCTCTCATGGAAATGGTCATACCTAAATGACTTACTCAACGTAGTTGAATCCCAAAATGATATCTAATATAACGCATAGTGTAAACCCCCATACTTAAATTCTAAAAGAGTGAAGGGATCTCTACTTCAATGGTTCATGAGGCACAATACTTGCTAAGGTTTTGCAAATGGGGTAGCAAGCTAAGTGGGCTTGATTGTGGGGAAAACTCCATAGTTAAGCGCGCTTGAGCCAGAGGCGATCTTGGATGAGTGACCTCATTGGAAGTCTTTTCAATCCCACTTCTTCACCCCTTTTAACGCTAAATTTTTTACATCGTCTAAAATTTTAATATTTTTATGATTTGAAATTTATATATAAAAAAGTTTGTTTTATATATATAAAATATTTTTTTACATAGTTTAAAATTTTAATATTTTTATGATTTGAAATTTAAATTTTTATTTATATTTATGGGAAAATTAAATTTTTATTTAATTAAATATATTTTAAATTTTAATTATTATTAATAATTAATTTTAATTTTAAAATATATAAAATATTTATTTCTATTTTAATTATTATTATAATTTTTTTTTTAATAAATTTATATATATTTTTTAGTTACAGTGACATATTCTAAATGATATTAATAATCAAGTTTAATTTTTTATTTAAAAAATATACCATATTTATATGTGAAAATTTTGATATTTAGTATCTAAAGCTAATGATGTTTACTTTTTATAATATTCTTGTTTGATTTCCATCCATATCTCAATAACATTATAGACAATTGGTGTTATTTCTATTCACATGTTAACATTATCTTAGATAATTGTTGGTCATAGGCACTTTTGTGGGAAAAATACAAAGGTCACATACATACATAAAAGATGTGATTCTAATAGAATATTATTGTTTGGCTTGGATGATAGGTTCATTTGTAATTATTGATGAAAACAATAAATGATTTGTTTTTATCTATTTCAAAAAAATTAAAAAGAGATAGAGAAACTTAACTAAGAATTTATTATTTAATAGAAATAGAAGTTTACTTGAATTTAGGGTTGTTGCTAACACACGTTTTTTACCTTTTTTATTTTTAAATAATTATTTGTAAAAATTATATATATATATATATATATAACCAAACATTTTGAATAAAGGTAGATTTGACTTTATTCATGCTCTAATTTTTAAGTCACAATCCTTCATAAGATAATCCACAACTCCATAATCTTTGTGTGACACCTTAAAGATATGAATTAATTGTAAATAACTATTATATATATATATATATATATGATTATTGTTGCTCAAAGTATATATTTTAAGATAGACATGTAATTTCCCCATAAAATTAATCAAAAAATTAATTATAATTTAATCTGTTTTATAAAATTATAACTTAATATGTTTTATTATGATATATGTTTGATTTATTGCTATTATTTACGAAGGATTTATACATTTTTTTTTTAATATGAAATTAATATGTTCAAAAATAAGGAGTAAAGTTTCTTTAAATATTTTAAAATAATGATTGAAAATTGTAATTCAACCATATATAATTCAATCATTTAATTTATATAGTTAAACTAATTCATATTCTCACTCGTCCATCTTTTACTTCTTTACCTCATAAACCCATAACTTCTAAATAACAATACTCTTACTCTCTATTCTACCTCTTTCATATCTTTAATTGGGATACTTGATAACTTCAACATTGTCATGTAGTCCCTATCTATTTTCCTATGGTCTCCATTATTAATTATTATTGTTCGTGCCTTGCCTATTTGTCCCTTTCACCAGTGAAAAACAAAATCAGATTCTCTCATAAATCCATTCTAATTTGCTAGAAATGAATTAGACTAAGTGTAAATCTCCCATCAAAAATCTTTTAAAATACCTATAATATCATTGATTAAAACATGGCCAATCATATGCTTCTCATGAATCACGGCACACTATTATATTAATTTTTCCCGCAATATATCTTGGTGATATTTTATGTTTATTTTTATTTATTTTTAAATAAAAATATATTTTATTATCATTAAAATAAATTATACAATTAATCAGATTATAATTACTTTTTATTGCTTGAAATTTAAGGTAAAAAATAGTTACTTTGATTCAAGTTTTTTAAACAATGATTGATTCTAAGTTTTATTAATTTCTATGACTATGTGAATTAAATTATAAATAAATATGAAAAATATTTTGACGAGTGTATTCATACATTATAACTAGCATATGGTTGTTCCAACTACAAGACACTTGGCTTTACCACATTAAATACAAGTATCAAAATGTTTCAATTTAACAACATCATAGTTTTACATTGTGATTGTTCTACTTCGAAACCTTTGTGATTTTGTAAAATGATTTGGTCAAACTAATTTTAGCTATGAAACAACAAACTTAAAACAAAGATTAACTGAAGGTTAATACAATCAAACTCAATGCTTTAAGTACATAAAAGGCTTATACTATGCCCATTATTATGAGTACATCTTTCTCAATCACTCCTAATGAAAGTTTCGTTTTTTACTCTAATTTAACTATATTTAAATTAAGCTAGAGTATCTACAATATAGCCCTTGTTCAAATGTGGCAGTTGGTTTATATTTTTCAAAGTTCACTAATTAAACTAAGTTGGTTTTTTCTTTTTTTTTTCAAATGTGGCAGTTGGTTTATATTTTTCAAAGTTCACTAATTAAACTAAGTTGGTTTTTTTTTTTTTTTTTTCAAATGTGGCAGTTGGTTTATATTTTTCAAAGTTCACTAATTAAACTAATTTGGTTTTTTTGTTTTGTTTTTGTTTTGTTTTTTTTTTGTTTTTAATCGAACTTTCTATTGCAAGACAAAAAGTTACATTGTATATGTTGTAAGCATTCAAGTCACTGTATGATTTGTGATCATAGAGTTGCTGAGATTTTGCATGAGAGAGATCTCCTGCTACCATCTCGAGGTCTAAATCCATTTCTCTGATCAGTTGTGTGAAACTAAGTTGGTTTATACCTTTCAAAGTTCAATAATTAAACTAAGCCACAGGGATGCTAGTTATGCAACCTTGTTTAAATTATTATTATTATTATTATTATTAATTATTATAAAAAAAGTAACATATAAGTTATGATACATTTTAAAAAATATGGAACAAGATAATTAATCGAGATTTATCTCCACTTTACCCTAAAAAAATTTAATATATAAATATGTTTTCTTACAATACCATCACTTATATCCCATTTTTTTTATATATAATCAATTTAATTAAAAGGTTAAAAATAGCATAGTTAATTTGGAGATAAATTTCCACTATTGATTTGTATATATTACTATGAATATCCTAGAATATTTCATGGAGGTTAAATCCCCACCATTCATCTCAAAATTATTGATAATTAAATTAAATTCTAGAAATCTTATTTCAAAGTAGGCACACTTATGGGATTAACAATATTCTTAAATATAGAGACTACTTGCGCCCACATTGCGTGCACATTACAGGGAAATTCTTAACCTGTAAATAGCATTTGTTATAATACAGTGGGTTCACTACCCCAAGCTCGAAATGACATCTGCTCATATTATAAATTAATTGAAAAAAACAAGTGACTTAGAGATAAAGTTAACTTTTGATGTAACTATTATTATGGATATTCCACCATATTCTATGGATCTCTACTATCCATCTAATAATTATTCTTAATTAAATTAAAATTTTAGAAAACCTATTTTAAAATACACATAGTAAAATCATGTTTTATTTTATTTAGATAAAATAATATAATATTTAATAAATAAAACTAATATAATATTTAATAGATTAAAATAATCATTGTTTTATTTTATCTATTAGATAAAAATAATATAATATTTAATAAATAGAATGAAAAGAGAAATCAATAATCACTTTCTTCCAAATCTCTATTAAAACCTTAAATTATTAATTAATAACGGTTTTAATATTATTGATGATGATGATGATGATAATGATGATGGTGGTGGTGGTGGTTAACGTCCACTGAGACCAAACTTTGGTCTATCGGACCTAAAGAAACGAATTATTTAGTTTGATTTAAGATTTTATTCCTATGCTCAAAAGTCTTGGAGAGAAGCCTCCCGAGCTCACTATAATTTTGACAACATAAAAGGCTAGGAAGGTCAGTATTGCAACAAATATTTTGAAACTGAGATCTAATGTGGTTGTATGCGGGGCACTCTAAGAGGAAGTGATTTTCATCCTCGATGTTTGTATTCTCACAGAGATGGTAGAACCTTTCCATCCATGGTGTTTTAGGAACTACCCAACGACTCGTTTCAGTATGGAGCTCATGAGAGTTCGTTCTAATCTTAGCTATATTAATTTTCTTCTTTGAGCTAGTTAAAAGAGAGAGATACTTTTGATCTTCTAGGGTGGGGTTGATGACCTCCTTATAATATCTTAGTTTTCTTTTAGCTGCTAAACCTTTCTCACACCACATTTTTTCTTTGAACTTAGAAGTAACAATATTTTTAATGGTATTAATGTTTTGCAATGCAACATTCTCACCGATCTCCCAATGGTTTAACCGGGCCCTGGTGTCTTTATACCAACCTCGTTTGAGCCTTAAGTGGTTTTGGCTGGAATTTAAATCTAGCTTAGGAAGTCTATGGTCTCCTATGTTATTGAGTTTGTGCTTGTACAACACAAGCATAGTCATAGCTAGGCTCTCGATAGGGGAAAGACCCACTTCTATAAGGAGAATATGATAGGGTGTGTTGCTTTTAATTTTGAGGTTATACATTATAAAACGCTTCTGGATTTGCTCAATATTTCTCCAGGATTTTCTAGAGATGCTACAACCCCAAACCTCACATCCATATAAGATAACCGAAGTGACTAAAGTTTCAAAGAGGAAGTTATTTCTATCCCACATTATGAGGTTTGCCATTTTACAATTATTTTCAAAACCAAAATAAGCCTTCCATCCCCCATTAATCGTTTTTTCAATGCTATAGTTCCAATTGAGTTTGTGATGAATATCAATTCCTAGGTACTTGTAGGAAGACACTTCCTCCAAGTTACTATTGTCATACATAAAATTAGCGTAAGTGTCCTTCTTGGATTTGATAATCATAACTTTTGTTTTGTCAGTGTTAACAATCATACCCATGGTAGAGCATAAATCATTAAGAAGTATAAGTTGCTTATCAAGATCAGATGTGCACCTTGCGAGAAGAATAATATCATTAACGTAGAGAAGAAGGATGATGACTATCCCAGCTAGGATCGTGCCAGCACATCCTGCTTCCTTTAAACAACCTTCTAGCTTGTCGATGTAAATGCCAAATAGGGTAGGAGAGAGGGGGAAACCTTGTTTAACTTCGATATTACACTTAATATCTTTCGACCACCCCTCATTGCTCTTTAACTTGGAAATTACATTATCGTATAACCTTATGGTGATAGATCTCAACTCAAAAGGAACCTTTAGCTCTTCTAATCTATTCCAAAGGTTGTTTCTAGGAACCATATCGCAAGCCTTTCTAATGTCCACAGAGCAACAAAAGAGATTGGATTTATCATTGCGGCATTCCTCCACAATGATCCTAAGCATAACGAGGTGGTCTGTTGTTGAGTGATGCTTTCTAAAACCCGCTTGGCCTTTAGCCCACTTACCTTCACTTTCAAACCATATGCTCAACTTCCTTTCCAAAATAATACCATATAACTTGGCTAGGAGAGGGCTGATCATAATTGTCTGATAATTAGAGGGGTTATTTGTATCCCCACTTTTAAAAATAGGGATAATGAGGCTTTGAGTCCATGGTTTAGGGAACCCTTGCTTGACCGCTTGATTGAAAAGCTTGTGAATGTGGGGGATGAGGATAGGACCTCTAATTTTTAAGATTTATGCCTGGTAACCTTCAATGTCCTTAGCTTTCCCATTAGCCAAGCGATTAACCCCAAAATCAATGTCTTCTAATGAGAAAAATTCTTTTGTTGTGAGCAAGGTTTCAAAGCTATCCATGACATTTGGAGATTCATAAAGCTTTTTAAGATATGAATTCTAGTCGTGTAAAGAAATTTTATTATTATCTTTAGTTTTCCTAGTTAGAATCTGCCTCTAGAATTTCTTAAGAGCTACCTTAGAGAGGTGTAAGAGATTCTCTTGTCTTTTACAAATATACTGCCTTTTTTTTCCTTCTAATTAGGGCTTTGTATATTTTTATCTTGCCAATTTTAAGAGATTCATCAACAACTTCCTTAATTTCTCTCCTCGCACTTTTACAATCTTTATCATACCATGGGTTGGTTTTGCTATTTCTTTTATTACTTGAAACTTCAATTGAGTACTTGTTAATAATTAGAATAAAACTCTATTACTGTGGGTTCTCCGATCAAAAATTCAAATAACACAAACCACAGATCTCTGAAATCCAATATCTTATCCCGGTACGGAGGGGATACTTGGAGTGAAATCCTTGCACTTGAAAGTGTTAGAGTTAGAATAAAAATAAGAGCTTCAGATCTACATTTCCTCAAAAATTGCCGGGACAGCAATATCATTCCTCCTTTTGCACAGGTTAAACATAAGTTACATAATAAATACAACAGTAAATCGTTTCTCCATATGAGTTTCTCTCTAATTCGGTCTGAAATCAGAAGAATCAGAGCTTCCCTGGAGCATCTTGGTCGTTTGGCCCTCTCTGCCCACCTTAAACTTGCCAGCAACGTCGATAAAAACCTGTGGGCCATTATAGATGGCAGGACCGCACTGAAAGCAGAAAAGGAATGGCAGACTGCGCAGGCTAGGCAGCACAATAAATTTACCAAGCTTCTAAAAGCTAAAAATGCAGATTCAATTCGGACAAATCCTGGTAACTGCGCAAAAAGTCCCAATTCAAATAACAGCGGAGGTAAATTCAACCGGTTTAATGATTCTAGCGCAGAATTAATAACTGTTATTCCTCGGATGCACACGACTGAAGACATCGGAAATTCCTCTGAAAATCGGTCTGGTAGTAATGGTTCAAACGCAGGTACTCCAAGTGAATTAAACACGGCTGAAGACATCGGAAATTCCTCTGAAAATCTGTCTGGCAGTAATGGTTCAAACGCAGGTACTCCAAGCGAATTAAACATAGGCAATATGATTAAATTGCGGCCTAATAAGCAATATTATTCTGATAAAAATGACGGAATTGAAGACAATAACAAGAAGAAAACCGTTAGCATGGAAATGATGGTGGGAAACACCGAAAACAACCGGTTTGACAATAACTCGATCGACATTTCAAGTATAGATATCGAAAACGCAGATGAGAGAGGTATCTGCTCCGGTGAAAAAGGTATAGATATCGAAAACGCATATGAGATAGGTGTCAACAGCTATGCAATTAATTTAAATGAAAATTCTAATAATAATTTAAATGGAAATCCGAATATAAATAATGAGTTTGAAAATAATGAGTGTGACAATATAAGCGCAGAATTGTTTTTATAACCAGAAGCATCGAATAGGATCTTCATGGATAGTGATTACTCCCTGGGCATGGCCGAAAATGAAAAGAATGAAGACAATGTGGATAGTATCGAAAGGGTGCAGGTCTCCAGAGAAGATGCGCAAGACAGAAAATTCTATGAGGATGCAAAAAGGCCAGAATTAAACGCTAATAATGACAGTCTTATCCTAAAAGATGTGGAAAAATGCAATGTGCTGAGCAAGGGTGACAAGGAGGCTCGTGAAAACTCGTATGAATCAGCCTCAACATCAAAAAGAAAAGTAGTTAACCTGTCTTCCGAGGTTCTTGACCAGTTAGCCGTTAATGTTCTCAGCAAGGGGATGGGGTTTGCAATGGCCCCTAAAAGCCTCCCTATTGAAAAGATGATCTGTTGCATTGAAGATGGGATTAGCAACCTCCCTCTTGCAGACAAAGAGGCCTTAAGGCAAGAATTTTCTCTCATCATGAGAAAAGCCAAGGCTCCCAAAAGTAACTTGAGTAAGGAAGAGCAAAAGGCTTTCAGTTCCTTACGAAATAATGACAAGATAGTTGTTCTTAAAGCAGATAAAGGAGGAGCAGCAGTTATCCTTGATAAAGAAGACTATGTTAAGAAAATGAATGATCACCTAAATTGTGGCAGTTATAAAAAACTGAACAATAATCCCATGGCCAAGATTATGAAGGATGTAAAAAAGATTATCTCAGATTCCAACCTTGATGAAAAATTGAAGAAGAAATTAACCCCCTCTAGTGAAACCATTCCTAGAATCTATGGATTACCCAAGATCCATAAGAAGGGGGTCCCCCTGAGACCGATAGTTAATACCATTGGCTCCCCAACCTATGAGCTGGCTAAGCATGTCGCCAAAATTCTGAAACCCCTGGTTGGAAATACTAACTCCTTCATTAAAGACTCACACGACTTTGTGAATCTTATTAAAAATGAAAGAATGGAAAAAGATGACATCCTTGTGAGCTTTGACGTGGTTTCCTTATTCACGAAGATTCCTCTTGATGAAGCCATTCAGGTCATAAGAAGTGTCACTGATCCAGAAACCGCAAAGCTGGCTGAAGTCTGCTTAAGGTCAACTGTTTTCACATTCCAAGGAACATTTTATGAACAGACATCTGGTGTAGCAATGGGATCACCCCTCTCGCCAATTGTGGCCAACTTATACATGGAATATTTTGAGAAGAAGGCCTTGGAATCTTATCCTTTGAAACCAGCATGGTGGAAGCGTTTTGTCGATGACACCAATATAAAATGGACCCATGGTAAATCAGAACTTGACAAGTTTTTCAATCACCTTAACTCCATTTCCCCTGACATAAAATTCACTATGGAGCTTGAAGAAAATATGAGCATCCCTTTCTTGGACATTCTCATCATCAGAAAAAAGGATGGCTCGTTGGGCCATAAGGTTTTCAGGAAATCAACTCACACGGAAAGCTACCTTCATGCGGATTCCCACCATCACCCAGCCCAAAAGCTTGGCGTTCTGAACACTCTTGCCATTAGAGCCCTCCGAATTTCTGACTCAGAACATATAAATGAAGAGAAGAGGCATTTAGTTTCAACTTTCAGAAATATAGGCTACAAGGATCATGAGATTAAAAAAGCCATAAAGAAAGTTGAAAGGAGGTTGTCCTCTCCCAAACCTAAAGAGGAGGATCAACCTCATGGTGGTAAGGTCTTTCTACCTTATATCCATGGGGTCACAGATAAAATGGCAAAGATCCTAAGAAAGAAAAACATTTTAACTCACTTCTCAGCTCCTGGTACCATCAGACAAAGTTTAAAATCTGTTAAGGATGATATTGACAAGCAGCAGCTTAAAGGAGTCTATAAAATAGACTGTTCGTGTGGAAAAAGCTACATAGGTGAAACTGGTCGCTCCCTCCAGACAAGACTGAAAGAACATGGCGCTGACATCAGGAATGGAAGATCTCGTACCTCAGCCTTGGCAGAGCACTCCTCAAAGACAAAACACCACATCTGCTTAGAAAACGCATCAATCATCGCAAGAGAAGAGCAGCATCAGAAACGGAAAATCAGAGAAGCCCTCGAAATCTTGAAGCATCCTTGTAATCTGAACAGAGACAGCGGTTTGGAGATTAGCGGAAGCTGGCTTCCCCTGATCAATGAAATAAAGAAACGTCAGCCCGGCCCCAGGTAAGTCATCTAACAGGTAAGATAGTTATTAATATTGATATTAACATAATTTTAATATTAATTTTGTCCTAGGTTATTTATATTATATTAAAGCCCTAATTATTAATATAACCTCAATATTGGTTTTTAATATAATTTAAGTATTAATGTATGTTCTAATATAATCTAAGTTTTTAATATTGAATTAATATAGATTTTAGGTTATATTAATAAAATTTTTAGATAAGTGATATAGATATTAGGTTTTTATTGATATTATTTCATATATTAAGCTATATAGACTTTAGGTTATATAAATATTATGTTATATAGTGATCAAGTTTTATAAAAAAAAATATTAGGTTTCATAATCATTAAGTTATAGAGTCGTATATTTATTAATATTAAGTTATATAGTCATATGTATTAATATTTAGTTATATATTATTATTAAGTTATATAGTCTTTTATAGTCATTAAGTTATAGAGTCATATATTCTAATATTAATATATATATTAGTTTTTAGATAATAAATTTATATAGATTTAAGGTTATATATAGGTTTATGATATTAATATATATATTGTTTTTAGATATTGATATAGGTATTAGGCTTTATCGATATTAATTCTAATATATATTAAGTTGTATAGTCTTTAGGTTAGATAATTATTAGTTATATAGTAATCATGTTTCATAAATAGTAGGTTTTATAGTCATTAGGTTATATAAATATTTATGTTATTTATTAAATTTATGATATTAATATATATTCTAGTTGTTAGATATTAATATCTACATAGATTTTAGGTTATTTGTAGTTTTTTGATATTAATATTAATATTATTATATATATTAGTTTTTAGATTATTATATTTATTTTGATTTTAGTTTAAAATTTTTTGTTTTAATATATTAAATAAATAAGATTAATTTATTAAAATTATAATCAAAATTAAAATTAAAATAAGGTTTTAAAATATTAAATAAATAAAGATTAATTTATTAAAATTTTTAATCAAAATTAGAATTAAAATTATAAGGTTTAAAATATTAAATAAATAAGATTAAAATTAAAATTAAAATCAAAATTAAAATTAAAATTAGGTTTCCTGCCTACATGTGCTTTGCCTTTAATTTTCTTTCCTCCCTCATGAGTATTTATTCCTCCATCTCGCTCTTCTTCTTTTATCATCTTTCTCTGATCATCTTTCTCTTTTCCCTGATGATGGATCCCATTTGGGATTCGAAACGTTGGTGTAAAAACTCTATTAGTGTGGGTTCTCCGATCAAAAATTCAAATAACACAAAACACAAATCTCTGAAATCCAAATAAAAAAATCAATAACTCAATCTGTCCATCCGTAAAAATATATGAACTATATCGGTTATTACCCCTGAAATCCTGGAAAATATGTGAACCATAATAGTTATATTAAATCTTTAACCGTGTGGTTGAGGTGAAGTTAATGTGAGATGGTATGGTGTCCCCCACTATATATAGGGTTCTTATTTTAGAAATCTTACATCCTCGACTGGCTGTGTGACGAGTGGGAGCTGGGTGGAGTCGATTTTCATTCCTCGCTCTTACATAGTTGCGCATCCTTCCAACTTTATCAATCATTTATTAACCATGCCTGCAAATAAATGTTGCTGCTGCTGCTTACTTCCATGCTTTCCATGCTTTTCTGATAACAAATACGCCCAATCTACACAACCTGATTTGTCTGAAATTCCCCCCTTTCCTCTCACTGTGATTGTCAACCCTTCTTCTGCAGCAGCAACTTCTTCTTCTGCTCCTCTAAATGCTTCAGATGATAATTTTGGTCCTGACTTCTAGCCTAATTCTCCATCAGCGCCCGCCTCCACTCAAGCCAACGCTTCTACAGATGGTGCAGTAATGCAAAACGACTCTCAACCCATTGCTCCATCACCTGTACCCCCTCCTGTTCTCAAGGTACTGCAACATCATCTGCCTTCACCACTTCTTCTCAAACCACTGATTCTCCAACTGCCTAGCCTGCTCGTGACAAGGGTTTTGAAAGAGGATCCTCCTCGACCCCCTCCTTCACCAGCCTTCCAAAGGAGTCGGATCATGCTAAGTGCATAATGGAAGGCGCTAAGGTAGTTGATAAAGATGCTAAGTGCATAATGGAAGGCGCTAAGGTAGTTGATAAAGAAAATGTTGATATCGATCTCAGTGACCTCATCAACTACATATCAGAATTATTGCGTTTCATCGAGATTCATCTCTATCTTCGTACTCTTTTCTTTCTTCTTTGTTTTTCATTTGAAACAGAAGAAACTGAGAAGTTTTTCATTAACAAAGAAAATCTCGGAATATGATAGAAGAGAGTCCGGTTTTAACTTAGGAAATAGAGAGTCCGGTTTTAACTTTTGAAATTTTAACTTTGGTGCTTTTGAAATTCTATTGGACTGGGTGATAGTGTTACGTGAGATTATCGGTTTCAATTTTATTTTAATATTTTACTAATTAAGATAGATTTATGTGATGTAAATTATTATTTTAATTTTAATGGTAAAATAGATTTTCATTTATAACAGTTATATATATTTTAATCTTTATATAAAAAAGAAAGGAAAAAAATATTTTATTAATTAAATTTATTAAATTAATTATATGTTATTATAAATATGAATTTTTATTATTATATATCATGAATTTTTCTTAATTTTTTTATAATTTCTATTTTTATTATTTTTTATTTAAATTGATATTATATTTTCTAAAAACAAATTGGTATTCTCTCAAAATAGATTGTAGTTTTTTTTGATAATATTTTTTCCCACATTTTCTAATATTATACCATTAATATACACAACACATCTTCCTCTTAGCAAACCATCGTATCAATTGTTAGATTGCATGCAGAAGAGTGGCTAAGTGCGAATTAAGTGATAAATACCAATTGGATCTTTTCCATGACCAAGTGGGTAGCCATTTGAAACATCTACCATGTGTTGATATTTTTTCTAATTATAATCTCAATAATTTAAACTAAGATAGTTACTAATCCAAGTTTCGGTGAGGTTTACAATGACTAAAAAAATTTGACATCAATTTTTAGGTTGGATTTTTTTTTCTTTTTATTTTTTTCTTGTAGCTTTTTAATTACTTCAACTTTGTTTTTTTGTTGTAAGCTTCAAATTTTAGTTTCTTCATTTGATGGTGCAAATGTTTCATTGCTTTAATATAGAAAATTATTTTAGAATGTCCATGCATGTCTTATACTTCAAAAATTTGCTTGTATGTGAACTGTTGCCACATGTCATCTTCTATAGTTTTCTCTTCATCATCAATCTTTTGATCATCAATTTGCTGCAACATAAGTCGATAATAAAATTTTATCTCTCAAGGAATCTAATAGATGAAAATTTCATTAACTTCTTCATTTTCTACATCATTCATGTTGTCTTCAATATTCATTGTTGCAACTTCCATGCAAACTTCATCAAAACATAGTGTTTCAAGCCATGATTCAAGGAACTTTAACTCTTCTTCAAATTTTGTTGTTTCTTTCTAGTTGCTACTAACATTTTCACACTCAAAATCAATGTAGTTTATATGAAAAGGCATCTGTGAAACCTTGTTGATTTTGCTCTTTATGCCCTGCAATGAGAGCTTTCTCATCAACAATTTTAATTGTTAGATCCACTATATCATTTATTGCTTCAATAGCAGCTTCCCTATCATTATCAAGATCTGTTGCTAGATTCACTAAATCATCATCCAATTGTGGTTGAGCATAGTGGGATTCATGAGCTTCTATGTGCTCTTCCTCTATTGTTGGTACCACATCATCATCATTTTCATTCATTTTTAAGTATGAATCACCAAATTCTTTGTCTTTCTGTAGATTTGTTGATATAGATCCACCTTCCTTTTCATATTCAACTTGATTACTTCCCCTTACACCAAAAATCCTCTCAAAGGTATCCCAAGCCTCCTTTGTTGTCTTTGCATCTACAATGAGGGAAAGAATGTTGTCATCTATGCATTCCTTTATGAATTTTAATGTCAAGGCATATTTTTCTTTTTGGCTTCAAATTCTTTCAAATAGATCTCAAACAACATTTGTTTTTGCTTTGATTTTCTCAACCTATTGGATTTTCCTATTTGTTGAAAATTGGCTAATTGCAACTCAACAAGCAAATCGACTTGCAAATATAGCGGTTGCTTCAATAAAAATGCATAGTTTGTGGTTACGTCATTGCAGTGTCTAACTTCAGTGTAGATTCGTCTTAGCAATGGTGGGTTTACAAACCTTTCAACACTCAATGCGTTCTATATTCTTTGTTGCACAACTTCTACAAAACAAATAAACCCTCTCAATAAATTTGTAAAACTCCACTGTCAACTTTGGCTTTGACAACGATAACTGTCGATGTGGCTCACGGTGATGGCTAACGCAACCCCCTTTATCCAAAAATGGTGGCTCAAGAATTCCAAATAAATTCACCTTCAAATCTTTATCAAAATATCAATAATAAGCTGAAACAAATTACATAATTCTCTCATAAAAGTTTTTTGAAAAGAATAACACTTTCACAAACTCTTTTTAATTTCTAATTAGAAAAAAAAAAAAAAAAAAATCTTTTAAAAATTTCACAATATTACAACACCCACAACGAATATCATGACCACAAACAAAATTCAATATCCTTTTTTTAAAATCCTTTTAATATCTTTTTAATTTCTAATAATAAAAAAAGAGTCTCTTTCAAAAAATTCACAATATTATAACACCCACAATGAATATCATGACAATAAAAAGGAACTTTCAATATATTTTGGGTTTTTGTTTTTAATAAAGAAAAAATGAACTTTTCAAACGAAATCGTGGTTTTCGAAAAACTTTCTTCCTTCTTGCGTGACAAAGAATTGTTTAAGGAAAAAAACTTTTCACCACCTTTTTTAAACTCGTGGAATTTTCATGTTGGCCATTCTTTTGACTTTACGTGTCCTTTTTTAATTTAATTAAGAGGCTGTGATAGCTCAAAAAGGTTATCACAACCCACAAAAATTATATTAGATGAGGCCCCTGAATCTATTAAACAGTTGTGTAGGTTTTTATTATAAATTTCATAAGTGAGCAGGAAGGGTGGAGTGTGAGAATTTGATTTATCTCCGATTAAGATTGAATCGGTAATTTCAACCATACCTGCAGGAGGCTGGCTTGAATCGTTGGCAGCTCTTGCACTGGGAAGGGGAATAGAGGGAATAGCATTTAATTCTTTGAGAAGTAGCTTTTGTTGATGTTTCAGTTTACTAAGTTCAAACATGGTTATATTTGCCTTGGTTTTCTTCATGTCATCAACAATGTTATATTCCATTGAATCGGATACCACTAGAGTCTTGGATGTTGAAGGAGAACTAGAAGTTGAAGGCTGGCTTTGAGGAACTACCACAGGTGACTTCTTTGGGGGAACTCTTTCCTTTGCTGTAGTAGCGCCTGCGCTCCTCTTCTTTGAAGTTGCCTGGGCGGGTTCAGGAGCGCTTTTACTTCTTGTAGTAACCGGAAAGGCTTCTTCTTCATTCTCCATATCAGAGTTTGGGAGTATAAAATCCCACATTCCGTGGCATTCAGCTACTTTTCTTCATCATCGGTTTGTGAAGGTGTTTCCTCTTCCTCTTCTTCTTGGTCTGAATCAGCGTTAGATATAACATTGGGTGGCTTTGATTCGGTTTTCTTAAAAGTCCTAAATGGTCTTTTGCTTGAGGTTTCGGCCACCTGCTTTTTAATCTCAACCATTTCATTAGACAATGTTTTAAGGACCTTTTGTAAACCTTCCATGTCATATGGGTCCTTCGGGGTTTTCTTCTTGGAATCTTCTTTAAACAAGATTTTTTTAGCTTTTCTATCTTCTAGAGCAGCTTTCTTTTCAAGAGCATTGATGCGCTTTTCAACGGCAAGTGCCTCTCTCATATTTTCAGCTAAGGTAGGTTTGCCAGCCCTGTCTACAAAAATGGCTATGTTGGCAGGTAGGGCAGTGATGTACCATTCGCTTCGGATTTGCTCACTTGGTTTAGAAGCGGTAGGGATTTTATTCAGTAGTTTATTAAATCTGGCATTAAACTCCTTTATTGGTTCCCTGTGCTCTATTCTCAAATTGGAGAGGTCATTTATTAAAGTTGCTAGGGACGTATCATCTCCATATTTGGTGAGAAACTGCTCTTGGCATGTATTCCAACTGGTAATCGAACCAGAGGGTAAGGAAAAATACCAGGATCCTGCTGATCCTTGTAAAGTGTAAGGGAAAAGTCTTACAACAACATCTTGCTCTGTCACTCCTTTTAGGTTAACTGCTAACATGAAGTTGTTGATGTGTTCTTCAGCCTGGATCCCATCATCTGGATTGAATTTAGGCAGCGATTTTTTGGGATCATTGGGTAGATCATGAAATGGTCCAGGCATGTTGACTGCTCCTGGCCTAGTCCATGGATCTGCCATTATAATGGCGACAGTGGTTGAGACTACTGCTGGGATTCCGGATGTGTTGGAAGGGATTGAAGATGAGGAGTGAATAGATTGGGATATTGAGGCTTCTGTTCCCTGGTGAACGACAATTTGTAATGGGGGAGTGGATGGTTGACCTTGCAGTGGAGAAAATGAAATGGAGGAGGTGGAAGAAAGCCCTTCACTATCAGATCCTTCAGTAATTTTCTTTGCCCTTTTCCTTTTCGGTAAAGGAAACTCAGTTGGTTCAATACCGAGTTTTTCACTCTGAAGTCTGGTGAGAGGGTGAGTGAGGTTGAACTGCGAAGTCGCACTGCTTTCTGATACCTCAGATTTCTGTGGTGAGATCGAGAAGCTCTGAAGTTTATGGATTAGAGACTGAACTTCAGGTGATTCAAGACTTAATTGTTCTGTGGTATGATGGGTTTGAGCAGTGGTCGTTGATTCCTCTTCTTCCTGTTCGGGTACCGGAGATCCAGTATACAAATGGGAAGGTCGAGGGGATTCGGAGGGGAAAGTGCTCTTGGAATGGCTTATAGGTTTGGACTTATGTTCCATTCACAGCTGAGGCCCTCCTTCTAGCGCCAATTTTGTTGAGGCCTCGAAAATCGCTGCCACAACAAAGGGGAAACCACCCGGTCCGGAACCTTGAAAGCAGCTCCTTTTCCGTTTGGAATAGTGGCTCCGACTGGGGATAATGGGACCAGTTTCCCAATAATAGATAAAAGTGGGATGGACGAGTAGCTTATGCGGTAGGATAGTGATAAGCGAATAACTAAAACTATCAGCAAAATATATAATCTAATAATCTAATCCCGGGACTTATCAATCTTTCAAAGCGTAGCGTTTGATAATCTATGCTTTAAGGCAGGCATATAGATGACTCTAGCACTAAAGCATAGACGTTTAAACCATTTAAAATTGCTCTGCATAATTAGTTATGCAGAGCGATAATAGCGAATTACTACACATTGACATTCATATCATTGCTACATGCATGATTAAAAGAAAGGCATATCACAAAACATCCAATAGTGGACTGAAATGAAAATTTGTTGTTACAGCACATACATGTATTCAACAATAGCAAAAGATAATAACACAACAATTCATATAAAAGGAAAGAAGACAGATGCAGATAAAAGTACCATGTAAGCTGCTCAACAATCCATTATATAAATCGCTATGTCGCAGTCCTTCCTTCAAACCAGAAAGTATTCCAAACAAGAGACAATAGTGCACAAATGCATAAAACAGCCTTCTCGTCAAATTAAGGACTATTGGTCGAGTTTCACAAAAGAATATAGGCTGAAGCACAGTAGTGCAAACTTCAGCCTTTAAGTCTATTACAAAATTTTACGACCCTTTCCAAAACAATGAAAGGGTCTATAAATACTATTCTAATCTAAATATCTAATCTAAATATCTAAAAAAAACTGAAAAACTATGAAATTGGCATCAATAAATATTTCTCCATTTTTCTTGGCGATCTGGCAGTCGGCAGCAATGCTTCATTCGGTGGGCTCTTTGCCTTTAAACCTCAACTGACATATCGCAAGCATGGGCTGTACTTCCGGTGGAGTGTTGAGACGCGACGTGAGCTGGGCATCATATGTGGCATCCTGAAAGTCGGGGATCAGGCACTTGAGAGCATCTGTTAAACACTTAAGAGCCGACCTTTGAGTGTGCGGTTTGATTAAAAAGAGCCAATATGCGTCGGGGGTTAAAGTTTTTACTCCAGCGATTAACTTCCTCTTTTCCTCCAGACCATGATAACTTGTTTGTTCAATCATGTTTGCCGTGGTTATGCTTCCAGGTGTACACTGAGAGATTATGTTGGTCCAATAGAGTGTGTTGTTGACCAAATCAATCATATTGTTGGAAATCATTTTAGATCTTGAAGCTTCTCTTTCCGCTTTCATCATCTGAGTATTCTATTCCGTGAAGAGTATGTCTTTGAATGGCTCATAGATCCTAGGCAAGTTTGCTTCTTTTCCCTCATCAGTATCTTGCCAATCAAGATATGAGGTTATGGTTTCTTCGGCCTGATCTAGCTCATTTCTGACTTTTTCAATTTGCTGACATACTGCTGCAGATGCTTCACATAATGGCTCAGCCTCAGTTAGTTGTTGGCACAAGAGTCTAACCTGAGAGATTAATGCATTATTTATTCGAGCTGCCTCTGCTCTGAAATCTTCAATTTTCTTAGTGCCCTTGATATCTTCGAGCTGTGCTAATAGTCGAGCAATTTGCTCATCTTTTGACTTTGTCATTACCTCGTTTGCCGTTCTTAATTGTGCCAATGCCTCTGTTAGCTCCTTCTGCTTCTGGATTGCGCTCTGATCAATCCTCTGTTTTTCAGTCTGTAGTTGCTGGGTTAAGACATTGTTTGCTTGCTGTTGTGCTAGCAACTGCTCTTCTACCTGTGCTACCTTGTTTCGTGCTTCAGCTACCTCTGCTTGCAATGCACAAATTTCCTGGTCCTTAGTCTTTAACAAAAGACTTACCTCCGATGCTTTATCAATAGTAGCTGTAGAATAAGCTCCCGCATACTGCGATAGCTTGGTTAGATCATCGGAGGGGTCCAATTCTTCCTTCCAGACTACATTCCCCGTAACTGTCTGCTCAGGAAAGATGGAAGGTTGATCAAGCCTTCGTCTCTTCCTTGAGCGCTTAACAACCGCTTTGTGCCTAGGGCTGTAGAAAACGTCCAGGGGAGGAATATCTTCCACCTGGAGCACAATCTGATTGGAAGGGTCTTTGGTGATTACTTCGAGCTCCTTTGAAATGGGTGGGCCGCTGGTTCCGCTTGGAACCTGAGAAGAAGTGGTGTCTGGTGTGTCTTTGGAGCCTTCCTTTCCACTGATAATGGAATCGAATTGATTCCATTGTTTCAGCAATTCAGGATCTATGGAGGTCTGGGATTTACTCTTCTCCTTTTCTTGTTCCAACCTCTTTTGCTCCTCCAACTCTTTCTGTCGCTGTTCTTCTGACTCCTTTCTCTGTTTCTCTTCTTGCTCTCTTCTTTGCTTATCTGCTAATTCCTTTTTCTGCCTATCTGCCAGTTCTTTCCTTTGTTTCTCTTCTTCCTCTTTCTTCCGCTGTTCCTCCATCTGCTTCTGCTTTCTCTGTTCTTGTTCCTTCTGCTCTTTCTGCTGCTTATCCATTTGCTCCTTTCTCTGCTTCTCTGCCTGCTGCTTCTCTTGCCTTTCCTCCTGTTGTTTCTTTTGTTCTTTATTTATAACAGGAGGTTGGCTCGTCTGTTTCTGACCTGGCTCGCTTGAGGAGGATGCTGTGGTTAATGACAATAAATCTAGGGGCAGAGTTTGCAACCTCTGCTCCCTAAGTTTATTGAATTCGATTAAATTTTCATCATTGTATCTCATCTTGGCAAGCTGCTTGGTTTGGCCTATTGAGTCAGCAGCTACGAACAAGTCATCAAACTCGTCTTCTTGATGGTCAATCTTGGTCAATTTGGCCTGTTCTAAGGCATTGTAGGTAGTTTTATGTGGATCATAGAGTCTGGCCGGCATAGTGGGCAGGGATAAAGCTTGCATCTTTGTTGCCTCCTTTTCTGCATGTTGAATATTATGCAGAGTAAAAACACCCATCCTCAAGGGAAAAGGGGGCCAGCCCCTCTTTTTCTCTTTCTTGAGAGTTTGAGTGACACTCTCGGCCATGATCTGGTAGGAGATTTCTCGGGCTAACAGTTTGTCTGGAACATATAGAGGGAGAACATGCGGTTTGGCTTGGCTTCCATAAACCCTAATATAGGTAAAATGCTCTTCTCCAAACCAACCTGCTACAGCTGGTAAGTCGAAGGAAGCGAGATAGGAGATTTTAGGAATAGGCCGATCAAAAATGGAATAATGAACGGGAAGCATAAAACCATTGCAAATTTGATACAAATGGTCCTTGTAAGAGGACTTCCACAATTTCCGATGATACAAATGAATGGGCAAAGGGTCTTGGCTGGTCCATCTCCAACTGAGAATGAGAAAATCAGAGTTAAAGCACAATGTGTCCATAATGTAGGCACTATAATAAAATGGAGGGATTTTCCTTTCGGTGACCACAGATTTAGCTCTAAAATCCCGAACAGCTATAGTCAATTTATCAGAAATAATGGTGGCCCAATCCATGATAAAACCATTAACATCTGCTTCCATTAGGGGAACCATCTCTATATCAAAATTGGCAGAATCATGTAATCCCCATAGCCTACACATCATAATTCCCGCATAGCAATAAGGAGAAGCCAAGGAATCGACGGAGTACTTACCCGAGCTTTCGTGCTTGTGTTTGGCCGGGTTCTGCCTCCAATCCCGAATGGGCTCGGATGGCACTTCATTTTCAGCTGCAAACTTCTCCACAAAGTCTTTGTTGTAGATTTTCTCTGGCTCGGGAAAATGATACATTTCCCTCAGGTGCTCTGACTTGAAAGACCCGAAAATCCTTCCATCTCTTGTGTAGAACGTTCTGTCAACGATTGGAATTTCCTCAATTGCCCATCGCACTACATCAGTGTAGGGAAGGACTTGTTCTCTGGCCGCTATTCTATGAAGAAAGGAATCAGCCAACTCTTTAAGAGTTGCATCAGACTTTTTGAATGGGTCAGCAGTAGCCACTATCCCTGAAACTTTTGGTTGCTCAGCTTCTAGCAAATTATATGTGCCTTGCCATGTAGTCTTGTTAAGACCAGTGCATGTAGTGTCTGAAACGAGGCCTTTCTTGCTATTTGCAGCAGTTTGACCTGCTACAGGTGTAACTGTAGAGCCCATAGCCCTCTTGGATCTTTTTCCCATCATACTTGAGCTTCTCTCAAAAGACGAATTCTACACAATTGCAAGAGAAATCGTAACAACATAATAACAATGACGCTACACAGAGGGATAGATATATCATTTGAAGCGTGCCAAGATTAATTTCCAAAAGTGGCTGCGGATCCAATTGCTGAGAGGATATTGCAGATGCAATTAATGGTGATTTGAGGTCTGCTACCCATTAAATGTGATGATTATACCGTTATCTGGGTGAATGACTCACTTAAGCGTGCAACAGATATTCTGACGGTTAAACGCAGGTGTTCATTAATCGAAGGGGTAAAATATTTTAAATACACACGCATTACCTTATCCCTTGCATTAACGGCATTTTTGGGATTCACACTTTATCAACCGGATATGAATATAAAATTAAAGCTTTGAGAGATGGCTTTTAAAACTGCCGATCACCGATGAGCGATATCGCATCGCTTCGGGGAATAGGTGCTGCACAATTATTACCAAAAGGTGGTGCCAACAGCCGATAAGCGATATCGCATCGGGCTAGCGCATGGAAACAAAGGTAGGCACATACACAATGGTTTGGGGCTACCGATTGCGATATCGCATCGCATCGGGGGTAGGAACCGGGTACCGTACCGAAGTATGTGGAATTCTGCCGACGGCCGATAGCGATATCGCGTCGGGTTGGGATTTAAATCGTGAAGCGGTTTCGCATGAGGTATCACCGATAGCCGATCGCCAACGTCGCGTCGCGTCGGGACATGAGTTATGTGGCGTTAGTGGTGTGCATGTAACATTGCCGATCGCCGATAGCGATATCGCATCGGCGGAGACCAATATGCCATTTAAATGCATCTCTTATGTTATTGCGATATGCGATCTTGCGATCGCTTTATCGCAATAATAAAAGATTATTTATTATTTGAAACATTGATGTCCTCAAAAAGGCTTAAATATATGACAACTCATTTGATTATGCGGCCTATTTTGAACATACAAGCATTGATGCCAAAATTATTAAAAGGGACCCATTCCATATGTTAATTTTTTGAAAATAAGAATGATATGAAATGGGGGGTTGTTGTAGGGCACAACAATTGGCGATTCGCTGGAAGAACCAGTTATCTCTGAAAGTAATGCAAACACTTAAGCTTTTCAAAACTAGAAACTCAATCAGAAGGGAAAACTTCTAATTTGACTGGATATTCGCGCGTTCTGAACCAAGTGAATTTAGTTAACTCCTTTTCTTTTGGTTTCAAGAAAAATAAATACATTCTAAGTCTTAAAATAGGCCTTTATTGGTTTATAATGATAAAACAAAAACTTTCCCAAATCAGCTGTTATAATTAACCCCTCTGTCATAGGTAGAGCCTCTGTTGCCAGCAAACGTTTATAGTCTCGACAGGGATACCTTTTAACCATAGTATTATTCACTTTTCCATTCACATAAGCTTGTAGTTAACAGAATGCAACTAAAATATGTTTCCATATTTTATTTCTTATCTGTTTTTTCATTCTTTGTCATTGATAAGATAAAAAGCCATTGTCCTGGTTTGGTGGCCAGCTGTTGACAATGCCATTCACTGGTAATAATTTAACTGAACAAGCCGGCTCGTGATGAGACCTCTTGTCTTGAAATTTCAAGCCATTACCCTGTTATGATAGGCAGTATTGGTAATGTCAGTCAAACTATTTTCCTATGAACATGGTAAGCAGGCTTGTAATAAGACCTCTTATCTTTAATCTTCTATATTTTAGAATTACACTCTGAGTAACTATAACCTTTAGTGAATGGGGTGAACAATTTTCTCCTTAAGAGTAAATGGATGACAGGTTGCAGAGTTGAAGATGCTGAAAATGGGTTAGTTTTTAATCTTAAAATGAATAACCTTTGGAGACCATTTTTGAAAACTGAGAATGATTTACAGACCTTTTACCTTTCGAGAAGAGTCCTCAAAACGTTAGGTGGTGATTTCAGAACAAACAGATATCTAGTTCTTTAGAAATTATTCCTTTTGGTTGAGGATTCTAGTATCTAAAAGCAAAAATTTGTATTATTTTGTGAGACAGCTTTTTCAAACCAAGCTACAGGTCAATGGAGATACTCTACAGTTTTATTTCCTATTGATCCTACAAACTACGCAAATCTACAAAGAGGAGAAGGGATCACCTTCTCAATTAAAGAATTTCTTCAAGACTAGGCCATTAACAGGGAGAGAATCTCTCACCCCTGATAGGTCTTGCAATAAAAAGGTCGAATGGCCTATCTTTTCATAGATCTGAAATGGTCCAAGCCACATTTTCTGAAATTTGGTATGCTTACCTTTATCTTCGTGGGCCTTGTCCCATTTGAGAACTAAGTCACCAACTTGGAAGTGTTTGGAATCGGATGAGGTTAAGTCAAAGGATGCTTTGATCATCTGTTGATGTTTGGCATGGGTGATTCTGGCTTTCTCCCTTTCTTCTTCTAATTTGAGAATTTGGTCATGTCTAAGTTGGATAGAGGAAGAAGGAGTCTCTTCGATGTACTGTATTAGGGCTAAAGAGGGTAGAACAAGATTGGTCGGCAATACTGCTTCTTTTCCATATACTAGATTAAATGGGGAGGAACCTATAGAAGCTTTTTGTGTAACCCTATCAGCCCATAATGCAAACACTAGAGATTTGTGCCAGTTTCTATGATTCTGTTCAACAGTTCGCTTAATGATTTTGATGAGATTTTTATTAGTGGATTCTGCTAAACCATTTCCCTGGGGATAATAATTAGCAGA
Organism: Pinus tabuliformis; assembly: GCA_031772625.1. Classification (NCBI taxonomy): domain Eukaryota; kingdom Viridiplantae; phylum Streptophyta; class Pinopsida; order Pinales; family Pinaceae; genus Pinus; species Pinus tabuliformis. The sequence goes on along the minus strand of CM062807.1, from coordinate 1,179,753,904 downwards.
ATATTTCAGTTTAAACCCCCTCTTAATAGCAAAATCATATATAGCATTTCCTGAGAAATAGGAGGCATTATCAAAAACAAGAGCGTTTGGGACACCAAACCTGGTAATGATGAATTGGTCTATGAACTCGATGATTGCCTCTGAATTTGTTGCCTTCAAAGGAATAGCCTCTACCCATTTGGTAAAATAATCGGTAGCGGTGAGGATATACCTGTGTTGTTTGGAAGATGGTGGAGTAATCTCTCCAATGATATCTAATCCCCATTGTTCAAATGGTTGTTCAATGTTGACAGGTTGCAGGGGGAAAGCTGATTTCCGTTGTCTTCCACTAGCAGTTTGGCAATTAAAGCACTTTCTTACGTATTCATGAGCATCTCTAAACAGAGTAGGCCAATAATATCCAGCATGGATGACTTTGTGGGCTGTTGTGTCTGCTCCAAAATGTCCTCCCGCTGGCCCATCATGTAGTTCCTGTAAAACCTTTTGAGCTTCAGGTTTCTCAAGACATCTTAACAGGATAGAATCATAGTTCTGTCTAAAGAGCACATCATCAATGAGAGTGAAATTCTTCGCTTTTAACCTAATGGCCCTTTTATTTTTGTAAGATAAATTTGGAGGAGCATGACCATTTTTCAAATAGAATATTAAATCTGCATATTGAGATTCAGAATCATTGACACTTATCTGATTGATTGATTGAGTCTGATCGATGTCGCTTGATTCAGGAATGTTTGATGCTCCTGCTAATATCCTGCAAAAACCTTGACCTCTAACAATCTTTGCTGGCTTTATTTCTAGGTCATATTCTTGAAGTGCCGTGACCCAATTGGCTCTTCTTTCACCCAGTTCTTTTTGAATTAATAGTTGCCTTACTGCTGGGAAAGGGACTATTACTTTCGTGTGAGTTTTCAAAAGAAAGGGCCTGTAATGTTTAACTGCTTTGAACACAGCAAAGGCTTGTTTCTCCACATCGGAATAATTTAGTTCGGCACCCTGAAGATTTGAGCTAAAAAATGAAATGGGTGCTTCCAAGTTGTGAGCATTTGGCTGCGTGAGAACTGCAGCATAGGATACATCGGACGCAATGGTGTACAATGTAAAATGATTAGAAAAATTGGGAGTATTCAAGGCTGGGGCATTGATTATTGATTGCTTGATAACATCAAAAGCTTGCTTTTCTTCTGGTCCCCATTTGAAGACTGAATTCTTCTTGATCATTGACTGAAGAGGTAATACAATTTGAGAGAAATCTGGAACAAATCGTTTAACAAAATTAATCTGACCTAAGAATGACTGCATCGATTTTTTATTGTGTGGGAAAGGGATTTCAGAAATTTCCTTAATCCGATCAGGATCAATGTAAATGCCATCTTTGGATACTATAAAGCCTAAGAGTTTTCCTTGGTCAAGAGCGAAGAAAGACTTCTTTGGGTTTAGAGAAATACCATATCTTTTGCATCGCTGAAAGATTTGATTTAAGTCATGCAAATGATTATATCTCTTTTTAGAATAAACAGTAATATCGTCTAGGTAGACGACTACCGATCGATTAATCAACCCTTTGAAGGCTATATCCATGGCTCTCTGGAATGTCGCTCCTGCATTTATGAGTCCAAAAGGCATTTTCTGATATGCATACGTTCCCCATTTTGTTCTGAATGTAGTTTTAAGTTGGTCATCAGGATGAACCAAAACTTGGTTGTATCCGGAGAATCCATCAAGAAAGGACATCAATTCAGAACCAGCTACTGATTGGAGAATTTGCTCCATAGTAGGTAACGGGAAATTATCTTTCAAGCTTGCTTTATTGAGGTTCCTGAAATCAATACAGATTCGAATGTCGCCATTCTTCTTCCTAACTGGCACCATATTAGAGACCCAATTTGAATGTCGGACCGGAAAGATAATTTTGGCTTTCAAAAGCTTATTAAGCTCCGATTTTATCTGGGTCTCCAAATTTGGATGTATTTTCCTTAATTTCTGCTGAATTGGTTTCTGATCAGGAAGCATAGGGATGGTATGCTGGATAATAGATGTATCATATGTCTTTAAGTCATCATATCTCCAAGCAAAGACCTGTTTGTTTTTTCTCAATAGTTTAATAAATGCTTCCTTTTCTTCTTGGGAAAGTCCTATTCCTAAGTTGATGTTTTGAGGAGCATCGTCAGTGCCTAAATTTATTAATTCAAACCTAAGAGTGGAACTTTGAAGCTTTGCATTAATTACAGGTTTAAACCTGTCTTTGATATCGTAAAGATCTTCAAGCTTCACCACAGGTTTGGGAATTGAATTTTCTTGAGGCACTTGTTTCATCTGAAGATCGTGATCATCTTCCTCAATGACTTGATTGTCATAGGATTTTTCCGAAGTTAGAAACTGCAAGATATCTTCATCATGGTTAAATACTCTCCAATTAGTGATATTGTCAGGAATTGAAGGCCTAAAAAGTAATTCTACAGAAAATCTATCAAGGCTGTAGTCTTCGGAAGGTAGAAGCTTAGAAGCTACATTGGCTAGTAGGTCGGCTGCTGAATTTTGTGACCTTGGAATGGAAGAAATGTTGAAGGCTGAAAAGTGTGAGGTAAGATCCTGTACTAGCGATTGATAATGCTTAAGGTGAGTCGAAAGGCAATGAATTGCATTTCTGACTTGTTTTACGATGATTTCCGAATCACCGAACACTTTTAGATATCGCACTTCAAGGCCGATCGCTTTATATAAACCCTGGACCAGAGCTTCATATTCGGCTGTGTTATTAGTACACTCAAATTCTAGCCTACAAGACAGCATTGTCTTTTCTCCTTGCGGACTAACCAAAATGCAACCTGCTCCTGAGCCTTCGCTGGACTTAGAGCCATCAAAATATAAAGACCAAAATAAAGAAGTATTAACTAAAATATTTACATTTTCCTCAGCATCATTAAAACATCTGGATTTATCTGTTTGTGAAAAATTTTCAATTTGAGATGCAAAATGATTGACTGAAAAAGGAGATGGTTGGGCAACAAAGTTGCCAAAGAATGATTCGGACGAATAGTTCCCCAAAATATTGTTGTTGAATGCCACAGGTTGGTTTTCTTGCTCAAATTCAGTAACTGTGTGGGTCATATGCTTCTCCCGATCGATCCTTATTTGATTTGGCTTTCCCTTGTAGGGAAGCCACATATGTGACCAATCTGTGGAAATATACCCATGTAGTTTTTCGGACCAATCTCTGCTTAAAATCAAACCATAAAATTCAGGTATGTCAGCGATTAAGATGTCAATCCTTTGAACAATTCTGGGGTCGGCTGACAACCTGATGGTTACAGAATTAATTTCTCCCACAACCTGCACTTTAGTTCTATCCAACTGTACAATATGAATGGCAGACTTCTGGGGTTCAATGTTCAGCTTAGAGCAAACTGAAGCTGGCATTATATTAGATGAGGCCCCTGAATCTATTAAACAGTTGTGTAGGTTTCTATTATAAATCTCATAAGTGAGCAAAAAGGGTGGAGTGTGAGAATTTGATTTATCTCCGATTAAGACTGAATCGGTAATTTCAACCATACCTGCGGGAGGCTGGCCTGAATCGTTGGCAGCTCTTGCACTGGGAAGGGGAATAGAGGGAACAACATTTAATTCTTTGAGAAGTATCTTTTGCTAATGTTTCTGTTTACTAAGTTCAAACATGGTTATATTTGCCTTGGTTTTCTTCATGTCATCAACAATGTTATATTCCATTGAATCGGATACCACTAGAGTCTTGGATGTTGAAGGAGAACTAGAAGTTGAAGGCTGGCTTTGAGGAACTACCATAGGTGACTTCTTTGGGGGAACTCTTTCCTTTGCTGTAGTAGCGCCTGCGCTCCTCTTCTTTGAAGTTGCCTGGGCGGGTTCAGGAGCGCTTTTACTTCTTGTAGTAACCGGAAAGGCTTCTTCTTCATTCTCCATATCAGAGTTTGGGAGTATAAAATCCCACATTCCGTGGCATTCAGCTACTTCTTCTTCATCATCGGTCTGTGAAGGTGTTTCCTCTTCCTCTTCTTCTTGGTCTGAATCAGCGTTAGATATAACATTGGGTGGATTTGATTCGGTTTTCTTAAAAGTCCTAAATGGTCTTTTGCTTGAGGTTTCGGCCACCTGCTTTTTAATCTCAACCATTTCATTAGACAATGTTTTAAGGACCTTTTGTAAACCTTCCATGTCATATGGGTCCTTCGGGGTTTTCTTCTTGGAATCTTCTTTAAACGAGACTTTTTTAGCTTTTCTATCTTCTAGAGAAGCTTTCTTTTCAAGAGCATTGATGCGCTTTTCAACGGCAAGTGCCTCTCTCATATTTTCAGCTAAGGTAGGTTTGCTAGCCCTGTCTACAAAAATGGCTATGTTGGTAGGTAGGGCAGTGATGTACCATTCGCTTCGGATTTGCTCACTTGGTTTAGAAGCGGTAGGGATTTTATTCAGTAGTTTATTAAATCTGGCATTAAACTCCTTTATTGGTTCCCTGTGCTCTATTCTCAAATTGGAGAGGTCGTTTATTAAAGTTGCTAGGGACGTATCATCTCCATATTTGGTGAGAAACTGCTCTTGGCATGTATTCCAACTGGTAATCGAACCAGAGGGTAAGGAAAAATACCAGGATCCTGCTGATCCTTGTAAAGTGTAAGGGAAAAGTCTTACAACAACATCTTGCTCTGTCACTCCTTTTAGGTTAACTGCTAACATGAAGTTGTTGATGTGTTCTTCAGCCTGGATCCCATCATCTGGATTGAATTTAGGCAGCCATTTTTCGGGATCATTGGGTAGATCATGCAATGGTCCAGGCATGTTGACTGCTCCTGGCCTAGTCCATGGATCTGCCATTATAATGGCGACAGTGGTTGAGACTACTGCTGGGATTCCGGATGTGTTGGAAGGGATTGAAGATGAGGAGTGAATAGATTGGGATATTGAGGCTTCTGTTCCCTGGTGAACGACAATTTGTAATGGGGGAGTGGATGGTTGACCTTGCAGTGGAGAAAATGAAATGGAGGAGGTGGAAGAAAGCCCTTCACTATCAGATCCTTCAGTAATTTTCTTTGCCCTTTTCCTTTTCGGTAAAGGAAACTCAGTTGGTTCAATACAGAGTTTTTCACTCTGAAGTCTGGTGAGAGGGTGAGTGAGGTTGAACTGCGAAGTCGCACTGCTTTCTGATACCTCAGATTTCTGTGGTGAGATCGAGAAGCTCTGAAGTTTATGGATTAGAGACTGAACTTCAGGTGATTCAAGACTTAATTGTTCTGTGGTATGATGGGTTTGAGCAGTGGTCGTTGATTCCTCTTCTTCCTGTTCGGGTACCGGAGATCCAGTATACAAATGGGAAGGTCGAGGGGATTCAGAGGGTAAAGTGCTCTTGAAATGGCTTATAGGTTTGGAATTATGTTCCATTCACAGCTGAGGCCCTCCTTCTAGCGCCAATTTTGTTGAGGCCTCGAAAATCGCTGCCACAACAAAGGGGAAACCACCCGGTCCGGAACCTTGAAAGCAGCTCCTTTTCCGTTTGGAATAGTGGCTCCGACTGGGGATAATGGGACCAGTTTCCCAATAATAGATAAAAGTGGGATGGACGAGTAGCTTATGCGGTAGGATAGTGATAAGCGAATAACTAAAACTATCAGCAAAATATATAATCTAATAATCTAATCCCGGGACTTATCAATCTTTCAAAGCGTAGCGTTTGATAATCTGTGCTTTAAGGCAGGCATATAGATGACTCTAGCACTAAAGCATAGACGTTTAAACCATTTAAAATTGCTCTGCATAATTAGTTATGCAGAGCGATAATAGCGAATTACTACACATTGACATTCATATCATTGCTACATGCATGATTAAAAGAAAGGCATATCACAAAACATCCAATAGTGGACTGAAATGAAAATTTGCTGTTACAGCGCATACATGTATTCAACAATAGCAAAAGATAATAACACAACAATTCATATAAAAGGAAAGAAGACAGATGCAGATAAAAGTACCATGTAAGCTGCTCAACAATCCATTATATAAATCGCTATGTCGCAGTCCTTCCTTCAAACCAGAAAGTATTCCAAACAAGAGACAATAGTGCACAAATGCATAAAACAACCTTCTCGTCAAATTAAGGACTATTGGTCGAGTTTCAAAAAAGAATATAGGCTGAAGCACAGTAGTGCAAACTTCAGCCTTTAATTCTATTACAAAATTTTACGACCCTTTCCAAAACAATGAAAGGGTCTATAAATACTATTCTAATCTAAATATCTAATCTAAATATCTAAAAAAAACTAAAAAACTATGAAATTGGCATCAATAAATATTTCTCCATTTTTCTTGGCGATCTGACAGTCGACAGCAATGCTTCATTCGGTGGGCTCTTTGCCTTTAAACCTCAACTGACATATCGCAAGCATGGGCTGTACTTCCGGTGGAGTGTTGAGACGCGACGTGAGCTGGGCATCATATGTGGCATCCTGAAAGTCGGGGATCAGGCACTTGAGAGCATCTGTTAAACACTTAAGAGCCAACCTTTGAGTGTGCGGTTTGATTAAAAAGAGCCAATATGCGTCGGAGGTTAAAGTTTTTACTCCAGCGATTAACTTCCTCTTTTCCTCCAGACCATGATAACTTGTTTGTTCAATCATGTTTGCCGTGGTTATGCTTCCAGGTGTACACTGAGAGATTATGTTGGTCCAATAGAGTGTGTTGTTGACCAAATCAATCATATTGTTGGAAATCATTTTAGATCTTGAAGCTGCTCTTTCCGCTTTCATCATCTGAGTATTCCATTCCGTGAAGAGTATGTCTTTGAATGGCTCATAGATCCTAGGCAAGTTTGCTTCTTTTCCCTCATCAGTATCTTGCCAATCAAGATATGAGGTTATGGTTTCTTCGGCCTGATCTAGCTCATTTCTGACTTTTTCAATTTGCTGACATACTGCTGCAGATGCTTCACATAATGGCTCAGCCTCAGTTAGTTGTTGGCACAAGAGTCTAACCTGAGAGATTAATGCATTATTTATTCGAGCTGCCTCTGCTCTGAAATCTTCGATTTTCTTAGTGCCCTTGATATCTTCGAGCTGTGCTAATAGTCGAGCAATTTGCTCATCTTTTGACTTTGTCATTAGCTCGTTTGCCGCTCTCAATTGTGCCAATGCCTCTGTTAGCTCCTTCTGCTTCTGGATTGCGCTCTGATCAATCCTCTGTTTTTCAGTCTGTAGTTGCTGGGTTAAGACATTGTTTGCTTGCTGTTGTGCTAGCAACTGCTCTTCTACCTGTGCTGCCTTGTTTCGTGCTTCAGCTACCTCTGCTTGCAATGCACAAATTTCCTGGTCCTTAGTCTTTAACAAAAGACTTACCTCCGATGCTTTATCAATAGTAGCTGCAGAATAAGCTCCCGCATACTGCGATAGCTTGGTTAGATCATCGGAGGGGTCCAATTCTTCCTTCCAGACTACATTCCCCGTAACTGTCTGCTCAGGAAAGATGGAAGGTTGATCAAGCCTTCGTCTCTTCCTTGAGCGCTTAACAACCGCTTTGTGCCTAGGGCTGTAGAAAACGTCTAGGGGAGGAATATCTTCCACCTGGAGCACAATCTGATTGGAAGGGTCTTTGGTGATTACTTCGAGCTCCTTTGAAATGGGTGGGCCGCTGGTTCCGCTTGGAACCTGAGAAGAAGTGGTGTCCGGTGTGTCTTTGGAGCCTTCCTTTCCACTGATAATGGAATCGAATTGATTCCATTGTTTTAGCAATTCAGGATCTATGGAGGTCTGGGATTTACTCTTCTCCTTTTCTTGTTCCAACCTCTTTTGCTCCTCCAACTCTTTCTGTCGCTGTTCTTCTGACTCCTTTCTCTGTTTCTCTTCTTGCTCTCTTCTTTGCTTATCTGCTAATTCCTTTTTCTGCCTATCTGCGAGTTTTTTCCTTTGTTTCTCTTCTTCCTCTTTCTTTTGTTGTTCCTCCATCTGCTTCTACTTTCTCTGTTCTTGTTCCTTCTGCTCTTTCTGCTGCTTATCCATTTGCTCCTTTCTCTGCTTCTCTGCCTGCTGCTTCTCTTGCCTTTCCTCCTGTTGTTTCTTTTGTTCTTTATTTATAACAGGAGGTTGGCTCGTCTGTTTCTGACCTGGCTCGCTTGAGGAGGATGCTGTGGTTAATGACAATAAATCTAGGGGCAGAGTTTGCAACCTCTGCTCCCTAAGTTTATTGAATTCGATTAAATTTTCATCATTGTATCTCATCTTGGCAAGCTGCTTGGTTTGGCCTATTGAGTCAGCAGCTACGAACAGGTCATCAAACTCGTCTTCTTGATGGTCAATCTTGGTCAATTTGGCCTGTTCTAAGGCATTGTAGGCAGTTTTATGTGGATCATAGAGTCTGGCCGGCATAGTGGGCAGGGATAAAGCTTGCATCTTTGTTGCCTCCTTTTCTGCATGCTGAATATTATGCAGAGTAAAAACACCCATCCTCAAGGGAAAAGGGGGCCAGCCCCTCTTTTTCTCTTTCTTGAGAGTTTGAGTGACACTCTCGGCCATGATCTGGTAGGAGATTTCTCGGGCTAACAGTTTGTCTGGAACATATAGAGGGAGAACATGTGGTTTGGCTTGGCTTCCATAAACCCTAATATAGGTAAAATGCTCTTCTCCAAACCAACCTGCTACAGCTGGTAAGTCGAAGGAAGCGAGATAGGAGATTTTAGGAATAGGCCGATCAAAAATGGAATAATGAACGGGAAGCATAAAACCATTGCAAATTTGATACAAATGGTCCTTGTAAGAGGACTTCCACAATTTCCGATGATACAAATGAATGGGCAAAGGGTCTTGGCTGGTCCATCTCCAACCGAGAATGGGAAACTCAGAGTTAAAGCACAATGTGTCCATAATGTAGGCACTATAATAAAATGGAGGGATTTTCCTTTCGGTGACCACAGATTTAGCTCTAAAATCCCGAACAGCTATAGTCAATTTATCAGAAAGAATGGTGGCCCAATCCATGATAAAACCATTAACAGCTGCTTCCATTAGGGGAACCATCTCTATATCAAAATTGGCAGAATCATGTAATCCCCATAGCCTACACATCATAATTCCCGCATAGCAATAGGGAGAAGCCAAGGAATCGACGGAGTACTTACCCGAGCTTTCGTGCTTGTGTTTGGCCGGGTTCTGCCTCCAATCCCGAATGGGCTCGGATGGCACTTCATTTTCAGCTGCAAACTTCTCCACGAAGTCTTTGTTGTAGATTTTCTCTGGCTCGGGCAAATGATACATTTCCCTCAGGTGCTCTGACTTGAAAGACCCGAAAATCCTTCCATCTCTTGTGTGGAACGTTCTGTCAACGATTGGAATTTCCTCAATTGCCCATCGCACTACATCAGTGTAGGGAAGGACTTGTTCTCTGGCCGCTATTCTGTGAAGAAAGGAATCAGCCAACTCTTTAAGAGTTGCATCAGACTTTTTGAATGGGTCAGCAGTAGCCACTATCCCTGAAACTTTTGGTTGCTCAGCTTCTAGCAAATTATATGTGCCTTGCCATGTAGTCTTGTTAAGACCAGTGCATGTAGTGTCTGAAACGAGGCCTTTCTTGCTATTTGCAGTAGTTTGACCTGCTACAGGTGTAACTGTAGAGCCCGTAGCCCTCTTGGATCTTTTTCCCATCATACTTGAGCTTCTCTCAAAAGACGAATTCTACACAATTGCAAGAGAAATCGTAACAACATAATAACAATGACGCTACACAGAGGGATAGATATATCATTTGAAGCGTGCCAAGATTAATTTCCAAAAGTGGCTGCGGATCCAATTGCTGAGAGGATATTGCAGATGCAATTAATGGTGATTTGAGGTCTGCTACCCATTAAATGTGATGATTATACCGTTATCTGGGTGAATGACTCACTTAAGCGTGCAACAGATATTCTGACGGTTAAACGCAGGTGTTCATTAATCGAAGGGGTAAAATCTTTTAAATACACATGCATTACCTTATCCCTTGCATTAACGGCATTTTTGGGATTCGCACTTTATCAACCGGATATGAATATAAAATTAAATCTTTGAGAGATGGCTTTTAAAACTGCCGATCACCGATGAGCGATATCGCATCGCTTCGGGGAATAGGTGCTGCACAATTATTACCAAAAGGTGGTGCCGACAGCCGATAAGCGATATCGCATCGGGCTAGCGCATGGAAACAAAGGTAGGCGCATACACAATGGTTTGGGGCTACCGATTGCGATATCGCATCGCATCGGGGGTAGGAACCGGGTACCGTACCGAAGTATGTGGAATTCTGCCGACGGCCGATAGCGATATCGCGTCGGGTTGGGATTTAAATCGTGAAGCAGTTTCGCATGAGGTATCACCGATAGCCGATCGCCAATGTCGCGTCGCGTCAGGACATGAGTTATGTGGCGTTAGTGGTGTGCATGTAACATTGTCGATCGCCGATAGCGATATCGCATCGGCGGAGACCAATATGCCATTTAAATGCATCTCTTATGTTATTGCGATATGCGATCTTGCGATCGCTTTATCGCAATAATAAAAGATTATTTATTATTTGAAACATTGATGTCCTCAAAAAGGCTTAAATATATGACAACTCATTTGATTATGCAGCCTATTTTGAACATACAAGCATTGATGCCAAAATTATTAAAAGGGACCCATTCCATATGTTAATTTTTTGAAAATAAGAATGATATGAAATGGGGGGCTGTTGTAGGGCACAACAGGCCCCTCACGATTCCCATGGGCTACCATTTCATTGTGCTTCTCGAGTTCTCATTCTCCGTTCTTTTTCTAAGAACACAATTTTAAATGTTATTCTCAAGGAGTTTTATGCAATCTTGCACTCATGGTCGCTTTTAAGGAGTCTTAAGGAATCTTGCACTTATTGTCGCTTTTAAGGAGTCTTACACAACCTTATCCTCTCATATTATGACAAGAATTGAGATGCAAAGAAAGAGGAATGAGAATAAACTTGAAAATGAAAATGGAGCGAACTTAAATATTCACATTACTCACTAACAATTAAATAGATTACACAAGAGACAAGCAGTAATAAATGAATGATGTAAATTGAACTAGAACTCAACTAACCAAAATGAACTGAAATTAACTATGACAACTAGCAAACAACAATTGGTGGTTGGAATTATTTCCTCCAACAAGCCCTTGTAATATGATATCATGTAATTGATACCACTGCCTTATCATAAAAAAAAAATGAAAGAATTTTGGATATGCTAAAAATATTTGATAACCAACATGAATCACCTAGTCCTCCATTGTTTGAGGTCATTCTAAGCATGGATCACTCTCCTTTTATTTCACAAGGGGTTTTTCACTGAAATGGCATGTACTCAAAGTTTCCTTGGAGTTGATCAAGCTTGCTTTGGGCCAATATAGTTCATTCACTGCGGGTAATTTAACTTGTTAAGTGTTCTACATCTCTTCAGACCTCTCTTTATTTGTTTTTATATTTGTTTTCTATAGAAGTGAGAGATGGGTATCAAATACCTTGAAAGAACATTATTATTGTTATGAAAAATGTTATGAAACCAGCTCACAAAAAGATAGAAAAGATAGATCAACGCTTTAGAAATAAGCCTCTTCGAGGGGGTAAACTCCTTTACATTACACAAATGAACAATTCTTAGATGATACAAATGAAAAAACCTCCTTTCTATGTATAGGACTCTAAGGGATCACAATATAACCAAAGACGACCTAACAATAATAATATAAATGCAAAAAAATAACAATAGTGGGATTCTATGGGGCAGAATAAGAACAATATGGGGACAATAGGGGCACAACAATAATAAGGGATACAACAACAATAGTAATGGGGGAATCACTAGTATTATAGGGACCTAACATGCCCTCTTCTTCAAAAAAGTGTTGTCCTCAACGCTTGAGTAGTTCTGGATGCTTCTGTATAAAATTCTCATCCTCCCATGTGGAATCTTCAACGGGTAAGTTCTTCCACTTGATGAGATACTCTGAAATTGATCGATTTTGTAGCTGTCGAGTTCTTGTTTCTTTGACTGCTTCAGGTTCCAATATGATTTTTCCTTCCTCATCAATTTCTAGCAATATTGTTTGAACTGGAAGCTTGTCACTTATAACCTTCTTTAAGCATGAAACATGGAAAATTGGGTGCACTCAGGAAGCTGCGGGAAGCTCCAATTTGTATGCCATAGTACCTATCTTTTGCAACACCTTGTACGGACCATAATACTTTGGTGATAATTTATTATCCTTCTTAGCTTGCTTGAGGGACATTTGTTGGCAAACCAAACATTCTGCCACAAACTTTTGAATATCCGATTTAAGGCCATCCCAAAAAAAATCCTTCTTAACCCTGTGGTAGGCTTTTAGAAATCCTAAGTGCCCTCTTAAGGGAGAGGTGTGCAATTCCCTAAGAATCTTTTGTTTGAGTTGGGAATTCTTACATAGGTATAACCGATCCTTGTACCATAACAAATCATTTTTCCAACTAAATGTTTCAGATGTACTGGTATCTTGTTGTATCTTTTGAATGAGTGCCCACACTTTCTCGTTATTCTTCCATTCATCCCTTGCTTCGTTTATCCAATCTGGTTGGATAATAGAAATGGCGCAAAGAATTGCTTCCACATCCTCATCCTTTCTTGAGAGTGCATCTGCCACAACATTTTTCTTCCTTTTTTGTAGATGATTTCAAAGTCATAACCCAACATCTTTGTGACCCATTTTTGCTGCTCTTCTAAAGATAATCTTTGTTCTAAAAAGTATTTAAGACTATCATGATCTGTTTTTACCTTGAAATGTCTTCCCATTAGGCAGGGTCGCCATTTCTTAAGTGCATGTAGTATTGCCAACATTTACTTCTCATAAATAGCTTTGTGTAAATACTTTCCTTTGATTGGACGAATTTCAAAAGCAATGGGTCTTTCTTCTTGCATTAAAACAACACCAATTCGATTTCCCGAGTCATCACATTCCACAATAAAGGTTTTTGTGAAGTCTGGTGTAGTTAAGACTGGTGCTTGGCACATTGCCCCTTTAAGATGTTCAAAGGCCTTCGTTGCTTCTGGATTCCATGAAGATGCATCTTTATTAAATAATGTTGTTAGAGGCGCTGCTATTCTACCATAATTCTTAACAAACTTGCGATAATACCCTGTCAACCTGAGAAATCCTCGTAGGTGCTTTATGGATGTGGGGATTTTCCATTCCTTAATGGTTTTAATTTTTCTAGGGTCTACCTTAACACCTTCATGAGATACAATATGACCCAGATATTCCACCTCTTGTACTCCAAAGAAACATTTAGAGATTTTTGCGTATAATTGTTTCTCCTCCAATAGTTTGAGCACCATGTCAACATGTTGGACATGATCCTTCCAACACTTGTTGTAGATTAGTATATCATCAAAAAATACTAACACAAATTTTCTAAGGAGGGGTTTGAAAATGGAATTCATCAAACCTTGAAATGTAGAAGGCACATTAGTAAGGCCAAAAGGCATGACCAAAAATTCATAATGACCCTCATGAGTTCTAAATGTTGTTTTTTGAATGTCTTTAGTCTTCATTCTGATTTGATGATATCCTGAAAAAACATCCAATTTGGTGAAGTAAATTGATCCATGCAATTCATCCAATAATTCATCAATGACAAGAATGGGAAATTTATCTTTAATAGTGAGCTTGTTGAGCTCCCTATAATCTGGACACATGCACTATGATCCATCCTTCTTGTGAACCAATACTACTGGAGCAAAGAAAGAACTTTGACTAGGTTGAATTATACCAGCCTCTAGCATTTCTGCAACCATATGTTCAATTCACTCTTTTGGACATAGGGATATCTGTAAGGCATGATGTTTGGAGGAACACTTCCTGGAATCAAATTAATAGCATGATCATGATCACGAATAGGTGGGAGGCCTTTGGGAGTCTCAAATACCTTGGAATGGTTTTCCAAGACTTTTTGGAGATTTGGAGAAATGGATGATTTCGATGTGGGAACCTCTAGTGAACATAATTGTGCAATTATGCCTCATTGTTCTTTCTTTAGAAGCTTTGTCATTCCGTTAGAGATGTTTATATTTCCTGGTTTCCCTGCGATACCCCTTAATTCAACTTCCTTTCCTTCTAAAGAGAATTTCATGAAAAGTTCTTGAAAATTAAAAGTTATTGTACCCAAGGATTGTAGCCATTGGACTCCCAGTACAACATCAACACCACCCATTGGAATTGAAACCATTGGGCTATTCAATACATATTCTCCCATGGATAGCTTGATATTATGGCACTGTCCTGAGCAATTTATGGTTCCTCCACTTGCAACCATCACTTGACACTCTGGTGCTGGATATATGAAGCAATTCAATTCGTTGGATATATTACAATGAATAAAATTATGGGTACTTCCCAAATCAATCAACACTATTACCTTTTTCTTCTTGATATGCCCTTCTATCTTGATAGTTTGAGGAGTGGTAATTCCAGCCAATGCCTTACAAGATATGGTCAGATTCATCTCTTCTTTTTCTAGGGTTTTTTCCTAGTGTATATCCTATTCTTTTGACGTTTCTTGTTCCTTTTCTTCTTCCTCTTCACAATCTATGTAAAATAATTTCTTCTCAACACACTTATGACCTTTAGTGTATTTGCTATCACAACTGTAACAAAGCCCTTTTGCTCTTTTTTCTTCCAATTGTTGTGCTGTCAACCTTGTAGGTTGTGGATAGCTAGGGTAGCAACACTTCCATGTTTATGATTGTGAGTGGTAGGCTTCCTTGTTGTCATAATTTTCCTTTCAATTTTTCTTGCCAACCTGAATGCCTTCTCCAATGAATCTAGTTCCCAAAGGCGAACCTCATGTTGGATGTTATCTTTTAAAGTCCATATGAACACATCAATCCTATGCTCCTCTAGAATATCTTTTACCCTTATATTCAATTTTTGGAAGTCCTCAATGTGCTCCATCATTGAACCCTTTTGTTTGAGATTTATCAATTGGCTAAAAAAGTGTTTCCTTTTGTATCCTCATAATGTACTATCATTTCATCCGTAAAAATAGCCCAAGTGAAAATTTGTTTACGAGAGCAAAGCCATCAATACCATACAAACTGATTTGGTTCCAAATATAAAGTTTCAATGCATACATTTTGTGTGTTTTGCACATTATGGAGATCGAAAAATTGCTCCATTTGTAGTATCCATGTTTCGGGATCCTTGTCATCAAACTTCCACATATCAATTTTTGGAACATGGTGGTTCTTCAATCCAATGTTAGAGTCTATGAAATCATGATTAACATTTATTTTGTTCTCATCGTGAGTTTCCTTTACTACCCTTTCGTCATCAGTAAACATTTCTTGTAGAAACTTTGTCAAATCTGTCTTCAAATCTTCCATGCCTTTCTTTAAATCATCCATCTTAGCTTCCACACCATCCATCTTAGCTTCCATGCTATACATCTTAGCTTCCACGTCATTTATCTTAGCTTCTATGCCTTTCTTTAAAACATCCATCTTAGCTTCCACGCCATACATCTTAGCTTATACGCCTTTCTTTAAACTATCAATCTTAGCTTTTTTTACCTTTTGTGCGAGTGAAATTTGTTGCACCTGGTCTCGTAATTTTGATATATCATGTTGCATTTCTTCCACTTCTTCGTGAATCATGCTAGAGCTTTCTGGTTTCTTACTAGGTGCTTCCATTTTCTTTCTTCAAGGCATCAGTTACTGATAATAATGCTTCACTATTCCCTTTGAATTCCTTCAAACTAATTTTTCAAACCAAGCTTATGCAAAAATTTAAACAAAACTACACACCTTTTTTCACTTTGTAGGAGCTCAATATTGAATCTGATGTATCTTTGTAATTTTGGATCTCCAAGGTCTAAAATTTCTTCCTGCGATAACCCTTTGATTAATCTTTCTAACCCCGCAATTCTGATCAAGATTGGATTCTCCAATGAAGAGTTATGCCAAATCTCCCACGATGACCTAAGTATAGACTGGTTTAGTAGAGCGAACTTGTACGACGTATCGCGGGTCACTGTTTCAACCTTAGGTTTTGAAAATGATACCCACAAAACTACAATTTGTCCTCTTTCTGTAACTTCTTAAGAAAATTCAATCTGATGCTCAGAGTTAAAGTTATGATGCTTTTCCCAAGGTCACCTGTTTGGAATGTAATTAGGGGGTCTACAAAAACCCTAACTTCCTCAGATTATATCTCCCAAAATATAGCGAGAAAAGATCTGAAATTTGGGCCCGAGGTTCAAACTGATTCTATCTCAAACGGGTGTTATTTTTAGCTTCTGAAACTTTGTAGCGAAAACGTTATAGCGAAATTTCCACAATGACCTGTTTGGAGCAGCGAAACCCTAGAATCCAAACCTCTGATACCAAATGTTATGAAACCAGCTCACAAAAAGATAGAAAATATAGATCAACGCCTTAGAATTAAGCCTCTTTGAGGGGGAAACCTCCTTTACATTACACAAATGAACAATTCTTAGATGATACAAATGACAAAACCTCATTTCTATATACAAGAGTCTAAGGGGTCACAATATAACCAAAGTTGACCTAATAATAATAATATAAAGGCACAAAAATAACAATAGTGGGATTCTATGGGGCAGAATAATAACAATATGGGGACAATAGGGGCACAACAATAATAATAAGGGATACAACGACAATAGTAATGGTGGAATCACTAGTACTATAGGGACCTAGCAATTATTCTTCTTTTAGTTAACATGTCTTGCCATGCAGTCTAATGTTCCCACATATAGCTATATGCCTCATTCTATATTGAGTTAGTTTCATTATCTTCATTTTCTTTGTTGGCTTGAAAATCAAGCAAAAAGTCATGGTGTTGATTTGGTATTTTCTTCTTCTACTTTAGAATACACTTGAAAGATTTGATCAGATGTCTTATATCAAATATATTAAAATTCTTTTTGATGGTTGAAATATAGGTTCTCCCAATGATGGTGCAAAAAAGAAGAAAACAGAGAGGCCATGATAATTAGCATCTCCTTACAGCAATAATGAACAAACTTAAAGAAGGTGCAATAGACAATTATGATTAATCTTCGGGAGAGGGCATATGCATATTGAAGTTATGCACGTGCCACTTTCAGTGAAATCCTACACATTGTGGTTTTGCATTTAACAAGTTCTAGTCTAGTTCACTTCTCTTGCAAAAGTTTGACTTTTCAAGAATTAGAGAGATTGTCATCGAAATTCCAATAGAGAGGTACATGGTACAAATATCATCAAGCTTTCCAAGGCATATACATGTCTTGTTCACAACTTTGTTTGTGAACAAGTTTCATCAAGAATACTGCTCCACAATATTGCCATCAATAATTCGTCATATTGACATGTGGGTTGCATCATATAAAAACCATCATTTTTATGAGATACAATTGTGAGGAAATTTAATGCCAATTATGTGAAACGTACAACTGTTATCCCAATGATGCCATACATAAGCAGAGGAACCGTGCAAGTAATAGTGTAAAGGAAAAATGTGTTAATGTCATATGTAACTATTTATCGATGCCTTATATAACTTAGAGGAACAGAGTGCGAAAGCCATATTGAGATATTAATCTCACTATCTGCTAGGTGTCATCATATTTAATTCCATTATCTGCTAGGTGTCATAGTCAGTTCAAATTTAGTTTAGTTTAGTTGAGTTTCACTACAATCATTTATTGTTGATGATTCCTATGCTAAGTCACATGAGACGAGGACACAAGACATGGAGGACATGTAAATACAAGTTTTCGACACAAGACAAAATGGCCTTGAAAATAGGACATGATGTTCAATGGTTCAATGATATTCAATGGTTCATTGTTCATAGTTCAATGTTCATTCTTGAATATTCATGTTATTGACTTATTAACAATTGGACAAGGCTACAAGCACATAAGAAACTAGTAACTAGAAATTTAGAAGAACTTATATATTAAAACCATAAAATGCAGATTTTCCATTAAGTCATCAAAATCAAAATGTATTACATAGATACTGAGGGAATGCCACTGGAAACTACAAGAGAGTAGATAAAAAATAAGTAGGAATATCATATCTCGACACTATCGTCGGTTGTGCTAGTCATGACTGATCTAGGTGGATGTTGGTAGCCACCCGCCTATTCCATTTGGACCCCACCATTGTCTCTTTCAGTTTTTTAGTTTCCTTAATTGTAGCAAAATTTACTATTTTTTGTATTTTTCGAGTCCTGAACTTCCAAAGCCATTTTGAGGCCCTAAACGATGTTTTTTGGGAAAACCAGGGCCACCACTCAAAAGTTGTAATCCTTGGATAGATATTTCTAACGAGGTATTGTGCATGTCAAACAGAGATCATATTCTAAAGTTACAACCTTGAGAAGTTGATGTACCAGTTTACCCAAACGGGGCCCATAGTTTTGGCACTTCATCTCATAGGGTTAGGTTTTTGGATGTTTAAGGTTTTCCATTGTTTTTAAATAATAAATAGGCCTCAAAGCCTTATAGTAACAGAGTTCAGAGGCATGTATACATCACATCTCTTCTCAGAGATAAGCTACCATCACCTGATCTAGTCTTATTTCCATTCTGTTTGTAAGCATATTTCAGTATTTGATATTAATGAAATGAAGTGTTATTTTTGCTGCATCTTTGTATTTATGATTATATCTATAATTTTTTGTGGTCATGTTTAAGTTCAAATCAGTGGTATCAGAGCGGTCTTCTCTTTCTCTATTTTTCTTTGCATGTCCCCAACGAGGTCGGGATATAAGGAGTTAGGGTTCGAACTGGTTGAACCTTTGTAAGACCAGCCTTAGAAATCCTGATGGCCTCCCATGGCAGAAGAGAAGAAAGACGTGGGTGCAGGAGATCCTTTCAATATCTTGCTCGAAGAAGCCCTCGAGTGATAGAGGAACGCGATGATGGACAACTTGGCCCAAATCCTTCAACGACTACCCAAGGGCGACACATATCCTTCCAACTACTCTGGAAGCGCCACACCCTTTAAGGTACAAGTTAACTTTGAAATCCCCATATTTGAGGTCTAATAGATGCGGAGGTTGTAGATAAATGGTTAAATATGTTAGAAGGATATTTTTCTGTTCATGATTTTTCCAGTTGGGAAAAGATTACTTTTTCACTTCTCAAAGTTGCCCCACATGTCAAAGACTAGTGGGAAACCTATTGTGAGAAGAAGGAAGAAAGTACACCCTCACTATTTTTGGCCGCACCCACTTGGAATTTGTTCCCAGACGCCATCAAGGAGTAGTACTACCCTATCGGGAGCTATGAGGATAAATACTTAAAGTGGACCACATTGTGATAGGGAAGGGACCAAGACCTGCCGAATTTTACCAATGTTTTTCATACCCTTCGCACAAAGTTGGGTATCAAGGTGGTACTTAAGTACTGTGGCTGCCTACACAAGTACATCCAGGATGAGATGGAGTTCTTGGACATCTCCTCACTCAGTACGACAGACCAATACACTGCCAAGATTGAACAAAAGTTTAAAAAGAAAAAGTGAGACTTTGTATCTATGAATCCGAAGCAAGGGAAATGTGCCCCCAAACCACAGAGCAAAGCGAAAATCCAAGGCGGGGTGACGCAGGATAACCGCCAAAGCTGCAAGCAAAGAAAAACATCACGAAGAAAAAGAAGGACACGGAAAGTGGTGTGGGTTCCATAAGAGCTTCACTCACAACACAAGTGAGTGTCGGGCTAAGCAGTCACTGATGGCTGAGATAAAGGCTTCTGAGTCAGACCCATGTTTTGACTCTGAGTCAGAACCCGAGAAGGGGAATGACAAAGGGAAGAACATCATTGATGCGGAGCCCAGTGCCACTCTGGCCACCACCAAGATCCATAAGATTGAGCCTGAAGATCCAGAGGAGGGGGAATGACTATTCCACTCAAATGTGGGTGAAGGCTTCTCCGTTGTAGTTCATTGTCGACAGCGGGAGCCAAAATAACCTCATTTCATCAGAGTTTGTGAAGCGGATGGGCATATTAACTACAACACATCCACAACTGTACACCATCAGGTGGCTTCACCAAGGATGAGATCACTGCATCAGCCAACAATGTCGCCTTCCCTACAACATCAAGCCCTTCATAGATGAGGTAATGTGTGATGTTGGTCCTCCTGAAGTTTGTGATGTATTATTAGGAAAACCATACTTGTGGAAGCAACATGTTGTATACGAGTCTGGACCCCACTCTGTTATTATTTCCCTGGGTAGTAAGTTATACAAGATACCAGAGGTACCTCGCCTACTTCCATCTCTTTTATCTCTGCTAAGATAAGATCATCTCCCAGAGTGGGAATTTTTTTTTCTTTCTGATTCGCTATCAAAGTAAGGGGAAGATCATAGCCACATCCATGGCCCCTGAGAAGGGTTCCTATATGCAACAAAAGCAAGTGGACATGGTCGTGGAAGAATACAAGGACATCTTCTCCTCACCCATGGGGGTACCCTTGCATTGTCAGGTCAAGCATTCGATCAATCTGACTCCTGGAGCACCTCTACCCAACGGTTTGATATATCATCCCTCCATTATGGAAAATGAAGAGATCAAGCGGAAAATCTTTTAGTTGCTGCAAAAAGGGCACATCCGACTAGGTTCCTCGTCTTGTGGGAACTCGATTCTACTTGTAGAGAAGAAGGATGGGACCTGGAGGCTCTGGAATGATTATCGGGCACTAAACAAAATCATTGTTAGGAATAGCTATCCAATCCCACAGATTGATGACGTTCTAGACCAACTCAAGGGGGCCAAGTATTTCAACGAGATCGATCTGAAGTTTGGCTATCACCAGGTTCCAATAGAGCCCATATATGTATGGAAGATCCCATTCAAATCCAAGGAAGGCCTTTTTGAATGGTTGGTTATGCCCTTCGGGTTGACAAATGCCCCTGTTAATTTTATGAGGCTAATGGATGACATCTTGCGGCCTTTCACCAACTCATTCGTGGTTTGTTATCTGGATGATATCCTCATCTTCAATAAGAGTTGGGAATAACTCTTGCAACACATTTAGTAGGTCCTTCAAACCCTTCGGTAGCACAAACTGTGCGCCAACTTGGAGAAATTCACCTTTGGCATGAGCCAGGTCCAATATTTGGGTTACATCATAGATGAGTGTGACGTGCATGTGGATTCGACTAAGATCCAAGTCATTCAGGATTGGCCAGCCTTGACCACTCTAACGGAGCTTCGCAACCTTTTGGGACTTGCAAATTTTTATCGGAGGTTCATGTTGGGATTCTCCCAAATCACTTGGCCTTTGAGTCATATTACTAAGGGCGGGGTGAAAGAAATTTTTTCTTGGTCTGAGTCCCAACAGAAGGTGTTCATTGAGTTGAAGCACTAACTTTGCTCTGCACCAATACTCACACTGCTAGACCTACAACAACCATTTGAAATCGAGACAAACACCTTAGATTATGTTATTGTTGCATTCCTCACTCAACACGGGCATCTAGTGCCCTATCATAATGAGACACTTTTTGATACATTTCGTAAGTACCCCACCTATGATAAAGAGATGTATTCCATCATGCAGGCTTGACGATAATGGAAGCATTACATTCTGGGGAAGGAGACGATGATCCACACCGATCACTGAACTCTTCAATGTATACAAACATAAGGGAAGTTGTAGAACAATCAAAATCATAATTGGTCTACATATTTGCAACAATTCCACTTGAACATTAAATACAAAAAGGAAAACACCAATAATGTTGCAGACTACCTCAATCGACCCCTAGTTGTAGCACTGACTACTGTTCTCAACTCTTGTGGCCACGAGACCTCTGGATGGCTGCAACTATACAAAAATGATCCATAATTCACCTCCACATACCAGATGCTAGTAGATGAAAAGCAAGTTCCTAATTTCTACCTCCAAGACACATTATTATGCTACTTGGGCCACCTTTGTGTTCCTTCAAGCGATCATGCCAAGATGATTTTAGAGGCGCACTATAGTCGGGTCGCATGACACTGGTGTGGAAAAATTGTGGCTATACTACAAAAGTACTCTTATTGGCCCAAACTTTGACTAGATGTTGGGAAATATATCAGATGCTGCATTGCCTACACCATCGCCACGCAAACCATCAAGAAGCAAGGCCTGTACACTCCTCTCCCTACTCCCAGCGAGCCATGGGAATCCATCCCCATGGGATATATGTCTGTCCTCCTTTATACCGAGCATGGTAATGACATTGTGTTTGTCATCGTGGATAAATTTTCTAAAATGGCTAATTGGCAGCCTGCAAGAATAGTATCACAAAAGAGGAAATTTCCAAACTCTTCTTTGAACAAGTATGGGTACATTTTTGGATCCCGAAGACCATTATATTAGATCGGGATAACAGGTTTCTGAGCACATTTTTGTCAATCCTTTGGACACTATTGGACACCAAGCTCACTAAGTCCACAACCTTCCATCCCCAGACTGATAGCCAGACGAAGGTCATCAATAGGATGATAGTGCACAAACTATGCATGTACAACTCCAAGCATCCATGAACTTGGGATGAGAGTCTTCCCTATGTGCACCACAGTTATAATAGGGCTCTCCATAACTCGACTGGTCGCAGCCCCTTTCAAGTGGGTCTATGATTTCAACCATTGTGTTTGATTGATGTTGCCATGCTTCATGCAACTACACAGACAAAAGCCACACATGTATTATCTGAGGATGATAAAGTGACCAGATTTATTGAACGCATCCGACACATGTGCCAATAGGTTCATGACATCTTGGAGAATTCAAATGGCAAGTTGTTGAGGGACTAAATCAGCATCATGATCAACATCAGGTGCCACACAAGTTTCAAGTGGGCGACAAAGTTTGGTTGCATTTGTAGAAAGAACACCTTACTGGAACCCATCGAAAGCTCACACCACTCTGATATGGTCCTTACACCATTACCAAGGCTGTGGGAGACAATTTTTTTGAGCTCAGCATTCCCCCATTCCTTGCCCTGCACTGAATGTTCAATGTGGACCACCTTCGACCATACTTCCCACCATTGCTGGACACATCAAACATTGCAGAATAACTCACACCAACAGAGATAAACCTAGACTACATGGAACAGGCCACAACTGATCGAATTATGGACACACATTTCAATAACACTCACCAACAGAATATCCAACTATATAGGGTTGTCAAAGTTGGCCAACTTTTGCACCAAGGCAAGTGGCGCACCAAGGACCAAGTTCAGTAGAAGTTTCCCCATCTCATGGAGGCACTCAATGCAATGAGGACCATTACTTCCTAAGTGGGAGGACTGATTCAGGTGGATTTTGGTGGCCACCCATCTATTCCAATTGGAACCCCACCACTATCTCATTCATTTTTTTAGTTTCCTTAATCATAACACAATTTACTATTTTTTGCAGTTTTTCGGGTCCTGAACTTCCAAAGTTGTTTTGAGGCCCTAAACGATGTTTTTTGGGAAAAAATCAAGGCCAACATCAATCCATCACTCATTTTGGCCACTCAGAAGTTGTATTCCTTGGATATATCTTTCTAACGAGGTATTGTGAGTGTCAAACGAAGATTGTATGCCAAAGTTACGACCCCAGGAAATTGATGTACCAATTTACCCAAACGGGGCCCATAGTTTTGGCGCTTCATCTCCTAGGGTTAGGTTTTTTGATGTTAAGGGTTTTCCATTGTCTCTCAATAATAAATAGGTCTCTGAGCCTCATTGTAACACAATTTAGAGGCATGCATCCGCCACATCTCTTCTTAGATATAAGCTACCATTGCCCGAGCTAGTCTTATTTCCATTCTATTTGTTAGCATATTTCAGTGTTTGATATTAATGAAATGAAGTGTTATTTCTACTGCATCTCTGTATTTACGATTATATATGTAATATTTTGTGTTCTTGTTTAAGTTCGAATCAATGGCTCACTAGCCATGAGTCCACGACTCATCACTCTATCAATAATCCATGTCCTCCTCCATGTCATAATCACCATCACTGCCACTGTTATCTCACTCTGCTACATCCTCCTCCTTTGTTCCCAATCCAAAATCTGCTACTGAATTTGTTGGTGTGGAGAATGACCCCTCAAGAGACTCATCATCAAAAGTCATTGACTCTAGCATTGGGTCATTAAGATCCATGCTAGCTAACGCCAACCTATGTCCAAACCCATATCATCAAGAAACACACCCCACATATTTGTATTTCCCTTCAACCACTCGTGCCTCTTCCTGTAAATAAGATGAAGGTTGGTGTGCACATACATCATTGTCTCCGCCCTGGATTGCTCAAGCTTGCTCTTTTTCAAACTATATGGATTCCCATAACTGCTCCAATACCTCTCACAAGAAGAAGAAGTAACTTGAGAGAGGAACCTCAAGGCTAATTGTTGTAGAATAGGGAATGCTTCCCCATGAGATTCCCACCAAGCATAGGCACCTTTGATCTCCCTATCTCCAAGTAAATCATACCTCCCAAATCTCCTAGTGCTAGTAGAGAACTCTACAAAGCCTTCCTCCACCTCAAGGAAAGATGCTTTATCCTGAAATATCCTTCTGAATGCTATCTTCCTCCCCTGTGAAATATCTCCATCCATGTGAGGAGGGTATTTTTGTGAGGTCCCACCATGGAGCCACTCTTGACTGTAGTACTTGGGATTCAAAGAGTGAGCTAAAAAATGCAAAGGTGTGCAATTCTTATCCCACCTAGAGATAAGAATATCATGTATGGTGGATCATAAAATCTTTGCTGATATCTCATATCCAAGGCACTCATTATCCATAACAATAGTCTTTACAAACTCAATCATGGAATCCCAACCCTAATAAACATGTCCTAAGACGGGTTGGTCTGTTTCTACAAACCAAAAGAAAGAAATGATAGGGTTCATGATCTTTATGGTAAGATCCACCCTCTCCAACCAACCATCATCTAACACTATGTCCTTTACCTTTTTTGAAGCAGCTTGATCTTTCTTTCTCCAAAAAGACCAAAGATTTGAAATATCCATGGTCCCAAGAGTGACTTTCACCTCCTTCAATCTCTTAAGCATGATGAATGAGGAAGCAAACCAAGCTTCCACAATCTTCAACAATGATAGATCTGTGTACTCTTTATATATTATGAGGGCATTGGTATGGTTTTGTACAAAATTTTGGATATGGTGTGCTTCCTCAATAAGAGTTCCAATCCATGCCACATCTGAAGAAATAGGTTTAAGTGCTAAATTCAAGGAATTAACAATGTATGGTGTCCAAAATACTTGTGGATATTTAGTTTCCACAATCAATCCAATGAATTTGAAAACAGGAACATTAACTATGATGATTTTCACACAACATTCAACACCTACATCTTCAATAAATTTAATAAACAACTCACCCATATATTGTTCATCCTTCTATTGTCCAAGAGCATAAACTACTTTCAAGAAGATTGGTCCACTTTTGGAATATACCAAGAAATTGATGAGAGGATGTCATGCTTTATTTTTTCATCCATCAGAAACAATATTGACATCACATGAGATCCATAATGATTTAATAGGTTGTAGAATTTTATCCGCCTCCTTCCTTGTCTTAACCAACAATGTGGTTCTAAGCTTCTTTGAACTTGGAGGCACATACCTAGTTGGAGCCATATCAGTTAGAGCTCGACACATCTCAATAAACAAAGGAGACCATGCAACATTAAAAGAAATGAATTTGAGATAGAAAAAGAATGCAATTGTAAGATCGGCCTCATCTCGCTTCTCACACTGAAAAATCTTGTCCATTGGACCATAAGTTTGGGCTACCCCTATTTTTGTTGGTTGAATTTCAGCCCCACTCCCAAATCTACTACTACCAGTATTCCTCAAGAATGGAAGAGGATCTTCATTTTTTCTAATTTTCTTTCTTGTTGCCACTGCATTTCCCAATCCAACTGCATCCTCCCTTTCCAAATCCATTATTTCTTTTGCATTGATCTTTTTGCATGCTCCAATTCCATAAGGAAGGCCCAACAAATGGTCCTTAACTCGAAAGTAAGTGCTCTTAAATTCACCCTTGTAGAAATTACAAGACAAAAGTAAACTCCCTCTTGCACCAACCTTTGGCCCTTTTTTCTTGGTTACATACTTCTATAGAGGGTATTTTTTTAGTTGTGCTTGTTGGCTTGCTATAATGACATCATATGTGGGCTAAGAAGCACCCAAAGATTCACTTCAAGCATTTAGGGCACTTTGACCAACAGATGCTGAAAACTTGGAGGGGGGGGGACCATGAACAACACCACCCTTGCCTTTCCTTTGACCTCTATCAGCTGCCATAAATGATTGACCCATTAGTTTTCTTGTTGTTGCAAAGTTCAGACTCCACAGGGGTAATAAAAATGACTTGAAAGTGCAAGTTGAAACAATCGCCAAATCCTTCACATAATTTTTTTTTTATTAAACAATTAACAATGAAACCATTATGAAATTTCTTAAATACATAATTCTAGAGTTTGAGAATTCAGGGTCTAAAACATATAAGGGTGATTCACCAATTCTAGGTAGAGATATTGGCGTTTTCAATAGTTTAAGCTTTCAACAATTGAATTCTTTTAAGAATTTTAATATTCATATCTTGGATGTAGTCCGTTGGCTTAGATATAGGGGCCATTCAAAACCCTATGTGAGAAACAATTAAATGGAAATTCGAAAGTAGGCACTCCCCAGACCAAACGAACTCTTAAGGGAAAAATTAAATAAATAAAATTGTTGGTAACTTTTTACTTCCCTTCATTATTTTCTTTTTCCTTCTGTCCAACCAGTCCCAAAGTCCCAAAACTATTGGTAATTTTTTTTCTCTATTTTTTCTCTTTATTTTTTTCTCTGTTTATTTAATTGGTTCAGTCAACCGAAGTGAGAAAAATGATTTGACTATTAATTTACAGCCTACATGTAATGCAAATAATTTATACAAGAGGTAATGAAAATATTTTATTTGCTCGCTCACGCTCGCTCTTTGGCACTGTAATGAATTGTTGAGGAAAAAGAAATTGTTGGTAACGTTTTGACTCCTTTTATTTTTTTCTCTATCTATTTGATTGGTTTAGCTAGCCCCAAAATTGTTTGTTTTTTTCTCCGCTATTTTAATGGGAACAACCCACAATGTGAGAATGATGTTAATAGACGTAATGTTAAGATTTTACCAGCTAGCTTGCTCTCACTCTCTGGCACTCTAATATAATATCTGTTGGAGAACGCTCTATTGAAATTCCATGTATTGTTTGCCTGTTATGTTGTAGGCTGAGTATTGTGTTGGTCTACAAATTGTGTGGGAATTCTAGGATAAACACCGACAACAGCCTCTGATGCATTGTAATGACAAGTCTAATAAAGTCGTGACAACAAACTGGGAATAGACACGACAGTGTGAACCATTGTAAATTGTAACATTGTTATGACAAAGATATATAACTCGACTAGCATAACTAGACTATCAGTTTGTCTGGAAAATTGTTACCTGGCCCTATGCAAACAATGACCAACGAACAAAAAATGACCAACAACTCAACGAGAAAACAAAGAAACTCCAGCGAGACGACAACAAGATGAAAACGGCTCCAACGAGCTTCGACAATGAAAAATGACCGAAAAAACAAAAAAAAAATGTACCTTACGTGGCCTTTATGAGCAATTTTTTGTGGGACACGTATCCTAAGAGGAAAAAATGTTAGGGCACGTTTTCACTACGTCAAAAACACGTGTCTCTATTGGAGGACACATTCAAAACTATGTTGGACATGTTTCAGGTCATATTTTGTGTTTGACGCGTAAAATAAGGAAGACATGACCCTAGGGGACGTGTCGTGTCACTTAATTCCTATTGTAATCTATTTAATTGTTTTGAATGATGAGAAGAGTTGTTAGTCTCATTTTTATTTTTCGCCTCTTCATTTCTTGTCATGGTATCAGAGTCCTAGGTCGCATAAGACTCTAGAGAGAGTAGCTTTTTGTCAGAGGTCGTGGGCGAGAGGTCGAGGAACTTGACATAGAAAGTGTGAAATAAGCTTGACTTTCACACCTGTGAAGAAAGAGAAGTGCACCACTTTCGCACCTTTGAAGAAATCCTAGTGCATCACTTTTGCACCACAACAAAAAGGAAAATATGCAACAGTGTGGAAAAGTTACCAAATTTGGGACTGACTCACCCCGTGAGTGGAAAAAGTGCACAAAATTGCGCACACCATCTCTGTCGGCAAGTGCATAGAACACGAAGTTGAATTTCAAAAAGGGGAACGATTTTATAAACCTATTGTCGCCTCTTCGTACGAAGCCAATTTTTTTGAAAATGAGTTTGTAAAAGAGTGCACACATCCCCATTAAAAATAAATATGGCTTCCTTTAGCGCTTTACCATAGACCCCGATTTTCCTTGGAAAAAATTACGAATTTTGGTCTTTAAGAATGAAGACATTTTTGAAGCCCAGGATTGGTGGGATACACTGCAGAATGGTTATGTAGAGCTGGACCAAGAAGCATTAGTAGCCATGGACAAAAATCAAAGGAATGCAGCCACAAAACTCAGAAAGAAGGAACACAGAGCTAAATGTTGGATACAAAACTCAATCAATGACTCTATCTTTGACAAGATAACTGGTGCATTAACAAAAAAATAATATTGGGATATGTTGAAATTTTTGTAGTAAGGTAATGATATAACAAAGACTATTAAATTGCAGACATTACGAGCTCAGTTCAAAACCTTGAAGATGAATGTGTCAATATTTTTCTCATTTAATATGTAAGTAAATTTATATTGCTATTTATGTTCTTAAAGTATTTTGAATGTATTTCTAGTTTAGTTGATTTCTTTTAGTTTAAAGCAAGTGTGACTGGGAGATTTATGATTTCATAGAATGAGTGGTTTAGGGAATTTGTCAGCCTGCCCTATGAGTAGATGCTACATAATTGAATGTTGCAGAATTGGTTGAGTATGAAATACACTAGGGGACACTGAGCTAGTCACCCCTAAAGAATAATTGGGTGCTTGAGCTGCCATGTCACCAAGTAATGTATTGTCCACGAGAATATTCTTCCATTCAATCACAAATTCCCATGAATTCCCTTTCTTAGGTCATCCCAATAAGTGTGAGGGACTTGTCTCTTATGTAGACAACACAAAGAGCCTCACAAGCATATAAACTTCGGTTTGACAATTAAAATGATCTATGTAGCCTAAACCTTTATTGAAATAATTAATCACATAAATATACCATTAAAGGTCAAAATAGAGCTTCTATAAAAACAAACACGAGCATACCCAAAGTAAGAGAGCTCCATAAGAAAGAAATTGAAAAGAAAAAATAACGTGACCCAAGGTTGTGTGTTAACGTGAGGTGGTTTCTTGAGCTTTGTGGAATATTCTCTAACATAAAGGGAGAAGTCCTTACATGACTTTTTCTCATGAATTTAATAAAAGAGTAGTCTAATGGGGCCACAATTTTGGGAATAATACTAAGAGCGAGGGGGGCATGGGGGGGTCGGGAGTTCGGTGAATCAGTATTTACAACTCAATAACTTTTTCATTTCCATAGTCAGACTTATATACGCTACTTCAGTGAAGGGAACTCGCGTGTGCACACAACTGTTCTTAAGGCAACCGGGGTATATCCAATGAACTTATGATTCAGTTAATTCATCATATGTTGATATTTAATCAGTGCATCAGTACTTTATTAAAAATTAAACAGTAACCATGTGTAGTTGTAATAGGATAAACCATCACACATAAGCAACACACATGAACACCAATATTTAAGGTGGAAACCTAATGCGGGAGAAAAAAAACCTGTTTTTGTTGTCTCTGTCTTCCTTTAATATAAATAATAATTTATTTACAATCTTGTACTGGTGTAAACTCATACCAGTATGCAGGCACCCACCTGCAGAAGGCTACAACCTTCTCTCGTTCTCCAGCTTCTAATAGAAGGGAGCTACAACCCCCTAGCTCTTGTACTAGATGATATGTTTACTAATACATAGGAACCGGCCTACAGAAGGCTATAACTTTCACTCATTCCCCAGCTGCTACTGGAAGGGAGCTCCAACCCCCTGATCAAATCACCATCCACTACTAGCAGGAAGCTTCGAATTCCTCATTAAAGGCTTCAACCCTCAACATCCTCTAGGGACCACGTTTCATAAATTTTCATACTAGATACTCCTGGTACACACGAACACAATATGTAGGCCACATTTCATCCAATTTTCACGCTGGACCCATCAGTAACATTGAAGCTCAAAATCAATCACCACTGCAATACATCCATCAAATACACTTGCATCAACCAATCAATGAAACTTAATCATCAATATCTGATATAACTGAAACCCAATCATCAATCCCTGAATCAACCATAACTAAATCAATCAATCACTGAACCTTTGATATAATGAATCAAACAATCACCGGAACCTTTGGCATACTGAATCAAACAATCACTGAAGCTTTGACACAACTGAATAAAACATTCGTTCAAACTTAATCAAATTCAACCAATCAACTCGAGGAGATAGATCACTGTAACCAGTACACAGATCTGAACCCAGAACACTACATCAACAATTAGAAACAACTGTAACCTCAAAAATCATGTGTCAAAATGTATACGCTCCTTTAATGAAACCAACCTGCATGTATACGCTACTTCCTTTAGCTCAACCTGTGTATACCTATAAATATATTGAATCATAAAACCTCTAAACCACAAATTGTACCAATCAGTGACATTCTAAAGATCTACTGTCATATTACAAAGTTCTAAACAGATAACAACAAGGATCACCCTCCTTTCTCAATCAATCAATCAACTAGACTCAATCTCGTTATACAATCAATTTTATTTTAAGATCTAATAAAGACATCATTGACAGACAACAATAAAACAACAACACTGATCTAATAGATCAGTCATCCCTGAACATCAAGCTTTTCTTTTTCATATGCTACTTGGAAGAGCCGAACCAGCATGTATGTGCACCTTCACCAAAGCGAACCAACGTATAGATCTGCAAATACTTACTTATAACTTTGTTGCAATTCCATACTTCAGACATACCCAGATCATCACATATAAAGGATTAAACATGCGTTATCAATTAGATCTAGCCTATCCATTATTAGATCACATAATGATAAGTCATTATAATCCTGATCCATCATCAAGCACTCGGGTGCATACTTAGTCTAGATCAAACAAAGCATCAGAAACCCATAACATGCATATTTTCTTTTGATCTAATACTTCATGAGATCTTCATTACTTGTAGTTAATCCCTTTCATCTTCCCCTCCTTTTATTTTTTTTGGCTTTTCTCAATTTTTGTTGAAAAGTGTGCAACAAGAAATGCTTGTTGAGAATGCAACAAGATGATGGAGTTTAGTGGAAAGGAGTCGCCTTCACTGAGTGGGCCCGCAGGCAAATTATGGCGCAAAGTCTATTTTTAGACTATGTCTATTTTTGGACATATGGATCATGGTCTATGAGTTGCAGGATGTTGTTTATGGATGAATGGTCATGTTGGGAAAAATAGATGGACTTCTATTTTTGGATCACAGCAGGAGTGATCAGAGTCTATTTTTAGACTGCTAGTCAAAAATAGAAAAGTCAAATATTATTGTCTCATAATAATATTTAGACTATAAACTTTATTTTATCCTCTTGGAGCACTTCAGTTTGAGCTATAGATGTGGCACATGCAGCTGACAGAAGGAAATATGCTTTTCTTATGTGTTAGTTGAGCTATTGCATGCAGGACATCAGTTAGAACTCATGTGGTTGAGTTCTGTGGAGTTGGATGAGCAGTTAATGGAGTTGTGTTCAGTTTGACTTAGTTGAACTAGTTGTATTTAGTCTAACTGGCCAATAGACTAAGTGATGAGTTGTGTGAATTAGTTATTAATTAATTCACTAATTATTAATTCATAATGCAACTGACGAATACATCAGTTAACTCAGTGCATGTACAGTTCAGTGGAGACAGGTGTTAGAGGTTGAGATTGCTATCAGTTGTGACTATAGTTGTGCATGAGACTTTGCACAAGCAATGTATTGAGTATGCCCAGTAATATAGCCTGTGCTCACGTGATTTCCAGTGTGAGTGATTCTCCAAGGTAAATAGAACTTGGAACGAGTTTGGATTCAATTCATTCTCTTGCAGGATTGTGCAGTGGAGGCAGGCAAGCAGCAGGGGAGATTTGGAGATCAGATCTGAGTTGTATTGTGTGTAACAGGTAGAGATAGTACTGAGATACTTGTGAGGAGTATTGTACTATGTAATGTTACATGTTCTCAATCATTAATATACAGATAGTGTGGGGTTTTCAGCTGTAAGCTTTCCCCGGGTTACATACTGTGTTAATGTGCGCATGCGATTGATGTTTCATTGTTTTTAATGTTGCTAAATTGATGATCAACGTAGAGGAGGTTATGTATTGTGCATGTATTCCACAATAGTGTATAATCAGGATAATCTCTGTGAATAAGTGTCATATTCAAAATTTCTACATGGTATCGGAGCGAGCTGATTTGTAGAAGAAGTTCTACATGATATCAGTGTTGTATTGATCATCAGATCTATTATTCAGAAAGTGTTTACATTTTATTTCTTCAGGCAGAGTCTCTAATTGGGCCAGGTAGCTTCTGGATTCATCCTTCTTTTGGAAGGTGAGATATCTGGTGAATGCCCGTACAGTCGATCTCCGTACGAGAAATACTTTGTTCTCACGAATTTTAGATCAGAAGCGATTGAGTTTTGAGCTGGTGGAATTCGAATTTGCAGCAGTGTTTTCTTGGTGTCAAAGTTGAAATGTCTTTCAACGGATTGCGATTGGAGTATGCCCTTGAGGGCAGCTCGAACTATATTGCATGGAAGGACAGGATGGAGGCGGTGTTATATGATAATGGGTTGAAGGATTTCATAGATGCAGATGTCCCAAAACCTACTGATGTTGCTCAAGTCGGGGATTGGCAAAAGAAGACAGCAAAGTGTCGAAGGATTCTGTTGGAGGGCGTGAGGGATCACATTGTGTCCAGCCTCCATGGAAAGGCTTCTCCATATTTTATGTGGAAAACGTTGACAGAATTATTCCAAAGCAAGAGCGACCAGAGGAAGTTGGCGCTCAAGGATAAACTCAGAAACATTAGGTGTGAGAATGGAGACAGTATGCCCCAGTATCTCACGAAGTTCACCCAATGCCGGGATGAGCTGAGAAGTGTGGGAGTAACTGTTGAGGATGAGGATATGGTGAGTCTAGCACTCCTTGGCCTTCCTAAGAGTTGGCATAGCTACCAGGACTCGGTGAATGGAAGGCAGAAATTGCCAGGATGGGAGAGACTTTGGTCGAATCTTGTGCAAGAGGATATTAGACGGCGCACCAGAGACAGTTCTTCATATATGCATGATAAGGAGAATTGTGCCTTAGCGAGTAAGGCGAAGAAGGGGAAGGGGAAGGTTTCTCTTTCCGAATCCAGTTCTTCCAATGATGGGAAGAAGGTTGACAAGTCGAAGGTGCGATGCTTTCGTTGTCATGAGTTGGGCCATTATGCTACTAATTGCCTAAAGAAGAAGTCCAAGAAGGGATTCGGGGAAGGATCTGAAGGTGAGGCACTTGCTTCACAGTTCGAGTTGGATTTCACACTCTTCACATGCATGGTTTCATCCATGGTGGGAAGTGGTTGGTTTCTTGACAGTGGAGCTTCTTTCCACATGACCGGTGACAAAAGTTTGTTCAGTACTTTGGAGGAGAAAGATCTCCAGATACTCATAGGGATGGGTAATGATGAGAAGTATAGTGTCTCAGATGTAGGCACAGTTATTTTTCAGAGGGAGCATGGAGCTCACCTTACCTTGACTGATGTCAAGTATGTACCAGGACTGAAGAGAAACTTGGTGTCGATCGCGATTTTGGAAGATAGAGGTTGTGATGTAGTCTTCAGTGAGGGAAAGGTTTTCCTTAGACACATCATCACTAGACAGGGGAAGCAAATTGGTTCACGGGTCAAGAACCTGTATGCTATTGAGGTTCAAGATGCATGCAAAGCCTTGAGCAGCAAGGCAACTGATGGAGACTTGGTGGTTGAGAGGGAGCATATATTACCTCTCAACATGTAGAGCCAAAAGAAGTCTCAGACGATTTTGGAGGAGCCACAATTGGTGCAGCAGCTTCAGAAGGTTGTGGAGCAGCCACAACAAGGGAATCTGAGAGGAGAGCGAGTAGAGACATATACTCATGCAGAGACCTCCAGTAGGGGGAAACTTCGAGCCAGGTGGGTTGTGAGATCGCATGCAGCCATACCTTCAGGTAGGAGGTGGGGTGATGTGGATTGATCGTCCCAAGGAGGAGGGGCAGGATCCTTGAGGTACCCATCCTCTTGCATGAGACCTTGCTACAGGAGCCTCGATGTGTAGTAGCAGGAACTGACTGATTGGGTAGAGACAGATGCGGATGGAGCGGCAGAGAGAGTGACAGTGTAGGGAATTCGAGGACATCGCATAGCTAGCAGGCTGCAGCAATGCAAGAGGCACAAGTGTTTTGCACAGTGCTAGGTGGCACAGAGAGGTGTGAAATGGTGCGAGATGCATGGGGATGTTGCAGTAGCGCAGATGTCAGAGAGGGAGCACTTGTCAGCAGCAGGTAGAGCTTCAGCATCAGAGTATGTTCCTAGCCCAACAGAGTGGTCAGTTGGGAGTGTTTTTGTTCCAAGTGTTGTTGGAGCAAAGTGGACCCGGCAGATGTGTTGCATGCAGAACATTCCAGAGTTACAGGATCGAGTTTGAGAGGAATCCTTTCTTGTTGAGAGGGAGTGTTGAAAAGTGTGCAACAAGAAATGCTTGTTGAGAATGCAACAAGATGATGTAGCTTAGTGGAAAGGAGTCTCCTTCACTAAGTGGGCCCGCAGGCAAATTATGGCGCAAAGTCTATTTTTAGACATATGGATCATGGTCTATGAGTTGCAGGATGTTGTTTATGGATGAATGGTCATGTTGGGAAAAATAGATGGACTTCTATTTTTGGATCACAGCAGGAGTGATCAGAGTCTATCTTTAGACTGCTAGTCAAAAATAGAAAAGTCAAATATTATTGTCTCATAATAATATTTAGACTATAAACTTTATCTTATCCTCTTGGAGCACTTCAGTTTGAGCTACAGATGTGGCACATGCAGCTGACAGAAGGAAATACGATTTTCTTATGTGTTAGTTGAGGTATTGCATGCAAGACATCAGTTAGAACTCATGTGGTTGAGTTCTGTGGAGTTGGATGAGCAGTTAATGGAGTTGTGTTCAGTTTGACTTAGTTGAACTAGTTGTATTTAGTCTAACTAGCCAATAGACTAAGTGATGAGTTATGTGAATAAGTTATTAATTAATTCACTAATTATTAACTCATAATGCAACTGAAGAATACATCAGTTAACTCAGTGCATGTACAGTTCAGTGGAGACAGGTGTTAGAGGTTGAGATTGCTATCAGTTGTGACTATAGTTGTGCATGAGACTTTGCACAAGCAATGTATTGAGTATGCCCATGAGAATGCCCAGTAATATAGCCTGTGCTCACGTGATTTCCAGTGTGAGTGATTCTCCAAGGTAAATAGAACTTGGAACGAGTTTGGATTCAATTCGTTCCCATACAGGATTGTGCAGTGGAGGCAGGCAAGCAGCGGGGGAGATTTGGAGATCAGATCTGAGCTGTATTGTGTGTAACAGGTGGAGATAGTACTGAGATACTTGTGAGGAGTATTGTACTATGTAATGTTACATGTTCTCAATCATTAATATACAGATAGTGTGGGGTTTTCAGCTGTAAGCTTTCCCCGGGTTACATACTGTGTTAATGTGCGCATGCGATTGATGTTTCATTGTTTTTAATGCTGCTAAATTGATGATCAACGTAGAGGAGGTTATGTATTGTGCATGTATTCCACAATAGTGTATAATCAGGATAATCTCTATGAATAAGTGTCATATTATTCAAAATTTCTACAATTTCTTGGACCAAAACCACTTAGGACCCGTGGTATTCTTGGATGGGATCAACTAGTCATTACTCTGCTCAATATTGTGGGCTAAAACCATGGTATTGACCCCTGGTATTGTTTACTCTTGAATTTTCTTGATTTTCCAACATATATGCACTTTTCTTCTTGTGAAAGTTTGTGTATATGTATATGCCCCTTTTGTTATGTGAACCAACCTGTATACGCTGTTTTGACTAAGTGGACCTGCGTATACATCTTAAACTGCTTTACACCATCCTTTTCCTTCAACTTATTCATTCTGATCAGTAGACTTTAGTTCCATCTTCTTGTTCTTTTGTACCAATGCCCTGTTACCTCTGAATAGACATGTTAGATTGAGATTCGCCATATTACTTCTGAAATGATTTCTCTAAACTACCCTGCATTTTGTCACATCTATAAACACAACTGCATGCATTCTATCACATCTGATATCTCTCCTGTAGATTCATCTAGTTACCATATACATGTGAGTTGTTTTGCTAAAAGTGGGTTGCCATCAAGTACAACACATGCATCATAATGCCAACACACAATTTCACTCGGAAAATAATCGAAAATTTGGCAAGATTTTAGTAAAAATATGGCTAAGATTCTTGGAAATTTGGGTTACATTTGTCAAGCTTTATGATTTTGGGTGCCTCAAGGGTTCTTGATGGTGTTGAATCCATTTCTACGATAAATGAAACAATTCAAACACTCCAATAGTGAATTTTTTTGAAAACATTCTTGCAAGATTCTGGTAACAAATTTTCCATTCGGGAAAAATTGTGGCCTTGATAGACAACACCTTTAATAAGTTATATGTTTAATAAATTTTACGTTGGATTTTCATGAACTCTTTTCCTTTAGTATTTAATGTGGCGTAGATATTTTGATACTCTCAGTGGGAAAAAATAAAATATTAATAATTAAATGGAAAGGATCTCCATGGATGATGTAACATTTTTTGGAGCTTGGTTGAATATTTATTGAGTCATATTGTAGGATATTTTTTAGATAAGGAAGATGTACTTACATAACATTTTCTCATAAATTTAGTACTTTTGTATTTAATGTGGGGTTTTCTAACATGATTATCACATTTCATGTCTTATATTTATAGGAAATGTAACATTGTTAGCCTTACCTTTACGAACAACTAAATTTAACAACCGTAGTCTATTGAGGCTTCAAATTTTCCTGGAAAACCATGGAAATTTTCACGTGATTTTGAAAAAATTTAGCAAAATTATTTGTAAATTTAGGTTATAATTGTCAAGCTTCCATATTTTGGGTGTCCCAGGGGTTTTTGATGGTGTTGAATCCATTTCCACGATCAATACAATGATTTAAACATTCCTCCTGCCATATTTTTTGTAAAAATGTTTGTCAGATTCTAGCCATTTTTGGTCATCTAGGATGATTTTCCACCTCAATGGACGATGCTAATTTAACATATTTCCTATGGCACATCAAAATCTAGGCCAATGTACAATGATCTGTCATATAAAATTTATCTATATCTGATAATGTGATGTCCTTTTTCTCGACAAACTTAATGAATTATCGTTGGTTGATCAGAGCCCAGGTGAAGACAAGCCCAAGGAACAAGAGAAGCAATCATTGTTGAATAATTATTGTTGTTGAACAAGGTTTGATGGAACAAACCTCCATGGTAACTCACTCTTATTTCAAGATAGAATATAAGCTTAATGAAAAAAATTATCCAGTCTGGAAGATGACTCTTGATTTGACCTTGGAGGGACATGACTTGATGGATTATGTGCAAGGGAAAGTATTGGAGCCTCCTTCAAATGCACTTGTTGCTGCTAGAACAAATTATCGAAAAGGAGAAGTCAAAGCTAAGAAAATATTAGTTGAGTCTATTCAAAATCATTTAATATCTTATATTATTGATATGGGAAATTCCAAGGAAATGTATGATAAGTTGATAGGGATGTTCAAAATCAACAATGCAAATCAAATTCTCTTTCTCAAGAACAAGTTTAAGGATATCAAAATGGACAAAGGGGAGTCTATAAAGGCATATTTCATGAGAATAACACAAGTGAATAATGATTTGTTATCTATTGGAGAAGTTACTGTTGATAGGGAACTCACCCGTATTGCTCTTGAAGGTCTTGCAAGGCCATGGGAAACATTTGTCCCCACCATTCTTAACAATAACAGGATACCTAGTTTTGATGAGAAATTGACTAGATGAATTCAAGAGGAAATAAGGATGATGGAGAGAGATAATTATGTTAATGGAAGTGAACCTACTTCTTTCTCTACACATGCTAAAAGGAGAAATGATGTCGGTCCATCAAATTCAAGAAGGTAGGGTTTTGGATCTAAGAAGGGATTCAAAGTAAAAGACAAAGGAAGATGTTTCAATTGCAGCAAGTTTGGCCATTATGCTAGAGAATTTCCTCACAAGAAGAATCCTCCAAGAGACAACAACAACAATCAAAGAAACAAAAATTCTATCTACAAAGGAAAATGGAATGCTCTTATTGCTCAAGAAGGAAATAATCAACCTCCCAAGAGGACAAGAAATACCAGGTATGATGAAAATAATGTTGTTGAAAAACAAGATGAGTATTATATCATTTATGCCTTATCTACTGCCTCTCCTCCAGACACGTTGGATGAGTGGTTAATTAATAGTGGAGCCTCAAGGTATTTCATTGGATATAAGGAGTTTCTCTCAAATTTAGTTGAGAGGAAGATTAATCTAAACATCATTCTTGGAGATAATGCCATGATCCAAAATGGATCTTTGATAGACTTCTAAGTCTAAAGTGTTCCTCATAGAGGAAAATGAAAGTCTAAGGATGCTCCTAGAAATATTCCCATTGCGTAGATCTTTTTATTCTGAATCTACTGCAATTTGAATGGGATAAAACAGACCTCGGATGCAGAAGTTATCGCAGAAAGAAGTTTCCCTTTTTCCTTTGAAAAAGAGGAAAAATCTTCAAAAAGTGGCCTAAAAGGCTTTATAAAGGAAATCGCATCGCAAATGATTCAAAGGGTGGACTTAATGTGGAGATGGAAGAGACCCCTGATCACCGATCTCCAACATATCAGGTTGGAGGTAGGCATGAATGCGATGTCGGGACCCCGGGCGGAGCCGACTGTGATATGCGAGGAATTGGATCGGTGGTTCGACATCAGTGATGTACAGAACCCCTGGGCCGTAGAAAATGCAACATGCGATAGAAATCTGTAGCGTGTGATCTCAGTCGTTGGATCGGAAATGAGATCAATGGCTAGGATTAAATTGGCGGTCAGGAGATTGACGATCCACGACACAAAGGGTCGATGCGATAGCATATGCAATGTGATCTGGACTGCCCGATCAGGGATCAAATCAATAGTCCAGATTAAATCGGCGATCAGTGATCAACGATCCTCGATAGTAGGGCTAATGCAATTTGCGATAGCAATATGCCGATAAGGGCCGGACCCGATAGGGATTATGGACCCGATTGCATAAAATTTGAAATCCAGAAATATGAAATTTCTTTGTACTTCATGTGTATTGGGTTTTTTGATCATTTCGCCATGCGATAGTGAATTGCAATAAAATGGCGGACCTGATGGGTTTATAGGGGCAATTTAATGGAATTTCAAGTCCGGATTTCAC
Source organism: Pinus tabuliformis (assembly GCA_031772625.1). Classification (NCBI taxonomy): domain Eukaryota; kingdom Viridiplantae; phylum Streptophyta; class Pinopsida; order Pinales; family Pinaceae; genus Pinus; species Pinus tabuliformis. The sequence goes on along the minus strand of CM062807.1, from coordinate 1,179,714,163 downwards.
GCCCGATAGTGTAATTTCAGAAAATCTCTGTGTATTGAAATTTTGTCCATTTTCAGGTTTTTTGCCTGGAGGAAGGCCTTGAATCCTTTGTAATGGCCCCTGATCACCATGCCACACTACAAGCAGGCATTTTTGGTAGAAAATGATGTGTTTGAAGCCACAGAGCCGCAAATCCAAATGGCTAGTCAAACAGACAACGCGCAGAGAAGCCACAGAGCCGGAGGGGAGTAATGACACGCAGATAAATGGTTGGGGAAGCCGCAGAGCCGAGAAAATACCTCAAAGAAGCCAGAGAGCACGATTGAGGGCAACGCTTGATAGAGAGCTCAATTGACAGCAGCGAGATGTTGCTGAAGGTCGCTGGAAGGTTGCTAAGGGATGCTTGGAGGTCGACCAATCCATTGATGCACGCAGAGGCTGCGAGAAGCTTGTGAGAGCCAGAGCTAGAGCCAGAGCCAAGAGCGGGAATATCAAAGCCACAAAGCTCAAAGAAGACTTCAGAGAGCCAGGGAGCTGTAGTGAAGCTACATAACAACAAAGGGTTGAAATGATCAGCTGTTGTTGGTGTCCAAAGTGGGATGAAGACAAAAGAAGGCATTCCAGAGGCAGTGAAGAGGATTCTGAGGGAGTTTGTGAAAGCTAGAGCAAGATCACTCAGAGCGCTGATTGAAGGAGTTGAGTCCAGAGGAGCCTAGATATGTCTACAGAGTGAGGACAGCCAGCGGAATATGATGAGCCTAGATATGTCTACATAGTGAGGACAGCCAGCGGGATACGATGGCATTCTAAACCCATAGGTTCAGTGTAAACAAATGGAGTTGAGCGAGGAGCTTGTAAAAATATTTCAACCACAATCCCAGAGAGCCTAGTTGAGTTGACTAGAGCTCACGGAGACGTAGCCCAAGAGTTTTGGTTGAAATCCTAATTAATATTGCTATTAGTGTTTGTTAATTGCTGCATTGTTCCACTGTTATATTTTTTATATTAGTTTAAACAACAGAACTTACAGCACATAAACCATTTTAAAATAAACATAAGCATACACCTATTTTCAAGCATTATTAATTCCGCATTTGGTTAATCACTAGATCTTGGGAATATTTAAGCTTTGGAAGTGGGAGAGGTTCTTGTAAGCTTGACAAGAAGCCTTTAGCGCCCCATTTTCAGATCAAGTGGTATCAGAGCTTAAGATTGGTTAACCCCACCTTCAAAGAAGGTTACATCAGAATGCTTGATTGACAAAGCAAAGATTGCTTGTCTAAAAGGTGTTTAAATAGTCAGAGGTTGATTGTATGCTTGTTTGCAGATTGACTATTGTTTGAGTTTGCAGAGGTGAAGGGAAAGCTATTGATAGCTCAATCCAGGAAGGACAAGAAGGAAGAAGGGTTGAAGGGATTCTTCTCATCCCAAAGGACCTAAAAGAAATCCTTGAAGCACAAGAGGTTTGTTGCAAAAGATTGCTTGGATAATCTCTTTGTTAATCTTGTTTGAATTTCTTTTGTTCATTTTTCATAATGACAACTTCTACAAGTGAGTCCTCCAATTCTCCCTTCATCAAAAAATTATTTGATGGAGACATGAAGCAAGACTTGTTCATCATGATGGATATGGTTAGGGAAATGTATCAGGATGGAAGGAAGAGTAGCATACTTAGAGAGCAATTGAATTCCGTGGAGGAAGAGAAGTAGTTGCTTTTTGACAAATTGTAGGAAATGGAGAGGCAACTTCATATTGCAAATATGAACCTCAAAAGGAAGCATGAGTTGGAGTCACAGCTCTTTGTTGCTAAAGAAGCCTTAGTCAAGTATAAGCTTGAAGAAGAGGTAAACCATTCCAGTTTATCTTCAAATTCTTCTAAGAATGCCTGTATTGGTTCTTTTGAAAAACATACCAGAGGCATAGGTTCCAAGCTAATGTCCAAGATGGGCAATGAGGGAAAAGGCTTGGGTAAACATGCACAAGGTATTGTTGAGCCAATAATGGTTGAGGAAAGGCCTAAGTATTTGGGTCTTGGCTATGGACAGTCTTATGGAGAAGGTTCCAAAGCTGCCATGAAGGCCACTGAAACAGTTCCAAGAAGGAGTTTCATTGCAGGTCCTCTACCTCAAGAGTGTGAAGATTGCATTCAGGAGGAATGCAATAACTTGAAACATCATTTGCAGGATGCAGGTGTTCAGAAGCACACACTTGAACCAGAGAGTTGTGGAAACTCTAACAGCCTTGAAGAGATTGATGGTGTTCCAAAGGGAGCCACTTCTTCATTTTCTTCACCTCCTCGTGAAGGCAATAAAGGTGAAAGAGAAAGGTATAAATCTGGCTCTAATCATCTTCCTTTTGGTTTTGAAAAGCATGATAAATTTCCACATAGATATGGGAAAACAATTGCATGTTCCTTTTGTGGTTTGGATAACCATAATGTTTTTAGATGTTGGAAGAGAATGGCGACATACAAGAAACTTTTGAAGGAAAGGAAGCAAGAAGCCAAAGGTCCATTGGACAAGGAAAATCATGCTGTCAAGAGGATGCACATGTGTTGCACTTATTGCCATAAGCAAGGGCATCTTGCTAAAAAGTGTTGGACTTTGAATCCAGCAATGCTTCCACAAAAGCTAAAGAAGGTGGAAATAGAAGTGGCATAAATGGAAAGGAAGATTCCATGAATGATGTGTCTCAGGATGATTCACATGTTGATGTTGATGTGCAGACAAAGGTAGTACCTTTGAAAGGGATTGGTGAGCAATGGTTAGAGTTCTTATCCAATTAAGATTGCATGTCTATTGATGCATCTATTTGCATTTCTTTGTTAATGGAATGCAAGTTGCAGGATTTTTCCAAAAAGGTGAATGGAGAAGTTGAGTAGGAGACTCACTTTGTTGTTGCAACATTATATTTCATTTTAGCATCGAAAGTATAGTGTGCGCTTAAGCGAAAGTTGAAGGATGAAGTGCATGCATAAGCTTGATGTGCATGAACACAGGGATGCTGATGATTTCCTTGTATTTTAACATGTATGTGTAGTTAACTTGCAGGGTTGATTTCTTTGTTGTAAACATGCATGTAATGTTGACCTGGGAGAAGTTAACTTGGTCTCCAAGATGGAGACGATGATGAAGTGTTTCATCTTTTGAAAAAGAGTCCTAATGGTCTTTTTATACATGCTTGAATTGAAGGGTCATTTGTTTAAAGGCATGTTTTGTGGGCTTGTTATCTAGTCCATCATTTGTATGCATATGTAAGACATGGAGGTGTTCACAAGATGTGAAATCTGTTTCTTTTGTTGAAGCAGGAGTTTAGGCCATCCAGTTGTTGTCTGTATTTCTATTGTTGTTAACAGTTGTTGTTGACAGTTTGTCAAACAGGTACAAATGAAATTTTTGTGGAGCAGATATACTTCACATTTGTTTGAGCCACCTTGGATCAATGATCAAGGTAGAGAAGTTCAAACTACCTTCTATGACCATTTCAGCAGGAGTTCCGCAGGAAGGCAAGGAGGAAGGCACTTCTTCCTAAGAGGACCAGCACATCCAAGAAGGAGAGTGGTCAAAGGCTTTGGTTCAGAGGCACTATGAAAGGTAAGTGTATGGAGGCTGAAAGAAGAGGGTGTTGTTACTCTCATTTACCATTCAGATCAGTATGTCAGTATTTTGGATACCAAAAGTTCTTTAGTGGGAAGGCGTGATCCAAAATGGATCTTGGATAGACTTCTAAGTCTAAAGTGTTCCTCACAGAGGAAAATGAAAGTCTAAGGATGCTCCTGGAAATAGTCTCATTGCATATATCTTTTCATTCTAAATTTGCTGCAATTTGAATGGGATAAAACAAACCTCAAATGTAGAAGTTATCGCAGAAAGAAGCTGCCCTTTTTCCTTTGAAAAAGAGGAAAAATCTTCAAAAAATGGCCTAAAAGGCTTTATAAAGGAAATCGCATCGCAAATGGTTCAAAGGGCGGACTTAAAGCAGAGACAGAAGAGACCCCCGATCACAGATCTTTGACATATCGGGTCGGAGGCAGGCATGAATGTGATGTTGGGACCCTGGGCAGAGCCAATTCCGATATGCGATGAATTAGATCGGTGGATCGGCATCGGTGATGTACAGAACCCCTGGGCTATAGCAAATGCAACATGCGATAGCGATCTGCAGCGAGTGATATCAGCCATCGGATTGGAAATGAGATCAATAGCCAGGATTAAATCGGGGGTCAGGAGATTGGCGATCCCCGACACAAAGGGCCGATGCATAGCATATGCGATGCGATTTGGACCGTCCGATTGGGGATCAGATCAACAGTCCAGATTAAATTGGTGATCAGCGATCCCTGATAGTAGGGCTAATGCGATTTGTGATAGCGATAGGCTGATAGGGGCCGGACCCGATTGGTATTATGGACCCGATTGCATAAAATTTGAAATCAGGAAACACAAAATTTCTTTGTATTTCCTGTGTATTGGGTTTTTTGATAATTTCTATATGCGATAGCGAATTGCGATAAAATGGCAGACGCGATGGGTTTATAGGGGCTAATGGAATTTCAAGTCCGGATTTCACGCCCGATAGTGTAATTTCAGAAAATCTCTGTGTATTGAAATTTTGTCGATTTTTGGGTTTTTTGCCTGGAGGAAGGCCCCGAATCCTCTGTAATGGCCCTTGATCACCATGCCACATTGCAAGCAGGCATTTTTGGTAGACAATGATGTGTTTGAAGCCACAGAGCTGCAAAGCCAGATCGCTAGTCGAACAGACAACGCGCAGAGAAGCCACAGAGCTGTAGGGGAGTAATGACACGCAGAGAAATGGCTGGGGAAGACGCAGAGCCGGGAAAATACCTCAAAGAAGCCAAAGAGCATGGTTGAGGGAAGCACTTGACAAAGAGCTCAATTGATAGCAGCGAGTTGTTGCTGAAGGTCATTGGAAGGTTGCTAAGGGATGCTTGGAGGTCGAGCAATCCATTGATGCACGTAGAGGCTGAGAGAAGCTCGTGAGAGCCAAAGCTAGAGCTAAGAGCCAGAGCCAAAGCCAAGAGCGGGAGTATTAAAGCCACAGAGCTCAAAGCAGACTTCAGAGAGCCAGGGAGCTGTAGTGAAGCTATAAAACAACAAAGGGTTGAAATGATTAGCTGTTGCTAGTGTCCAGAGTGGGATGAAGATAGAAGAAGGCATTCCAAAGATAGTTAAGAGGATTTTGACGGAGTTGGTGCAAGCTAGAGCAAGATCACTCAGAGCGCTGATTGAAGGAGTTGAGTCCAGAGGAGCCTAGATCTGTCTGCAGAGTGAGGACAACCAGCGAGATAAGATGGCATTCTAAACCCATAGGTTCAGTGTAAACCAATGGAGTTGAGCGAGGAGCTTGTAAAAAGATTTCAGCCATAATCCCAGAGAGCCTAGTTGAGTTGACTAGAGCTCACGGAGACGTAGCCCAAGAGTTTTGGGTGAACTCCTAATTAATATTGCTGTTATATGTGTTTGTTAATTGCTGCATTGTTCCACTGTTATATGTTTTATATCAGTTTAAACAACAGAACTTACAACACATAAACAGTTTTAAAATAAACATAAGCATACACCTATTTTCAAGCATTATTAATTCCGCATTTGGTTAATCACTAGATCTTGGGAATATTTAAGCTTTGGAAGTGGGAGAGGTTCTTGTAAGCTTGACAAGAAGCCTTTAGCGCCCCATTTTCAGATCAGGTGGTATTAGAGCTTAAGATTGGTTAACCCCACCTTCAAAGAAGGTTACATCAGAATGCTTGATTGATAGAGAAAAGATTGCTTGTCTAAAAGGTGTTTAAACAGTCAGAGGTTGATTGTATGCTTGTTTGCAAACTGACTATTGTTTGAGTTTGCAGAGGTGAAGGGAAAGCTATTGATAGCTCAATATAGGAAGGACAAGAAGGAAGAAGGGATGAAGGCATTCTTCTCATCCTAGAGGACCTTAATCAATCCTTGAAGCACAAGAGGTTTGTTGCAAAAGGTTGCTTGGATAAGCTCTTTGTTAATATTTTTGAAGTTCTTTTGTTCATTTTGCATAATGACAACTTCTACAAGTGAGTCCTCAAATTCCCCCTTCATCACAAAATTATTTGATGGATACATGAAGCAAGTCTTTTTCATCATGATGGATGTGGTTAGGGAAATGTATGAGGATGGAAGGAAGAGTAGCATACTTAGAGAGTAGTTGAATTCCGTGGAGGAAGAGAAGCAGTTGCTTTCTGACAAATTGCAGGAAATGGAGAGGCAACTTCATATTGCAAATATGAACCTGAAAAGGAAGCATGAGTTGGAGTCTCAGCTCTTTGTTGCCAAAGAATCCTTAGTCAAGTATAAGCTTGAAGAAGAGGTAAACCATTCCAGTTTATCTTAAAATTATTCTAAGAATGCATGTATTTGTTCTTTTGAAAAACATGCTAGAGGCATAGGTTCCAAGCTAATGTCCAAGATGGGCTATGAGGAAAAGGCTTGGGTAAACATGCACAAGGTATTGTTGAGCCAATACTGGTTGAGGAAAGGCCTAAGTATTTGGGTCTTGGTTATGGACAGTCTTATGGAGAAAGTTCCAAAGCTGTCATGAAGGCCATTGAGAGAAGCCAGAGAGCACGATTGAGGGCAGTGCTTGACAGAGAGCTCAATTGACCACATCGAGTTGTTGCTGAAGGTTGTTGGAAGGATGCTAAGGGATGCTTGGAGGTCAACCAATCCATTGTTGCATGCAAAAGGGGTGAGAAGATCATGAGAGCCAGAGCCATAGCCAAGAGCTAGAGCCAGAGCCGAGAGTGGGAGTATCAGAGCCACGGAGCTCAAAGTAGACTTCAGAGAGCCAGGGAGCCGTAGTGAAGCTGTAGAACAACAAAGGGTCGAAATGATCAGTTGTTGCTAGTGTCTAGAGTGGGATGAAGACAGAAGAAGGCATTCCAGAGACAGTTAAGAGGATTCTGAGGGATTTGGTGCAAGCTAGAGCAAGATCACTCAGAGCGCTGATTGAAGGAGTTGAGTCCAGAGGAGCCTAGATCTGTCTATAGAGTGAGGATAGCCAACGGGATAAGATGACATTCTAAACCCATAGGTTCAGTGTAAACCAATGGAGTTGAGTGAGGAGCTTGTAAAAAGATTTCAGCCATAATCCCAGAGAGCCTAGTTGAGATGACTAGAGGTCACAGAGATGTAGCCCAAGAGTTTTGGGTGAAATCCTAATTAATGTTGTTGTTATATGTGTTTGTTAATTGCTCCATTGTTCCATTGTTATATGTTTTATATCAGTTTAAACAAAAGAACTTACAGAACATAAATAGTTTTAAAATAAACATAAGCATACACCTATTTTCAAGCATTATTAATTCCACATTTGGTTAATCACTAGACCTTGTGAATATTTAAGCTTTGGAAGTGGGAGAGGTTCTTGTAAGCTTGACAAGAAGCCTTTAGCACCCCATTTTCAGATCATGCCACTTACCGATGAAAGGAATATGGAATGTTAATATTCACTTGAACTATGGTCAAACCATAGATCTTCAAGATGTTTTGTATGTGCCTGATTTGAAGAAGAATTTGGTATCTATTTATACAATGGAGGACAAAGGCTTCAAGATTTCAATTTAAGAGGGACTTGACTTCTGAATTCGAGATGAAGAACCTAGGATTAATGCATTACTTCTTAGGCTTGGAGGTCTTGCAAAAGGAATGCGATATTTTCCTTTCTCAAGGAAAATATATTGTGAATTTGTTAGAAAGATGTGGCATGGTGGACTGAAAGTATGTGATTATTAAACTAAATTTCAAGAAGTTATGTGGAAGAGTTGTTGGTCTGGCTTTGGAGAATCCTACCAAATATAGACAACTTGTGGGAGCATTGATGTTCTTGGTGAACACATGACCGAACATATGCTTTGTTGTTAACACATTCAGTCAATTTATGGTTGAGACTTATCATATGTATTGGGTTGTTGCAAAGAATATTCTAATATATCTTCATGGTACTATCAACCATGGACTGTGGTACATTGCTAAGGATCTTAGATTACATGGATTTATTGATGTTGATTGGGCTGGAAGTGTGGTGGATAGAAAAAATCACATATGGATTTTGTTTCTCTTTTGGATACACTTCCATATCATGGATGAGCTGAAAAAAAAACTCTATTGCATTAAGCACCGTTGAGGTTGAATATATTGCAGCTATGATGGCTTCATATGAAGCCATTTGGTTGAGGAAGCTCTTCATTAAGCTATTTGAGCACGTGATGGATACCACCATCATTTACTGTGATAATCAAAGTGGGATCGTCTTTCAGAGAATCCTGTGTTCCATGAACGATCTAAGCATATTGATATTAGGTACCATTTTATCTGAGATATGGTACAACGAGGAGAAATAAGGCTCTAACACATTAGGATGGATGAACAGGTCGTTGACATCGTCACAAATCCTTTCGGAAAGGCCAAGTTCTTAGCCTTTAACAAGAGACTTGGAGTCATGCAAAGACCCTCCCATTAGGGTCCCGATTAAGTTGCACATTGGGCTATGGGAACTCTTGAGGGCTTGGGGTAGTTCTTGGATCTATATGAGCATAGGGGAGTGGTTACCTTCCCCCTATGGAGTACACTCTATGAAAACAGGTTGAGTGGTTCACCTTCCCCTATGGAAACCCTAACATACATCCTACCCTTATATTCTGGGATTCTTAGGAAGTACCTCTCATTTGGTCAATGAGTTGGAGAAAGTGGTTAGGGTTAATTAGTACTACTGATAGACGCGTTCGGTACTATTATATTCCCTATGACTAGAATGCATGATGTTCAACAACTTGATCACCAAGGATCAAGCCTGGTAGGGGTTAGGTTCACGGACAAGAAGAATTTCCTTTGTAATTTTGGCAAGAGTGGTAGGGTCTTGTGACCCACCTTCTTTATGCCTGATAATCACATCTCGATTACACAGTTGCTGTAGATAATTTCTAATGGTGCGTCAGTTCTTAGTCTCGATACTAAGTTTAATGGGTGTATGAGGTTGATCAAGGAGGTGACTGCGGAGTTCCTAATCTATCTAGAAAATTCACTCAATAATATATGGTTGGAGCGGAAAAGGACTATAGTGATCAATATTCTACACCAGTTTCATTGGGAGGTGCTAGATTGGGTCATTTTCCTTGATGGAAAAAACTTTCAATGTGATAACCACTGCGTATAAAAGAAGAAAACATCATAATTTTAGTTTGGAAGAAAGGACTATGTTTGGAGAGTAATGTGATTTCCCATTCATGTCTACTAGTTCTAGAGGATTACAAGACCTCCATCAGTCTAGTATACACAGTTTTATTTTTGTAATATGAATGTTCATATGCTACATGGTATTTTTGGGTATATTTACTTTTTTTTCTTCTTAAACAAGTTTCTTGACCTAAAAAATAAGCTTCATTGGCTTTATTGAAATTTCCTTGTTTGAATAAAGTCACTTGTATGATCACGTGGGGCATTCTTGGAATGATTAATTATCTAGTTGTGAGTTGAAATGTGTGCATTACGATAGAGATACATGCATGCCATTGTTATGGATTTGAATAGTTGTAATTTGAGTGGTAGTTTCAATCATCTACAAAATATCTTGGTATTTTGTCAAGCATGACAAATTTTTTTGGGTAAATATTATGCCTTATGGGGGTGCATATTGAACATCATATTTTTTCAGGGGAAATATGGTAGATAGCCTCATGCAATCATGAAAGAAACTATAAGACAGAGGAAAGACAACAGTCATAGGTCACAAAAGGTGACTGAAGTAGATTAAGAAAAGGAATCGAAAAGAAGAGGCAAAGATCATTGCCATGTTTAGAGAAGTTCAGGCCGAAACCAAGGAATTGAGAAATAATAATAGAAGACGAAGATGAGACCAATGGTGATTGGTGTAGCTTTGATCTGCTACCACCTCTTATGTTTACTAGTAAATATTTTGATTTTTGGGTTATCAAAATGCTAACTTTTCTTCGAGCTAAAGAGTTAATTGAGTACTAGTCTAATAACCCATATGATGAGGTATGCCATTATTTAGCATTGAATTTTATAAAATAGGGATTGGATGAGAATTTTTTGTGTAAGGTAGCAAAAGCTATAACTTCCAAGGAAGCATGGAAGATCCTGGAAGAAACATTTGGTGTAAGGGGGAGTAATCAAGTCGAAGATCGTAGTGTCGTACAACCTGTTGAAGAAGTGCTTCAAGTTGAAAATGAAAATGAAGATGGATATGTAGTAGCGAATCTACAGAGAGATGAAAAGTTTGGTGAATCTCACTTGAAAGTGGATCATAATGTTGATGTTGTGTTACCAACATGTGTTGATTTTGGCATATATAATGTTTCCAATGGAGAAACAATTGATTCAGTGTGTCCAACAATTGAAATTTTTGATGTTAACTTTGATGAAGAACAATTCACTAGTGATGAGTGGTTGCATATGATGTTATTTGGTGAGATAAGCCCACTTGTTTCTGGAAACCAAGTGGAAGAAAATCTGTTTGCAGAAGCAAAGGTGGAGAATCAAGATTATGAGGCATCGACAGAATCAAAGAAGGAAGAAGAGAAGAAATATCTCATTCTAGAGCATAATGAACAAAGCTAATATGGTTCTGAAGATGTTTTTTTCATATACACTTAACATTGATTTTGTGTGTGTAGATGTTAGAAGCAACCAAGAAGAAGAAAAAAAATTTGAAGAATAATTAAAGTTCCTTGAATCATGGCTTGAAACACCATGTGTTGATGATGTATGCATAGAATTTGCAACAATGAATGTTGAAGACAACATGGACAATGCTGAAAATGAAAATGCCAATGAAATTTTCATGTATTGGAGTCCTAAAGAGATAAAAGTCTATTATGAACTTATGTTGCGACAAATTGATAATAAGAAGATTGATGGTGAATAACAAACTATAGAAGATGACATGTGGCAACAATCCACATATGAACATATTTTTGAAGAGGTAAAGGAGATCCATGGACATGCTGAAATGATTTTCTATGTTTTTATGATAAACAAAGATTTAACAATGGAAGAGATGTAACAATAAATGAAGAAACTAAAATTTGGAACCTACACTGAAAAGACAAAGATGAAGTAGTTCAAAAGATATAAGATATGGAAGAAACGAAAAAAGAAATCTGGCGTAAGAGTTGATGTCAAAGTTTTGAGGCATTGTAAGCCTAGCTGAGGCTCAAACCAACATGCGTGTTTAAGTTATATTGAGTCAAGGTTATGTTTGTGGCCGTAATTAAGGGGGAGAGTTGGCGATAATTATGCCCGCCTAACAGATTAATCACCAAACACTGCCTCATTGTCACCGCTATGACCTTCTCGGACTTGAAGGGCTGCCACTTCCTTCACCTATTCAGCGTTGAAAGGGAAAATAACTGACTTAGTTTTGTATATAAAAGTAGATGATCAGGGATAGGAGGATGCATAGTCAAATTTTTACGTAGTTGTAGTTGGATACTCTTGTAGCAATAGTTTTGTAGCTTGTTGTAGTTTTACACAGTCAAAGTTGTTGCTTTGTCGTTTGTCGTTCAATGTAAATTGAGTAGTTTTCGTTAGCAACATTGACCAAGTGTTCTCTCCAATATTTCATAACTATATATGCATGTACTCTATATCTTTCATGTTGTATCAGAACATTTTTATCTTCCTTAAACACACACAACAGATCCTCACAGGTAGCAAATTATTGAATATCAAAGCCACCACGAGTTACTTCTAGGAAATTGATGCAAAGATTATTCCAATATGTGCAAGAGCTAACACTCAGCCGCTCCACTTCAATCAAACAATGCTTCCTATAGTTCTTCCAACAATGCTCTCTACAACAACTTCTTCAAACAAAAATCAAAGGCACAATTCGCGATCAACCAAACTCGTGCACCTCTCCCAAGATCAATCAAACACATAACCGATTCAACCACTACTGAAAGTCACTCATTTCTAATGTGACTCTCTGATATCAACTAAAATTTAGCGAAGATAGAATATGGAGGAAATGAGCATCTCTCAGATGAGTCAAGCTCAACCAGAAGAGTTCCTGCACAGGACACATCATTCATTCACCAAATCATTCGTACATAAATAATTATAGAAGTATGTTGAGGAAGTTAAAAAAATTCCTCAAAAATAGGATCTTATCTAGCTAATCATAGCCAATAGCTATTAATAAAATAACCTGTAGAATTCTACATTTCTCCATTATTCCAAGTAGGGAGTTTCTTTGTTATGCTTTCAAAAATATTAAGATCATTAGTCTTAAATATTAAGTTTAAATTTATTTGAGGGCAAGAGGGAAAGTAGTATAATACTATAAAATGTTTCTAAAATGTTGAAACAAAGTTAGGTAAGATATAAAAGAGTTAAAAATATAAAAAGTTCCAAGCACCTGAGAGTTTGAGATTGAGATTGTCGAGATGTTAGGAATCTAGTAGTTCTCGTTGAAGTTGAATTGCCACTCTGTAAGAGTCAAGACACCCAATCATATCTAGTAGGTTTTGTTGAAGTTGAATTGCACTCCTTAAGAGTCAAGACACCCAAATCACTCAAGAGTTGAGGCTTGATATTGATATCATTCAAGCAACATGACATTAAGGATTGGAGAGTAATCGATTGAACGGGTTGCATCAAAATTATTTACGTTTGAGAAGATCCCATTAGTTCTTTAACATAGCACACCCATTCTTCTTATGTCACTTGGCTCCTTGTTCAATGTAAATGTGGTTGATGCCACATTATATTCCACACCAACAATGCATGGACCCATCATACAATCCAAAGAGGCTAAAGACGATGAATAAAAAATCCAAGAATGCGAAGCCAAGATAACCAAATATTGGTAACTATGCATGTGATGACATTAGGAAGAGGATTCTAATACTCTTAAGAGGAATTTGAACGATTTCCTTAAATTCCAAAACGTCTATAACAACTTGTAATGAGAAAGATTTTAAGAAACCCCCCCCACCCTGCGACCCCAAATAAAAAAAATTAAATAAAAACTTTTGATTTAGTTTTTTTTGTTGATGTACACTGAAACTTGTGGACTCAAAGCACAATGTATTATTGGCATGATGCTCACAAAAATAAGTCTTAAAGTTTAAAGAGCGTGAATAAATCTAAAGTAAGAAAACCTAAAGAAAATCAGAGAAAGAGTTTAAGAAGATAGTAAGGGCTTTTATAAACAAGGATCAAACACCAAAAACCTAAGTTTTGAGTCATTGTAAGCCTAGTTGAGACTTAGAACAACATGCATGTTCAAGTTATGTTGAGTCAAGGTTATGTTTTTGGTCCTAATTAAGGGGGAGCGTTGGCAATAATTAGGCCTGCCTGACAGACTAATCACAAAACACCGCCTCACCGTCACCACCATGAGCTGCTCAGACTTGAAGGGGCACCACCGCCTTAACCTATTCAGTGTCGAAAAGGAAAATAATAGACTTAGTTTTGTATATAAAAGTAGATGATCGGGGATAGGAGGATGCAGAGTCAAAGTTGTACTTAGTTGTAGTTTGCATACTCTTTAGCAGTAGTTTTGAAGTTTGTTGTAGTTTTACAAAGTCAAAGTTATTGCTTTGTCATTTTTCGTTCCATGTAAATTGAGTAGTTTTTT